>CM039729.1:16852320-17463422 GCA_022539455.1 Dendrobium nobile
CATCAGAACTTCGCAACAAACACCCTCCGCCGAAAAACTACTCTCCTCGGCGATCTCAAGTCCAGAAACTATTTCGAGCAAACGGATTTGAAGGCTTCTTGACAGACATAGCAGCGGCTCCAACCTCCACTATCCTCTCTGGATCTGGTCAACAAATACCGAATCCAGATTACAACACCTGGATCTCTATCGATCAAAACCTCGCCGCGGCACTCTACTCGGTCATATCTCCGGCAATCCTCCCCTACGTCCTCTCCATCGACCACTGCTCCGAAATTTGGCGCACAATGGACACCCGTCTCCAATCAAACACGCGCTCAAGAATCGCCCACCTAAAGAACGAGCTCCACTTCTTGTCAATGAAAGACAAAAGTATGACACAATATCTCCTCGACGTAAAATCCAAAGTCGACGCGCTCGCAGCCGCTGGAGCACCGTGGACGTTGAGGACGTCATCCACTACACGCTAAACGGCCTACCGAACAACTATCAAGCATTCAAAACGGCTATCGAACCAATATGGCGTCGGTTAGTCTCGATGAATTATATACTCTGTTATGCAGCGAAGAACTCAACCTCGCACATGAAACAATTAAAGATCTCCAAGCACTCAACCTGGCGGGCAATCAAACGGCTCTCACAGCCGGCCGAGGCAGAGGTCGTGGACGTTCTTCACAATCCAGAGGCAGATCTTCTAATCGTCCTCAAACAACATTGCAGTGTTGTGTATCCAAGCACCTGGCACTGTGTTCCAAAACTGAACGATAGAGAGTAGAGCACTACTGCAGTATAGATATGATTTTACAGCGGTATAAGACAGAGGCTTGAGCGTCACAACACCCCAAACCGCCGACACAACGCCGCGAGACGGATTGAATAGTTATCTTTCTTGTTTTTCTAAAGGGTTGCCTCCCTTGGTGGATGTAATTGACTTTTCTCTTGTATTTTTAATTAAGGCAAGAGCGAGAACGATACATGTGAGAAGAGAAACAAGGTGAGAGTGAGAGAGAAGAGTAATGTGTTCTTATTTCTCTCAACTTTAATAGTGGATTTCTTGGTGTGGTGTGGCTCCCTATTTTTTCTCTATTTTGAGTTTCTCCATATTAATCCGGTGTTCTTTATTTCTGCTATTTTTACTTTCTTATTTGTTTCTCGATGATGTTTTACTCTCATCCTCAACATTGGCCGACTTTTTTTTTCTTCCTTGGTGGGTATTCCTCTTAAGAGTTGTGAAATTTCCTTCGAGGATCTGTTAGATATCTGTATAGTACCTATATGAACATACACAAATATACTTAAATATAAAAATTTAAATTTAATTTACTAATTTCATCAACTGGCCCCATAACTCAATGAACTCTTTCGACTTGTATATCATCACGTGACAGAATTCTTAGCAATGGGAAAGGCAGCGATTCACTCAAAAAATCATAATAACAAACCAAAAAAAGTTATTAAGTTCAGTAAAAAATTTATTATGTTAATTGAATTTTAATTAGTTTAATATCCATTAAAAGTAGCAAAGAATGGGCACTATAAATTATGTTTGATATGTTACCCAAAAAAAAAAAAAAACTATTTGACCGGGCATGAATCTCAATGTAAATATGAGTCGAAGGCCTCAAAAATTAAATTCGAGAACATTTGAACTCCTATTTCAACAAGATTATAGTCATACTGACCTACAGAACATCTAAAAAAAATGAATCTAATGACACAAAATTCAATTCAATCCAAGCCCAAATAAGCTCAAATCAATAACTCAAAATATTTTTTAATACTTCATAGCATTATTTGGATGACCAAAAGATATCCAATATGACACGCTTATAGTCGAATCGAGCAGTTTACGAGACGAACCCAACGAACCCAACAAACCCAACGAACCCAAGATCAATCAATTTTGACATCTCTAAGGTACTTAAATGCTTGATGAACACTTCATGATCAAGAGAATTACTATGAGTTGTTCAATATAACACTCCATGTTTGCCCTTAATCTTCTTCATATTTACTAGCTATGTCACTCCCAAAAAATTATGAATAGGTCCCCATTTTTCACATGAGGGGGAGGAGGAGAAGAGAAATCTAGGGAGCTCACTTGCCTTTTCCAGTCAATGTCACGACCACCAGATCTCTACCCAGCCACCAACCGTTATCCGTTGTTGGACTTCCGCCTTTTTGTTTGCCGCCGCAAATCTTTTCCCGACCATCGATCGTTGTCGGACATCTGCTTGTTTGTTGGTTGCCACCAAATATTTTATCGACCACCGACCATCATTAGACATTCACTTGTTCGCACCGCCAAATTTTTTCTCGACCACCAACCATCACTAGACTTCCGCCTATTTGTTGACTACCACCAGGTCTATAATTATCAGCGGACTTTTGCCCTTCCATTGATTATTATTTGATCTCCTAACATCGTCAGATTTATGCTAGACATTCTCGTGACGGCTGCCACCAAATTTCTAGTATTTGTCACTCAATAAGTTCGACCAATTATCAATATAATATATATATATATATATATATATATATATATATAATAATATATTTATATATATATATTATATATATATATATATATTATATATATTTATATTATATATATATATATATATATTGTATTCTTATTAATTTTTAGTTAAGGGATTGGTCGGCCTTGTAATCTTTTCAAATATAGTTGAATTTTTTTAAGGATTTCTCACATAAAAACTCTGGTTTTTCTTTATCATTACCTGCTAATCTGCTGAACTTTCGTGTATAGTCAAAACATAAAATTTTTTCACTCTTCCTCAGCAAATTTCTTAGCCGCAATAGAGTTAATGATAAGTGACTAGATTTAATATAAGATATAACTTAGAGTTTTGAAGTTTGTGAGTTTGGTGTACTTTTCATCAGTAAAATTTGACTTTTATGCCCTATACCTAATGAAGGAATATGCTTGTAATTTAATTTTTTGAAGAAATATATTATAAAATTTATATAGTTAAATTAGTTTATAAAAGATAAATTATTGCATTCATAGAATAATTTTGAAAGTAAAAATATCTAAAATGAGTTAAAATATATTCATATTCAAATTCATGATCAAACTCGTTTAAATCCGATTTGAACTTGATTAAAATCTAGTTCAAATCATGTTCAACCCGAGGAGCAAACATGTTGACATTCAAGACGGGGGAAGTTTAAAAGAGAAATCACAAAGTGAAGGTGTTGACAAGAGTGGCAATGTGTGACAAGACCGATGATATATCTAAGAGAGGATATATTCGCAACGGGGCTCGCTGAGGAATGACATTGATGAGATCAATAGTTTTTGAAGGAGAGATGGGTTTGTGATAGGTGCTCCCTGGGAGATGGGGTTGACAAGACTGGCGGATGTAGAGGATAGAGGTATTCGCAATATGTACTTGTTAGGAAAAGACGCTGATAGGCCGACGACATGTAAAGAAGAAGTGAGGTTTACGACTAAAGCTTTAAAATAAAATTATCAATGGGAGCATTGTTTGTGAAGGGGAAAAGGGATTTGTGACTCTAGTAATATTTGAATATGCTCAAACCCATGTTCAAGCCTTGTTCAAATAACATTTAAATTTAGTTCAAATTTAATTTGAATTAGGTTCAAACTAAATTCAAATTTGAATATATTCCAACCCATTTTAGATAATTTAATATATATGGCAGCCATCATTGGGGTAATTTGGTCCATCTTAAATTTCAAATATGTTAAAATGAATTAAAAAGAAAATATTGTCAGGTTAATCTGACACAAATTATATGATGTACTTTAAAATTATTATATTTTAATATTATATGTATAAAAATTATATTATACTTTAAATAAATTTAATAATTTTTAATTTTAGTTAACAAGACAGCTCATCAATCTGTTGGTTGAGAACTTTGACTACTAAACAAGATGTATTGGATTCGAAGCTTGCATATGTGATGTATACGTGAGTTTACCTTAATGACTCAAATGTCTCAAAAAATATATTTAATATAAATTGTATAAAAATATTCTGATATTACTTATATTGATTAAATAAAATTATGATCAAAGCATCAATGAAACTATAATGTGATGTGTTTAAATATAGCTGGTATAGGAATTTATAGGAGTTATCACCTATATTTAGGGTCTGTTTGGAACGACTTTCTTATATTTATTTTTAGATGATAATTATAATCCAATTTTGCTACTTATACTGCTTTCTTGTTGCTATTAAGAAATTCTATACGAGCAAGTTGTTCTTTATAATAGTTTTTTAAAAAATTTAATTTTTCAACACATCATTTAAAACAAAATATTAGAATATGATCAAAATGGATACAAATTATATTTTCCAATTCAAGTTTTAATGGTCATAGTAAGATAATCTATCAAACAGTTTGATTTTGTTAGAATCAATCACTTTTGACATAACCTAAATTTAGCTAAAGCTGAAATCAAAATCTTTAATTATGAAATTTGCTAGTGTAGCACCATAAAGGCCTAGTTTGGTGGAACAATTATTAGGTCCGGATACGGACATAGCTCTACATCCGGAGGTTAATAACATGCTCTTACTCTTTACCGTTCGGCCTAACGACCCAACCCGGACCGGACCCTGTATTGCTATGTTCGGGTATTGCAGATATTGCTCGGTATTACTAGGTATTGCTCGGTATTGTTTGATAATAACGAGAAATACCGCTTGTCAAGACCAATACCTAGCAAATCGGGGTATTGCTCGGTATTGCTAGGTATTGGTCTTGACAGAATGGTATTTCTCATTATTGCCCAGCATTATCGAGCAATACCTAGCAATATCCGGTCTGCACAAATCAACCAATTACATAGCATCCCGGGTCCAGTCCGGGCGGGTCGTCGGGCGAGCGTAAAGAGTAAGAGCACGTGACACCATTTTATTGACGTCCGAACGTAGAGCTAAGTCAGGACACCGGACCTAATAAAAAATTCCGTTTGGTGTGACTTTTCACGTTTTTTAAAATAATTTTTATTTTAATTAAAACAGTAGAAAATTCGTCTCGAATGAAACCAACTCCAGAACAGTTTGTGAGCTGCAAATTCTATAAAAATATTTATAAATATGTTATTAGAAAAAAGTAAATTTTTTAAGCGTTTGGCCGGCAATTTTGAAAAACAAATAGTAAGGAAAACTGTGCAACCTGGCTTGTGCATTCTAAATGCTAAACAAATGCCCTAGCATACGTTCCAGGCTCTTCTTCTCTGCAACCCAACACAAAATGGCGATGCAGCGACTAAGAAGGTTCTTCGTCATCTCCGTTCCCTTAACACCATCCCAATGGCTATAGCTCCTTACACCGTGGATAGAAGCGCAATGGATTTGTGATGAATAGCTACTCGCCGTCCCTGATTCCCAGTGAGGGATTTCTCATAAGATTTTTCTTCATAGAAATCGCCAAGAAAGATCCGTTGAGCTTGCCAGAATCCTATCGTTAAAGTTTGTACCAAATTCCAACCAAGAAGCATTTTAAACATTTCCTTCAGTTAAACACTAATAACTAATTCTATACTCCTATATATATTTACATAAAGAATTCGCCTATGGTAAATTCGAGTAAGGTCCAATGTCTCCATCAATCGCGTTGCTGCTTCTCCTAATGCTGGGCGGCGGCGGCGCCGCCACGTATTTGCATTCCCTTCCCCCGCCGCCGGCGATCCCTCCAACAGCACTTGGGTACAATCGACCCCACCCTCCCCCCTCTCCACCCCACCACATCCCAATGCTCTCATACCATTCTCCAACACGACTTCGCCGACACAGCTGGCGCTCCGCCGGTCTCCTTCCATACTACCCGCCGGCGGACTGCCCGCTCCTTGGTCCCGCGTCGTCCTCGAGCTGTCAGGCTCGGCTTCGGATATCAAAAAGGATCGAATCGCGGCAATCTGGCTCTCCGGAGCGAGCTGCTCCGCACCTCCACTCCCTTCCCCCTCTCCCCGGCGTCTTCTGGCGCGTCCAAAAGGACATTACCCGATACACCTCCCTCCTCCGTAGCCCCAGTCCGGACGACAACTCCACGACGCCGAAGCCGCAGCCGCCGCCCCGCGCACGATATCCATGATGCTGGAGAACTCCAACGCGTCCCTCCCCGGCGGTCTACTCCGTTAACGTCTCCCTCCACTTCTACCGCGGCGCAGTCGCCCAATTAAACTCTATCGATCATCAAAGGGTTGTATCGCGAGCCCCGCCGACTCATCTTCCCATCTCCAACGAAGTTGGAGAATGTGGACCGGGGGTACTGGTTCAAACTCACTAACGAGTCCGACGTCCAATTAACATCCCTTTCCATCCCAACACACGTACCGCGCCGTTCTCGAGCTCTACGTCTCCCACCACGCCGACGACGAGTATTGGTACGCTAATCCCCTCCGCTCCACTGAAAGAAACCAAGCTCATGTCTTTACTTCTTCTCGTTATCTTCTCCATTCCGCCCGAAAGCCAAATGGCGGATTTAGACAAGTAGAGCTGACCTCGACAAGCTCTACGCCGGCGCGGTTGGTTCCATTCCCAGTCATCTACCCGGCTCCATCAATCCGTTCTTCTGGGCCCCAGTCGCCGGCATCGCCGCCTATGACCTCCCTTCATACGACCTCGACCTAACACCCTTCGTCGGCTTCTTGTCGACGGCCGGGAACATGAATTCCGTTATATCATCCGCGACAGCCAGCCGTTTTGGCTCGTCTCCGGCAACCTTCATCTCTGGCTTGACGCGTGGTCTGACAGAGTGGAAGGGCGTTAGTGCGGGCACAGAGTACCTCCCTGCGACTCAGCCGGCAAGCCGATTGGCGAGGGAAGCGACGGCAAGTCTTCCATCGACGGGCAAGTCATCGTACGATTCGCTGGTTGGGTTAGTTCCTCAAAGGGAATGTATCGACGAGCATAAGACAGAGGCTAAAGTTTAAAGTAGGGTAGAAATACAGAGGAAAGGGGTGTGTGGAAGCAGGCGGTAATGGAGGTAAAGTCGAGGACGGACGTGAGGGCGAGCTTGAACAGGGGTGTGGTGGGAGAGCGAGCGTGAGCGTTGAGGCACGTTGATGGTGACGAGGAAGCGAATGGAGGCGGAGGGACAGTGTTGGAGAGGACGAAGATTTTCATGCAATGACAGAGGCGAGGAGTGTGGGTGGGAAGGGGGAGATGGAGTTTAGTGAGGTGGCGGATAGCAAGATTCGAAGGATCGGTGTTGGTTGGAGAGGAAGGAATGGTGTGGGGAGGGAGATACGAGCTCTCTGTACAAATTTAGGGATGAGAAAGCGTGTTATTTGAGGACGGTGAAGGTTGTGGGAGGGAGAGTGAAGGAGGATGTGGAGACAGCGTCCTGCGCCGGCGCCGCCGTGGCTGAGTTGTAGGTGGCCGGAGATGACGAACGTATAGCTAGTGTGTTTGAGTTCCTAGCTAGCTAGTTATGTGCAAGATCGTCATGTATTTGAGTTGGCTTTGTACGCTCAGATTGATCCGTTAGTATCAGTCTGCAAGTATTAAGAGTTTGAAATCCAGAACTATAGTCTATATATTTAACCGTCATAAACAGATCATAAGGCTTCTCTTAGACGGCTTTTTTATGGTTTTCTAAAATAGCTTTTTAATAGTAAAAAAATTTAATTAAAAAATCTTTTGTACTAAAAAATTATTTTATAAAACAATAAGAAATCATAACCTAAGTATCTTAATTTGAAGTTATGCATTTTCTAAAATTTTAAATAAATGATATATTATAAATCTCTCTTTTAACAATATTATATGAAAGTTCCTCTTTGACATTAATTTCAAGGGAAATTTACATACATACCACTATATTTATAATCATTTACATATCTAACACCTAAAAATTTAATATTACTATTATACCACCTAAAACTCATTTTATATATCACTTCTACCACTTGTTACGTCCTCCGTCACGGCGTATTCTTCCCGCGCGGAAATGTCCCGTTCGCAAATAACTCTGCTCGAGAACAAAGTCGATCGGAATTCCATCTTTCTAACGAAAACCTCTGCTGTTGCTCGGTATTCTTCCTTCTTCTCGCTGCTCGCGCGTCAGTGATCGCAATCCTTGCCGATGCTTGCGATCGGGAGAACAAACCTGCTCGATCGGAATTCCATCTGCTAACGATCCTCTGCTCAGTCGGTGCCGGAACAAGGTTCATTTTTTTTCTCTGTTGTTTTCTTTGTATTTCTTTATGTTCATTTTCATCGCTGCTCGCGTCCAGCTGATCGCAATCCTCTGCTCGGATGCCTGCGATCGGGAGAACAAGCCTGCTCGATCGGAATTCCATCTGCTAACGATCCTCTGCTCAGTCGGTGCCGGAACAAGGTTCATTTTTTTTTCTCTGTGGTTTTCTTTGTATTTCTTTATGTTCATTTTCTTTTGCCGTTCTGAGAAAGCAAACTCTTGAATGCTGGTGGGCAGGTCTACAGCTTTGTGAGATTGGCAGAGCTGTACTATGCTGGTAGCCATGGCATGGACATCAAAGTTCCAGCTAATGTTAGATTGAGTGTGTTAGTGCTTTCAAGTTTGAATATGTGACTGTGTCGGTCCACTTTAGATAGATGTGTGGATGAAAAGGTACTGAATCATCTTTTAGTTCTAAGCTTTTTTTTTATTTTTTTTGTTTTTTGGTTTATTTTTTTAACAAGATGAGTTCTTTCTCTCTTCCAAAGATGGAGAGCTTTAGCCGATCGAGTTAATCGGTGTTGAAAGAGTACCCAAAGCAGTGAAGATGTGTTCCAAGCAGACAGAGTATTATCATGTGTTGTTTTTTAAATATGGAGGTAAATGGGTTCAAACAAGTGAGCAACATAGAAAGAGGTTATGACGGTGGAAAACAAAGGAGTGTTAAATTTGATAAAGTCTACTTACTATTTATGCACCTAGAAGCAGGTTCTTGAATATGTCCATGGCTTAAAGGGCATCCATATAATATGTATTATATATATATGGTACATCACCAAAGAATATAAAGAACTAATTTGTGACGTTCAGTTTGCTGAGTTCATAGAAGCATCAAACGATAATTTGCGTGGTGTGAGATTAGTCATTCAGTACATGAAGTTGAAGGACAAGAATTCATTTTCTGAGAATAGGAGGAAGTTTATGACTTCCGAGAAGATGGTTGAATGGTTCTTTTAACGAAGGTATTTCAATTGCTCCAAGTTTATCTTATAAAGATTTAGCTGTTGGCACCTTCTTTCTGACCCAACATTTCAAGCATGCTCTACGATCGGTAAGCCATCAAGGAGAATTTTGGAATCATGATAAAGGCAAGTGACAAAACACGTGTGATTGCTACATGTTTCTTATGAAGGTTGCGAAGGAGGATTCGAGCTTCTCTGTGTGAACACTCAAACGTTTGAAATTAGGAGAGTTTATGGTGTTCACACTTGTCCTGGGATCAATCGCGCTGGTAATAAACTAGCCACAGCTGCATGGGTTGCCAACGAAATTGAAGAAATAGTTAAGCGAAATCCTGAAAATCCTCCGAAAGACATCAACAACAATTAGAGAAAGATTATGGTCTTTCTTTACCTTACATGAAGCGTGGAGGTCTAGGGAGCATGCTCGTGACAATAATTTGGGTCTATAGATGAAAATTATAAATGGGTTCCAACATTACATGCAGAATTGCTTAATAGAAATCCAGGTTCGCATATCACGTATTCTTATGTTAAGCTTGACCATTCATTTAGAAGATTTTATGTTTGCTTTAAGGTTTGTGAAGATGGATTCTTGTATGGTTGTAGAACGCTAATTAGTTTGGATGCATGTCATCTAAAATTCATAATAACCATTCATCTTTGCATTCTTTCTGTTACATAGCAGGTTTTAACTTAGGGATAAATTTGATTCACTGCTTTCAAATAATGATTCCATGCTTCGGGAAAAAAAAAGGGCACGGATCAGCCTCCCGATCTCAAAATCACAAAAAAACCCAACAACAACTGCCGACTAAACTTGCCTTTATCAGCATCTGCAGGGTTACCAAACCGAGGGAAGCAAACAACAACAAAAAAATAGTTGGCAGCGGTAGATCTCAAAGACACCTGCTACAGATCTTCGGGGAAAAAAAAAAGAATCGAAGGGCATGGATCATACCTTCTCCCGATCTCAAAAGCAAGATATAGACTTCACCTTCCTCCCCTCTCGCGATCTCCGAAATCCTTGACCACTCGCTGCTCGCACCGCTCTATCACATTCGCGATAAAAAGAGGGGAGAAATACGGCGTGAGGTGGGGAAGTAACGGAGTGGTAGAAGTGATATATAAAATGAGTTTTAGGTGGTATAATAGTAATATTAAATTTTTAGGTGTTAGATATGTAAATGGTTATAAATATAGTGGTATGCATGTAAATTTCCCTAATTTGAAATATTTATCCCATAAAATAAATTACACAATCTTTCAATTAGATGAGCGATTTTCTTAGGAATGATGAATATCACATTCAACAAATACCATAAGTTATAGACAAAAAAGAGTATAAAATACATCTTTTAAAAGATCAAACATAAAAATGATTGAGAAAAAAGAAATTCAAAGAAATCTCCAAAGAGAATAACTAAGGCTTTAAGATCATCTCCAACCAAAAAACTTAGTTTCCACTTCAAAATACAGTAAAACTTCAAAATGCAAAATTAATCTCCAACCAAATTCTATTTCATAAAAAAAAAAAAAAATCCGTGTATATTTTTTCTCAATAACATGCACTAGTCTTTCTCCCATATGCTTTCTCTGTTTCTGCCAACAATGCATTTGAATGCTACGCCGTTTGCCATTTGATTGGAGAAATTCGCGGAAGTCAAATAGAGTATAGAGTTCGATTGGAGATGCCCTAAGGCAATTGCCTAACGGTCATTTTCCATTAGATATTGTGCTTGCTCAGTCCGCTAGTAATGAAAGAAGTTGGTCTTTCTTAGTCCAACTCACTTACAGCATATTTTTTTTTTCTTACCATATAGAATTCCATATGAAATTTCGCCATATTTGTCACGTTAAGAACCACCAATGAATACTGATTAGGGCCCTTGGTTTATGACCTAACATTCAACCAAGCTTAACTCAAGGATTAAAAAAAAATTACCTCAAGGATGCTCTATAAATCTCATGCAAATGAAACTTTAAAAACATACGATTCATTTCCGCGAAGAGCATATCGATCAACCCGATATTTGAGTTGGTTAAGGCAACGAACACACCAGCAAGCAACATGAATCATAATAAAAGAGAGCAGGATTGTAGAGAAACCCCACTCAAACTACATGTCATACAACTAACAAAAAACGACCAGAAACAACATACAACCGGCCATATTTTATGGAATATACTTTATTCATGAATACATCTTATATTAGGGATGGGAAAAAAATCACGCAATGAAGCAAATAAGAAAGTAAAAACAATGTAAAGTAAAAGAACACTAGCATTTAACGTGGAAAACTCAAAATTGGAAGAAAAAAAAACTATGGAGCCAAACCCTACAAAGATATCTACAATGAAAATGAGAAGAAATAAGCGCATATCACTCTTCTCTCTCGCTCTCTCCTTGCTTCCCTTGTTTTACATTGTTCTCACTTCTCACACACAAAACATAAGAAAAAGTCAAATAAATAACACAAAGGGGCGCCACCCTTCAGAAAAAACGAGAAAGAAAATTATCTAGTCCGCCTCGCAGCACTGCTGTGCCAATTTACAGTTTTGCGACGCTCAAACATTTATCATCATGATGGGGACGCTCAAACCAACAACGCTGCGGCACTACACAGTGTTGCGGCGCTAATTTTAGAGAGTTGTGGTGTTTCGCTCTCTGTCATTTCTCTCAGCAAACTCTGTAGCGCTGGATGCTCATGTACACAACACCAGGACAGTACTCCAGCACACAACACCAGGATGCTCGGGTACACATCGCCGAGGCATTGTATGGAAATTTTTTTTTCCTAAAAAGTATTCGAACCCAAGCAAGGGAATAACCCCACCACAAGCGAGCACGACATATTAAACTGAGGCCCATCACAACAGTATAACCCGATTGATCTAGATCAGATTCCACACAGACTAACATCTTATACAATCAATAGTTTGGATTGTTGATCAATTTAATAAAGTCAATAATTAAGGCCCATAATAGACATGCCTACGTTCATGACTAGAATCTAATCCACAAATTGTTAATTTGGGATAAAGAAATCTCTAAGATATTTTAGACATCATGAGAGACTAAGGTTTCATTTGCGATAACTTTTTTACTACCTTCTAAAATAATTTTTTAGTACAAAATTTTTTTTTACTAGAGTTTTTTTTTATTAAAAACCTGCTTTATAAAATAGTAAGAAAACTGTTCCAAACGAAGTCTAATATTGCTTCAAGACAAATCAAATAAAAAAGTTATTGTGGAGTACGATTTGAGTAGAATATAAATCTGCTTAAAAATTTTTCTAATATATTTGCTTAAATACTAGTTGGATACACAAAATAACATATAAGGATATTATATGCTCAATATTTCATTTATAAATTATAATTTTTTTTGAGTGTTTAATTAAAAGTATAACATATATAATTCCTACACTTAGTTTGTAACTCTTATTTCAGGTTTGCTTTGAAAAAGGAGATGAGAATGTAATTGTCAAAGTTCACGGCATTATCTTCACAAGTTGTGTTATCATTACTAAGATCTTTTCGACATCTAATAATGAAACGAGTTGATCTAAATGTAGTCACATTGGTATTATTAGGGATGTTAATTTCGGGTCACGGGTCGGGTTTGGGTTGAACCCGAAATTGACCCGGTACTATCCGGGTCAACCCGAACCTGACCCATTTTTGAAAACGGGTCAATTTTTTTGACCCGAACCCGACCTGCTTCGGGTCCGAAGCAAAAAGGGACTCATTACGGAGGTCCCCATACACCAAACTTGCAGTCAAACACGGACCATCCTAAGGTGTCAGTAAAGGATCAGGGTCAAGAGACCACCAAGCAAACGAACGAGGCACCCGGTTGCAAACCAGCCCAGCTAGCAAGGAAATAGGGGACCTCCTCATCATCGTCCAGAATCATTCAAAATCCACAGAAGAAATAACAAACACAAAAAAACCAACTATTTCTTTCTGCCATTATTTTTATGCTTAAAACCATCCACATTTAGAGAATCCCGTTTAATAGAATGATCCACTAGTTCCTCCTCAAAATCATGATCTGATTTCTCAGAAGAAAAGTCATCCTCCAAGACCAACCAGTCAGTTTGAAGCAAAACATCATTTTTACAAGACCTAGCCATATGAGATTTCATATCAGCATTAGACATAACTGAAAGAAGGACATTTACAAAGTTATCATTGCCCTTAAAGCCATCATTAGGAATATAGCTCGAAAGATCATGAAGCTGCTTAATCGGTACCAAATTAACAAATGAGGAAACATCCTCAGGACTCACAACAACCATCGGAGGAGAGACAACATTTTCACTAGTTTCTACAAGTAAAGTAAGGTGTAACAGAAGGCATATCCTCCTCAGCCAACACACACGGGGCATAGACAATATCCGCGCAAGATAAAGCAGTTTTTGAGTTTAAAACACAATTCATAACAACAGCTTCACTCACACAAACCCGAGGGGCTAGGGCAGCAGGAGCTACCCCATCTAAATCCACTACAAAGCCAATCTGGACAAAGACGAATTAGCAATATTAGGATTAACATCCACCGATGCCATATTATTGTCAACATTAAGCTCTGGCAGGACTGTATCTAAAGGCCAACACTCATTCGGAGATCCCTACAACAAGAGAGAGGGGGGGGGGGGGGGGGGGGGGGGGGGGGGACGAATTAACAAGCCACAACAGGGTTTACAGAAACCTCAACATGAGGTTTATTAGGAAGGGTCAAATCCGCAGAAGTCAGGACAATAACCTTAGGACGACAATTTCCCACATCATGCCCGATACAAGTACAAGAAGCACAAAATTGTGGGAATTCATCCATGACAACTTGTTGGACATAACTGAGCTTCTCTGAACCTAATCAGACTTTATCTGAGTAGGATTTAGTGTATCTAGCTCCACTAAAACACGAGCTGAAGACGGTTTAGAACCAAAAGAGGTGGCATCATCAATTTTTAAAGGTTTGTCAAAGAGAGAGGCCAAACCATGGAGAATGTGGGGGGAGAAGAGATGAGGCCGCAGTTGCAGAAAAGATACCCAAATAGGGATGACTGGCGACTCAACAACGACATCAACAAGGGGAGAACACTTGATAAGTTTCATGTAATAATTATAAACCAGATACTATCTATGGCAGAAAACACGACAATAATCAATGTCATTTGCAAGCTTGATAAAGACATGAGACAAATCCAGCAAGGTGACTGAAACCTCCCCATTTAGCTTGAGATTGAAAAAAAGTCTATGAATGGTATCAAGAGACGGTCGTTCGATAGGAAAGAAACAAACCAAAGAGAACTAAAAAGGAACGACCAAAGCCTGAATTTCCTGTTTATAAATCCAAAGGGAAGGCAAACCACAAAATGAGGATGCCCTAATCTCAAGAAATTCATTAACGGAAGAAGAACCCGAAAGAACATCCAAATGAAGAAGGCAAACCCCCTAAAAAACCAGGTTCGCAAAGCTTCGGCGCCATCCCGGCATGCGTCAGAAGGAAAAAAAACCACCAACAAACCAAAATCGTACCAACAAAGAAGAGAAAACTTCCCAAGTAACGAGAAGAAAGCCAGTCCCACTAGAGAGCGGCCCGACAATCGCGAAGGAGAAGCTAGGGCAAAGCCCTAGCGGAGCAGCCGAAACGAAAAAAGATTTGCCCTTTTAACATGAGTGTTTATACAAGATCATCTTCTATGGCTTTAATTTACATCTTTAGAGATTGAGGTTTCGTTTGAGACGAATTTTTCATTTTTTTTAAAACATAATTTTAGTACAAAAATTAATATTTTTGTATTTAAATTCTGTTTTAAGAAGCAATAAAATAGTCGTCCCAAACAAAGCCTCAATCTCTAGCTCGAAGCTCCACTGAAGTATGCAACAAGAGGATATCTCTGACATACGCACTAATGTCATTATACATCACCTAATGATTCTATAAGAAGTAGAAAAAAAATATCATGTATTCATCTTTGACTGCTTAAACATGACTGTGAATAATAATTTGAAAATTCAATTCATAAATGGCTAGATCCTTCTCGCTTACATCTATTTAAGTATGGTATTTATGATTTAGTTTTTCATATAAGCTACCCTTCATATAGATAACATCAATTTAGTTTCATCTTTGATCAATTATTCGATACGTCACATCTATAATTTTATGGCTCAGACTGATGTTGTCCCCAACTACTTGAAGTAGATTAAATAAATAGTTAAGGTGTTGATATATGTCTTTGAGGAGTCATACATTATCTATTTAATAAGATGACAAATAGCCAACCTAATAATGATCATAATTATTAGCACCTCTAAAAAATGAGGCCAAGTCTGATAGTATTAGTCCCAATTAAGATTCCCTTGACCCTAACTTCTAGCACTAATTAGGCTTAGGGACTTCATTTAACGACCTTAGAATAGGACAATAAATGAAGATTCCAAATGCTTTAATTTATGTGCTATGATTGTGGCATTGATTGAGTATACTCTCATCTTGATTGGTTTATACTTTATGCAGAAATAGATTAGTGAGATAATTAAAGTATTAAGTGGCTTCCAATGGGCTCGGGTTAGGTGGCCCTTAGAGCCAAGGGCTTTAACTGTTGGCTTAATGGGGAAAAATTATTAGGTTCGGACACCGGAGGTAGCTCTACATCGGACGTCAATAAACATGTCGTCACGTGCTTCTTTACTCTTTACCTGCGCGGACCCCCCCCCCCCCCCCCCCACCCCAGACGACCCGACCCAGGCCGGACCCAGTTTTTGCTATGTCTCGGGTATTCTAGATATTGTTCGTATTGCTTGACAATAACGGAAATACCGCTTATCAAGATCAATACCTCTAGCAATATCCTAGCCAATATCAGCAATACCGAGCAATACCTAAGCAAAACGGGTATTGCTCGGTAATTTCTCGTATTGGTCTTCCAGATGGTATTTTCTCATTAATTGTCGAGCAAACACGAGACAATCCCTAAATACTAGCAATACCCCCCGCTCTGCATAACAAATCCAGCCGAATCATAGCAATACGCGGTCCGGGTCGTTCGGGCTGCGCGGGTAAGGTAAGAGAACGTACGATATATTAATGCGTCCGGTGTATAAGTTACATCAGATGTTCGACCATAATAATTTTAGTTCATGGATGTGATGCGTTTCATATAATTAAAAAATTAGATTGTTAAAAAAGCTTTTTTTATCCTAGAAACATAAAAAAAATTGCGGCAAATTAACTTGCATGTGATTAGAATTCAACATAAGGACATTTAAATTAAATTCAGACACTAGAAGTCATTTGAAACAGCTTTTTGTTTTTTTATAGCAACTATAATTTTATTTTAGTACTTTTTTCTCGCTATTTTTTATAAATTTTTTGGGTAAAAAATTCTTTTTTGCAATAAAAAATAGTTAAGTTATTTTCTTCACAACAATTTCAAAATCAAAATAAAATACAACAGTCATCTCAAATATATCCTAAGACGTTGTTGCGATCTGGAATTATCGCAGCGGTAGAGAAATATAAAGTTTAACGTCTTAGCTTATACGAAAGATCCAGCACACCAGCAAAAAAAGAAAAAGATGGGGTAGTAGCGTGTAGAGACACCAGAGTTTTTAACGTGGAAAACCTTTAAAAAGGGGGGAAAACCACGGGGTCTGGCCCCAATTTGAATGAATCCATAAGTGCTTGCAATTGATACAAATGATGCCCTTCCTAGATGGAAGGGCCTTGGCTCGAATTGCAAATATAAATCATATAGAGTGTATGTATAGTAGGATTGGAAAGAAATCATGTTGATATTTTGTGTGACGCAAGACCATAGTGACGAGCGAATAATCGGAAGAACATAAAACGACGGGTTTTTGTTTGACGTGGGTCGGAAGAATCATAGTTGCAGGTGCGAGGGTAAGGATGACCGTTGTCGCGATGACAGTCTGATTGGTGAGGATTGGCGGATGTCTTTCCTGATTGGAAATTAACTCCGATGCAGTCAGAAAGAATTCCAGTGATGACATCGCGGTACGAGTAGAAGTCGGCGATGGTCCGGCGGGACCAGGCAGAAGAGTTCGGAGAGCCGTTGGCGCTACTGCATGGAAGTCTAATGGTGGTCGGCGAACTGGTAGAAGTCCGGTGATGTTCCAGTATGAACAGGAGAAGTCTGACGGCGTCGACGAATGTGGTTTGGAAGTCCGTCGGAGGTCGACGAACTAGTGGAGTCCGTGCGTGGTTGGGAAGAAGTCCAGCGGTGATCGGAGCAGACGAGTTAGAGTTCGGCGATGTCGGGGAGTGGCGGAAAGCCGGCGCGTGGTCGGGAAGAACTCCGGAGGTGCGTCCGGCAGGAACTCCGGCAGTGGCTCGGTAGGAATTCCGGTGAGTGTCGGCAGGGGAACCCGACGGTGGTCGCCATGGACTCCGGCGGTGGGACCACAGAACCACGGCGTGTGGTCGGCAGGAACTCCGGCGGTGGTCATGGCAAGAGAGCTCCCAAATTCCTCCCTTCTTTCTCTACTCTTCCCTCCTCTTCATTGGAAGAATTGAGGGTCTATTTATAGTTTTATGTTGAGTTGCATGACTTTAAAATGTGGAGTATCAAGGTCAAGATGAAGTGGTTTGAATAGTACGGTTGATACTCGATCCTCTGTATCAGGACCGTTCTATTGGTCAATTGGGTGCCCTTATGATTTATTCGGAATTCAGTGATCTTGGGTGATGGATTTCGCTCGAGACTGCTCGACTTTGACTATAAGCGTCACATTGGAAATGTTTGGTATAAATTGTGTTTGAACTTCTATTTTAATATCTAACATCAAATTCCCGCCAGGGTGGACACATTATAGTCCTTTTTTCATATAATTTTTTTTAAGTTTTAACAGAGAATTTTTTTTATATTATTTTAATTATTTATAATTCATTTCGGTAAATTCTTTTAACTTTTTCTTATCTCCGAGAATCTTAACTTATAATAAAATTGACATTTTGAAGCATATATTTAGCTAGAGTTGTGATGAAATGGAAGGACGACAACATAATGTCCTTCTTAATATATAAAATAAAGCCAAATACAATTTACCATGCATCATACGGACTTGTTTAAAATCAGATGAATCATTTACATCTATTCTAAAATAAAACAGGACTTGTTTGCAATTTGATTTGATTGAGTTGAATTTGAATACTTTGCTTTTGCTAATATATTCAATTTAAAATAACAAATTCAACAAAAAAAAGTTAATTGCCAATGATGATTTCAAACTCGATTGAAAGAAAGTTGAGAGGATATTTGAAAATGCAAAGCTAGGTCCCATTAGGAAAAATTCTTAGCTCCTCCACTGGTATGAAAACAACTCAATCAAGTTGTCTTTAACGTCTTTAACTTTAGCTTTAAATTATCATAGCACTTTTTTTACTTATCTAACCATCTTCTTTTCACAGTGGATCTACAACAAAGCTATCTAGGGTTTTATCCCCTTCACTCATTCAAGTGCCCTCTCCCAATTCTCTAATATTCCTTGCTAGGTTCACATTACATCATTAGTCCTCTCGCATAGAAAATAGTATCACAGTGGCGAGTTTGCAAGGACACATTTGATCTAAGATTTGGGTTTATGTTTTCTATTTTTTCTAATACTTTTCCTAACTTTTTGGGTCTCGTTCTTTGGATAAAGGACTTTGTTTTCACCCTAATTATCTTATCTTCATTATGTTTGATGATGTATTGATTATTGGTGTGGAAGCATGAGATCCATCAAAATGTTGCTTGAGAGCCAGAAGCAATATCTCTATTTACTTGATTTAGATCTAGTTCAATAGAGATTTTTTAGTAATGAATATAAATATTGAGATAATGCTTGTTTTTCCTATTTTTAAACGAGGCAACCAATCTGGTTGTCATTCCCATGACAATGAATGTTTTTTTTAAGCGTCAATAATATAATATTATCTTACAAAAAGGCCATTTAACAAATTTTAGAAGATATTTCCAAATCTTATTGTTGAAGCAAAGGATTAAAAGTGTCAACCCACTTACCTCTGCATCTAATGATTGAAAGAATGATGGAGTATCCTGTCCATTTTACCTTGATCTTTGTTTCTATGTTTTCTTGAATTCAGTTCAATATATATTTAAATAATTCCCTTGTATTTGTTGGTGCTCATATTCATGATTAATTATTCAGTGCGGTCACCGTTCGCCGTTCGGAGGTTAATCAAGACGCGCCACGTTATTTTTTTGTTGTGTACAGGTGCTATGTACCACTGTGTACCGGGTGACATGGCACATTCCGATTCGCCTCCGAACGGCCTGGTGACCGCACAAAATAATTTCTCCATATTCATACGCAATTTGCACTGAATAATACTTAACAATCAAGAAATGCACTTATTCTCTTTTTTTTCCCCTTATTATCAATGATGCTGGTTTCATCCTTTTCTTGTGCAGGCCCTACATAACCAACATCACCATAGTAGTGGTACATCCATTTTTGCTAGCTAAACAACACTTCTGTGAAAAATAACTTGGATAAGCCAAATCACTCAAATATTTTGGGTGAATATAAAATATCTGGGTCGAGGAGATGCTAATTTTATTGCAAGGTTTAAAATTGCGTATTCGGGTATTGAGGCGTTTTTCGTTCGTGAGGCGTAAGCCTCAAAATCAAAAAATTGCGTAAACATAAAATAATAAATTTTGTATATACTAATGAGTAAATAATATATAAAACATAAAAATGCACAAGATAAATAGCAATGACATTAACATATCACATAAGAAGTTAAGAACTCACTAGTCATCAGCATTATCATCAGTCATCACTAAGGGGGTCTTCATTTGAATCATCATTATGATGAGCTGCTCTCTCCTCTTCCCCATCTCCTGTAGAGTCCAATATCTCCCAATCAACTTCTTCTTCCTCATTATTAGTTATCTTCCTCTTCCCTAAATAGTAAATATTTTTGAACAATATCATAATGAATAATAGTGTAATACATTAATAAAAATTTAAGAAAAGAAAACTATATTACTTATATACCTTTTTTGATTTGTTCTTGAGTTGTGGTGGATGTGGATGCTTTAAGACCATCAAAGAAATCAACATTTAAATCTTCATCTTGTAATTCAGACGGCATCACTTCAACTTCATCATCTACAAACCACTTATCATCAGATGCCACATCATCGCAAAGCAAAGGATCTTCATCATCCATTAATCCTTTTTTCTTCAAATTTCTATCTCTGAGTCTCTTATTTTACATAATGTACACCAGTGAGTTCATCCTCAATGTCGACAAGCGATTTCTCCTCTTTGTATGCACTTAGTTGTAGGTACTTCAATTCCTTTCACAGCCAGATAAAGAGCATGTCAAGCCCAAAACTTTCACAGCAAAACACTGTAATTCTGGAGTCCCATCACCAAATTGAATCCACCACTCAACTGGAGATCGTTTGGCAATTGTATCTTTTGCTTGTTGTAATAAAAAAAAAATCTTCTTTGTTCCTAAAAGATGCCAATTGCAAGTCAGCATTTGATCTTTCAGTTGCATCACTTATTAGACGATCCATGCAATGATATAATCTCAACTTTATTTCAGGGTTTGTAGACTTGTTCTCTGCATATTGATACTGAGGGTTTAGGTAGTAGCCAGCGGCATGCAAGTGTCGGTGAAGCTGTAGTTCTCACCTATCATCAATAATATTCCAAATTTCCCTAAAGCTTCCCTCACTGCCTCCTAAGTTGGAGGCAATCATCTCTTTGGCTTCATCCATAGCATTGTAGATGAAACCCATTGCAGACTTCTTCTCAGCATCACACGCATAACGTACGCATATATTACGCACACACACGCACAGTGCAGGAAACATACAGCAAATTATACGCACGCATAAAGTACGCACAATATAAGCACGGAGTAAGCAACGTGTACGCATAGAGTACGCACAAAAGACGCATTGCGTACGCACAGCCTACGCATATTTACTCGATGTTTAAAATTTGGTTAGGTTTTATGTTTCAAATTTCAACATAAATTTATCATAAACCCTGAATACAGAGAAAACACGATGGCATCACAGTATCAAACATTTAAAAAGTTTCGAGAAGCCATGCATAATTGCATACGCATAGAATAAGCATAAAATCGGAAGATCTTCAGAGCCTTGAACGCCAACGCATAGCATAACCATAAAATACGCATTACGAAACAGAAAACATAGCATTAAGTTACCTTTTTCTTTGGGGGTGACGACACTTAGAAGAAACTGAGTGAAGAATGCTTGAAATTCTTCTGGAGTGAATGCTTGAAAGTTCGAAAGTTTACTGTAACTTGAAAATCGAAACGTCGACTCCGCCATTCGACCTTTACAAGGGTTTAAATGTTGATGCCACGTCGACATTTCACTAGGCGCGCCACGTCGGCAACTGGGGGTCCGAACTGAAAAAAAAAGGTTAATTTTTAAAAAGGCGACGTCTTAAATATATGAGGCGAGGCGCGCCTCAGTAAACTTGAGGCGTAAGCCTCATAAACTAAACTTATTGCGTAGGCTTTGAGGCTTAAATGGACGAAATAGTGCTGAGGCGCGCCTCAAGGCGCGCCTTTTATTGCGCAATTTTAAACGTTGTTTTATTGTGGTTGTAGGTGCTTAATAAATTGATCCTACACCTTAGCAAAGAGTTGGTGCCTGATGATTTAACAATTGCTGGAAAAGTGGCTACAACAAATTGAGGAAAAAGGGCAAAAGAAAGATAAATGGAGTATGAGGATAGTTCCAAACTTTCAATTAGGTACTGAAGAAGATAGGAAGTATTGCAAGAAGATATTCATTTATCAAAAAGATAGTCTCTAGCTCAATCATCCAAAGAAAAAGCATAAATTCTGTATAGTGGAAAGAAGAATTTGGATGAAGATGATTTAGTTAAAGCCCATTGTACTAGGTTTCTATGATTCACAAATTCTAAAACGTCTACAATCACTGCAAAACTGCTCTTTTGTATTTTAGAGCTTCCATTAATTATAAACTAGAGCATTGAGTTCTAATCATCAAAAGATTCTAGCACAAAACTAAAAAGGAGTCCATGAATATTTATGAAGTAGAGAAGAAGTTAAATAAAGCATTCAAAAGTGTTGAAGGGGTTGCATTAACTTAAGATAGTTGGACATCAAACCAATAAACACGGTATATGTGTATTAATACCTCCAACATCATGTTGACTTGAAGATGCAAAATATGATAATCATCTTTCTTGATCTTATCCCCAAATAATGCTTTGTGATTGCTCATGCAATGAAGGATGTAATTTCGATTTATGATACATGATGACGGGCCGATTTGATTGGGGAGAAATTAGGAAATTTCCTAATCAAGAGGGAGCTGTTTAGGAAGATTCTTAATCAAAGGGGAATTGTTTAAGAAAGTTTTAACTTTTTTAATTCAAACACCAAAATAATATGAATTATGGAAGGAGGAGAGTAAGCATGTATATTATGATTCCATGCTTAGGAAAACAAATCAAAGCGGCTAACAGTAATACCAGCATTTGCCTTTCAATTTTAAATTCCACCAAGAAAATACAACATGCATAGGCCCTATGAGCATTCAAAATAATTAGAAATACCGCATAAATATGCTAGGTAGCAAGTGATCCTGAATACTCATTGAGATAAAAAAAACTAAAAGCATAAAACTTAATCTGTTTGGTTCAAAAGACTTGAAAAGAGAAAAGGAAACGGAAATAGAAATCGTAAGTGAATTGAATTGAAATTGGTTTTAACCAAGTTGTTTGGTTGAGAAAAAATTGACTGACAAAAACCTCTTTTTTTATTTGAGTAATGAAAATTTTTGTTTATGTTAAGGAGAGAAATATGAGATATAGCAATGAACCCATAATTTTTCTTTAATTCCATTTAATTCCAATGGAAAAACATATTTAGCCACATTCCCAGAGCAATCAAGTAACTATTAGCCACACTGGAACTGAAAAGCCTCCATAAAATTGTAAGCAAAATACATTTACATTATCCCCATTTCATTTAATCCATGCATACCTACCAAACATACCCTTGGGCACTGTTTGATTTGTAGGAATTGAAGGACAGGAAATGAAAAGAAAAAATTAATTGAAATGAAATTAGATTTTACTCACTTGTTTGGTTGAGAAGAAATCAAGTAAAATTTTTTTTTTAACTTTTATTTAATAGATGATAAATTGAGTTTTTGTTTCTTGTTATGAAGGGATATGATGGTAACACTTATGACCTAATAAATTTTTCTTCTTAGTTTCCACTAAGGCTGGTTAGGGAATTGATTGTAAATAAAAAAAAATGCATTTGTTACTCGGCCATTAATTATATTAAAACTTCAAACTAAAACTCCATATGAAATTATAAAAATAAAAAGACATTTGCATTGCCTCCAATTCCTTCAAACCAAACATACCCTTAAAGAATTGGTAAAATGAATCTTCTATTGTTGAAAACGAAGAAGAAATCTTGCAATCTGAGGATCACTTCTTCAAGAAAAATATTTCTTCGTTCTTCAAATACTCCTCTAACCTGCAGTTTGGCGAAAGGTAGAACCATTAATGACCAAATATTGGAATAGTATTTATGTTATTTGGTAAAACTCCATAAGTTATCAACTGCTTTCATGATGACTTTTTAGAACTCGTCATATAATTAGCTAATCTATGCGGTACAAAACCTACCCTTTGTCCATTCCTTCCGGCAGCTGCGCGATTTGCTCTCTCCTGACCCGGCGGCGCTGAAGATTTCTTCATTGAGGTACGTCTCACAGTCACTCACTTGCCTTCTCCGCTGCCTCGCCGTGCCCTAACCCTCCCTATTCTTCTTCTTTGCTAAATCCCGCGAAATCGACATTCTTCCGTACATCTCACAAGCAGGAACAAGAACTATAATGAAATATATAAATAATTGTGATTAAAGTAAAATATTTTTTATTCATTCCAAGATAATAGTTTATTTAATAAGCTGTTAACATCATTATTTTAGAATGATTAATAAAAAATGTTCTTGTTTTTCGAATCTTATTATCAACAAATGATAATATATTGAAGTATTATGAGGTGAAATAATTCACTTTTATTAACAATTAAAAAAAATTACATATATAGCATTCAAAATTATTTTATTTACATATTTAATATCTAAAATTAACTATTTACTCATATAATAATATAATACGTTTATTTATAAATAATATCCTCAAAATCATTTTTATAGCACTTAAGTTTCATTGGGATAATTTTCTTAATACTTTCTAAAATAATTTTTTAGTTAAAAATTTTTTTAATTAAAATTTTTATCTAAAAAATTATTTTAAAAAACAATAAAAAAATTATCTAAAACCAAGTTTAAAAAAAAAGAAAAATGAGAAAAGGGAGAAAGAGGATAAACTTGTCATGAAGTTGATTTGAAAAGCATTAATACTAAAAACCCCTTATCAAAGAAATCATGATTTTCTTGTCTTATTGTCATGATTTTGCTATATCATATCAAGATATCTTTCTTCAATTTTAATTATTTCTTTAAGGGAGTTAATTGAAATTAACGGAGTTTTATATTATGTAAATAGTAAATTTTATATTTTTAATATTTTTATTTTATTTTTAAAAGATTCATGCAATAATTATTAGACAAATTTTACGCTGGTTATTAACTATCTAACACAACGTTCTACTTTCTCATCCAGGACTTAAAACCTGATAACGACAGTGTTAATTAACTATTAAGCGTTGTAGAGACGAGGATGCTCAAGTGGATGAGTGGATTTACCTTTAGAGATAGAATATGAAATGAGCATATACATGAAAAGGTTGGAATAGCTTCAGTGGAATATAAGATTAGAGGGAGTCGTCTTGTTTGATTTGGTCATATAAAATAGTGGCCTTGTGATGACCCCGTTAGAAAATTAAAGGTATTAGATTTAACTTATGTTAAGAAAGGTAGAGGTAGACCTAATAAGACTTGGTTAGAAAATATTAGAAATGATATTTCTTTATTAGATTTAAACGAGAATTTGACTTTTAACATGACACAATGGAGAAAAATGATTCATGTAGTCGACCTCATGTACTGGAACAAAGTCTTGATGTTGTTGTTGTAAAATATGTATATTTTATAATTTTTTAGTGCTATGCACGTAAATTTTCCTTTAAAAAGTAATAGAATCTTAAATATCAAATATTCTAATATGTATTTAAATCCTACTTCATAAAAGGAGAAAGAACCAATTTTAGCGGTACAGAAATAGCGACATGCATGGTATTTCTCGATTATCTATGAATTGTGTGGTGGCATTAACTTTTGTAACACAGATTCTTAATTGATAATGACTTAAAAAATTATTTAAAAATTTTGAATTTAAGTTTCATCGGCATCAAATATAGATTTTGAATTATCATAAAAAAATATTTCCAATGTGATGGCTAATTAGAAAACTTACTTTAAAGAGTTATTCACTTAAACTACATCTAGTTTTTCTAGCATGTAATCATGAGATAGAAGCTAAGGGAGGCTGAGTGAGTTTTAAGTAAGTATGAAGACCGAAAATGTCGCAGAGTTCTATGAGAGATATGGAATATGAAGAGAGAGATGAAAAACAAGAGCAGTCCAATCTCAAAGTGCAAGAGAAATTCAAAAATATCTCAAAGTATACCTCGTTGTCATTTATTAATTAGGGTTTAAGGTTATATAAAAGATAAATCAACAAAAATAAAAAAAAAAATTAATATAAGGTACAACCTCTTAAAGTAAAGAGGCGAGTTCCACTTGGTGAAAGTGGTAGTAACCTGAGAATTGTTCGAATGCAAGAGATCTTTTTTTTTTTTGGGATAAAATTGGGGCCAAAGCCCATATATATATCAAAATGAGTTACAGGCAAAGAAAGAAATTACATGTAAACCTATACCTCCAAAACCAAGAAAGGAAGTAACAAAAAGGACTCAGAATACAGGACTACACCAGTCAAAACATCAAAAAAATCAGTTTGACATGAAAACCTCCAGCGGCCAAAGAGAAGCAGATTGCCACAACACCAAAACAGCAGGGCCATCACAGCTTCCTAGCATATTGAGAGAAGAGATTAAAGCCCAGTTCGCCTTGGTTGCCAAAAAGACCATCCAAGGGAAGGGCGGTGTAGTCCATAGCTCATTATTGTCTGTCAAAATCCATGTAACCGAAAAACCTATCAGCCACCAAGATGTCCCAGCCAAAAACTCTGGTATGTAACTGTTGGAATTTAATAAATTTCAACTCGATAAAATGCCTAAATTAATGTCAAGACAAAAGCAGGACATGATTTTGACAAATTTTGAGCAAAATAATTAAAAATCAAATATTCAATTAGAGGGGTCACTATAAACATGCCACGCTTAGAAACCATTTTATAAACAAAATTATGGTTTGAACCTTCCAAATGTACTCTGAGGCCTTGATTTTGATCTAGTTTGAGCTCGGATTGGGTTGAATTTGATGTCTTTGGATTCGTCTCGTCGTGCCGCTCGATTCAACTATAAACATGTCACGTTTGGAAACCTTTTGGTAATCCAAATTATTGTTTGAACCTTCCAAATGCGCTTTGGGTCCTAAATTTGGATATATTTGGGCTTGGATTTGATTGATTATGGTGTAATTGGGTTCGTCTTTCCGAGACGTTCAGTTCGACTATAAGTTTGTTGAAATCGGAGTTCGGATGATCCCAAATTTAATTCTGAAAGATTTCAGCTTGAATATGCTTTGAAATTTATGCTGAATCAAGACTATTTTCGGTGACGTATCAATTCTATTAATGCAACCAAAAAAAGTCTATAAATAAATATTTTATGAAACATTAGAGCTCTATTGATGCAGTTTCAAATAAGAAGAGGAATTCATATCAATTTATTTAATACCTCTCGGAATCCAAAGCATATCAATTTAATATTTATTGATATTAAATTGATTATTATAATTTCAAAAGCAGAATTTTAAAGAGGAGTCCTGACAGCTCGTTTTTACATTGCATATCAATTTAATATTAAAGGACTAACAGAACATAGTCTTGGGAAACAAATAAAAGTCATCAAACCAATATCTTTAGAGAGGCAGTAGGATTAAAGTATTGGAATAATGCAGTTAACATATTAATGGGAAATAAAAGGGCGGATAACTGAAACACGTTCCCACGTCAAAGAAGAGAACGTGTTATCGGTTGCTCTCTTGGTTGTGCGGATAAAAAAAAAAAAATGGAAGGTATAGGCAGAGGTTAACGAAGAAATTGGCAGCCGAGAGTGATTTTCTGCTCTCTGATTTTTCAGTTTTCTCAAAGCAAGAAGATTGATTTCCGACTCTCTGCGTGGACAAGACCTTCCGTCTCCGGCAACAAGGTGACTTCCTACGTGCTTGCTTTCACGAACAAAGTCCGATCTCTTACCTTCTTCGATTTCTGGCGTGAAAACAATCGAAATCTCACCGGAAAACAGATCGCAGTCACTAACCGCCGGCCTCCCGCCTGAGCCGACGCAGCCGGAAAAAACCGACGCCCGCCGCCCCTGCTATAACTCGCAAGTCGAACTTGCAACAAATCTCCGGCAACCGATCATCGCCAATCAAAGCTTCTAAAGATCAAATCTCCTCGCCGTTGATTCGCTCCGGTCGAGTCGAGAACTCCCTTACCTCCCGGCGCCGGGGAGGGGACGTCGGGAGGCTGCCGAAATTTCCTCAAAATTTCGGGACTCAGCCAAATTTTCTACAAGCAATCGACATCCAATTATCTGCAACAAATCATTGTCAAGTAGAGCTTTTGAAGACTCAATCTCCTCGCCGTTGATTCGCTCCGGTCGAGTCGAGCCACTCCTTACCTCCCGGCACTGGGGAGGGGACGCCGGAAGGCTGCCGAAATTTACTCAAAATTTTTGGACTTAGGTGAATTTTGAAAAACACGAATTTAATTTGAAATCAATTAACTAATAATTCACTAATTAAATCATCTTAACTAAGATCCGAATATACAGATTCCACCATAGTCTTTATTGATATGTATTCAATCAAATATGATCTCATAGCAAATTCCACCGAATATGAATTTGAGAGTCCAATAATGGCTTGTAGTGGCTATGGAGGACCTCCATATAATTACAATGCAAATATAACTTGTGGAAATTTGAACTGTCAAGTTTACAGTGAGAACTTGAAATACATAAGCTAGGATGGAGTTCATTACTTTAATGCAGCCAATACAATTGTTTCTTCCAAGATATTGTCCAATGAATACTCAAATCCAAAGCTTAAATTTTATTATTTATATAGCTCTTAAAAAAGGAAACTATATTCAAAAAAGCTAATATTGAAAGTATAACTGTTACGAAATATAAAAATCAGTGTCGAGATGGGGAAGTGTGTAAAGCTATATTCCCGTTAAGCTAATTACAATAGGTTACTTTTAATAGAAGCAGTAAATCCTATTGACAATTCTTTCACTAAATATATATTTATTAAGTAAAGCAATAAATTCCTAAAATACCTACATGGCTACTTTCAATGAAAGCCGTAAGTCCAGTCTTTAGGGGTAATAGTTAGATAGCTACCTAGCTCTAGACTCCTTAATAGGGCCTCTTAGCCTATAAAACTAAGCTGTAAGACCCGCCACTTGGGCTACTTCTAAACGAAGCAGTAAGACCCGCTTGTTAGGGAATTTCTAAACAATTGACCCTAAAACTAAAACTCAAATCCCTTAAACGGGCATCTTAGCCTATAGGACTAAGTTGTAAGACCTACCATTTGGGTTACTTCTAAGTGAAGCAGTAAGACCCGTATGTTAGGGAAGTTCTAAGTGAACGAACCTAAACCCAAAACTCAAACAAATTAATGGGCCACCTCTAACAGAGGCCGTAAGTCCCACTATCAGGGCCATTTTCAAATGAAATCCATAAGCCCCTATCCAAATCAAATCATATGGGCAATTCCTAATTGGAGCCATAAGTCCCAAACTAAACAAATTAACGGGCAACTTCTAAGGAAGCCATAAGCCCCAACCTCAATTAAACTAAACTAAATTAAAATTCACACATCTCCACTTCAGTCTATTCGGGATCCCTGAGAGGAGGCAACCCATGGCTGCTAATCAGATTCCCTGGACACTACAACCAATGGTTGTTAGTGTTGGTAGACTGAACCCACGGTATGCCCGGGATGACGGAACCATGGGATCTTGATCGGGTGTACCTTCATACCCCCATAATTAAATTTAAATATCTATTGCACATTCTCACACTTCTTGTACAAAGCTAAGTATATTTCATCCTTAATCGAGAGTGCTCTTCTAATGTGTTAGGAGGGATAATTAACTATGAGGGCTTGCGCTCATAGGAAGTAGAACCCAGATCTAAATAAACCCTGACGCTACTCTCAGGGGAAATCTGGTTAAATTTTAAACTCAATCTACCTCCGGAAAAATTAAAGAGAACTCATAAGTTCGTGAGAGCGGGGTTCGTATCTTTTTAAAATTAAGTTGATTTTTCTGGAGCGAACAGTAACCAAAGAAAACCAGGCAGAGTAAAGCAAAACAGAAGCCAACAATAAGCCATTCCAGCAACTTCCGGTCCAAAACAGAAAATCCAGATATACAGTCATAGCAAGTCCAATAATTTGGAGCCATTCTTCCAATTGACAACTTTCTCATAAACAACTTTTTTGATGATGAAAGCAATTGCTAAACTGCTGGTGAAAGAGTTCTCAAATCTCCTATTATTTGAGGTGTGTGTGTTCTGTAGATGGGATGATGACACCAATGATTGTTGAGTGGCTTCTATTGCGGAGATGTACGTGAATGATATGCCAGAAAAGAGTTTTGCTCGATTTGATGACTCCTCGATATGACACATTTAGGCAAGTCTATATATAACGTCATTGCCAGAAAAGTGGACATATTTTCACAGGATGATGCCTATCAACCAATTGACTGTTATGTGTGAAATCTAATTATGTTGATCAATCTAGTTATTCTATTGTCTCGGACCTCAAAACTTGTCGTGTAAGCTGAGGGGTGCGAGGTTTTGCCCCCAGTTTAAAATTTTTTATGTACAACGTTGCAGCGTTGTTTATCCGAGCACCTGGCACTGTGTTCCAGAATTGAACGGCAAAGAGTATAGCACTACTGCAGTATAGATACGACGTTACAGCGGAGACAGAGGCTTGAGCACCACAACGCCCCAGACTGCCGCCACAACGCTGCGAGATAGATTGAACAGATATCTTTCTCGTTTTTCTAAAGGGTTGCCTCCCTTGGTGGATGTAATTGGCTTTTCTCTTGTATTTTTAATTAAGTCAAGAGCGAGAACGGTACATGTGAGAAGAGAAACAAAGTAAGAGTGAGAGAGAAGAGTAATATGTACTTATTTCTCTCAACTTTTATAGTGGCTTTCTTGGTGTGGTGTGGCTCCGTGTTTTTTCTCTATTTTGAATTTTTCCACTTTAATCTGGTGTTCTTTATTTCTGCTATTTTTACTTTCTTATTTGTTTCTCGACGATGTTTTACTCTCATCTTCAACATTGGCCGACTTTTTTTTTCTTCCTTGGTGGGTATTCCTCTTAAGAGTTGTGAAATTTCCTTCGAGGATCTGTTAGATATCTGTATAGTACCTATATGAACATACACAAATATACTTAAATATAAAAATTTAAATTTAATTTACTAATTTCATCAACTGGCCCATAACTCAATGAACTCTTTCGACTTGTATATCATCATCACGTGACAGAATTCTTAGCAATGGGAAGGCAGTGATTCACTCAAAAAATCATAATAACAAACCAAAAAAAGTTATTAAGTTCACTAAAAAAATTATTATGTTAATTGAATTTTAATTAGTTTAATATCCATTAAAAGTAGCAAAAAATGGGCACTATAAATTGTGTTTGATATGTTACAAAAAAAAAAAAAAAAAAGACCGGGCATGAGTCTCAATGTAAATATGAGTCGAATGTCTCAAAAATTAAATTCGAGACCATTTGAACTCCTATTTCAACAAAGTTATAGTCAAACTAACTTACATAACATCTCAAAAAAAATGAACTGACACCAAATTCAGTCCAATCCAAGCCCAAATAAGCTCAAATCAATAAATCAAAATATTTTTTAATACTTCATAGCATTATTTGGATGACCAAAAGATATCCAATATGATATGCTTATAGTCGAATCAAGCGGTTTACGAGACGAACCCAAGGAACCCAAGATCAATCAATTTTGACATCTCTAAGGTACATAAATGCTTGATAAACGCTTCATGATCAAGAGAATTACTATGAATTATTCGATATAACATTCCATATTTGCCCTTAATCTTTTTCATATTTACTAGCTATGTCACTCCCAAAAAAATTATAAATAGGCCCCCATTTTTTCACATGAGGGGGAGGAGGAGAAGAGAAATTTAGGGAGCTCACTTGCCTTTTCCAGTCAATGTCACGACCACCAGATCTCTACCCAGCCACAAACCGTCATCCATTGTTGGACTTCCTCCTTTTTGTTTGTCACCGCAAATCTTTTCCCGACCATCGACCGTTGTCGAACATCCGCTTGTTTGTTGGCTACCACCAAATATTTAATCGACCATCAACCGTCATTAGACATCCACTTGTTCGTTGGCCGTGCCGCCAAATCTTTTCTCGACCACCAACCATCACTAGACTTTCGCCTATTTGTTGACTACCACCAGGTCTATAACTATCAGCGGACTTTTGCCCTTCCGTTGATTATTATTTGATCTCCTACCATCGTCAGATTTATGCTAGACATTCTCGTGACTGCTGCCAACAAATTTCTAGTATTTGTCACTCAATAAAATTTTTGGAGTACTCATCTAAAGTTCGGCCAATTCTCAAATATATATTGTATTCTTATTATTTTTAAGTTAAGGGATTGGTCGGCCTTTGTAATCTTTTCAAATATAGTTGAATCTTTTCAACTGGGCAAAATTCTGCGATTTTTTTCTTTTTAAGAATTTCTCACATAAAAACTCTGGTGTTTCTTTATCATTAGCTGCTAATGTGCTGAACTTTCGTGTATAGTCAAAACATAAAATTTTTTCACTCTTTTGCAGCAAATTTCTTAGCCCTAACAGTGTTAATGATAAGTGACTAGATTTAATATAAGATATAACTTAGAGTTTTGAAGTTTGTGAGTTTGGTGTACTTTTCACAAGTAAAATTTGAACTTTTATGCCCTATACCTAATGAAGGAATATGCTTGTAATTTAATTTTTTGAAGAAATATATTATAAAATTAATATAGATTAAATTAGTTTTTTATAAAAGATAAATTATTGCATTCATAGAATAATTTTGAAGGTAAAGAAAATCTAAATGAGTTAAAATATATTCATATTCAAATTCATGATCAAACTCGTTTAAATCCGATTTGAATTTGATTAAAATCTAGTTCAAATCATGTTCAACCCGAGGAGCAAATATGTTGCCATTCAAGATGGGGGAAGTTTAAAAGAGAAATCACAAAGTGAAGGTATTGACAAGAGTGGCAATGTGTGACAAGACCGATGGTATATCTAAGAGAGGATATATTCACAACGGGAGCTCGCTGAGGGATGAGATCAACAGTTTTTGAAGGAGAGATGGGTTTGTGATAGGTGTTCCCTGGGAGAGGGGGTTGACAAGACTGGCGGATGTAGAGGATAGATATATTTGCAATATTTACTTGCTAGGAAAAGACACTGATAGGCCTAGGGGTGTCAATATTTGACACGACACGACAACCCGACCCGGACCCGACCCGAAAAATTCGGGTTGGACCCGACCCGTTTGATAAACGGGTCGGGTTCGGGTTTACAGATTTGACCCGTTTGATAAAACGGGTCGGGTCGGGTTGACCCGGCGGGTTACCGGGTCAACCCGAAAACCCGTTTAATTTAAAAAAAAAATATTTTTGTACAAATGAGTTCCCCGATGCTCATTTGATGGATTCCTCAGCCACTCCATGACAAGCTCCATATCCTTGCTCCGCCCAATGAGATCATTTTTAGGCAAGGATCTGTTTCACGTGCTCCGGCCTCCGTGCAGCTCAAGCTGCTGCTTCTGACGCTCCTGCCAGCTGCCTCCTGCTATGCGTGTTTTACAAGATGAAGGAAAGTATCAACACCAGTTGTTGCAACTTTATAAAGTTTTAATTCCCCAAAAAAAACTTTATAAAGTTTCTGCACAGTCTCCGGCCTCCGTGCAGATCAATTTTGAGAGCACATTTGCCAAATTTGAAAAAAAAAAAAGTTTGGAAGAACGTTGCCGGGTCGCGGGTCGGGTCGGGTCAACCCGGCCGGGTCGGGTCCGGGTTGAAATGTCCGACCCGTTTGTAAAAACGGGTCGGATTTGGGTTGACCCGTTTAGATACGGGTCGGGTCGGGTTCGACCCGAACCCGGCGGGTTGACCCGAATTGACACCCCTAGATAGGCCGACAACATGTAAAGAAGAAGTGAGGTTTAGGACTAAAGCTTTAAAATAAAATTATCAATGGGAGCATTGTTTGTGAAAGGGAAAAGGGATTTGCGATTCTCTAGTAATATTTGAATATGCACGAACCCATGATCAAGCCTTGTTCAAATAACATTTAAATTTAGTTCAAATTGAATTTGAATTAGGTTCAAACTAAATTCAAATTTGAATATATTCCAACCCATTTTAGATAATTTAATACATATGGCAGCCGTTATTGGAGTAATTTAGTCCAACTTAAATTTCAAATATGTTAAAATGAATTAAAAAGAAATTATTGTCAGGTTAATCTGACACAAATTATATGATGTACTTTAGAATTATTATAATATTAATATTATATGTATAAAAATTTTATTATACTTTAAATAAATTTAATAATTTTTTAATTTTAGTTAACAAGACAGTTCATCTCAGTCTGTTGGTTGAGAGCTTTGACTACTAAATAAGATGTATTGGGTTCGAAGCTTATATATGTGATGTATATGTGAGTTTATCTTAATGACTCAAACGTAGATCTCAAAAAAAATATTTAATATAAATTGTATAAAAATATTCTGATATTACTTATATTGATTAAATAAAATTATGATCAAAGCATCAATGAAACTATAATGTGATGTGATTTAAATATAGCTGGTATAGGAATTTATAGGAGTTATCACCTATATTTTAGGGTCTGTTTGGAACGACTTTCTTAATGTTTTATTTTTAGACGATAATTATAATCCAATTTTGCTACTTTATACTGCTTTCTTGTTGCTATTAAGAAATTCTATACGAGCAAGTTGTTCTTTATAATAGTTTTTTAAAAAATTTAATTTTTCACAACATCATTATAAAACAAAATATTAGAATATTATCAAAATGGATACAAATTATATTTTCCATTTCAAGTTTTAATGGTCATAGTAAGATAATCTATCAAACAGTTTTGATTTTGTTAAGAATCAATCACTTTTGACATAACCTAAATGTAGCTAAAGCTGAAATCAAAATCTTTAATTATGAAATGTGGCTAGTTTAGCACCATAAAGGCCTAGTTTGGTGGAACAATTATTAGGTCCGGATACCGGACATAGCTCTACATCCGAAGGTTAATAACATGCTCTTACTCTTTACCGTTCGGCCTAACGACCCAACCCGGACCGGAACCCTGTATTGCTATGTTCGGGTATTGCTAGATATTGCTCGGTATTACTAGGTATTGCTCGGTATTGTTTGATAATAACGAGAAATACCGCTATGTCAAGATCAATACCTAGCAAAATCGGGGTATTGCTCGGTATTGCTAGGTATTGGTCTTGACAGAATGGTATTTCTCATTATTGCCCAGCATTATCGAGCAATACCTAGCAATATCCCGGTCTGCACAAATCAACCAATACATAGCAATCCCGGGTCCAGTCCGGGTCGGGTTGTCGGGCCGAGCGGTAAAGAGTAAGAGCACGTGACACCATTTTATTGACGTCCGAACGTAGAGCTAAGTCAGGACACCGGACCTAATAAAAATTCCGTTTGGTGTGACTTTTTCACAGTTTTTTAAAATAATTTTTATTATAATAAAACAGTAGAAAATTCGTTCCGAATGAAACCAACTCCAGATCAGTTTGTGAGAGCTGCAAATTCTATAAAAATATTTATAAAATTGTTATTAGATAAAAGTAATTTTTTTAAAAGCGTTTGGCCGGCAATTTTGAAAAACAAAATAGTAAGAAAACTGTGCAACCTGGCTTGTGCATTCTAAATGCTAAACAAATGCCACTAGCATACGTTCCAGGCTCTTTCTTCTCTGCAACACAACACAAAAATGGCGATGCAGCGACTAAGAAGGTTCTTCGTCATCTCCGTTCCCTTTAACACCATCCCAATGGCTATAGCTCCTTACACCGTGGATAGAAGCGCAATGGATTTGTGTTGAATGGCTACTCGCCGTCCTCTCATGCATCAAGAGTCGTCCCTGATTCCCAGTGAGGGATTTCTCATAAGATTTTTCTTCATAGAAATCGCCAAGAAAGATCCGTTGAGCTTGCCAGAATCCTATCGTTAAAGTTTGTACCAAATTCCAACCAAGAAGCATTTTAAACATTTCCTTCAGTTAAACACTAATAACTAATTCTATACTCCTATATATATTTACATAAAGAATTCGCCTATGGTAAATTCGAGTAAGGTCCAATGTCTCCATCAATCGCGTTGCTGCTTCTCCTAATGCTGGGCGGCAGCGGCGCCGCCACCGTATTTGCATTCCCCTTCCCCCCGCCGCCGGCGATCCCCTCCAACAGCACATTGGAGTACATCGACCCCACCCTCCCCCCTCTCCACCCCACCCACAATCCCAAATGCTCCATCACCATTCTCCAACACGACTTCGCCGACACAGCTGGCGCTCCGCCGGTCTCCGTTCCATACTACCCGCCGGCGGACTGCCCCGCTCCCTGGTCTCGCGTCGTCCTCGAGCTCTCAGGATCGGCTTCGGATATCCAAAAGGATCGAATCGCGGCAATCTGGCTCTCCGGAGCCGAGCTGCTCCGCACCTCCACTCCCTTCCCCCTCTCCCCCGGCGTCTTCTGGCGCGTCCAAAAGGACATTACCCGATACACCTCCCTCCTCCGTAGCCCCAGTCCGGACGACAACTCCACCGACGCCGAAGCCGCAGCCGCCGCCACCGCCACGATATCCATGATGCTGGAGAACTCCAACGCGTCCCTCCCCGGCGTCTACTCCGTCAACATCTCCCTGCACTTCTACCGCGGCGCAGTCGCCCAATTAAACTCTCATCCGATCATCAAAGGGTTGTATCGCGAGCCCGCCGACCTCATCCTTCCCATCTCCAACGAAGTTGGAGAATGTGGACCGGGGTACTGGTTCAAACTCCATAACGAGTCCGACGTCCAATTAACATCCCTTTCCATTCCCAACAACACGTACCGCGCCGTTCTCGAGCTCTACGTCTCCCACCACGCCGACGACGAGTATTGGTACGCTAATCCCCTCCGCTCCACTGAAGAAACCAAGCTCATGTCTTTATCTTCTTCTTCGTTATCTTCTCCATTCCGCCCGAAAGCCAATGGCGGATTTAGACAAGTAGAGCTGACCATCGACAAGCTCTACGCCGGCGCGGTGGTTCCATTCCCAGTCATCTACCCCGGCTCCATCAATCCGTTCTTCTGGGCCCCAGTCGCCGGCATCGCCGCCTATGACCTCCCTTCATACGACCTCGACCTAACACCCTTCGTCGGCCTTCTTGTCGACGGCCGGGAACATGAATTCCGTTTAATCATCCGCGACAGCCAGCCGTTTTGGCTCGTCTCCGGCAACCTTCATCTCTGGCTTGATGCGTGGTCTGACAGAGTGGAAGGCGCGTTAGTGCGGCACAGAGTACCTCCCCTGCGACTCAGCCGGCAAGCCGATTGGCGAGGAAGCGACGGCAAGTCTTCCATCGACGGGCAAGTCATCGTACGATTCGCTGGTTGGGTTAGTTCCTCAAAAGGGAATGTATCGACGAGCATAAGACAGAGGCTAAAGTTTAAAAGTAGGGTAGAAATACAGAGGAAAGGGGTGGTGAAGCAGGCGGTAATGGAGGTAAAGTCGAGGACGGACGTGAGGGCGAGCTTGAACAGGGGTGTGGTGGGGAGAGCGAGCGTGAGCGTTGAGGCACCGTTGATGGTGACGACTGAGAAAGCAAATGGAGGCGGAGGGACAGTTTTGGAGAGGACGAAGATTTTCCATGCAATGACAGAGGCGAGGAGTGTGGGTGGGAAGGGGGAGATGGAGTTTAGTGAGGTGGCGGATAAGCAGGATTCAGAAGGATCAGTGTTGGTTGGAGAGGAAGGAATGGTGTGGGGGAGTGGAGATACGAGCTCTCTGTACAAATTTAGGGATGAGAAAGCGTGTTATTTGAGGACGTTGAAGGTTGTGGGAGGGAGAATGAAGGAGGATGTGGAGACAGCGTCCTGCGCCGGCGCCGCCGTGGCTGAGTTGTAGGTGGGCGGAGATGACGAACGTATAGTGTGTTTGAGTTCCTAGCTAGCTAGTTATGTGCAAGATCGTCGTGTATTTGAGTTGGCTTTGTACGCTCAGATTGATCCGTTAGTATCAGTCTGCAAGTATTAAGAGCTGGAAGTCCAGAACTATGGTCTATATATTTAGATTTTAGGATTAATGAAATGAAACTAGTAACCGAAGTGATTTCAGTTAGAGCAGATATAATTCTTGTTCGGACGAATCAGGACTAATTTGAAAATAAGAATTAAAAAAAAAAATTAAATGAGAGTTAGCTCATTTAAGCTGAGGTTTTATTTGGGATAAATTTTTTATTATTTTGCATTTTAGATCTTAATCATGATTATTGTTTGGTTTTTCTTTTTTCTTTTTTTTCGCAAAATTTTCGTGTTATAAATTACTTTTTTACATTTAAATTTTACTTTCTCTACAAAAATTTTATAGTTATTTTTTAAAAAAATTAAAGCCGTCCTAAACAAATCATAAGGCTTCACTTAGGACGGCCTTCTTACTTTCTAAAGCAATTTTTTAGTTTACTAAATCTTTATACTAAAAAATTAATTTTATAAAGAAATTATAAAAACAGTCTCAAATGAAAGCTAAGTATCTTAATTTAAAGTTATTTATTTTCTAAAATTAAAAAAAAAATGATATAATGTAAATATCTCTTTTAAACGTTAAATGTCAAATATTATTTGAAAGTTCCTCTTTGACATTATTTTCAAATATTTCGTCCCATAAAATAAATTACACAATCTTTCAATTTTATAGGCTAGTTTCTTAGGAAGGATGAAAATCACATCCAACAAATATCATTAGTTATAGACGAAAAGGAGTATAAAATACGTTTTTAAAAGATCAAACATAAAAAGGATTGAGGAAAAAAAAAATCAAAGAAACCTCCAAAAAACATAGGGTTTTAAGGCAGTTGCCTAATGTTCATTTTCCTATAAATGTCGTGCTTGTTCAATCCGCTAGTAATGAAAGAAGCTGGTCTTTCTTACTCGAACTCACTAACAGCAATTTTTTTATATCTTACCATATAGAATTCCTTATGAAAATACGCCAGATTTGTCACCTTAACAACCACCAAAGAATAATGCTTTGGGCCCTTGGTTTATGACCTAACATTCAACCTAGGTTACCTCAAGGATGCTCTATATATCTCAAGCTAATGAAACTTTCTAAAATATAGGATTCATTCCTAAACCTTTAAAAAAAAAAAAAGAGGATGCTCTATAATAAGTTAATAACTCACAAAATGGTTGAACCAAAAATTCTACATGGATGTTGCGTATGATATAAGATTTTATTGCAAATAGATTTCTAAGTCACCAAGTAAATGTTGAAATTAAAAAAAAAAATTGAAGAGAGTACTTTTATGGAGCATTAAAAATCTTATGGAATATACCTAGTAGTTGAAGTTTTTTTTCTCCGAATCTTATGGAAAATACTTTATTCATGAATAAATCTTATGTTAGGGATGGAAATAAACCACGTGATTAAACAAATAAGAAAGTAAAAATAGGGAAAAGTAAAAGGACAATAGGATTTAACGTGGAAAAATTCAAAATTGAGAAAAAAATCACAAAGCCACACTTGACACCAAGATATCCACTATGAAAACGAGGAGAAATAAGCACAGATCACTTTTCTTTATCACTCCCTCCTTGCTTCTCTTCTTTTACACATTTCTCACACACAAAGCACAAGTGAAAGTCAAGTAAATAACACCAAGGGACGTATCCTTTAGAAAAATGAGAAAGAGAACTGTCTAGTCCACCTCGCAGCACTGTGACGCCAATTTAGAGCTTTGCGGCACTCAAGCCTCTATCATCATGATGTTGCGATGCTCAAACCTGCAACGCTGCGGCGCCGAATCTAAAGCATTATTGTGCTATGCTCTTTGTTGTTTCTCACAGAAAACTCTATAGCGTTGGGCTGCTCGGGTATGTAGTACCATGGTGCTCGGGTACATAGTACCCGGGTTCTCAAGTACACAGCGTCAAGATGCTCGGGTATACAACACCGATGTGTTGTTCGAAAAAAAAAACTTTTGTTCGTTAAATACCCAAACCCAAGCAAGGGGATGCCCACCCCCCAGCACGACATATTGAACTGAGGCCCGAGTCAACAGTATAACATGATTGATCTACAATCAAAATCCACATATACTAACATCTCACACAATCAATAGTTTAGACTATTGATACATTTAATAAGGTCAATAATTAAGGCCCATAATAGATTTTATGCATATGTTCCTGACTAGAATCTAGTCTGCAAATTGTAAATTAGGGGCAAAGAAATCTATAAGATATTTCACAAGTCACTTCATTTGCAACAGCTTTCTTACTGTTTTCCTAAAACAATTTTTTAGTATAAAAATTTTTTGAGCTAGAATTTTTGTTTTTAACTTCTTTAGAAAGTAGTAAGAAAACTGTCTCAAACGAAGCCTAATATTGCTTTAAGACAAATCAAATAAAAAAGTTATTATGTGGACTACGATTTGAGTAGAATATAAATCTACTTAAAAATTTGTATAATATATTTGCTTAAATACTAGTCGGATGCACAAAATAACATATAAGGATATTATATGCTCAAAAATTCATTTGTAAATTAATTTTATTTTAGAGTGTAATATAACATGATAATTTCTTACATTAGTTTGCAACTCTTATTTTCAGGTTTTGCTTTGAAAAAGGAGAATGAGAATGCTGATTGTCAAAGTTCAACGGCATTATCCTTCACAAGTTTGTTATCATTACTAATGATTCTTTTCGACATCTAATAATGAACTGAGTTGATCTAAATGTAGTCACATAGGTATTATGACCACATTGGAATGAGTTCATTGATTTAGGTCTGGTTTGGATCAATTTTTTTTACAATTTTAAAGTATTTTTTTAGTACAAATATTTTTTGAATTAAAAAATTTTGAACTTGAAAATTACTTTAGAAAATAGTAAGAAAATTATCCCAAACAAAACCTTTATGTGCTTCTATCCTCAAAATTCTTTTGCTTTGCTTTGTTGAGAATCAAGGGGATTTTCTTATAACTATATGTTTTTTATTTCATCTATTTTGTTTTATATAGTTAAAATTTGAAGCATCTAAAATATAATTAGAATAATATGCTTGAAATAAAGGGTTTATCTAACAACCAAAGATAAGGTTTCTATCCACCAATCTAATAGATTTAATAGTTATTTTAGGACATCATTGAGCGGTCATTTTTACTTCACACTATAGTTAAGGCCACACTATAATTAAGGCCTACAAAAATCACCTATTAACAATTATCACATAGCTCGTTTTAGCAACTTATAGAAAGATCTATTTAGAATCTTAATATATATGATCATCTTTTTATGGCTAGCTTTAATTTAGATTCAATCTCTAGGTGGAAGCTTCGTTGAAGTATGTAATAAGAGGATATATCTGACTATAATCATTAAAGTCAATATACATTACCTAATGATTCTATAAGAACTTGAAAAAAATATCATGTATTCATCTTTGACTGCTTAAACATAACTCTGAACAATAATTTTGAATCATTCAATTCATAAATGAGCTAGATCCTTCTCGCTTACATCTAATTTAAGTATGGTATTTTTGAATAGTTTTTCATATAAGCTACCGTTCATATAGATAACATCAATTTAGGCTTTGTTTGAGGATGCTTTTTTACTGCTTCTTAAAGCAGCTTTCTAGTAAAAAATTAAAATTTTTGTATTAGAAAGCTGCTTTAAGAAACAGTGAGAAAACCGTCCCAAACGAAGCCTTAGTTTCATCTTTGATCAACTCTTCGATACGTCACATCTATAATTTTATGGCTCATACTGATGTTGTCCCCAACTACTTATCCTTTTTAACAGTAACTCATCGAAGTAGATTAAATAAATAGTTAAAGGTGTTGGTATAAGTCTTTGAGGAGTCATACATTATCTATTTAATAAGATGACAAATAGCCAACCTAATAATGATCATAATTATTAGCACCTATAAAAATGAGGACAAGTCTGATTAGTCTTAAGTCCCAATTAAGATTCCCTTGACCCTAACTTCTTAGCACTAATTAGTGCTTAGAGACTTATTAACGACCTTAAAAGTAGACATATAATGATGAAGATTCCTAATTGCTTTATTTATGTGCTATGATTTGGCATTGATTGAGTATATCTCATCTTGATTGTGTTTAATACTTTTAGTGCAGGACATAGATTAGTGATATAAATAAAGTAATTAAGTGGCTTCCAATGGGGACTCGGGTTTGGTGGCCCTTAGAGCCGAGGGCTTTAACTGTTGGCTTAATGGGATGCTTTCATATAATTAAAAATTAGATGTTAAGGCTTTTTTTATCATAGAAAACATTAAAAAATTGTGGCAAATTAACTTGCATGTGACTAGGGGTGTCAATTTCGGGTCACGGATCGGGTTCAGGTCGAACCTAGAACTAACCCGAGTTCAAACGGGTTGACCATAACCCGACTCGAGTAGGTAAATGGGTCGGAAATTCGAACCAGGATCCGACCCGCAGGTTGCCGGGTTGACCCGATATGACACAGAACGAACGCGCGGGGCGGTGTGTGGCAGTGAGGGGTGGGTGCGCGGACGTGAGCGAGCGGTGGCGCTGCAGAGCGGGGCAGGTGCGCCTACATGGTCGAGCGCGGGGGTTCGTGGGAAGCAGCGCGAGCAAGAGGGCAGCCGCAAAGATGCGCGCGTGCGTGCGGGCAGCCTCGGGCTTGCGGCAGCTGCGCGGGCTGCAACGGGCAGTGGGCTGATAGGTCCGTGGGCAGCCGAGCAGGGGCGGGCAGGTCCTCGGGCAGCAGGACAATCATTTTAAATGGGTTTCTGGGTTGACCCGGCAACCCGTCGGGTCAACCCGAACTCGACCCGTTTTTCAAATGGGTCAAATCCGAGAACTCGAACCCGACCCGTTTTGGAAAAGGGTCAGGTCTAACCCAAAAATTACCGGTTGGATTTTCATGTCGTGTCAAATATTGACACCCCTACATGTGATTAGAATTCAACATAAAGTGATATTTAAATTAAATTCAGACATTAGAGTCCATTTGAAACAGCTTTTGGTTTTTTTATAGCAACTATAATTTTATTTCAGTACTTTTATCTCGCTATTTTTTATAATTTTATTGCTGCGGGAAGATTCTTTTAGTATATAAATTTAAAAAAAAAAAGCTAGATAACGCATAAATAAACTCGTATTATTTTTTATCATACGATAATCTTCCTTAAAAAAAAAATCATCCTTTACGTAATAGGAAAGAAAATTGCTTGGAGACTCAGCAGAATTAAAAGCTTTTACCGTGCTGCAGCTTTTGCATCTCTTCGCGTGAAGGCAACCGGTGTATGCCACTGGATCTAAGTCGTATATGGCCCAATTATATTAAAAAAAAAGTGTTTGCGTCATAATAGAGAACTTTAATTCTATATCCCCAATAACAATTATATTTGAATAAATATTATTGATACGTCATCAAAAATCACCTTAATCTGATACTTATCTTGAGGTATAGTGAAATTGAACGTCTCAAAGAAACGAACTCAATGACACCAAATTCGTTCCAATCTAAGCCCAAATAGGTCTAAATCAGGGAGCCAAATCATATTTGGAAGGTTCAAAATATTAATTAAATAATCAAACGATCTCCGATTATGACATGCTTATAGACAAGACAAATCCAATGAGCCCAATATCATTTAATTCTTACATTATTAACACACTTAAATGCTTGATGAAAGCTCTATAGTCAAATGGATCAATATGAACCATTGGATGGAGTACTCCTAATTTAACATATATTTTCATCATATTTACGAAACATGCAACTCTAAAAAATCTATAAATAGTCCCTCATTCTTTACATGATCAGGGAGGAGAAAAGGACGGAAGAAGGGAGAGTTCTCTACCATTTACTAGTTATCGCCGCTGCCGACAACCATCAATTACTATCACCAACAACCACAAACATCTCCAGAGTACTATCAATATTTGACCTTGATGTTGGACACATTTGTATGCTTGTGGACATCTAATTTCTTAAGTTTCTTTTGGGAAGATGAAGCTCTATTGTTAGGTATAAATATTCAATCTTTGTACCACTCACTACATAGTGAATTTTGCAATTGGGCTAGACTCCATGATTTTTTCCCTTTCTTGGTTTTCCATGTAAAAAGTTCTTTGATCTTACTATTTTTATATATTCATGCTAAATTTTTTTATACCATTAAGACGTGAAATATATATTCTACTGAATCAAATTTTTTAGCGCGCAACTATTATATATATTTTTATTTAGAGATTTTTTTTTTGGTGTAAAAAGTTTTTGTAATTATATTATGAGGGATATGTTGACACAAACAGTATAACATTTGATAGTTCAAATTTTCCTGTTTCAAGCAATCCAAGTTGGTTCTAGAGCTCAATTAATCTCTCGTTACCCCTCTCAGCTTTCTTTTATTAATGTTTTTTTTTTCTCCGTACAAACGTATAGCAATGTGGTGTTGTGTTATTTGGCTAGAAGCAGAAAGAGAGCGGAGCACTGTGATACTTCAAATCTCTACGCCATGATGCTACGACTTAGGCAGGTAACAGAGCGAAGTGTTGCAATATTTTAGACCCCTGCGCTGTGGTGTTGTCGAACAAACTGGAGACAGAGAGTACTGGAGCACCACGACGCTACAAGACAAGCATGCAATTTTCCTTTCTAAATTTTCATGAAGGGTTGTGTCTCTTAGTTGTTTTATTGTATATATTTGTTAGTTCTTGATAAAGAACAGTGTAAAAGTGAAGAGAGACAATGAGAGAGTGAAAGATAAGATAGATGTATTATTTATCTCAAATTTTTATAGTAAATTTTTTGATGTAGTGTGGATTCATAATTTTTTTTTAAGTTTTTTCATATTAAAATTCTGATGTTTTTTTTTTCTTTTTTATTTATGTTCGTTGCTTGGTTGTACAATGTTGCAATCTCTTTCCAATTATGTTAGAAAAAAATGTGACATGGCAGAACGGAGAAATCAATACTATTTATGCAAGGAGATAAGGATGTAAGTTTGCGTATAAAAGAGATAGGAACGAATAATGCTTCTTGTGTTTCAAGCGGGATAGTGGCAATATTTTGAGTGGGACCCATATAGTTTAAAGGTTTTTTTTTTAATCGTAAATGAATTTTAGGAATATTTTACCAAACAAAAATCCTATGGGATCTTTGTCAAAATAGTTATGTTATAGAGGATATAAAGTTATGTTTCCATTCTAATACTATTATTTCTTCGTTTACTCCATGAAGGAATATTGCGTCACATAAGAATGACAATGAGTAGGTCCCCTCAAATGGTGTTCATGGTTTTTTTTTTAGAGGTGAGATTCATGAGTGTAAATTATTTAAATCAATAGAATAGTAAGTACACCCAAATATAGGAGAAATTATTCTAAAGGGGCATCGGACGGTACGACAATCAGAACGCACAATATCACCGGGTACATAATAGTACCCAACACCGATACAAAGAAAAATAGTGATGTAGCGCACTCCGGTTGGCCTGTGGATGGCGTCCGGTGTCCGCACAGAATAATTTATCCAAATATAGGCTCTCTATTCTTGATGATTGGTGATCTTAATTTTACCTTTTATTTTTAAGTTCATTTCGAAAGCTCAAATTTAAATTTTATGTTGGAAAATTTTAAGTTTTGTTTGAGACATCTATCTTATTGCTTTTTAAAATAATTTTTTAATATAAAAATTTTTATTATAAAATTATTTTAGAAAGCAATAAAAAAGCCGTCACAAATAAAATCTTGCCTTTATTTTTCCACAACAATTTCCTCATGTCCCTCCTGTCTATTGGGAAGGCCTACAATTCAATTAGAATTTCATTCTCCACCCTTGGCTTTGAGTGTAATGGATTTTCATGCAAGTTCACAGCAATAATCCAGATTTTTCGTTCGCTACCTCAAATGTGGCTACTTGTACACCTATATTGACCATACCAAACGAAGCCTAAAACTTTTTAGTACAAAAGTCGATTGAAAAGATGAAAAAGTATTGATCGAAAACCGTCCCAAACGAAACCTTAAACAGCTTTCTTATTGTTTTCTATAGCAATTTTTTAATTAAAAAATTTTGAATTCAAAAAATTTTTATACTAAAAAGTTCCTTTTAAAAGAAATAAAGAAGGTGTCCCAAACAAAATCTTAATCTCTAAATCTTAATAATAAATTAAAAAAATATATATCAGTCGAATTAGCTCAAAATTCAATTTACTTATCCTCACATAGAAGAAAAAGTGTTTTTTTTTGGGAGATTTACATACATACCATAATTCATTTTCATATCAAATATGGGTGGTAGAAATGAAATATATAAGTGGTAGGAAAGAAATATGAGTGGTATATTTGATATTAAAATAATATAGGGTGGTATGTATGTAATATTAAAATTTTGGGTGTTAGATATGTAAAAAGGATGATATAAAGTGGTATGTATGTAAATTTCCCTTTTTTTTTTTTTGAACAAAATTAAGCGTCGAAGTTCACATTTGATGTAAAAGTAATTTGAACCTAAGATCGTTATAACATCACTCGAAATCTTACTAAACTAGTTGATCACTTCACAATAAATCTAACTTATGACTGTTTATCCTCTAATTTCTATAACATTACAACTTTACAAGCAAGAAGGATTTACGCGATAATGAGCAATGATTATAAATTAGAAAAAATTTAGTTTATTTTATATTAAATTTTCTAATGAGGTAATATCACAATTAATGTATTAATGATGTTTTTTTTAATTTATTTATATATTAATGATGTTGAATATGCACAAAATTTTGTGGGTATAAGATAATATTTTCCTTATTAAAATATGCACATGCTTTCATATTTTGAAAATAAAAAAAAAATCAATTAAATATTATAAATTTAAAAACTAAGATCCTAATAATATATGAATAAAAATGATGTGCAAAAATGATAAGCAAAAAACTAAGATCCTAAGCTATAAAATTTTCATTCAAAAGACTCGTGCAAGTCCACTAGACTCGAGTTTCATTTGGGACGATTTTCTTATTGCTTTCAAAAGCAATTTTTAGTTCAAAATTTTGTTGAAATATAAATTTTTATACTAGAGAGTTGCTTTAAAAAACAATAAGAAAATTGTCCGAAACAAAATCTTAAGTTTCTTTTGGGATAATTTTCTTATTGTTTGATTTTCAGACCTAAATCATAATTTTTATTTGGTCACTATTTTTTTACTACTTTTAAAAGATTTTTTACTAGAAAACTATTTACCATAATAGCTTTAAAAAGTTAATTTCTCTATATCATATTTATAAAATAAAATAGTAAAAAAAATTATCCAAAATGAAACCTAATGCAATTTTTTCTAACTGTATTTATATTCAGGGGCGGATCCAGCTTCTTTTTCTAGGGTGGGTAAAAAAAATTTTTTGGGTGGGGGATGGGCAAAAATGCTTAGGATTGATAAAATGAGGGCAAAAAATTTTTTTGAGAGGGGGCAAAATACCTAAAATATCCAAAATATTCTAAACTATACCCTTTAAAATTAAAAAAAAAAATTTTGAGGGGGGGCATTGCCCCCCCTCAAGTGAATGGGGATCCGCCCATGTTTATATTTGTGGGATCTTCATACAATCTAAGTTTTAACTCTTAGGTTTTATTTGAGGAAACTTTCTTATTGCTTTTATAGCAAATTTTTAGTAAAAAAAATTTAATTTAAAATTTTTTTGAACTAAAAATTTACTTTAAGAAGCATTAAGAAAACCGTCTCAAATAAACCTTAATCTCTATTATCATAACAAAAAAAATAAAAAAATCTCTACTATCATGAGCTTCCCAGCAGGCAATAGTTGGTGCCATCTGCAAGAAACTACCTCCCACCAACTACTATCTCACTAGTTGTTGACTTATATGCAAAGGCAACTACGCAAAATTTTCTTTAAAGTAGGATTTTTTGCTCTTCTTTAGAGGAGCCATTTCCGAGAGCTTTCATGAACGACACATCGCAAGACTGATTAGATAGACTACCTTTGACAAGTTTCGAGTGATTTTTACATTCATCGAGGCTGTATAAGTGATTGATGGTGACTACTTAAGTGGTTTAAATAAACTTAAAAGGTTATTATATAGTCTCTTATCAACATTATTCTTTGTCTTTGTTGACCCATCGTGGAGAAAAATTATTCGGTATGGATCCTGGATGGCGTGTGGAGATTAACCAGAATGTGTCACGTCATTTATTTGTTTAGTATCGGTGCTCAGTACCACTGTGTAGTGGGTAACGTGGTATGTTTTGATTGGCCTTCGGACCGTCCGGTGTCCGCACATAATAATTTTTCCATTATAGAAGGTTTTAAGCTGTCCTTGATAAATTCTTAAGACGGCTTCTTCGAACTTATAAATCATTTTAGAATGATACACATGTAAAGCTTTCACGTTGATTACTGAAAAATGCCATATTTTCCTACTACTTAACAAGACAAATACCATATATAGATGTAAATAAGAGCAGCATAATGTAAAAACTATGTAAATATATGCTTTTTAATTGAAAAAAAAACCATTTTGACCTGAATTGACATTTAAATTGATGTATAAAAATTAAATTCTTACCCTTTGAAAAATTATAAACTTCAGTTTTCAATCATAATAATTATTGCATGCTAGAAAAATCATAACGATACATAACATATTTTATGTCTTAAATTTAAATAAAAATATAATATGCATAGATACAAATTGTTAAATATATTTTATGTCTTAAATTTATATAAAAATCTAATATTTATAGATAAAAGTTGTTAGAGATTAAAATATTTTTCATCGAAAACTTAAGAATGATAAAAGTCATGGGATTTTGGGCCCGGTTTTAATAATCCACTATATAGTGGAAGATGCAAAGATCCTCTCATCGATCCTCATTCCTCACAATTGAAGAAGAATAAATTATACACAATTAATAACAAAACGATATTGGGCTTGTTAGATTTGTTTCGACGCGAGCTCCCCAATTTAACTACAAGCAATGAATATTCAAAAGTTTTCAAATATGCTTCAAGTGCTTGATTTAGATTTATTTAGACTTAGATATATTCATTTGTAAAATCCATGAATTCGTCTCAATAAGAAGTTCAATTCAACTATAAATTTGTTGAAATCGGAGTTCGGATGGTCTTGAATTTAATTTCGATGATTTTTCATTTGAATTATTGCCTCAAAATTCATATTGACCTTGTAATTTTTTTTAGAAATATATCAATAATAAATATGCTCAACTATGCACAACACACTCAAATAAGGATACTTTTTAAAATAATTTTATATCCATATTCAGGAGGTAGAGTAAATGATTTTGAGTGTATCACACACATTCCAATATATAAATTAAAAAAAAAAAGTCAAGGTGAGGACTAAGCTATGTAATGAATATAGCTAATTATATTACTATAAATAAATATTAGGTTTGGCAAATGATTTTCTCATTGCCTAACACATCTATTTTAATTTATTATGCTAAAATAGGGGTCATAAAGTAAAAAAAAGGCAAAAGTTACCTAATGAAGAAAATAATTTTTCCACTTCTTGTGATGTTTCCTTGATGAAGCCTTGATAGGAAAACATCTTTCCCTCTTGATAGGGTGAATGAATGTTTGGATGTAAACTCATTTGTATTTATGATGGTGAAGTGGTGTAGAAAGGAGGAGAATAATTTAGAAGAGGCTTATATCTAGACTTAATTGGTGAGTATTTTTTTAATGCATTTAAAGGACAAAGTTGGAGGGATTAAGGGCTTGTTCAAGGGGTGTATAGGTTGATTTGGAGGGATAATATGGGAAAATAGATGATTAGGGTCATCCTTTGGTGTGTAGGTTGGAAGGAGGAGGTTTGGTGATCGATTAAGTTTAAGGGAATGAAAGACAATACTATAGGAGAGAAGTTTTTGCGATAAGATAATCTATTGTTGCAAACCATGTTGTACAAGAAATTTATGTTCGATTATCTTGTTAGGAACCTTTTAGCAAATAAACTTGTTAAATTTGCTAGAAGCTCAATTTTATCACAAAAAAATTTGAGATAAATGTATGTGTTACGAATACATGTCGCCGATAGGGCGCTCCCAAGTAGGGGTGTCAATTTTTGACATGACCCGAAACCCGACCCGGAAAAATCCGGGCTCGGGTCAACCCGTTTGCGAAACGGGTCGGGTTCGGGTTCGGATTTTTGACCCATTTGAAAAAAGGGTCGGGTTCGGGTTAAAAATCCTGCCCCGTTTGGCTAAACGAGTCAGGTTCAGGTCAACCCATTTATGCTCGGGTCAACTCGGGTTGGACCCGAACCCGACTGTTTGACCCGAATTGACACCCCTACTCCCAAGTGTCATTTTGCGATAACTATCTGTTACAAAGATTTGCACATAACAACCAATTTATGATAATTCTTATAATTTTAATACTTGCAAACATGCAAAAATGGTAATAGATATATCACATATCTGGCACATTCACAAGACCTAAGCAGAATACACATATAAAAAAATATATTTCTTAATAAAAATGAAGACTAAAATAGTAATTAGATATAAAAGAATAGCACATAATAGTTCTGTTTGTTTTATTATAATAAAATAAAAAATAAGTGGTCATCATCGATCAACATCTTTGTTAACATCCTGAGCATTGCAAGCCATAAGTATGTCAGAGACTATTTTGTTGATGTACCTCCTTAAGTATGGATCAAATAATCTCCTTAATCTCCATAAATGTAATAGGTTACTTGTGAAACTTGTTTCCCATGGGTCTCTCTGATTTGTATTGGAACTAACTTCTCTACTTAGCATGGCCTAAAAAATCATACATGTTGCCCCTTAGTCAATTTGCACGTTGCCTCAATCCATGCATTCAGGTTGTCGAGTATGCCCTTCCACACCAAATCTTAAGTTTATCGCCGCTCATATTTTTTCTGCATGAAAAAAAATATATATGAATACATAGAAATATAATCCTTTTGATGTATTTTTAAATTTTCACTTGTAACAATAGTGTATGAAAAGGTGTCAATGTAATAATTATACCTTTCATTTTATGAGATTTTCGAAAGAACTAAGTTTCCAATTTAACTTGGCATAGAAAATATATACCTAGTTAAGGTGGAGCTAAGTCAACTATATAATTAAATAAAGGGCGAAAATTGCAATAAACACTTGTATACAAGCAAATTGAGAGAATATTGATTAAAGGTGTAACTAATTCTATCAAAGGTTACATAGAATATTTTTAGTCAAATGCAATTAATCAACCAAAACTCATTTTTAATCCCTTAAACTTATTACCTAATATATGCAAGAGGTCCTTCAACTGAAGGTTGAGAAGCATTACAAGTTGTAAAAGAACATAAGCTGCTATGTTAATTTTTTGCCAACAAAATGATCTTTATGAATCACTAATCTAAAATAATTAAGCAGACATGCATTTGCTAATCACAACATGAATAACCTAGAGCAAGGGCTATTGTAAAACAATTCTTGATCCCTTATGAGATAGCGAGAAGATGATAAGGAAGATGAAACAATTAACACACAATTCATACTTTGAACTTATCAACTATTATATATTGTGATTAAAAAGTATAATAGATCAATTTTAAGAAATAGAAACCCATATATAAGGCTTATAATAAACTTAAAGGAAGCTCTTTCGCCTCCTTCAACAAAATGAAGATAAAGGGTGATTTAGGGTGTCGTGCTTGCTCTAGGAAGAGAAGGTAAGATCTTGGGAAAGAATTACCTGAGAAAGTAATATAGTGTTGTTTGGGGAGGGGAAGTTGTAAGGGGTCGAAGATCAATCCATTCCATGAATGACCAAAAAGGTGGGTGGGTTGATCACAAGGTCGAAGGGGAGAATAAGAGAGAAATAGATCCAAGAAAAGAGAGTGGCATAAAGAAATTAGGGCAGTGCAATTCGATTTATTAGGTTCATTGCAACCTAATCAAGGAGTAAAAAAGATTTTGCAAGTTTTGGTTTACATTTAGAAATTCTATGGAGGCATTTATAGTACTTCAAGATAGAAAGGGTGGTATATACTTAATTAAAAAGTTATAAGCAATCTTTATCTTCCATCTAAACATCCCCATTAATGCTAAATTATCTTGGTTCAAAAAATAAGGCCCTTGATAATTCTTCCAAGGAACATGCCTCCAGGAAGCCACGCAAAATTGTGGCACTTAAGAAGCCTCTCAGAAATTACCTCGATCTCTTGGGAATGATACTCTCGATAATCAATACTTTCTCAAAATAATTTTTTAATTCGTCTTAATCTTCCACTCAACATTGTAACTTCTTTTGAGTGCACTTCAAACTCTCGCACCAATGACATTAAATATCTTTATCAATATAAATAAAGAATTTATCATAGGTTTCATATAGCTTTTATCATGGCTTGTTTAGGACTATGACACATGTGGGATTAATGCACCATATTTATTATACATGATGAAAATGTTGGCTCTTTAATGATCCTTTGCATTTCGATTAGTTTGGCCATTTAAACCAATATTGAATGCCAACCTTTAGTGTATTTCTTTTATCATTTTGCTCGGTTACTCTTTATTTTTCAACTGACACTATAAGAATGATCATTTATATAAATAGCAAGATTTAGGCTTACTAAAAGGACTTTTTTCCTATACCTATGTGATCATTTGATCTTCACCTTAACCCTTCTAGCATCTTAAGGCTAATATCTATTTGCCTACGTATCCGCCGAGCCTTCCTACTATTGATATTGATGCTTTTCGTCCAATTCTCCAACCTCGTAGACAAAATGAGAGACCGTCTTCAGGGCTGGAAAACTTGGACTCTGACTTTCGCTCTCTCTTTATACCTCTATCAAAGCTATGATCTATTTGCCTGTGTATCTTTTTATACCTCTATCTCCCTCCACTATATATACTCTCTCACTCTCTATTAACCCTCTTCTTTCTCTCATATGAACATAATTATGTCACTTTTAAGCTTATTTGATATACTATGCTACTTTCTAATATTGAATATTGTCCCTCAACCAATTTCATAATGGATGTAGGTCATTCAGTTAAATCACTCTAAACATTTTTTTATAGATATATCACATATAATATTATATTAGCGCATCCTTAAGAGTTATAAAAAATTATTTTTATGATCTTAATATGAATAAATTATATTCTCGTTATCTCTTGAATATAAGTTTAAACATCTAATGAGAAATAAATTTGATAATAAATTTTTTTCATAATTTTATAATACATTATTTAATCCAAATCTATTAAATTAAATAATTGTTTTTATTTATTTGATTGTGTATTAATTTAAATGAAAGTGCTTATTAAAAAATAAAAGCTTATATTATAATTTTCTTAATTAAATATAATATAATATAAAATAAATCATGTTTTACTCGACTTAAAAAGTAAGAAACCTTTTTTTTTTGGTTGAGAAATTAAAAAAATCATCGTCTTAGCAAACTAAACCAAAAAAAGCCCGTCTTAGCTTATGAACTATATATAGTAATCCAAAAAAAATAAAATCCCTAAATTCCTTTTTCTGATATTATTAATATAAATAGATAAATAAAAAAACCGCCACATGAGTCCCTTCCCATCTCCCTAACACCAAAACATCAAGGACAATAAAAGTAAATCCGACCCTTTTTCCCTCCCGATCGCCTTTTGTTTCTCCCCTCTCCTTCCGAATCGCCATCGAGACCGCATCAGATGTGGCCTAAATGGGGCAAGATCTCCCGCAACGACTCCTCCACCGCCGCCGCCGTTGTCCCCTCGAATCCGGCGACCCCCTCCTTCAAGGACATCCACTCTCTCTTAGGAGAGGAGGACGACACCGGCAGCGCGGGTGCCGTGCGCCGCAAAAAGGCTTCCGTCTTTCACCGTGTCCGAATCGCGACCGCCGCGCTCCGGACATGGCGATCGCTACCGTCGTTGGCCATGTCCCAGTCGGAGGACAAGCGGATCGTGGTCTACTACACGAGTCTCCGTGTAGTGCGAAAGACCTTCGAGGACTGCCGCGTGGTGCGATCCATCCTTCGTGGCTACCGCGTGGCCGTCGACGAGCGGGATCTGACGATGGATTCCGCTTTTCTCACAGAGCTCAAGGGCCTCCTCGGTCGGCGACAGCTTAGCCTCCCTCGCGTCTTCATCGGCGGCCGTTACATCGGTGGCTCAGAGGAGATCCGGCAGCTTCACGAGTCCGGCGAGCTCAAACTGTACATCGTGGGCGCTCCGCCGGCTGCCGCGAGCGCCTGCGAGGCGTGTGGCGGCGTAAGGTTTCTTCTCTGTTCCAGCTGCAACGGGAGCAGGAAATGCTACACGGAGAAGGGTGGATTCCGAACCTGCGGATCCTGCAATGAGAACGGCCTCGTCCGGTGCCCGGATTGCTGCACGCCTATCGTCTGATCTCCATCCGACGGTTCGGATTATATATTGAGCCATTTTTTTCCTTTAACATAAAAAAAAGGCATTCTATAACGATAGGGCTTTCGATTTTGGGCTTGTTTGGCTGATTGTGTACCTATGGAAAATTCGGTGCAGTTCCTATCTGCCTTTTTTTTTTTTTACTTTCATATCTATCTAGGGAGAAATTAGTCTGTGCGAAAATCGTCCGAATTTGTTGTCTTTTAGTTGTTTGCTGTTTTTTTGTAAATACTTAGCCAAAGGACAACAAAAGTGCATTCATCATTGCATATTTGCTGCAATTTTATTGAATATTTGCAAAAGCGCATATGTAATTATGAATACATCTATTTTTTGCTGACTATTTGCAAAATCTCAGCTAAAGCACAGTAAATCTTGACGGTTCTTACTGTTCGGTCTCCGCACAGAATAATGTATCCTAACTGGGAGGAAGATGTGAAATGATATGTTGAATTTGTAGTGCCCGATTTAGCTTACTCGGTAAAACTATTAGAAACTATATTGAAGATCAATCGAACCCCTATCTTTTGTATTAAATTTGTTCTGCATCACACAAATTAACGAAAAATATTTGATATTGATGACATGTTTCAGAAGAGATTACTTCTTTTCTCCGTGTAGTAAACATAATTTTCTTCTGTTTCATATAAATTTATTTTTAAATACTAATATTAATATATTATCTTAACTTATCAGTCATTAAAGTGCAGACGAAGATAAAACCTAAAGGAAATGGAAAGTTGGGCTGTTTGATTGATGAAGTGTTTGGAAGTTTCTCATTTCGAGTTTGTAGTTTTAAAAAATACAACTTCAAAAAAATTATGTTCCCGATCTCTGTGTTAGGCCAAGAAGGTCAATTTTTTTGCCTTAAAGGGAAATTTTATTTATTTTTAAATTTCACCAATTCATAATTTTTCTTTCTAAAATAAAATCTTTTAATATAATTATTTGGACTAAATTTATTATAAAGAATAGCTTTTTATGTAACTTTTAAGTTAATTAAGACATATTTAAACTGATTACAAATTAAGAGCTCTTAATAAGATAGCTCATTTTGACCTATTGGTTGAGAGCTTAGACTATGAACTAAGATGTCTTGGGTTAAAATCTTTGTGTATGCGATGTGTGTGTGAGTTTGTCTTAATTGACCTAAATGTCCAAAACAAATAAATAAATAAATGGTTATCAAGTATTGTCCTCATTAAATATGAATTGTGTTTATCATGGAACTATTTTTGGCTTATATGTTGCAATTTGCTCGTCGAATAATATACGATACCCATTGGGCTTAGTTTGGTTCATGGGTGAGCATGGTTGGATACTCCAAGCTCATATTTTAATCCCCTCTCAAGCAGCTCGTCTCCTTTGAGATAAATAGCAAAGCGTGAGCCCGGCGCCTGTGGGTTAGCTCCGCGAGGTTCCGCCGAAAGATTAGTTATATCATCATGTGTCTTCTAAAGGGATGGTAGCAAGTAGATACATCCGCCCCAAAAAAATAATATTAATATTATAAGATTTTTCTTTCATAAGTTGTCATCATGATGTTTTGTGACGGTTAAGAAATCCATGTTCTGGAGCTATTGTTTAGGAAATTTAAATTTTCTTTTGGGGAATCTTTGTGTATGCTGTTTGGTTTCTTGGTTTGTAGCAGTTTTTTCAGGGTGAGAAAAGGACATGAATCTTGATGGCACGTGATAATTTAGCTTTTTTTGGACTTGCAGATGATTTTTTTTTTGTGGGACATTTAGTTCTTTTAAGTCAAATTTATACACACAACCCATACAGAAAGATTTGAATAGAAGACTTCTTAGTTGGAAGGCTACGCTTTCAACCAACAGGCCAGGGTGAGTTGTGTGTGATAAATTTGATTTGGGGGATATCCTTACCGAATGTTAAAAAGTAGGGCCATCAAAATCGGATCACAGGTCAGGCTCAGGTCCAACTTAGAATTGACCTGACACAAGTTGACCTAACTCATTTTTTGCAAACGGGTTATTTTTTGGGACCCAAACCGACCTACTTTGTACTCTGATCAACTCGATACGACCCGCCAACCCGGGTCAGTTCGTACACTGAGACATTGGAAGCGACTAGGCATTTTGAAAAAAGTTTAAATATTTTAATTACAATAATAATAAAAATATTTTAAAAAAATTTTATGATGTTTATTTTATCGATTATATCATATATTTTATGGCAAATATATTCATTATTAATTAATTTATCGGCAAATTAAAATCAGTTAATTTGATGATATCATAAGTTAATTGTTTAAGTTCATTTTTAATTAGGATGTCTTGAATCTTTTTTAGCCAAACTTAAAGGCCAAGTAAAATAAATAAATAAATTTAATTAGGATATTTCATTAAATTTTGATGAAATAAGTTTTGAAATTATTAAATTTATTTTAAATGAATAAACTATTTGAAAAATTAATTAAATTATATAAAATTTTTCTCAAAGTGTGAATTCAATAAATTTAAAGCTTATCATGATTCAACCAGAATAGTGTGGAGCTGGTTTCGGAGGTTCTGGGTGTATTGATTTGTCGTGCTGATGTTGAGCTTGTTTCGTCTGATGTCCCCGTTTTTGTTTCTCCTGTGTCGGATTCTGCTCAGGTCATTGAGTCTGTGAATGGAGAGTTAAGGGCTAGCGATAGTGTTGAAAGGCTGGATCATTGTGATCTTGTCACGGAGGTTGGTAATTGTGGCTTATCTCCTAATGCTGTACCTTTTTTTCCACCTACATTATCGGCTTCTAGTAATGTGTGTGTGCCTGCTATCACTACGGGTTTACTAGTTGAGGCTGTGGACCCTCAGCCTGGTGTGGCTGTGAATCTGGAATGTATTTCAGTTGCCAATAATTTTATCGAGGTTCCTGTTACTTTGGTTGATTCGTGAAACTTAGGCACCACGTTAGGCGACAGTTCTGGTATGGATATTAGGAACCATATGAATTGGTTAGATTCTTCAGATGGTGATCTTGAATCTGAATTTTCTGACGGTGGTGATTTGGTTATTACGGATTTCTGTGGAGGTTCCGATCCGGGAAATGATTTTACTCTGGTTAATGCTAGAACTACTTTCAATGTTGGCTCTCGGGGAAGATTTCGTGGACGTGTTAGGGGTCGGCGTAGGAGATAGCTTATTATTTTTGGATTGCCCCTTGTTTACTGGTTCGAATTCTTTTTCTATTTTGTTGAGAGACTTGTTGGTTGGTGGGTGCTGAGCGATGATGGGTTGGAGCTCGCGTCGTTGATACTATGCTGGTGGCAACCTGTGCTTTCGTCACCATGGACGGTCCTTGTGTGGTTTTGGCGACGCTGGAAGCTTCAACCACTTACTGAGCTCTCGCATTATTGTATTTTCCATTTATTTTTTTCTTGCGTCTTCTTATGTTGTAACGGCTGTTTTATTTGAATAGAATTTTGTTTCAAAAAAAAAAAAAAAAAGATCCAACCAGAATACCCTCAGCTAAATTTTTTTATAGCTTTCATAAAAAAATTATGCGCAAACAAAATTTAACAGGATTTCATCCAAAAAAAACAACATACAACTAATTATTATGAAACTAAATGATATTAATTGTTTCTCGAGATTAAATGGTATAAATTTGTAAATTCTTAAATTATTTTTAATTTATAAATGTCATATTTCAAGGATTTTCATAAAGTAGGATGAGTGTGAAATTTTTTTAATTCTTTTTTTTTCCGTGGAAGTGTTCACTGAATCTTATTTGGTCCTTTCTTTCTTAAGCTATCATAGAGATGGGCTTGATTTGTATTGTCGCTGTTTTCTAATTTGATTGGGATAAATATGAAAGAGAATAATAGGCGAGTGAGTGGAATAATGAATATAAAGCATTAATGAAAAACCTAACTAAAATACAAAATAAAATTTAACTTACTCCTAAATCAAAATTTATATGTTCATTAGGTAAATTATTCTAATATTTATTATTAGAGGTATTTACACACATAACATTTAAAATTTTAAATAACCTAAAAAACAACGCTCTCCTCATCCTGTTTGTTACAATTTAATTAGATGAATGTTGATATGAATTAATTATTCTGTGCTGACGCTGAACGTCGTCTGTAGACCAACTAAAATGTGCCACGCCACCCCTTTGCTCGGTACCGCTGACGTGGTGCATTCCGATTGGCCTCTGGACAGCGTTCTGCGTCCAATCTCTGCACATAATAAATTCTCGTTGATTGATATGAGATGCAACCACGACGGTTATAACTGATAGTGGGCTGAGATGTAGGTTGGGCAGATTGGTAAATGGCTAACAAATTTGAGGCAAACGATTATTGGAGATGCATTGGTCGGCATATGGCAACACGCAAGATTTGTTCGACAATGAGGCAGCACAATCAAGGTTCTGTAATGTGCATAGAAACAGTGCGGGCTACTTATGAAAATGTTGTATGAGTCTAGGAGATGAGTTTGCCTCATCTCTTCAAAATCGCAACTAATACCCCTTTGCTAGTGAGATCACATCATGACCTTTTTCGACAAGATTTATTGTAACCATCTCTTCTCATCTTCATCTTAGTTTGATGAGAACCTATCCCGAGGGTTTTGTATGGTTGCTAAAGAGAATTAACAAAATGTTATTATATGTCAATAAATAGAAAATTTTATTTATTAAATATACAAATCCTATGATTTTGATTATTATGTGTATAAATTATTGGCATTTACGTTGAAATCATTATATACTTTTTTTTTTTTTTTTTGGAAGTGATGATGCTTGTGAGGGTGATATAGCATTGGAAGGTTGTTTGACCAATATTGATGACTTTCTTGTTCCTTCATCCTATAATTTTAGTGTTATTTTTATAAATATTTCGTAATTGAAATTTAAGGATTTTAAACTTATTCAGATTTTTATCAACTAAGATATGTGACATGGATTGAACGTAATAATTAAAATTCGTACATTGAACTTTTAGGCATTTAAGTCCTACCATGTGATCAAGGAAAAAAGCTTAGCATGTTAAAGTCCACGATCTAGAGAAGTTATTACGTACGATTATCAGATCGTTTGGAGATAAATCAGGATATGCCACGTCACTCGGTACATAAAAGTATAACATCAGTACACAGCAAAATGATGATGTGGCACGTCCTGATTCACCTCTTGATGGCGTCAGATGAGCGCTCGTAATAATTCCATCATCATCTCAGAGTGGATTCCAAATGCATGATAACTATAGACCAAACGCCAACTAGGGAATTTAGGCTTCTTTTGGGACGGCTTTTTTATTGTTTCTTAAAATAGTTTTCTTGTTTAAAAATTAAAATTTTTATACTAGAAAGCTACTTTAAGAAGCAGTAAGAAAGCCGTCCCAAACAAAGTCTTAGAGTTTATTTTGTATAGCTTCTTTACTGTTTCTAAAAATTATTTTAAGCATAATTTTTTTTTATTCAAAGATGCTTTAAAAAATAATAAAGAAATTACCTCAACTGAAATCTTGAGCTCCATTTAATACAATTTTTTATCACGATTTTTTCACTATTTTGAAAAAAAAAATTTAATTAAAATTCACATATTGACAAGCTATATATACCACATCATTTGACAAGTGGGGCATATGCCTGCAAATAAATTGATTGTATTTAGTTTAAATAATTAAGCAAGTTTGAACAATTTTGTTTTAATATTCGACTTTTAAATAAACCAGCGTGATAGCTTTGTGTTTAACTCATTTATGTTCATGAACGGTATCAATTATAGCTCGTGAACAAGCTCGATAAGAAGATCGTTAAGAAGCTTGATTAAATCTTTATTTTATCTATTTTCACAAATTTTTAATTTTATTATAATAAACTTTTTCTAATTATATAAACAAGAGGTATTTATTTATTAGTTTTTATGTTATACTATTTCTTTATAATGAATTTACTCATAAACAAGACGTATTTATTTATGTTTTTAGTATTTTTTATTTAAAGTGTTCATGAACAAACTTGTTTATAAGAAAAATCATTTTACACGTTTGTTTGTTCGTGATCTGACTCATCTGATAGATCAAAATCACTCATATATGTTTGTGAACGGCTCTATGTGATTGTTTTTTTTGGTAGGATCGACAAGGTTCATTTATTTAAAGCCCTATGAACAATCTAAATGTTTACATCTATTCTTTTAAACGGACCTAAACCCTAAAAAAAAAAAAAAATCGAATTGAGCTCGAACCAAGCTTTAACAAGATAATAATAAACAAACTCAAATATGAACAAGCTCCTACTCAGCTAGGCCCTGTTCGTTTGCAACCCTAATGGGGCTTTATTAAAGAGTCTTGTAAAGGCGATGAAGAATACATAGATTGGAAGCAAGAAGATACCAATTTATTTATGGTGAAGGCGGTGGCTGATGAGGCAGATCACATTAAGAGCGGTGATTTGATCTGAAAATAAGCGGCTAGAGTGGTCACTTAATTGTAATTTTTACTAATTTTATATTAATGCAGTAGTTTGAATTATTGAAATGGAGTTATAGTAATACAAACCTCTACAAAAGTAATTAGGATTAGGGGTGTCAATTTCGGGTCACAGGTCGGGTTCGGCTCGAACCCTGAACTTACCCAGGTTCAAACCGGTCAACCCTAACCCAACACGGGTAGGTAAAATTTGAACCCGGACCCGACCCGGCGGGTAGCCGGGTTGACCCGACCCGACACGGAAATAGACACACGGGGCAGGGCAAGTGCGCGCACGCGAGCGAGCGGCGAGCGCTGCAGCGCGGGGCGGGTGCGCGGACCCGAGCGAGCGGCGGGCGCTGCAGCGGGGGTCGGGTGTGTGGGCATGGTCGCGCCTCACGCGCGGGGAGGTCGCGGGCAGCCCAGGGGCGCGCGGGCAGCCGCAAGGTCGCGCACTCGCTCGCGTGCGTGCGGTTAGCAACTCGATCAGCCTCTGGCTTGCGGCAGACCCGGGTTCAGTGATTTTAAACGGGTTTCCGGGTTGACCCGACAACTGGTCAGCCCGAACCCGACCCGTTTTTCAAACAGGTCGAATCTGCGAACCCGAACCCGACCCATTTTAAAAACGAGACGGGTCTAACCCAAAAATTCCTGGTCGGATTTTCGTGTCGTGTCAAATATTAAAACCCCTAATTAGGATAGCTTCAATCATTTTTGAAAAATTGTGATAGTTTTAACCTTTGGGAAAAATTACAATTGTTTTTATTATTGGGAATCACACACCGTGAAAACTGTATATTAAGCTCTAGATGAGAAAAATAATTGTCAAATACCCTACACAACTACTAGGGATCCAAAATCAGCAGTGCTATAGTTTATTATTGATATATCAATAAAAAGCATCTTAATCATGCACGAATCTCAAGGTATATTTGACTTATAAATTTTCAAAATTAAATTTGAGATCATTTGAACTCCGGTCTTTGCAAATATATAGTTAAACTGAAAATCTAGGAAAGGCGAACCCAATTACACCGGAATCTGTTTAATATGAGCCCAAAAGGGCTCAAAATTTTGAAATTTCTCTCACTTATAAATAAATTTCAATTTTGAGGGTGGGCATAACACTTTTAAGAACAATCTAATTTTATTTATAAGTTCAAATTTACTTTACATACATTTAATTATTTATTGTATATATATATATATATTTTTTTCATTTTTTGACATTAATAGTCCTTTCTCCCGATATGCTATGCTAGGGTTTTGTCCCGAACAGAGTTTCGTTCTCTGCTGCCCTCTTCGTGGTCGCTGTTGATTCTCCGCCTCTCAGGGAAGTTCCATTCTCTCCCTTTCTGAGTTCTTTTATTTCTTTTGACTGGTTTTCTTCTGCTGTCTTTGTCGATGGCAGGCAAGTGTTTGGTTGATCTTGGGCTTTTGGTCGTCAAATCTTCTTCGAAATCTTTTCGTGATGCTTTATCTAGTGTTTCTTCCCCATCTCTTTTCCCGGATGTTAAAATAGCTTCCTTCCGCGGTTTGCCCTCGCTGTGGATTTTGGAAGCTGAAATTTTAGCTTTGGCGGCTCTTTTTGAGTTTGCTTTGGTTGACAAATTTCCTTCGCGCAGGTCGTCGCTTGAGGGTATTGGATTTTTTTTTTTTTAATCTCAAGCTCAATGGCGAGTTCTCTGTCACGGTTCTTAATCTCATGCATGTTTTAATCAAACTTGTTAAAGATCTAGACTATTGTTATGTGTTTGCTCACCGTTCTTATTTTGTAAACAATTATTACATGAAAATTTTTATGTAGACGCTAACCTTTGATATGGAGATTGAATCACGCATTATTCCTATATGGATTTCTTTCCCTAACTTGTGTCACCATCTTTTCTCCCCGCACATTTTGCATGGTTTAGGTTATATGTTTGATCGGCCTCTTAAGATTGATCAGGCTACTTCGTCGGGCTCTAGGCCTTCGGTGGCTCGTGTATTAGTTGAGCTGGATGTTACGAAATCTTATCCTGATAGGGTGTGGGTTGGTCCAAAAATTTTAGGGTATATTCAACCGGTGGTGATGGAGGATTTTCCCTGTTATTGCTCTCATTGCAAGTCTTTGGGGCACTCTAAATCTGATTGCAAAATCCTTCATCCCCATTTAGCTTCAACTCATTTTGTTTTAAACAAAGCTGTTGAACATGTTTTAAATAATGCTAATCTTGTAGATGGTCATGTTGATGGCATCCAGCCTTTGGCTTGTGGGGTGGTGCCTGAACATATTTTGAATAATGTTGATTCTGTGGATGCTATTGTTGTTGGCATTCATCCTTTCAATAGTTTGGTGGTGCCCATGGATGTGGCTGACGTTCCTGCATCTGTGGATTATTTGGTTCCTCCTTTGGAGATTTCGGTGGTAGACCCTGCTACTGTAGTTTGTTCCCAGACTTGTGATGACATTGTGTTGGAGGTTTCTTGTGCGTGAGTTGCCCCTATTGTTGGTAAAGAAATCACTAGTGATGGTGTTTTTGGTGGATAATGTTAAAGGTCACTACAGTGTTAATTTGGTTGTGGATTTTAAATACACAAATTTGGAAGGGTCTACTGATACTTCTACTGTAATTGTGTCACGTTCTTCTGTGGGGGCTCTTACGTTTGTTCAATTTGTTGATGTGCCAGTGGCAATTATTTCCAATGATGTGTTGCAAGCAAATTGGGCATGGTTAGGGACTGCTTTGTGGACCATTCGGATTGGTTGAATGTATCCCCAGTTAGTTCGGACGTAGATCGAGTTGACTCTGATGAATCGTCTGGGAGTCTTCGTGATACTTATAAGTCGAAGGTGGGAAATGATTTTTCATTGGTTAGGGGATATCGTCGTCGAAGGAAATCCAAATAAGGTGGTTGTTTGGATGATGTGGTTGATTTGCTCGTTTCTTTGGATTTGGATTTGTGATTCATTATTGTTGGATTGGTCGGTGAGGCTGAGAATTTTAGCCCGGGCTATGATGAGGTGAACTTATTTTTCATCCGTTCATTTAGCTCATTGGCAACCATTGCTGGCAGGTTCTTGCTATTCTTCGTGGTTGCCTGTTTGGTTTCCTGGCTTGTTACTGGCCCTTTGGAGGGTCGAGGTCTCCGTCTATATGATTGCAATGTTTTGCCAGTACCTGAGCCCAAATTCGGTCATCCCCTATATTTTTCTCTTTTTGGTTGTTTGCACCACTGTAGTCTTTTCTTTTCTTTTGCTGATGTTCGCATTTTCATCTTTGGTTGGTTGTACCCTTAACTTTTTTTCAATAAAGTTTCCTTTCTTTATATATATATATATATATATATATATATATATATATATATATATATAATTTTTATTCTCAAAAGAGAAATAAATGAGACCGAATCAAAATTGATTGAAATTGAATAGTAATTTTTATTTAAAATATGATTGTTGCATCCTGGAATACTCGCGGCGGTAGAGAGTGATAAAGTTTAACGTCTTAGAGTTGTACGAAGATCCAACACATAAACAGATGAAAGGAGAGGGAGTAGCATTTATAAGAGACCAGAGTTTTTACATGAAAATCCTTAAAAATGGGGAAAAACCACGAGGCCTGGCCCAGTTTGAATGAATCCATTAGTGTTTGTAGTCCATTACAAATGAGGCCCCTCCTTAAGGGGAAGGTCTTGCCTCAATGCAGCAAATATACATCATACATAGTATATTACACATTAGGAGCGGGAAGAATCAATGTTGACATGTTTGTTTAAGGTGGCAAAATCATAGTCGGTGAGCGACATAGGTTAGAAGGACTGTTGTATGGCGACGAAGGTCAGAAGGATCATATTCGGCGGGCAACGGAGGTCGGAAGGACCGTTGTTGGTAGACGGTGGAGGTCAGAAGGACTGCAGTCAGCTGGCGACAAAGGTTGGGAGACGAAGGTCGGGAGGACCATAGTCGATGGGCGACGAAGGTTGGGAGGATCGTAATAGGTGGACGACGAAGGTCCCAAAGATTATAGTTGCATGCGACGAAGGTCATGATGACTGTAGTCAGATGACAACGGTTAAGAGGACTGGCGGAAGTCTGGCAGTGGTCGGCGGAAGGGCAAAAGTCTGGCAGCGGTCGGCGGACGAGCGAAAGTTCGACATAGGTCGGCTGACGAGCGCAAGTCCGGTAGAGGTCAGCAAACTGGTTGAAGAATGGTGGTGGTCGACAGACTAGCATAAGTCTGGCAGCGGTCGGCGGACGAGTGGAAGTCCGGCAGAGGTCAGCAAAGGAGCGGAAGTCCGGCAGAGGTCAGCGAATTGTTGGAAGTTCGATGGCGATCGACGAACTAGCAGAAGTCTGTCAGAGGTCAGCGAACTGGTAGAAATTCGATGGCAGTCGACAGACTGGTAAAAGTGCGTTGGAGGTCAGTGAACCGGTGGAAGTCCGATGGCGGTCGACAGACTGGTAAAAGTCAGTCGGAGGTCAGCGAACTGGTGGAAATCCGGTGGCGATCGACATACTGGTAGAAGTCTGTCGGTGGTTGGGAAGAACTCTGCCGGTGGTCGGCAGGAACTCCGGTAGTGGTCGGCAGAAACTCCAGCGGTGGTCGGTGGCAAGAGAGCTCCCAAATTCCTCCATTCCTTTTCTTCTCCTCCTCTATCATGAGAAGAGTGGGGGCTATTTATAATTTTTCAGAGTGGCATGTCTTGTAAATATGTGGAGGATTAGGGTCAAAATTGGAGTGGTTTGAATGGACGGTCGATATTGATCCCTTTGATCACGTATCGTTTAATGGTCATTTGGATGCCTTAATGATATCCGAATTTAGCGATCATGGGCTCGTTGGATTTGTCTCATCGACCTGCTCGATTTGACTATAAGCATGTCATGTTTGGAAACCGTTTGATAATCAAAATTGTGGATTGAAACCTCTAACAATGCTCCGGACTCTTGATTTGGACCCATTTGGGCTCAGATTGAGTCGAATTTGGTGTCGTTAGGTTCATATTTTTGAGAAGTTCAGTTCTACTATAATTTTGCTGAAATTGGACATCATAGGGTTTCCGATTTAATTTTTTGAAGTTTCCAACTTGATTTTGCCTCGAGATTCGTGCCCGATCAAGATAATTTTTTGATGATATATCAATGATGATTCGATATAAATTTTTAAATTTGAAAATCGACATTAATAATTTGATTTTAAATAATGATAAATCCGTATCATACTTAACTATGATCACCCAAAGTTTGGGTGGGAAAAGAAGAGACATAGTGCCATTTGACTATTTGCAGTTCATGTTTGGTTCTCACGTGTCACTTTAGCGTGGGAAGTAGAAATTAAATAAAATAATAATTATTATTATTATATATTAAAAAGTCATTATTAAAAATAAAAATTTGACCGAGCCGCTTGGAGAATAGGCATGTTTCATATTTGGCTGGAAAATGCAGTACTATGCTGCAATTTTAAAACATAAGACATTGACCAGCTTAGAAAACTATGAAATTTTTTTTTTTATTTAATGAAATAATTAACTTTGATATCCTTTCAATTTAGTTGTTTTCTATGTAATGTCTTCAGAGTTTTACGTTCATCAAAATCTATTATTTTCAAATTGTAGCTCTTTAAAACACATGAGATTTAGGTTTCATTTGAGATAATTTTTTGCTACTAATTTGTCACTACTTTTATGAGATTTTTATATTAAAAATTTATTTTAGAAATCAATAAGAAGGCTGTCGCAAAAGAAGCCTTAGGCTTTATTTGAAATAATTTTATTTTTGTTTTAATTTTTAAATCGCAACCAGAATTTTTATTTGATCAATATTTTTTTATCAACTTTAAGAACATTTTATACTATAAAGTTATTTTTTTTACAACAACTTTAAAAGATTATTTTCTTTAAAATAATTTTACAAAACAGCAACAAAACCGTCCCAAATGAAATCTTAATGAAACAATTATTGAGCTTAAATTGTTTCTTGTAAAACAAATAAATCTACACTAATTTTTTATCATGAAACTATTTGTTAATAGAAAGAAAATGTTATTTCTCTATGATTATATTTGAATTATATATTTCATGATTTATTGTTCATAATTTAACAAAATAACATTAATTATAATAATTATTAATTGTCATCTACCTTATTTCAATTATTCATATTTAAATTCATGATATGTATTTTTGATTTATTATAATTATATCTTGCAAGAGATACTGAATTTATTTTATTTTATTTATTTTTGGAATTCTTTCTTCAAAACTTCTATATTATTTTGGCATTTAAGTTTTCTTTAATTCTTCAACATTAAATCCTAATGAAGAATTTATTTCACTTGATTCAAATCAAAGCAGAATTTAGTTTTTCTTGATATTAAAAAGCTAGAATTTAATTTAATTTCTAGGTTAACAATGTGATAGGAAAATGTAGTGAGATGTAAGTATGTCTCCTTACATCTAATATATAAAGCTTTTGCCAATATGTAATTTAGGCTTAATTTGGGGGCAGTTTTCTTACTGCTTTCTAAAGTAATATTTAAGTACATTTTTATTTATTATTTAAAAAAATTTTGTATTAAAAAGTTGATTTAGATTTTATTTTGGAACAGCTTTTTCAGTGCTTTATAAATTGACTTTTTAGTAAAAAAATTCAAATTCAATAAATTTTTTAATCAAAACTCTTTTTTAAAAATCATTAAGAAAGTTGTCCCAAACGAATTATTAGTAAACAGTACAAAAGTTGTCCCAAATTAAACCTTAATAAAAGATTGAGCCGACTATGACATCCACTAATATGTTTTCTATGATCAACTATTCTGAATTATTATTTTGTTTCTACTAAATATTGGGTTAAAAATCATTTTTTTATTTTAGTGATTTTATCTTTTAATGATTTATAAAAATAGATTATTTGAAAAATACGGTTCACTTTGGATAAATTTGAATATTTTTAAAATAATTATAATTAGTAAAAAAATATTTTCAAATTTATTTACAGCAGCGGGATTTTATTTTTTCTACTTTAAATTATAAAAAAATTATGAAGGGTGATTTAGAATATGTTACCACCGTTGATATTAATGATAAAAGTCTTATAATTAATTATTAATATTTAAAATCTAATGTTAATAAAACTATTATTATTTTTAGATAAAAATAATTTAATTTTAACTTAAACGATGAACAATAAATGGGCCAATTGGGCTGGGCCCTATTGTAGCACTGCCGTGTAGAATGTGAACATATACTTGCATCATGTTGTAAAGCCCAGGATTTGTGGCTTTGTTCAAAAAAAGCTTAGATGCACAATTTATTTTGGTATATTGGTTGAAAATTTTGGTTATTAATAAAGAGTTTTTGGGTTTGAGTTTTTGGGTTGAAAATTTTACTAAATATGAAGTGTTATGTCCGATTCCCTTCTTAGATGAAACTGAATAAAAAAGAACTAAAATTAAGTGGTGGCCAATGACTACTAGTAGTGGGGGCGGTGGAGATGATGGTTGGTTGTAGCGATAGTTGGTGGGGTCGGTGGAAATAGGTGATGGGTGCAGTGGCATTAGCATGTAATTTACAGTGTATTTAGACTTGATCAAATATAAAGATTTTTAATAACATCGAGATAGTGAATTTAAATAATAATTATTTTTTTTTTGTATTTCTTTTACTTCAAATTGTATATCAATATTTTCAAATCTCTTATATTTGAAATATTTTATTTGCTTCAAACCAAATAGCTCCTTAGTGTTCTTCAATCATGTTGGAGTAATGTGGGGGGGGGGGGGGAGGATCTTGAAATTTACGAATATATGAATAGTAGGATTTTTTTTTTTTCGCAGAGACAAATTGTATTATATGTCCATATTTCTACTGTTTACTAATTATTCGATCACTAAATTCTCTTAAATTTTATAAAACTTTACAACAACATCAAGCCTTTATATATGAGGTTGGCTTCATGAAATTTTTCCTCCATTATGTCATAATAAGAGTCAAATTCTTATTTAAATATAAATCTAATAAAAAAAAAGTCATTTCTACTACTTTCTAACCAAGTTTTTTAGGTCTACCTTTACCTTTCTTAATATAGGTCAAATCTAATACATCTAATCACTTAATCTAGTCATTGAAAGGCTAATATTTTATGTGACCAAATCATCTAAGGCAACTCCCTCTAATCTTATTCGCCGGTTGAGCTACTCCAACTTTTTCACGTACATAGTCGTTTCTCATTCCTTCTCTATGAGTAAGCCCACTCATCAATCCACCTGAGCCTCCTCATCTCTGCAATACTTAATTCTATGTTTCTCTTATAATTGCTAACATTTTTCATCATAGAAGTATTGTAAATCTTATCACCAGCTCATAGAATTTTTCCCTGAAGTATGAGAGACATTTTTCTATCACACAACATACCTGATGTATTCTTTCACTTCAACCATCCAATTTAAATTCGACTAATAATATTCTCATCTAATTCAACATCACTTTGTAAAACTATATCCAACATTTTCCCCAATAATAAATTAAAGAAAAAAGATTGGAACAAAACTTCATATTGCTTTACAGAGCGCACAGCCAAATGCTTTGAAAAATAAATAATAAAATTTACAAAATATAAATTTGAGAAGGTATCTTGTTGCTTTAAATATTGTTGAATACGGACATGATAATTGATACGTCATCAAAAAATTATTTTGACCGGGCACGAATCTCGATGCAAAATCAAGTTGAAAACTTCTAAAATTAAAATTGGGACAATCTGAACTCCGATTTCAGCAACCTTATAGTCGAACTAAGCGTCTTGAGATTAGGAACTCAACGACATCAAATCCAACCCAATCCGAGCCCAAATGGGTCCAAATCAAGGACCTGAAGCGCTATTGAAAGGTTTGAACCACAATTTGGATTACCAAACGGTTTCCAAACATTATGTGCTTAAATTCGAATCGAGCGGCTTGACGAGATGAATTCAACAAGCCCAAGATCGCCGAATTCCGACGTCACTAAGACTTTCAAATGTCCGACGAGTAGTCCACAATCAATGGATTCAATATCGGACGTCCATCCAACCACTTACCATTTACCCTTGATCTCTCACCTATTTACGGGCCATGCCACCCCAGAAGTCTATAGAACCCTCCTTTCTATTGAAGAAGGAGGCTCGAAAAAATAGAGCAAGAGAGAGATCGGAGATCGCTCTTGCCTCTTCTCTCCTCCTTGACCACTGCCGGACTTCCGCCGGACCACTGTCTGACATTGTTGCTCCGCCGGACCACCACTTGAGGCCCTCACCTCTGCTAGACCACCGCCTAATGTCATTGCTCCGCCAGACCACCGCTTGAATCCCTCACCTCCGCTGGACCACCACAATGACGTCGTTGCTCCGGTGGACCACCACTTGATGCCCTTACCTCCGTTAGACCACCACCTGAGGCCCGGACTTCCATCGGACCACCACTTGAGGCCCCGATCTCCACCAGGACACCACCCGACGTCCGGAGTTCTGCCGGACCACCGCCTGAGTCTTGGATTTCTGTCGGACCGCCACCTGAGGCCTGAAATTCTACCGGATCACAACCTGACACTCGGACTTCTGTCAGACCACCACTTGATGCCGAGAGTTCACCCAGAGTACCGTCCTTCTACTACGGTCTTTCAGACCCATGTCTCCTGCTGACTTTGTTCCTTCCGACCTCCATCAACAAACAACAGTCTTTCTGACCCCAGTCTCCTACCAATTACGATATTTTAGATCCTTGTCTCATGCCGACTATGGTCATTCCGACCTCCATCACCAGACAATGGTCTTTCTGACCCCAGTCTTCTGCCAACTACGGTCTTTTGGACCCCTGTCTTGTGTCGATTATGACCCTTCCAACCAAAAAACATGTTTATGTTGATTATTGTAACTCCCACCATATAATGCGCTCTATATGACGTACATTTGTGACATCAAGCCAATGCCTTCTCCCTAAAAAAAGCCTCATTTGTAATCATGCAAATACTACTGGATTCATTCAAATTGGGTCAGGCCCCATGGTTTTTTCCCCCATTTCAGGAGTTTTCACGTAAAAACTTTGGTGTTTCTTATGAATGATACACCCTTTATCTAATCTGCTTGTGTGTTGGATTTTCATACAATGCTAAGACGTTAAACTATATATTTCTCTACTGCTACGAATACTCTAGGACGCAACAATAATAGTTATAACTTATAATAAGTACAAAAATAACTATGCTACAAAAATCCATGACATTGGACATTTAACATCATTTACTTTATCATCCTTTTAAGTCATAATTCGCTTTCGATCATCTCTGAAAAATCAAGAAATATTTTTATATTGTTTTTATTTTTTATTTTTGTCTGGTTTCAGATTATAAATGGAGATGGTTAACATCCATTCAAGTTCACATAGACTAATATTATCCTCCATGAGCATTAATTATTTGTTTGGTCCTCTCACTTTGGATCTAGCAAGTACCACATATGTTACAGTCATTAATATTTGAGTGAATATCAAATGTATAAACTAATGCAATATAAAATTATGTAGATATTAACTATACGTTGATAAGATTAAAACAAGTCAGTATTAAATTATATCTATTGTACAAAAAGTATTCTAAGTTATTATTCCTTATTGCGGGCTAAAAATTTTGCAACAACAACAACAACATCAAGCCTTTATCCTACTACGTGGGGTCAGCTACATGAACCCTTTTTCTTCATTGTGTTCTATTAAAGGTCAAATTTTCATTCAAATCTAATAAAGAAAAGTCATTCCGAATATTTTCTAACCAGGTCTTTTTAGGTCTGCCTCTACCTAACATAAGTCAAATCTAATACCTCTACTCTCTTAACCGGGTCATTGGAAGGCCGCTGTTTTATGTGACCAAACCATCTAAGGAGACTCTCTCTAATCTTATCTACTACTGGAGCTACTCCAACCTTTTCACGTATATGCTCATTTCGTATCCTATCTCTAAGAGTAAAGCCACTCATCCACCTGAGCATCCTCATCTCTACCACACTTAACTTAATATTATGCTTCTCTTTTAATGGCCAACATTCAGCACTATAAAGCATTTCAGGCCTCACTACCATCTTGTAGAATTTTCCCTTAAATTTGAGGGGTACTTTTCTATCACACAACAAACCCGATGCATTCCTCCACTTCAACCATCCAACTTAAATTCTACTGATAATATCCCCATCTATTTCACCATCACTCTGAACAATAGATCCAACTTAAATTCTCCGGGCTAAAAATTTTGCAATGGTAAAAATACTTTGTCTTAGCAATATATGAAATATGAACACACAAATAGATGATAAAGAGAAAACCAAAATTTTTATGTGTAAAAGTTTGAGAAAGGGAAAAAACCAGAAGCCTTGCCTAGTCGAAATGATTCTATAGCATTTGAATATATTACAAAAATCAATACGTCCCTTATCCCAAGGACTAGGAGAATACAATGTATTGTATAGTTTTGTTAATCCTCCAAAGGGGTCTAGAGATGATTGATGGTTAGAAAGAATTCGACAATGACAAATGAATATACAAAAGTTGAGCAATGGTCGATGGTCATGAAGAATGTCGGTGGTCGGGAAGAACGCCGATATCGATGGTCGGGAAGAACGGGGAAAGAGAGCTCCCAAGTTTTCCTTTTTTTTCTTCCTCTTTTTTTCTCCTCCTCTTATGTGAAGAATGGAGGCCTATTTATAATTTTTTAGGAGTGGCATGACTTGTAAATTTGGAGAAGATCAAGTTCAAATTGGGAGTGTTAGGATGGATGACTGATATTTATACCCTCGATTATAAACCGTTGATCGAGCATTTAAGTGTCTTAATGATGTCAGAATTTTATTATCTTAGTGGATTCGTCTCATCTAGATGCTCGATTCGACTATAAGCATATTATATTTGATGATCATTTAGTCATCCAATTAATAATTTGAAGCCTCCAAATATGTTTTGGACCTTTGATTTTGGCTCACTAGGCTCAGATTGGACTGATTTTGGTGTCGTTGAGTTCATCTTGTCGAAATGTTCAATTCATTTATAAGTTTGTTGAAATTAGAGCTAAGATGATTTTTTTTTTTAATATTGAGCAAACAATTTCATAATCATATTGCTTTACGCTAGCATGTATTAATGTGAATACTATTTTTTATATAATTTTTTTATGATAATATTTTTGCATAAAATAAAACAAATTTCTCTTTCAAATAGAACTTCTCAACAAGCAGTTGATCGCCATGCTCTGAAGGAGATTTATATAAAATATAATAATTTCTATTGCATGCTCTTTTGGCATATATCTACATGATGATAATTACTATATTATTAATTTAAAAAACATTACAAAACAAAACTAAATACATCATTCCAGCTTCAAAGCAATGTTGGCTTAAAAGTGTTTATTTGAAGTGGTCGAAATGTGCTTAATCCACCTATTTGGCCCTTACCTATTTTATCTTTATTTTTGTTTAATTATTATTTATTAGTGATAATTATTATTATTATTTTTAAGCATAGGGCTCATCAGCCTTTCCCCAACCCAGTTAGCATTTTATTTCAAGACAGTGAAATATAGATCATAATTCAATTAAGGGACTTGAATAGTGGTCATAAAACAACCATATAGTTTAATCGGAAGAAAGCATCTCCTTAGCTAAGTTGTTAAATAAGATCAATATTTGTTAGTTTTGTGTGGAATCTGATTGTGTCGGACCTCAATTTTATCGGTCAAGCTGGCAAGGGGGTCCTCCTTCGGCTTTGGTTCAGGTGCAAAGCGCCTGATTTCTTTTTTTTTTTTGTTTTTCGTACAACCGTGTAGCATTATGATATTATATAGTTTGCTCGGAGAGATAGAGAGTGAAGCATTGCGGTGCTCGAAACCTTGGCACTTTTAGGGAGAGCTATGGTGCTCTAGAACCTTGTGATGTGATGCTGTCAGACAAACTAGAGGCAGGGAGTGGAGTATTGCAATGTTGAAGGCAGGTTGGAAAAAATTTTATCTCATTTTTCACAAAGGGTTGCGTCTCTTGGTGGTTATTAAGGTGTTTCTCTTTGTTAGTTCTTGTAAGAGAATGACGCAAGGGTGTAAAGAGACAAGAAGAGAAAGAGATATGTATAAATTTTCTCTTAATTTCATGATGAATTTATTGGAGTTGTATGGTTCTGTGATCTTTTTCCGGTTACACTAAATAATTATGTTCTTTCTTTTTGTTTTTTTTTTAATCCTATTATTTAATCAAATGAAAACCAAGGATAACTAGAAAGAATTAGAACTAGGTAAGCTAATTAAACTTACTAGTTATTCTATATTTAATTATATATATATTTTTTAGAGTAAGAAGGAGGTATGAAATTTTAATAAAATGGAGTAAAATTAGGCTCGTCAATATTTAACCCAATCTAAAAACCTGTCCTGAACACAAACCAGGTTGGGTTTGTGTTAAGGATTTCAACCCATTTGTAAAATCGGGCCGAGTTCGGGTTGACCCGAAAACCCGAAATTAACCCGATTTGACCCATTTTTAATTGATTTAAGAGGGTTTTAAAATATTATTATGTAATAAATGAATACTATTTCTAAAAAATAATAAACTATTTTGCCCAAACTAAATTAAGCTTGGTTTATTTTAAAATTAATGAAATAAGTATAACCTTAATTCGATTTAGGATTAAATAAATTGAATTAAATAAAAAAGTTTTAGTGAAACATACCTAAAGTGGGTCGGGTTTGGGTTGACCTGGACCCGAAGCGGGTCGGGTTTGGGTCCGAAAAACTAAACAGTTTACAAAAAAATTGTTCGGTTTGGGTAGGGTCGAACAGTGCCGAGTCAGTTCCGAGGTTGACTTGAACTAGACCCATGATTTGATTTTGACAACTCAAAAGTAAAATTATGTAATTCTTCTATGAAGCATTGATGAGTACACAAGTAACATTGAAACTTGGCTTGGACTCTGACCAACCTACAAGTTTAGCATCTATGATTAATTAAATCATCTAACGCTGAAATTTATTAATGATCCAATTATGAGATATACTAATATCAATAATTTTTTATTATTTATATACTAATATCAATAATAAAACTAAAACATATGCAAATAATATAAAAATAAATTTTATACTTCGGCTGTCATTTCTGTATTTATAGATTAATATATTAATTTTTATATTTATTTAGATGATATTTTAATTTTGAAATATTATTAAAAATATCACTAATATTAATTTAGGATATTTTTATTTTATTTATATTATGATGAGAAATCAATTATATTATTATTTATTTGTTTATGAAGTGGTGTTTGATTATGGTCCTCAAAGCAATGATACAATGACTAATGGTGATAATGATTTTTAAAATTAGTTTAAACATTTAAAATTATTTTTACTTTTATAAAAAAAATAATTTGAGTAATTTAAAAAAATTTAAAAAATAAAAATTAAACAATATATTTTAAAAATAAAACTAAAATAAATGATCTAGTTAAAATTTCATACACATTTTTCTGTCATTTAAATTTAGTGATTCCTTCATCTTATTAGGGAGAAGCTGAAACCATTTGGACTGAATATGTAGAAAAATAAAAAAATCCTTCTTGGAAACTCTCTCATGGCCGCTAAATGCCCAAGATCAAGACAAGAAAGGGAACGGCAAAGGAACAAACAATATAGGCCATGAAGCGGTCATTTGGCAATCGACGAGTTCTTCCAAATTGAAGGATTGGAGCCCTGTCTTCACACTTCTTCTTAACCTCTTTCCTTCTCCCGATTGCCCTTTCCAGATTGCCCAGGAGATTTCCAAAAACAGCTCCTTCCTCTTTTCCTAAAATCATTTTGAGCGAAACCGAAATCCCTCCTTTTGCCGAAAATCGAAAGAATCTGGATTGTTGGAGAGAAATCCGTCTGTTATTATGGAGAGGATGGAGAAGTGGAGGTTGAGATTGGATTCCTTGCTGCTGTTGCTGATTGCTTTCTCGTGCTGGAGGCTGTGCGTCTGCGATTCTATTGAGGCCGAAGGTATGGAATCTGAAACTCTCTATCGCGGGCATTTTCACTTCTTGATTTTATATTAACTGGTTGGTTAGGGTTTTTGGCTTGATTTAATTCCTGTTTCTTTCTGAACAGGGAGGGCTCTTTTGAGCTTCAGGGAGGGGGTAGAGGTGGATCCCTATGGTGCTCTTTCTAACTGGGGAAAAAGCGGGGTCGATCACTGCTTCTGGTTTGGAGTAGAATGCTCTGATGATGGGAGAGCAGTTTCTCTGTGAGTAATATCTCTTATCTTAATCATTTCTGATGAAACAAAGTAAAATTTCTTTACATCATAGTTCATTTCCTGCATAAAAATGCAACTTAACTAGATCTGTTGTTTGGGAACTTTAGCTACTAATCAAAAGATCTTGAGTTCGAGTTTTGTGTATGTGATGTGTGTGTGAATTTGACTTACTTGATCTAAATGTCTGAAAAAAAAAAAAAGTTGAGGCTATGCTTAAGGGAAACTTGAGAGATCTTATACATTTAGATCTCCTTTTACAGTATAGTTTGTTTTGTTTCCATTTTGCTAATTTGTTTTCATCTTTCTTTTAGGGACTTGAGAGATCTTTTTCTTCAAGGGAAACTTACTTCAGAGCTTGCGAGGCTTATTCACTTGAAGTCACTGTAAGCATATTTAAGTTTGTGATAGAATGTCTTTTTTTAATTGAATGTTACTGTAGGCAAATATATTTTTTTCACAGTTCTTCAATTTATGTTTAGTAATTAACGTTACCCATAAAAAATTAAGAAATATGCAATTTTTTTATTATGATTATGTTTTTGAAGATTGGACTGTAGTTTTTAAGCCTCTCCAATGAATGTCTTAGAGTCTATTTAAGCATGCATAAAGCTTGGTTTTCAAATAGCTGAGTGTATAGTTGGGTCAACCTGTTAAGAAATTGGGAGGATTCTTGAGAGCTTCTTGAGCTCTTCTTATGTCTTCGTGCAAGAGAGAGGGAATGTAACAGTTAGGAAGAGAAAGATGGCTGGAGCTACTTTAACATTCCTTGTCTCTGTAGCTGACCACCAGAACATGGCAACGTGAATTTTAGGTTTGGAAACTAAGGTTTGGTTTTATGTAGGGGTGTCAATATTTGACACGACCCGAAAATCCGACCTAGAAATTTTGGGTTCGTGTTCACCCGAATCTGAATCGGGTCGGGTTCGGGTTAAGGATTTCGGCCCATTTTAAAAATTGGGTTGAGTTTGAGTGGACCGGGAAACCCGAGATTGACCCAAAATAACCCGTACTAACCGGACTTGCCCGCGCTGATCAGAGCTGACCAGCATGCTCGCTCGAGTCTCGAAGCCTCGCGTGGTGTCCCGAGGCTAGCGTCGCGTCCCGGACCTGCTCGCCGCACTAACCACTAACTCGCCTGCCCACCATCCCCGCGTCCTGCCGTAGGTCGCCGGTCCGCTTCCACCAGCTTCCGCTGCTGCAGGCCCACCGCCGCTACCAGCGTTACTTTTTTCATCAATATTATCTAAAAAAACCTATCTTATATTTTGCCAATTTATTAGCCATTACTTTTCTTGAATACTAATTAATGTCAGATAACTCTTCCAGTATCTCCAATATCATGTCCTTCTAAACACTTGCTCCTGTATTTGATCTCTTTTAATGCTAATGTTTTTCCATGGTTATCCAGTATTCTGCACAATAATTCATTTTCTGGAAGCATACCTAGAGAAATCAGTAAATTGCTGAAGCTAGAAGTATTGGACTTGGGACACAATAATCTCAGTGGACCATTTCCGCATTTCCTTCTTGGAATTGTATCGCTAAAACTAGTGTGAGTGCAGAATGTTGCATTTTTAATTGGATCCTAGCCTCTTGCTTTCACTAACAGCATTAATTCGCTTTTCATTTTCTTCCTCTTACAGCGTCCTTGCAAATAACCGGTTCGTAAAAGATATCTCACCAAAGCTTTTGGAACTCAATTTGCTTTCTGAGCTTCATGGAGATGTAGAGATGTCATCTTCAAATAAGGGATCTGTTATCAGGTCATAAATCTGCTGTAATTTTTACCAAAAAATGAAATCCATATTCCATTTAGACAATAAGAAATGAGCGAATAGTGATGATGATATTTGATATATTGTTATCTCTTTACCTTTATAGGAATATTGAGAATCCATCCACACGTAGACTTCTGCAACAAATCAGCAAAAACAAAGTAAAGCCACAAAAGCATGGAGGGCGTCGCAACAGTAGCATTCCATCTGCTCCATCAACTTCTCCGATGACTTCTCCATCACCTTCTCCTAAGCCTTCAGAATCAAAATACCAGTCTTCATTGGTATCCCCATCCTCCCATTCCCATTTAGCAGCAGCTCCTTCACCTGGAATTGGGGAGAGTCGCCGACCAGTCTATATTACAGTTGGAGCTGGAGCCTTTGCACTTTTTTCTTTATCTTCAATGTACTTCATCTGTTGTCGAACCATCAAGGTTGATAATGCCAGTCCTTGGAAAATTGGCTTAAGTGGGAAATTGCAGAAAGCACTAGTTACTGGTTTGTTTCATACCCGAATGTTTATCATCTGATGCTTGATTTGAGTCCTTTCTGCTTATCTGAAAGTTCTCATGGCAGGTGTACCATCATTGGAGAGGTCCGAGCTTCAAACAGCTTGTGAAGAATTTAGCAATGTTATTGATACTTTATCAGATTGCACAATATACAAAGGAACACTGTCAAGTGGAATTGAAATAGCAGTGAGCTCCACTATGATCAAGATGGCAAAAGATTGGTCAGATCAATCTGAAGCTCTGTTCAGAAATAAGGTTCTAGTAAATCGATATTGATGATTTTGTGTAGATCTATTTCATGCATTTGTGCGCTTTCCAACAACTAGATATTGGTTAATGGTTGCAGATATCAGTTCTGTCCACAGTAAACCACAAGAACTTTCTGAACCTTATCGGCTTTTGTGTGGAACAAGAACCTTTCACCCGAATGATGGTGTATGAGTATGCTCCAAATGGTACACTTTTTGAGCACCTTCACAGTAAGTATATCAATCTAATCTTCATTATAAGCAGAACAATGGTAACAAAATAACAATAACCTTTAGTTACAGGCATATAAGCTTTCGTTTGGAACGGTTTTTTTATTGCTTCTTAAAGCAACTTTTAGTTAAAAAATTTGTACTTGAAAGTCATTTTAAAAAGCATGAAGAAAGCTGTCCCAAACAAAACCATAGTTGGCTTTAAATGTAGCTATACTGCATTTTTCTCTGACAGAAAGGAAGTGTTAAATGAATATGCAGCCTGTCTTATGAAAAGCATCTTGAACTTGCCTTCCATCCTTAATACACTTTACGAAATTGAACTCTTTGCTTTGTGCACATTAAAGTTTCGTTTGGGACCGCTTTCTTACAGCTTCTTAAAGCACTTTTTTAATACAAAAGTTTAATTTTGTGTACTCGAAAGCTGCTTTAAGAAACAGTAAAAAAGCTGTCCCAAACGAAGCCTAAGTTTTTTATTTGTACCTGGCTAAAGTCAAGCTGGACGATACGTGCAGTAAAAGAAGCAGAACCCTTAGATTGGACAACTCGATTACGCATAGCCATGGGAATATCATATTGCCTGGAGCACTTTCTTCGGCTGGACCCTCCTGTCAGTTTCAGAGCACTGAACTCATCAACCATTTACCTTACGGAAGACTACGCTGCCAAGGTATCGGATCTCTCATTCTGGAATGAAGAAAAAGAAGCCACTTCATCCGATCAAAGTTCAGATGACTTGCAGTCGCCATTATCAAATCAGGACATTGTGTATAAGTTTGGAATAATACTCCTGGAACTTATATCTGGAAGATTACCTTTTTCCAAGGATGATGGCCTTCTTGTGCTTTGGGCCTCAAGCCACTTAACAGGGAAGAGACCCCTTCATGGCATACTTGATCAAACCATCGAATCCTTAAGCGAGGAAGATATAAGCCCCCTTTGTCAGGTCATTCAATCCTGTGTGAGTCCTCAACCGAGTGGAAGACCAAAAATGGGGGATGTTGTTGCACAGCTGAGAGAGATAACAGGGATTTCTCCAGATGCAGCAAGTCCAAAGCTTTCCCCTCTCTGGTGGGCAGAGCTGGAGATCATTTCTTAAGCGGCTATCGAGGTGTAAATTAGCAATAATCATCCTCTGCTAATTTGTGGATTTTTTTTTTATTTGTGTGATGGAGTGGATGAATTTGTTCATAGTGAGAAGGCAATGGAATGCTTGTGTTCTTCGAGAGGAGATCTGTCATATTTGTACAATAAAAAGGTGAATAAATTTTTTGATTTAGATTGTTGCAATTAAACTGTCATTCCTTTCTTTTTTTTTTTTTTGGAGATTTTTATACTTTCTTTGTCTTGATTTATGAAGTTGGATGGATCTAGAAACACTAGCTGCAATGTGCAAGTTGGATGGTAGGGGTGTCAATATTTAACCTGACCCGAAAACCCGATCCGAATCCGACCAGAAAATTTTGGGTTTGGGTCAACCTAAACCGGGTCGGGTTCAGGCTAATATGGAAACCCGAAATCAACCCGGTTTGATCCTTTTTTAATTAATTTAGGAGGGTTTTAATGGATTTTTATGAAATAAATAAATAATATTTCAAAAAATTATAAACATTATTGTCCAAATTAAATTAATTTTAATTTATTTTAAATTAATTGAAGTAAATTTTATATTAATTTAAGATTTAGATTTAAATAAATTGAATTAAATAAAAAAATTAAATAAATAATACCCGAATCGGTTCAGGTTCTGGTTGACCCGGACCCGAAGCGGGTCGGGTTCGGGTTCGGAAAACCGACCCGTTCGCAAAAATAGGTCGGGTTCTGGATGGGTTGAACAGTATCTGGTCAATTTCGGGTTGGACCCGAACCCGACCCGTACCCGGTTTTAACAGCCCTATTGGATGGTATGAATTATGTGAAATTGTCACAGATGGAAAGAAATAAATATGGTGTTATTTAGTTATAATAGTTGTAGATTGTTAGACAATTATAGTCTATTGCTGTTATCATTGTAACTACTCTGCTAATAGTTGTTATTGTTAATGCAGCTTTATGCCGTTATTGAATGCAATGTTTGTGATGATAAAAATTGAATAAATAAATTCTGACAAGGATTGGATTTGGATAAATTTGGATAAATTTTAAAATTTTCGTTAGAGATTAATGTAATATTTAATTCTTATAAATAAGATTAATTTTAGCGTAAATTTAAAATTTTTGAAATTTATCACAACAAAAAACATCTGACAATTCATGCAATTTTTTTTATTATTTGTGATCAATAATTTATTAAAAAGAAAAAAGAAAGTTGAAGTAAATTTACTAAATTGGGCAATAGAAGGAATCAAACAAGCTTCCTTAATGCAGGTCATCACAATTTATGGGCGTGAGCTTTGTTTACCACCATAAAGACTTACAAATCATGTTTTAATATTTTGTATATTCGGGACGATTAAAACTACTAAAATTAAAAAAAAAAAAAAAAAAATTTGCGCGTTTATAGATCTAAATGCAGATGTGCACGAAATATGAAAAATAAGCTAAAATGTTCCCATATTCTTTTATCGCTACAAATGAAATTATTTGTTACGATCATCTTATATGCATTTTCAGCAATTTGAAAAATCTCGGCTATTTTTTGATCATTCTATAATTCGTAAGTTTTGTCATTCATCGCCCCGTTTGCACGTAGATTCAGGCAAGCCTGTCATCCATTTGTTAGCCATTTTGTCATCGTCATCGCACCAGATTATAATTTGGCGAAATTTTCAGATTAATTGGAGCCTCGATGTTAGCAGCTTCCTTCATCGACTCAACGGATTCTAAATTGCCTTACTTACAGGTGACTCGGGATCAAATGTGATAAGTCGTCAAAAAAAAAAAAAAAAAGGGTCTTGACCAAGTATGAATCTCGAGGCAAATTTGAATTAGAAACTTTCAAAACTAAATCCAAACTCCAATTTCAGTAAGCTTATAGTCAAATTGGATGTTTCAATGAGACGAACCCAATGACACCAAAATCAGTCCAATTTGAGCTCAAAAGGGCCCCAATCAAAAAACCAAAGCATATTTAGAAGCTTCAAAATACTAATTGGATAATCAAATGATCTTTAAATATGACATGCTTATAGTCAAATTGAGCAACACGGGGAAACGAATCCAACGATGCCAAGATCGCTTAATACTAACATCTTTAAGGAACTTGAATGATGAACAAAGGCTCTATCATTGAGAGAATCATTATGGGTCGTCCGATGGAACACTCCAAAATTGCTCCAGATCTTCTTCATATTTATGTAGAAACAATCATACACTCAAAATGAGAGGGATTTTTTGGAGAAGATTTGGTCCTTAGGCTAAAGATTTAACAGCGCTCTAAGGCATAGATCTCAAAGCACCACCGTCAGGTTCCCCTAGAACGTCGCCACCAGACTTTCACTACGGCCCTTCAAACCTCTGTCAGCCACTGACTGCGCTCCTTCCAACCATTGTCTCTCAACTACGGTACTTCGACCTCAGTCACTCGACAACAATCATTCAAACCTCTGTCACCCGCTAATAATAGTTCCTTCAACCTCCGTCGCCCGACAAATATACTTCTACCTCAGTCGCTTGACCATGGTTCTGAGATTTCATTTGCCCGTCGACTACATAAAATACTACGATCGAAATATTATGGCGAAGATGAATTGTCATTTGTAGTTATAATGACTCCAGTAAAAAAATTATCAAAATCAAAATATGGGCTATTACAATCTACTTACTTTAAGAAAATATTGTCCCAGACATTTTTCATAAGGATTCGAGCATACAATTAAGATAAACCAAATCAGTACAAGCAAAACTCAAATCAAATCAAAATAAACTCAAAACTTATTAAAAATCATACAGTCATGCAATTCATTCTATCATAAGTTATTCAGTTATGCATGCAAATTAATGCATCTTAATATACCCAATTTATTTGACTCAATCAAATCCTACAGCTCTGGCAATAATCAAACTTTCAACAACTATGCTCTGATATGAATTGTAATGCCCGGAAATTACGAAAAAATTCTTGTAAGTAAAATACTACGATCAAAATACTATGGCGAGGATGAATTGCGATTTGGAGTTATAATGACTCCAAAAAAAATTGGCAAAGTCAAAATACGGGTATTACACTACGGTCCTTCCGACCATCGTCACCTGATTATAATCCTTTGACCTCACTCGCTTAACCATAGTCCTTCAAACTAGGGGTGTAAGTGAGCCGAGCCGGCTCGAGCTCGACTCATTTATGGGCTTAAGAGCCGAGCTTATCGAGCTCAAGAGTCGAGTTCGAGTTCGAGCTCGTTCATTAAACAAGCTCGAGTTCGAGCTTGACAAGGTTTGGCTCACGAGCTCGCGAGCCGGCTTGAAATTATTAAATTTAAATATTTTAAAAAATTAATAATGATGACATAAGGATAGCTTAAATTTTTTGCCGGTTGAAATTTAAAAATCCCGCTTGAAATCTTGGAAAACGACCTGAAATTTCAAACCTCCCTCCCTCTCTCTCTCTGATTTGGCCTCTCTTATCTATAATAAATGCAAAAAAGGCTAACACTCATTTTCTTTTTTGAAAAAGCTAAAAAAAGGCTCAAATCTCAATACTCTCAAGGCAAATTTACTTGTAAGGCAAATTAAAACTGAGAATTAATTTTTTGGAAGATTGTGCCATGCGTGTTGGAAGGCAAATCGGACCGCGTTTGGGGCTCGAAGAGCGGCTAGGGCTCGAAGAGCGGCTAGAGCTCGAGCTCGGTTACGGTGGAATGAGTCGAGCTTGAGCTCGATTTTTGAGCTCGACTCGAGCTCGAGCTCGGTATTTAACAATTCAGCTTGACTCGACTCGTTTGCACCACTACTTCAAACCTCCTTCACCACTCGACTACAATCCTTTCGACCTCCATCACCCGCCAACAAGAATCCCTCTGACCACCGTCACACAACAACAATTCATCCGACCTATGTCATCCGACTACAGCCCCTCGAACCTCCATCACCCGCCGACTATGATCCTTCTGACCACCGTTGAAAAAAAAAAAACGATCCCTTCTCTTGCATCCATCACCAGCCGACAACGATCCCTCCAATTACCATCACTCGAGTATGGTCCCTCCCATCTTCTTCACCCACCGACTACGATCATTTTGATCTCCATCAACTGTCAACAATGATCCCTCTTACCTCTGACGCCACAATACGGTCCTTCCGACCATTCGTCGCTCGCCAACTACGGTTCTCCCAATCACCATTGCCCGACTACAGTCCTTCGACCTCAGTCACTCAACCACAATCCTTCAAACTTCTAACACCAATCTACTATGGTCTTTCTGACCTCCGTCACCTAACAACTACTATGGTTATCATGTTGTCTCGGACCTCAAAGCTTGTCGTGTACACTGAGGGGTACGGGGAGTTTACCCTCTACTTGGGTTTGGGTGCGTACCAGAGCGCCCCAGTGCTGAAAGACAGAGAACAGAGCTTCGCAACGTACCAAACTGGCGCTGCAGTGCTGCGAGTCAGACTAGATGATTTTCTTTCTCGTTTTCTGAAGGGTTGCGTCCCTTGGAGTTATTTTACTTGGGTTTCTCTTGCATTTTGAATTAGGGAAATTGTGAGATGCATGTGAGAAGATAATCAAGGAAATAGTGAGAGAGAAGAGATATATATACTTATTTCTCCCAATTTTCATAGTGAATTTCTTGGTGTGGCATGGCTTCGTGGTTTTCTCCCTATTTTGGGTATTTCCATGTTAAATCTCGGTGTCCTTTCTTTTTCGTTGTTTTTACTTGATTGTTTCATCATTATGGTGTTTACTCATCATCTTCCCCAACACCGATTACCTCGCACAACAAAGGTCCCTTTGACCTCCGTCACCTGCTAACTACAATCCCTCCAACCACTTTCGCTTGGTTACAATCCCACTGACCTCAGTCGCTCACCGACTACAATCTCTCTGACCTTCATAATTCCATTATGATGGTCCTTTTGACATCTATAGCTCACAAACTATGGTCCCTCCAACCACCATAATGTAGAGTATATTACATTATTGCCGAACTACGATCCCTCTGACCAATGTTACTCAACTATATTACATTTGACCTCTGTCGCCCAACTACGGTCCCTTCTAACTCACTCGTCAAACTAAGGTCCCTCCAACCACCATAGCTTGTCTACGATTCTACCGATCAAAAGAATATGCCAACATTCCCATGAGAACAAACTCTTATGTCATGTGATTCTTCCAACTGCAACAATGTAATATACTCTACATTATGTATATTTACACGTGGCAACGTCTTCCCCAAAGGAAGGGCATTTGTAATCAACGATTAATGCTAGTAGAAACATTTCAACTGGATAAGGCCCCATGGTTTTTCCCTTTTTATGATTTTCCACGTAAAAATTATGGTATCTCTTATGACTTTTGCACCTCTCCCTCTATTTGTGTATGCATTAGATCTTCGTAAAAAACTAAGATGTTAGACTCAATGCATCTCTATATCGACATAAATGTTTTCGAAACGCAACAATTTGACGCCGTCTGTGTGAAATGATTCTTAGCTGGGGGGCAACTTTTGTTCCAACTCGAAAGGTCGTTCACTTCAATATTTTGTGCATTGTTGAAGTAAGGTAGTACCTTTAACATAACATATTATCAAGTCCAAAAGAAGTACTTTAATATTGAGGGCAATCTGACATTCTCACTACTACAACAAACATGCATTATTTTATCTCCCATCAATTCTCAGTCATCGCTGCATCAATTTTGTGGTAAGTAGATCTAAACTAGGGAGGCTACCTTGGCTACAACCTCAAATATTGTTGTGATCAAACAAGTCCTTCCAATATTTTGTGTAAAAAATTATCTTGTTTACAACCATCTTTCATAAAGCTTCTGACAAATACAAGAAGGCTTTAAGTAAATCTCAAATTCTATATAGTTCCCGATTAGACATTTACTTTTCGGGCAAGGTCACAATCTCGACCTCAAAAAGACAATAACGATTTAAAAAGGAAATAATGATTTAAACTAGGGAGGCTACCTTGGCTACAACCTCAAATACAAGAAGGCAGTAACAAATATAAGAATCCCCTCTAATATCTCCTCCTCCAGAACTCTTACTCAGTCTACATCCCTTTGCAGTGATTAAGAGAGAACAACAAATCTGATTTCTTATAGCTTGCAAATCATACAAACTAGTCAAGTTACCAAGCCATCAGAAGCGGGGAAAAAGGTATGAGCCCGGTAAAGGAGGGATCGCAAAAATAAAAATAAAAAATAAAAAACTAAACTTACAGAGGGATGAATAAGCTAACATTATCATTGCAGCCCCAAATTTTGGATGAGAAAAGTGGTGTGTTGCGTTATGTAGTCAACAACCAACATAAAACTTGTCGAATAATCATGACATGAATACTTTACCCACAATGGGACAAAGGCTTGATGTTGTTGTTATTGTAGAAGGATGAAGAAGCTATTGTCGCACCTGTGGGTGAAAGAAATACACATCAATCAAACATAATCTTCTGAACCTCCACATAGTTCTCCCGGAACACTAGAAATCCTAGAGCATGGATGTTAAGCTCTGCAACTCTCTGTAGTAGGAAACATTCATGATTCATATCGCTAGAAGTCTAGTGATCTTCCAAACAAGTCATTAATTTCATTCATGGCTTCCTTAGTGAAAAGAGTTGGCTCAAACAAATTGACTTCTACATTAGAACTGTGAGAAATGCATGGTGGAGCTTGACCATTCAAATCCTTCTCTATGTCGTCATCAGCTAAAATAAAAAATGCATCCTTGCTGCTATCTGACTTCCTGCTAAACATTTTTTCTTGCTTCTTTGGCTTTCCAGCCTTGACAAAATTCAATGGCTTTCCGAACATGCCATTTATATCATCTATGGCTTGCTTGAGGTTGACCGTTGGATCCACTAAACCATGATGGCATGCATTTTCAACCTTTGGCTCATCAAAAACTTTTGACCCAACAATTTTTCGAATAACAGTATCCTCTTTCAGCCTCCGAAAGACCGTGTCCTCTTTCAATCTGATGTCAAAACTATTTATTCTGGTTTCAGTACTAGTTTGAGAAGTGGGCCAAGCATGTTGACATGTTATTTCCATCGGTTCTTCCATCTCCGAGCAATCTTCATGAGCATTGTCATCACTATCCTCGTCATCCTCATCATCAGCAAGTATCTTGAAAGAACCAACAAATGGCGTCTGTAACTCAGTGTTGCCATTTCTCTTTTGGGAATTTGAATTCACAGGATTAACAGAAACAGATCTGGTTTTATAAATAATGTTCTGATTAACATCTCCTGATTCTTCCCTTTCTTCATCAACAAACACCTCAATGGTATTTCCACGCTGATTTGGCTTTTGGTTAACCTGACTTGAATTCCTGGAGATTGTTTCTAGCTGCAGGGGCTCCTTAAACATACCATTAATAACATTCATGGCCTCCTTCGTGTTTATGATGGGATCTGATAGACCGTGAAGACGAGCATCATCAACTTGAGACAACCCCACATCATCACTGGGGAATGGAGCTGATTTATCTAGATCATTGATGGGAATTGATTGAGGTCGAGCAAGACTTTTACCAACTGTACAACCTGAATTTTCTTTCGCAGACTCAGTTTGATAAAAGCTTTCTGCACTGGAAGCGACCAATCCATTCTGTTTAGTGGATAAATTGCCCAGAAAAAAAGATTGGATTATTGAATTTTCATGTTCAGCTTGCTTTTGGTAATTTTTTAGATCAATAGAGGTTGGGGTTTTTTGAGAATGACCTGCACATAAAACAATTGCAGTCAATTAGTTCTTCAGTTTTGCAAACCCAGACGTCTTGCAGCCTCTGAATCAGAAAGAAAGAAAAAATCTAAATTATAGTGCACTAAAGTTGCTATGAATCTAGAAAAACTAGAGTTTGTAATTGGCTAAACAACTGGTGAAGATTACACAATCCTCCTAGTTTTGATAGTATTGGAATACTGTTTTGTTGAAAAAGTAATACCACTAGTAGTTGTTTCACCAATGTTGGCCGCTTCTTCCTAAAAATAAATGCAGAGTAAGGTTATAGAAAACCAAGTAAAATAAAAAGGATAATCCCATCAGAAGAACAAATACCAGTCTAGCTCTTCGATGTTTGAGCAGCTTCATCCGGTGAAGAAACTGATCATATGATTTCTGCAATTCTCCCACTGGTTCTGCAAGCCTATATGGAAGTTCATCAAGAAAACCTTCATATAAATCGCACAATCATGCAGATGATAACAACTAAAAGCATAGAATTTATAAGTCTGATTATCCGGAAAAGTATATTGCTTAGAGGTACATGGTAAAGAGTTCAAAATTTGTGAATAAAAATAGGGCATTCTATTTCTCAGATATGCTTTGATTAGTATAACTGAACATTCCCCAGAATATCAATTCTGGGATACTATGGCTGTTGACTGAAGAAGATAATATTCATGGAGTTACAAAAATGTCTTCATGCTTTAGGTAAATGATAGGAAGTACTTGTAGATATCAAGTATTTCCTATCAATCTTCGAAAAATAGCGAGAATTCTCCGCAAAAATCCACACAAAATCACAAAAACAGTAGATAATTTGTATTTTTTTATGAAAGGGAAACGGAAAATAGCAAGATACAATTGATCCTCTATCATTTGAATACAGTGCATCAACCATGATAAGATACCTTCAAGACAATCAAAAGTGCTTTGATTTTACATGAATCAAATCTCAAGGCTTCTTAAAAACCTTTAGATGCAATAACGTCTGTCTTCTCACATATTAGAAAACATCTTTCAACCTGTAGCTTACGCTAATCAATGAGACATTAAAATTGCATCTTACCTTTGAACACCCAACTGATACATCTTCTCTGCATCCTCAAATCTCTTCTTCTTCTCATAGTATAGAGCATAGGCCATGTAGAACTTAGTCCGCTTCACACCAATTTGACTCTTCTCCATCTTTCTCAATAAGACCCTTGCATCTTCCACATAATCCATCTAAAATGCAGAAATTGATAATGAATCAATTTCATAAAAATATAGATATCATGCATTCAAAAAAGAAAACAAAAACTTGGCATTTGGAAAAAATCCATACAGCCAAAAAGGACCATTTTATACACAATTCCACCTAGGCAGTGTTCAGTTGATCTCATTGACCAAACTGGAACGGCTTTGCATGAAATTCGTGAAAGTCTCCAAAGATTATATCAAATCGTCCAAGGCCACTCAACTAAGACTATTCAATCAAAGGCAAGGCAAAGTCGCAAAAGTTACACTCCTTGGCATCATAGCAACTCGTCAAAACTCAACAAGCACAATTGAATTTGTCCGATGATTTCAAATGAATACCTCCCTCACTTAAAAACCAATATGTATTTTCTATGTAATTGGTGGGTACAAATTAGCTAAGTATATTTTATAAGAAATACTTGATAAACTTTGCTATGCAATATTACTTATATTGCTTCAATGTAGCAATTTTTATAGCGTTGAGCCTATAAATAGGAGGTCAAAGTATAAGCCAGATACAATGAATCAATGGCCTAAGTCTAGCACTTTCAAGTAATCTAATGAAATTTGTGAGCTTCTCACTCTAAATTCTCTTTCTATTTCATATTTCTCTTGTTTTCCAAGTCATTTTTGTAAAATAAAGTTTTGATATTGCCCATCGAACAATTTGAATAAAATAGTATCGTGCACTATGAAGATCTCCGTAGAAGCTCAGAAGCACAAGAGCTACAACACAAAAGTGAAAAATTAAAAAATAAATAAATAAAAATTCAAAAATATAAAAAATTCACTGAAATGGTATCAGGCAAATGCACAATAATGCCAATCAAAACAAATTCGCAGGGAATTTAAAAAAAAAAAAAAAGCAGAAGAGGAGATAAAATTTGCGGAAAAATATCTCCATAGTGGCATTACCAATTGGATCCATACAGCTAGATATCTAGAATCATTTCGGTACCGGCGATCAGATTCGAAGGTCTGTGCGCACTTCTGAAGGAATCGAGGGAGTTTCTCGCTAAGAACATGAGGAGGTAGAGATTGGTAAATTTTCCGAATGCCTCTAAGGAACAAAAGGAACAAGCAATGTTAGAATCGAGTCAAGTGATTGAAAATACGAGACTGCAGGGAAAGAAAAGTGGAACTAGGGTTTTGTCTAATCTCGATATATTTTTAAGCCAACGCTTATACTTACCGAACCCATGGACGGAGGGGGTCATCGCCAGTGTAGCTTTTGATCTCGGAGATCACCGACGAGAAGAGATCCTTTTGGGAGCTGCTCGTCATGATCGCCAAGAGAACGCGCAGAGAGGAGGTAGAGAAGTGTTAAGCTTGAAGCAATGATTTAAATTCAAATAGGGAACCGCTACATTAGTTTAGGGTGCGTTTGGGACGCTCCGCTGCTGTTGGTAAAACAGGTTATGAAATTGTTGTACATAAAGCTGTTTTCTAAAATTATTGTATAAAAATTAGTCAATGTTGTTTGGATAGTACTACTGCTAAGATGCTGTGTTGCTGCTGTTTGACAACAAATTATCTCGTTACCCTTACATATATGAAGATGAATAAAATTTGTTCAAATTAAATTTTTTAACTCTTTATGTTAACAATTTTGATATAAAATCTAATTATTTTATTATTTTATACATATAAATACTATAATTTTTTTTGACATTGTACTATCCTATTTCAAAATAATTTGTTAAAATTTTAAATTATTTAATATTACTTTATAAAAAATATTTTCTCGTAATAATATAAATACATTTTGGATAGTTGTCACAACAGAACAGTCCATGTACTAATACAAGAACTAAAATCAGCAGCCGGAAAATAAAAATTTGATAACGTCACACAAATCTTTTCTTCAAAGAATAACTGTCTTAACCTGATATTATAAAAATAAATATAAAAATTCAAATATTAGACATGTAACTTCATAAAAATTTGTTGTATCTATGCAAATTCGACAATTAATTTTCTTGACAAATATCTGCTGCCAAACTAAGAACTTTGGGTATGGTATTGTAACATTACTTTTTTTAATGCATAGTTCTTCATCTATTTTTTTTGTAAAAGTTCGCAAGCATCAAGACCGAATAAAAAACTTCGTAAAAAAGATGGAGACCTGCCAGCATCCTCTGGGCTGAACTCAATGTCCTCGGCTCCTCGCACCCAAGCCTCCTCGCATATCCCACCATCTCCCTCGCAATTCTCACCACCTACTCCCTCGTCTTCCTCAACTTATGCTGCATATGAATCTCACTCATCGCAATAAAAGTATGCACCCTCGGCCTCCTTGCATGCCGCACCGCCTCCCAAGTAGCATCAATGTCCTTCTTATTGCACCTCACCAGGCCACAAATCACCAGCAGGTGCCCATCTTCCGTTGGCTTGTTTCCCACCTCCATTGCAATAGAGCGCACAGCCTCGAGATCGTCGGGCGATGATGCTGGGAAGCCAGCCTCAATGATGTCGACACCGAGGCGGGAGAGCAGGCGAGCGACGATGATCTTCTCGCTGCTGGTCATGGTGGCGCTGGAGATTGTTCGCCGTCGTGGAGCGTCGTGTTGAAGATGCGAACGTAGGCGGGATCGGTGATGAGGTTCGGTTTGTAATATGACGATAAATGTAAGGGCATTCATGTATTTCTCATACCTACGAACAGCGGGAAGCAGCCGAACGCAGGAGGCTTCCTCCGGACATAGAAAGCAACCGCGGGACGCAGAAATTTTAAGACCGGAGCATGACCGCGTAACTCCAAACCACCTCTAGGTTACGTTTCATGCCGCACAATAGGGAAAAAGCCGTTCCAAACGTACCCTTAATCTCTAACACTTCTCTGGTAGTAAGCACTGCTCATTTAAGGTTAATTTCAACGCGCAATTAAAACAAGCCAATTTGTTCCCATTTAGACACAGAAATAATTTAAGAATTTTCTTTTACTTTGCATGTATTTACACAATTGAAAAATGATACCTAAATATTCATATTTATAAGAATATTTTTAAGGAATTATTTGTAGATTATCATTTAATTTTAAAGAGCACAACTTAATTATCAACTTTCATTATTATTAATGTTGAGTGTAAGAAAATTTGAGTCAGTAGAGTGTATGCTTCATGTTTTAATTGTGTACAAAGATTTAGCACGAACATATAATTATAATAACCAAAGAAAATAATAATAATAATAATAACACAAGAGAACTTTTTATGTGGAAAATTCGAAAAGGGAAAAAATCACGGGTCTTAACTCAATTGCAAAATCCACTATATAGTAAGTGATACAAAGATCTTCCCTTCTTCACTGTTGAAAAAGAGGAATAATACAAATATCAAAAATTTATATCCGACAACAGAGCTTAATCTTTCAAGGAAAATTTTTAAAAAGTAAATGTCCATAGGCGGACAAATGTACCCAACAGCAGGGTCAAATCGTTATAGTATTCTGAATATGATGGTGGTTGTCAGTAGTAGTAACTGGTGGTTATTGGTGGCAATAGCTGGTGGTTGTCGACAACAATAACTGGTGGTTGTCAGCCACAGCATGGTTCGAAAATCCTAGAGAGCTTTTCCTTCTTCTATCATTTATTCTCTCTTTTTCCCCCTTTCATGTGAAAAAGAGGGCCTATTTATACGTTAATGGGAGTGACATACTCTGTAAATATAGAAAAAATCTAGGGTAAATTAGAAGTGCAAAATCCAACGGTCCATATTGATTTCTTTGATCATATAGTTTTCATTAAGCATTTAAGTGCCTTAATATGATGTAAGAATTAAGTGATATTCAAATCATTGGATTCATCTCATCGAGTAGCTCGATTTGTCTATAAGCATGTCATACTCGGATATTAATTTGTCATCCAATTAATACTTTTAAGCTTTGAAATAAGCTTTAGCCCTTTGATTTGAGCCTATTTAAACTCAAATTAGACCGATTTTGATGTCATCGAGTTCATCTTGTCAAAACATTCAATTTGACTATATGTTTGTTGAGATCAATATTCGCATGGTTGTAAATTAAATTTTAACAATTTCCAATTCAAATATGCCTCTAGATTCGTGCTAGATCAATATGAATTTTGGCGACATATCAATTAACTTACATTATTATTATATGATAGAAAATTTGTGAAAATATAATTGAATTTATGTCTTAATATGAATCAACACCCAACACAAACACATCAAATGAGAGGATTAAAAACACTAGAAGCATAGAATTTATGTTTTAGCAAAGGATGTTTGAAAAAAGTTTTATTACTGTTTTTTAAAATTATTTAATAAAAAGCTATTTTAGAAAGTAGTAAGAAAGTTGTCTCTAAAGAAGCCTAAGAGGAGTCAACTCAATATGTTTGAAAAAAACATGGTGGTGAAGTAATTCAATATAAAGGATGCATCTCCCATGGAAGATATTGCTCATGTATGTGCCTCTAAAAGAAAACAACTTTGACAAGAAAGTGGAGAAGATCACAAAGCTGGCCCAAACACTCATAAAGACGTCCACATTAATGATCATGGGAAAAGGAGTTTGGAGCAAAAAATTGGTGAATTGCCTCACTATGTTGATCATCTGGAAGTTATGGCTGAGAAAGCTGCATTCCTTGACACAAAAGGCAAGGGAGAAAATGACATAAGAAACACAATTGTGGTAAACTTTATTAGTGGCATAATATATAAATCCCAAAGTAGATAATGTAGTTCCTCTTAGCGTAAGTATTCCTTCTACACGACCTAATGAGATAAATAAGAGCTTAAACGGTGGGTTTAAGGATTGCTCATATGGCACTTGCAACTCGTTAAAGGATGGACTAAGAGTGAATATTCTTTGAATGTAGAGTTTGTGTCAACAACATCTCATGGAGTTCTATGGCTTTATCCAAAAATTGCAAACAAGGAATAATGGAGGAATTTTTATTAGGGTTTTAGCATTTGGAGAATAATATATAGTTGATCGATCCCAAGCAACTTAGGGGAATTCAATATTGTGATTTTGTCCTCCCCAAGCCACCAAAGTCATGTTATGTAATGATTCAAAATTTTGAAAAATAATTAAATATTAAAAATTTTAAATTCCTGTTTAATTAAATTGTAGTGCAACGGAAACAAAATGAAAAAGCTAATATTTAGCTGTTGGATCGCTTTGCCGCTTTCTTTAAAATTATTCATATAACTGTATGTGATTCTAATCTTATCTATGTTTTCAAAAATATTAATTTTAACTATTTGATTATCTCCGGAACTGATTTTACTATATTTTCTTGGATTTATTAAAATTTTGCCACATAACCTTTTGTATTTTATCGTACTGATTATCCTGGATATTTTCAGTGTAATATTTATTAAATTTTACAAGGTAAAATGAAAGTTACTGTATTTTGTATTGTCTCTACTAATTAAATAACTGATATTTTTATTATAAGCATATTAATTGTTAATATAAGTAATGAAAATAAATGTGAATATGTGATTGAGTAATGTTGGTTGCAATTATTGTTATAGTACTATGACAATACTATATGTGAAGACAATTAAAATCTAGTTTCACTAATGTTGGTTGGAAACTAACTAACCCATACAGGATGATGGGCCGAAAAAAATTCATTTAAATATTGTGATTTGGTATTATACTATATTGAATCACGTGATACTAATTTAGAATTATAAGAAGATGATTACTAAGTTGATTGACAAAGAGTGACGACTCTATTTATTAAACCAACATGATATTGATACTGACTATTGTTTATTGGAAAAATTTTAACTTAAATCGGGACTTCTTACTTATTTAGCGTGACTATTGAAATGAATATTTTTTTATTCATTGTTATTATTATTGTATGACATATTTACTAATTTACTGTCATTGTATGAATTTACTATCACTATATTACTTTATTATTACAGCCACCAATTTTACAAACAATATTGTATTGATATTATTATTGATACAAACATTGATAATGTTTGATACTACTATTGATTCACTGTATTGATTACTGATATTGATTCAATGTGCTAATACCAAACGTATGATATATTGAGCATGTGATTAAGATGCTGATATAAATAGGATAGCATTATACATTATTATAGGATTTTATTGCATTTATATGATTTTGATAATCTTTACTGGTGCTTTGATTTTACCATTTTATACAATTTTTTTATTGATTGATAGTACCGATACAACGTTTAGGGTTATCATCTCCTGATCAGACCCTCACAGTGTTTGCTTTTGATTAGAAGTCAAATTAGAGATTGCCCTTCAAAAAATACTTGAAGCATGGTAGGCTTCCGGATGATAGATCTCTCGCCACTCAAATTAGAAAGAGAGCTCTATCATTCACCTATGAAATTGATACCTTATATTGATGCTCTTGTGACCAAATGTGATTGCGTTACCTTAATAAAGAAAAGGCTCTCATGGTTATGGGTAAGATATTTGAAGGGCTTTGTGGTGCCCATCAGTCCAGACTTAAAATGAATGGTAGAATTGAATGCCTTCGCCAATACTGGCCGACTGCTTTACTAATTTGACTCTCATACTGGTTTACTTGTTTCTCCACCATATTGGTTTACTAGCTTTAATTATATTATACTCTTTTATTATTTATAGATTATATTTTACCGTATGTGCATTCTACTATTTTTGCATCGATTTATGTTTATATGGCTGTTACTATTATGAATTAATTAAAAATATGCATGCATATTATTTATTTACCGTACTTTGAATTAGTTGTAGGATTGGATGATTTATTAGTGTTTTTAGCTCATTATATATAGTTTAAATAAGTCCATATCAGGTCAAAGGATTAAGTGCGTGAGATTAATTAGATCAAAAATTTTCAGGTTTACTGTTAATTTATTTATTTCTATCTTTTAGCTATTGTTTTGTACTCAAAACTGAAAAGATATATCATAATTGTAATTTCTGAGTATTGTGTATGATTTTGGAAGCAATGATAATAAATATATATTGATATTTTGAATTATAGAATTTTTTTCACTAATATTTAATTGATAAATGAAATTAAATAGCTCTAGTGTCGTGATATTAAAAGAGAAAAAAAAAATAATTCTTTCAAATTAGATTTTGGGGTGTCATATGTTATGCATCCAATCAACTCTACGACCAAATCAAGTTGGCACGCCTCGGGATCACGGTGGATGAATTTCATCTCCTTAATTTCTTTTTCCTTTTTTTTTAATATTCATGATCTCAATTTTCAATTCATATTATTATCCATCTTTCATTAACAGCTGATACTCATTTATAATCAAACCATCTCCAAAAGAGAGCTATAAATTTTTTTTTTATTATTATAAAAAAATCTGATTCCTAAGAGAGGTTTTAGCAGTTCTCGGGGGAGGAGGGGGTGGGAATGATGATTGTAATTATGAGAGAATTGAAGATTACTGCTAACTATGAGAGATATGCTTGCTCAGTGTATATTAAAAACATATGTTTATTTATTAAAGAAGCATAGCCTTTTGGGTGTAACAATTTTATATGAATCTTGGTGGTCTCTTTTCATCAAGAAGCATTGGGTGTAACATATATAGGGATAGAACTTCTACAACATTAGGCACTACAGATACAGACAAAATATCAATTACGAACGGAAATTTTCCACTAAAATTTTCAACGGATTTTTTGACAAATTTTCAGTGAATTCTCGTCAAAATATTTCCAACAGATTGCTGATGACATGTTTCTGATAGATTTTCGATGAAATGTTTCTGACAAAGAAGACCGGCGGATTTCTGATGAATTTCCAGTTGATTTTAAAATTTTCCACCTAATTGTTTTAAAATTAAATTAAGTAATTTAATAATTTATTGTCAAATTAGATTAAATAAATTAAATTAACTAAATTAAATATTATTAAATGAAATAAATAAATAATTGTAATAATTATTGTTAAACTACACAAACTAATTTAATAAATATTGTGAATTAGTTTAACAAAAAAATATTCTATGAATAAAAAAGAGTAAATATTTATACACTTTCATATCATCGAAGGGCACGGTAGGCTAGCACGGACGGTGTGATGGGGTGTGGACTGCGAGCGGATGTGGTAGACTCGCGTGGACGGGGTAGTGCAGTGCGGACAACGGGCGGACTCAAGCAGTGGATTGCACTGCGGTGTCGGTGCGTGATGCGAAGTCCGGACGCGAGGCAGGATCGCACTGGCTACAATCGTGTTTCTAGGTCAACCTTCGATTTCAGGTTTTTGGGTCAACCCAAATCCGTTCCAATTTTATAAACTGGTCAAAAAATAAAACTCGAACCCAACTTATTTGGCAATCAGGTTGACCTGAATCCAAAAAATTTTGGATTGGGTTTCGGGTCAGTCAAGTATTTGCATCCCTAAGGACGGGCAGCGTACGGGAAGGCAGATTGAACAAGGAAAATGAATTTTGCTGGATTTGTCTGCTCAGGCTTCAGTGTATATTTAAAGCATATGTCTCATCTTGGTTAGATTTATTCATGTTAACAATGGCTGCTCTCCGAGAAGATTATAGCTCTCAGGCTGCCATCACGCCCACCAGGTAAGGATCTTGATCTTCGATCGGCCATAATCACACCCAAGCCATTGCACCGCAGCTCCCAGGTTATACTATAAAGCATGCCCATTTTCTCCTCTCAATTTATTATGCGATTTTTAAAAATATGAATATTGATTGGAATTAGATGGGTAGTGTCTTTAGATCTGCAAGTACGACACAATTTCATTACATAGGAGTACGTACTTGAAATTGATTAAGGTTCGGAACGCCTTTTTTATTTATTACACTAAAAAATACTTTTAAGAAACAATAAGAAAGTTATCTCAAACGTAGTCTAAGGTTTCATTTGGGGCGACTTTTGTTTCTACTTCTTAAAGTAGCTAGCTTACTAGTACAAAAATTAAAGTAGCTACTTTAAGAAGCAATAAGAAAGCCATCCCAAACGAAGCCTAAGCCTTTGTTTGTGACGGCTTTCTTTTTACTTCTTAAAGCAATTTTTTAGTTAATTTTTTTTTTAATTTTTGTACTAAAAAGTTGCTTTAAGCAGTAGTAAGAAAGCAGTCCCAAATAAAACCTAAGTTATTGATTGTGATGAAAGCGCAATTGAAATTGATAGTAAATTCTTAAATTTATTATTAAGTGGGTGATTGAAATCAATATATATATATCATTCATTATATTTTTAATATAAATAATAAACTAGTAACATGAGTTTGATATAAATTTATGATTTTTTAATGTGAATAATAATGGAGTAACTTTATTAGCTGCTATTGTTATAAATTTTTGGTTTTTTTAGCTGTTATTGTTATAGTAGTTTTACAATGAGGAGGACGTACATTTAGATCTATTAAGTTAAACTCACACACACATTACATCCACAAGACTCAAATCCAATACCAAACATACCGTACTAATGTAAGTTGCACGTAGTTTTGCAATGAGAAATGTCATTTATCGATTGTGTAGGAATGCAAATGAGTTTCTCATAACTTGCATTGAGAAATAAGTATTGGACTTAACTCTCAATAAATTGTTATACAATATTATAAAAAATGCAAATACATTAAAAAGCTAATTTATCTATTGTCCATTATATTTTCTTATTTAATATTAAATTTTTTACATAATATATAAGATTGCTTAACATTAAAATAGATGTTGGTTCTTGTGGTGGTGCAAGTTTTAGCCCTTATTAAGGCTATAGATTAAACTTTCATTTGAAAAAACTTTCTAACTATTTTTTAAATTAGATTTTAAAAAATTAGTTTCTAAAGCAATCATAAGTCAAGAGTTGAATCCACTACTATCGAGCGGGGGCTGTTCATATGTCCATTCCAGGTGATCTTTTTAGTTTTCACTTTTTAGAATATTCACTTTTTTATGTGGACTAGGTAGGTCTTCCCATTTATTATAGGGGCAACATCATTGGGTCACATGACTAGATGAGTAAGACCTACTTTGGGTGACTTTCGTACTGCTTCTTAGTGTTGACCCGAGTAAATTAAAATTGATTGCATGCTAGATCGATCAGGATTTTAACTGGCCTAAGAACAGTTCTTTCTCATTAAAAAAAATACAAAAATTATTTTAAAAATCAGTAAGAATATCATCCTAAACAAAACCCAAGACTTTATTTGAAAGAGCTCTTTGACTATTTTCATAGGAAAAAATAATTAGCTGATAAAAATAATATTGGTTTAATAGATAATTTTTTCATCACTTTTTTTTTTTAATTCTTATCATTAAAGAACTGTTTTGAAGAAGCATTTTTAGAACTTAACAGTAAAAGGAGCTGCTAAAATCAAAAATAGAAAAACTTGCCGAACATGTCACCCAATTACTGGATGCATTGTATATTCTTATATTTATTTTGTTAGATTATTCTTAAAAATTGGACCTCCTTTCGCCCAGACAAATTTTTTTTATACAATAACAAGGAATGGTAGCGTTGAACCCACCGATACTGTTTGACTCTACAGTCACTGCAGTTGTTCTATCTTGAAATCAATGGAGACATCTTTAGTTGGGGCTATTTAAAAATATAATCACGATTATAATCACTATAATTAATATATAAATAACAGTCATTAAAATCGCTTCTATATTTCAATTCCCAAACAGCTTAAAAACTGCTGGAAAAGCCGTCAAAGTAATTGATTCTTAAAGCAATTTTTTAGTAGTAAAATTTTAATAAACCGTCTAAAACAACGAAGCCTTAAGCTCTAGTAATGTAAGTCAATTTAAAAACTTCTACGAAAGCCTATTTACTTTGCATTGCTGAGAGTTAACATATAGAACCACAACAAACTATACAAATTAACAGTACTATAATAACCTCAGTAAAAATAGAAGACATTCATGCTCACAAACAATTATTATTAGTAAAATTATACAAGTTATCACAGTCGTCGGAGAATTTCAGTGTACTGTCTCTTTGAATTGAATGTTTGTTGAACGCGTAAGCTGCCAGTTTCAGAGATTTTAGAGATGTTCTAGTTTACTGTATATATCATACAGTAGCTGTTATTCAGCCTGTTCTAGAACTGCAAAACTATTTAGCAGGTTATAAATAAAATATCTTCCACTTGATCGCCCTTTATATGCTTTAAACATTAGATCCACATGATGGCGCCTTTTTTTCCTTAGAAACAGAAACTTTCTTATGGTAGCAGTTACATTTTCTAATATAAATCTCATAATCACAGAAACTGTACAAATTAAATTGGAATATGATAATAAACCCTATTATGTTGAAAACCAGTAGAAGAATTTTTTGAGATAGTAATTATCAGCACAATAATTTTTTTTTGAGATAGCAGCAAAATATTTCAGTAAAATTCCAAGTTTTTTTTTTCAATTTACCAAAGCTGAGCAGCAACAAGGGTAGTCTTTTTTCAAGAAATAAAATCTATTTTTACAAAAAAAAAAAAATTATACATTAAGACTAGAAAGAAGCCTTTATATCATTTTTTTTTTAAATCTTTCCAGGAAATTACTTCATAAACTTGCAAATATATAAGTTAATTCCCCTCCTCAATACAAAAAAAAAAAAACCTGATTATGGAAGACCATTAGTCAGTAGAAGAAGGGGAAAAAGACTAATTAAAAAGTGTGCTATTGTTCCGATGTTTCCCCATATGTCCCTCCTAAATCCTAAACCCTACCATAGAAGAAAATAAGAAAACAGAAGCATATATAGAAATCATAACTATATATATGAGAATATATACCTTACATAACATACATATAGCCCTACATATATAGAAAGAAAGCAAGCTACAGACACATTATATATATAGAAATAGAGAGAGACCTAATAGTTGAAACCATAATGATCAGTAGCCATCTGTTGTTCACCTTGGAAACTACCATTCACAAAATTTGGAACAGCAGGCATTACTGAATCCACCATGGAATCATTTAAAATCACCTGAGGAAAAGAAGGAGATGCAGTCATAGCATTGGAGTTAGAAGTCAAAGCCAAAGGAGAAGACTCCTCATGACCATGAAGCATCATAGCTGCTTGATGAAGCCATATCTGAGCCTTGAGGAACTTAACATAGTGGATAGCTTCCTCAAGCATGGAGACTGTATCCATCTTGCTCCCTCCTGGAACCAAGCTCTTAAGAATCCGGAACCGGTCGCTTATCCGATGACGCCGTTCTCTCGCCGCCACGCTCTGTGGGTCTGTCGATAGCTTCGTTCCACCGCCGCTCCCACCTCCACGCTTCGGAGGTGGACCGGCGATCGCCTTCCTTCTCTCCTTGTGGAGGAGATGGTGGTTTTGGAGTGGTGGTGGGGAGGAAGAGGAGGAAGAAGGGGCTTGCTGATTGTAATAGTTGAAGAAGCTCTCCATGAGTGATAACTAGGTGGGGGTTAGTGTTTCTTAGGTTTTGGCTTGTTTTTGAGGCTTTCTCTAGCTTATCACAGCGGAGATATTTATATAAATAGACATGAGAAAGAGAAAGAGAGAGAGAGAGAGGAGCATTGAAGAAGAGATTAGTCAAGTGAGTCAGGAGTTATCTGGCGTGGGATACGGGGGGCCGGGAGGAGGGACTGTATACGGAAACCTAGCTAGGGTTTTGGTGGAGCAGTGGGGGAGAGGAGCCAGGGGTTAGGGTTTGGGAGAAAGTACAAATAAAAGCTATTGTTTCTCTGTGTCTTCATCATTTTTACTTCTACAATAATGTAGAAATAATTTCTTGGGTTTGAGTTTTCATTCAAACAGTACGATGGACCAACCGATATATGATTTCCTTTTCTGATTATCTTTTTCTTGTGATGAATATAAACTCATATGATCTACTTAATCAAGAGATCCGGAGAAGGATACGTCTACTTCATTCATGTGTAGCGTATGAATATATGTCTTTAGGGTAGAGCTCGCAATGTCATGTCAAAGGTGCATCATATATGTGGATTAGGCGAATAGGTATGCGCATAGCAAATTCCTTGATATTTTATATACTAATATGATATACATAAGTATTAGCGGTGTAAAAAAAAAGACAAATCAGATTAAAAAAAAAAAGTAAATCCGACTTAACCCGTTTAATACACAGTTCAGATTTGAGTTTTAACTCGTGAACTTATCTTTGGCTTGAAGTAATTCATTTAATATTTTTTGTTCTTTAAATTGTTTCTTATTCAAAACAAATGAATGAGTAGGTTCTAGTAATTTTGGGTTGCCAGTGGATCGAGGTCAGGTCTTTATTTTTCTACCCGTTTTCTAAAAGATAATTTTTTGAAACAACATACAGTAAATTTTAATACGGAGAAAAAAGCACATTGGTGGAGAAATTAGCGCACGCAACCCAGTCGTTAGTTTTGTTATCGACTTGTTTGACGCATGTCATCCCCCTCCACCATGGCATCATAGCTGGTCCAGCTGGTCAAGCTAGTCGGTAGGGTCAAGGTGGTCGGGCAATCTGGTCGGTCAGTTGAGGTGATCCGACAGGTCTCAGGACCTGAAGAGGATATTCGGGAGTCGGGAACACCTCATTGGAGCAGTTGAAATTGGAAGTGTTGAGAGTCCTTAGACATGACGCATCATTTTGTAATGTAAACTTGATCAGTCGCCTCCCCATAGTCAATGGTGTAATTGCATCACCTCTTATTGATGATGAGGTGTGCTCTATTATTCTACACTATGCTAATACACAACTTGTGGTAATTTATGTTCAAATTGAGAGTTCTGGCGATGCCCAATCGAATATGAGTTACTAACAACCACTCCGATGGAACATTGTAATTCGTTAAGCAATCATTAATGAAATGCATATTTGTTTTCCAATGGTACCTGTAGATGATCTTCTTAGAACCTTATAAGTTTGATCTTATTAGCCTATTATTACTCATTTATAAATTTGATCATAGTGGCTTAGTGTAATGGTTTTATTATGATTGCACTATTATCAAGTCTCATTATACACACATTGTTTCTGGTGGTGTTGGGCCATCGTTGTGGTATTCAACCAGTAATGAGCCCGGAACAGAAGATTAGTTAGATAATCTTAATTTAATCAATGAAGGGTAAGAAAGTATGAGGATTGAGTCAACTAATGGGTTGTCAAATTCGGGTGAAAGAAATGAAGAAGAGTTTTGCAAGGTGCAGACTTTACTGCAACAGTATTGTGGAGCAACTAGTGACACTATAGATGTAATGATTAATACAAATGACTTTGTGAGGACATGCTAGAATGTCGAGAAATGGGACACGATCTTGACTTTGATGGTGCTATAGATATGAGCAATATATTCATGAGGAAATTATTGAGGGCATGTAATTTGCTACACAAGAAAGTTGCAATTTGCCCTTTGTCCTTGGATATGATTCACCTTTCGATGGTTCGGTACCATTGATTTGTTGGAAAATAGTATAATGACACCTTCCTGACAGGGAGATTCACCGATTCAAATACTTTCCCATTATGGATGTACTACCAATGGAACATACTTTTTGTTAAGGTGGATGGGCAAGGAAAAGGAGATGTGGATTAGTTGCTCTATCATCAACGATATATCACTATGTAGGAGGGTGGAAGAGAATTATTGGTGTGTGACCAAAGTTGAGTTGATGCAGGGGATCGTGTGTTAAACCAGTACATGTATTGTTATACTTCATGGGCTACATTATATTTGTTGATTGCGCCCTGTCAGACACCTAATACTTACTCTGCAAGGGCTATAGTAGAACAACTTATGGTAAATACAACCTCTACTCATTAATTAAAAATTAGTTAATCATTACATATTATAGGATATTACTAATTTTATATTATAGCGGGAGCATATCTTGGAGAATGAAGGGGTATTTTAACCTTATTTTTGTGTAAGATTCTAATTTCGACATGCAAAGAGCTATAAACAAATATGAAGAGCTTTACAATGCACATCAAATCCAACTATACATTACAGATACTCGATACCGTGAACAACCAGATTTCGTGGCCACCAGTTTAGAAAGTTCAGCTACATATGGCAGCCCCTCAGACTTTGCGCAGGACCATCTTCACTTACAAATCCTGGACCATCGCAACAATTTAGCAGTCCTCCCAAAGAGGATTTGGGTATCGTGACTGAGTATCAATAATGGTCAACCACTAAGATTCATTGGGGTTCATCCGATGCAGGTAATTCATCACAACAGTGTACCCCAACGTCTGCTAAGTTGTTCACTCATGTATATATCCCACCATCTATGCATCTTAGTGTCCACCTTAGTGATGACCACACTAGCGATCATGTCAAAGAACAACATCATGAACTTCGTCATAGGCCAGTTCGTTGTCTGGATCACTACACCCCAAGCATAGATGCATTGCCTCGTAGATATCAAAACAAACGATAGGTTCATCCTTTGCGAGTTGTTCTGTATTATATCCTAGATTGATCTTTTTTTGTCTGTAATGCTTAACAAAACTAAGAACTCCTATATTTTCAGTATTGTCTATATATTTAGATATTAATTTATTTTGGTTTATGATTAAAATTTTTCAAACAAAATTACGTTGACAAAATATGGTATAAAAATATAAATCAAAAGTGAAATTTATCTTAATTTAGTGGCTATGTAATTAAAATAAGTAGTAGAACTAAATATTCAACTATCAAATTAATTCATTTTTCTGGTGAAGTAAGTAATCCCATTTTTTCAAATTAAAATGAGAGGTTAAATTTCTTATTGAATCAACCAATAAATTAAAAAATTAAAAAAAATAATGCTTAAACTCACATACCAACCCCCTTCAGGCCGATCTTCTCCTAAACTGGAGAGATTATTCCGAGCAGAATCCGAATATATTTGGGAATTCAGACATGTCACATCACCGGATGCATTAGGCCCCGGTGATGTGGCATGCCCAAATTCGACTCCAAACATATTCGGATTCCGCACATAATAATTTTCCTCTAAACTTTCCAACCCACTCCAAATAGCTAGCTCCAGTCATTAACAAGACCACCGGCATAAAAAAAAAAAAAAAATCCAATTAAATTAATCACCGAATCGCTTTTAAAAATTTGTCTCTTTATTAAATGAGTTTGCTTCCGTAGGTCAATTGTAGATCAATCGGATCCCAATCCGACCACTTAAGTTGCATTGAACAGTGTCCTCCATACTTCAGGCTTAATATTCTATATTTCTCACAATAATTTAACTCCCCGCGACTGCGATATCCGTACATCTCCTACTATTTATAATTATTAAAATACCTAAAATTTACATATATTTAAATTAATAATTTATAAAATATGAAAATACTTCTGAGTTCTGGCTTAATGGTAATTATTTCCATTTGATTTTCAAAGCTATTTTATGATTTCTTTTCTGGGATAAAATAAATGATTACTGTACGGAACAAATCTAAGCACACGCACGCGTGCAGTCTTAATTAATATTGTCATCATTTATATATTGTTGGAAGCTGAAGTTAAAAAATCATAATTAGCCGTGTCTGCCAATTATAAAAATCAAAATCGAAAATCTTCGCCAGACCGTTCACCTATTGATTTTGTGGATTAATTATTTTGTGCGGACGTCGAATATAGTTCATAGATTAGTTAGAATATGTCATGTTATTTTTGTACTCGTTATCGTAGCTCGGTATTGTACCTCGGTACTGCTCACGTGGTGTATTATGATTGGTCTCTAAAAGATATTCTGCATTCGGTCTCTGCACAAAATAATTTTTTATTTTTGTGAGGTGAGGGAGTGAATCTATAAAAAACTATTACTCGAAATTTAAAAAAAAAAAAATCCAATTTTCAATGATAAAATTCATTAAAAAATCCATAATATTCATTATATTTGCAATAAATTTTTGTCAATTTTTTTAACATTGGTAAAAGACCCTTTATAAATACAATCCACCAAATAAAAGATACTAGTATCTAAACCCTAGCGTTGCAGTATTATAAGTCCGTCTTAGCAACTTTTTTTTCTCATTTTTTCGTGTTTAACTTGAAGGATTACGTTCTTTAAGGTGGTTAATTAATGTGTGTTTCTTTGTCATTATGTATGAGAATGATATAAAGAGTGAATAGAGGAAAAATTATTAAGTGCAGAACACGAGCGTGTCTGGAGACAATTCCTTATGTAATAATAAGGATTGACCTCCGGATACATCTGACGCCCGCACGTAATAATGTCTCTGAATAGAGATAATGAGAGAGTGAGGGTGAAAGATATTTGTATAATTTCTCTAAATTTTTATAATAAATTTCTTAATGTGACATAGTTCTTTGATTTTTTTTCCTGATTTTTAAGTTTTCCACGTTGAATTATGGGGCGATATTTTCTATTTCTTATTTATTTTAGTGATACGGTGTTTATTCCCAACAAAATATCAATTTTTTCATATTTTGTTATTTATTCTTTAGCTGATAATAAATACAGTTGATTTTTGTATTTAGAGTATGAGCTTTTAAACTTCTCATCAAAACTAAAAATAAATTTTTGAAAAGTCGCATGCACAAATAATCTAATTCTTGAAGAAATTCATTATTTATAATTTTGTTCGGATATATATATATATATATATATATATATATATATATATCTGATAGTTGACAAGTGATATTCAATTTTTGCATTTATTTAATCATTAAATGTACTATCACATTTATAACATTATGTATGAACGATTAAGTCATCTATTTTAATTATCTTATAACCAATTGTTATTTGAAAAATATACATAATTATCCAAATACACTATATATTTCAATTTGAAACCTACATATAACTTTTTTTTTTCTTTGGAAACTTAATCGTTTGAAAACTAAATAACTATTGTGTCCTAGAATAATTGTGGTGGTAGATAAATATAAAGTTTAGTGTCTTGGCTTTGTACGAAAATCCTGCACAATATCGATGGATAAAATAAAGAGTACAACAATCATAAAATACACCAGAATTTTTATGTGAAAAATTCTCAAAGAGGAAAAAGCCACGGAGTTGGGAATCTCCTATAATTCTTCATATTCTCATCTAGTTGCTGGGAATATAACTTTTTGATAGTGAGTTGAACAATTTATCTATCTACTTTCATCTTTCTTCAATTGAAATTTTTTGGGTGAGATCTTTATTGCACTCCATATGAATCATATAACTTGCCTTTGCTCTATGAGAGCATCTCTACTATACAATTGAATCCCGACAGTATCCTATTAAGATTTGATAAGAAGGAAGAGTACATTTGCTAAGTATTTGAATTGTGTTATATCATAAAGGACTTCTTCATACACGAAAGTGAAATTATCAAAGTTTGGATTTGATTTTTTCACCTAAGGACTAATTGTTTTGATTAACAGACTCTCTTTATGCTAGTATCTTTATCTAGCATACACTATGCACTAACACCCCTACTACTATGCTATCTAGGCCAATTTATTGCTAGAGTGCTAATTGAAGCAAAAGAAATCATATATTTGTAATCAATGCTATATATACTTGAGTATGATATATCTATAATAAATGAGTAAAAGAATAGATTTATGAAAATACCTCTATTAATGACACCCCTTCATGAGTATAATTAGATCTCATCTCTTAAGTACTCCTAACAAACATTGTTACGTGAATCCCCTTATATTTGTATAACCTTATTAATACCCTCTAATATAGTGATCAATAAATCTAAGATAATACACATCTCATTTTTTTATCAAGGGATATATAATATACTAAATGCTCCAACTAATGAGTTTCAGATCAATATCCCTACCCAACAAAATTAGCTTTGGGTGAAAGTAACTTCTCCATGGAAGTTGTTCTCCTTTCTCCTTAGCTAATGAGTTTCTAAATACTCCTAACTAGCTATATAAATTTTTTTGGGTTCAAAATTATAGAAAAATATACTTAAAATAACATAGCATTTCTAAAAACTTAGGTAAAATTAGTTTGCAAAGCAGACACATGAGACATGACAGTCCAAAAAGTCACATTTGTATCGATACGTGTCAATTTCTTAAGGATTTGTATTAATACCCAAAAATTATAGAAAATTAATGTAATTAAAACACTACAATATCTATGATATAGTAAAAATAATTTGCAATATGTATTTATAATGACTTCTAAATAAATTTATTTATCTGAATCAAAATATGTGCTATTACAACACTTTGATCATTGGTCAAGCACTTGTTTTTTCCTCTGGGAAAACCCTAGGGTTTTCTTGGGTGGCGGCGTGGCTTTTCCCCGCCGGCGGCGGGCATTTTTCTCGGTCGGTTTGCTCAGGAAAGTTTTCCCTACTCTGCTCTCTTGTTCTCTTAGGTGTTAGCTTCGGTTTTTCGTCTTTTTTTCCGGCTGTTTCGTGATGCCTCCGTCTATTTTGAGAGACCCTGAGTTTTTTGGGGGGGTTTCTCATTCTAAGTCCTTTCTCCAAGCTCTTGCTGGTTCTACTTCTTCCTCTCCTGATCTGAAACGGTCTACTTTCCGTGGCCTTCCTGCTTTGTTGGTTTCTGATGATGAAATTAGGGCTTTAGCGGAACCATTTAGGTTCTCTTTAGTTGGTTTCTTTCCGGGTAAACGTCCTCCTCTTGATGCTATAAGAAAAAAAATTTTTAACCTAAAGTTGAATGGAAATGTTTCAGTTACTGTCCTGGATTCTACCCATATTTTGATTAAATTGGAAAATGATTTGGACTACTGCAGAATTTTTTGTCATCGGTCTTATTTGGTTTTCAATTGTTATATGAAAATTACGAAATGGACGCCGACTTTGGATATCGGTGTTGAGTCGCCGATCATACCGATATGGATTTCGTTTCCTCATCTCCGACCGCATTTTTTTGCTCCGAGGATTCTTTTTGGACTGGGGGAATTATTTGGTAAACCTCTGAAAATCGACGAAGCTACGTCGGTTGGCTCTCGTCCCTCGATTGCCCGTGTTTTAGTAGAAATCGATATTACCAAAAATTATCCTAAACAAGTTTGGCTAGGATCTGATTTATTAGGGTATGCTCAAGAGGTGGTTTTTGATGATTTTCCTCATTTTTGTGGTGTTTGTAAAAAATTGGGGCATATTTCTGGTAAGTGTAGTTCGGATACTATTCCGGTTTTTCATTCTGTTAAGGAACGCCCTATGGAAATTAGTGCTCAGTTAGATGGTGTGAATGACATTAAGGGTGTAAATGCTGATGTGGGTAATGTTGATGAAGTTAATTCTGTGGGAAAGAATCGGCTTTCGGTTGATCCCGTGGGTTGTGCTACCGATATTGGCTTGTCACAGGACAATTTGGATGGTTCTGTGGAGTTGAATTTGGGTAACGGTGTGCCTTTGGTTGCAGATAAATCCTTATTATCTCCTGTTGCTTTACCTTTCATTCCCGTGTTGGATGGGGGTGGTAGGCAGGGAGTGATTTTAGAGTCTTCGGCAATTGCTGTGGTGACGGAAGTTAATAATGATAATATGAATGTTGATATTTCTGATAGTTTACCTACTCATGATTTGAATTCTATTGGGGCTGTTAAGGTGATAGAGATCGAGGAAGGTGGTGCTGGGGATGACATGCTTGCTGGTGTTGAGCCGAATGGGTTGGAGGTTTTGTGCCCGTCGTTGATTGCTGAGGAAGGGAACAGTGTAGTTGAGATTCCTGTAAAAGCGGTTGATACTCATGTAATGGCTGATTGGGTGGGGAAGCATTCGGGTAAAGATATTAGGGATCGTAACAGTTGGTTGAATGATTCGTCGGAGGAGGAGGTTTTTTCTGAATCTTCTGAGTCGGATATTGATTTTTCCCTTGTTCGTTCTTCCAATGCAAAACGGGGGAAGTTCTGGGGGCGTGGTCGTCGTAAACGATGATTTGCACTGTTTTTTGGATGTTCGTATTGTTGATTTGATTGAGGAAGGCTTGGCTTTATTGTTCGTTTGGATGCTACGACTGGCTGAGGGCAATGATGTGGTCGGGGCTCGCGTCCCGGTCGTTTAGCTGGTGGCAACCGATTATTTCTGGATGGTCCGTGCGGGGCGGCTTGGACTTTTGATGCTTGGACTGTTTACTGAGCCCATTTTTAGCTTGTCGTATTCACTTTTTGGTCGCTTTTTCGCTGTTGTATTATGTAATCTCTTTGGTTTTTTAATATAAAAAAGTCTTTAAATAAAAAAAAAAACTATGTGCTATTACAAGCAGCTTGTGATGACAAATGACAAAAATTTATGATACATTTGAAAATCAATCTGTTTTGAAATACGTTAAAAATGATTTAAAAGGTGAGTGTTAAATTCCTCAAAGTTTCACTTTAAAATTATTTTTAATAAAAAAAACCTACATTTCTAAAATTACTTTATTTGAACTATTTTTAATCTAAAATCCTTTAAATCAAATAGCTCTCATCAAATAGCCCATGGCAGAGTAGTGGACCGTCAGAATTGAAGATTGGTTATCAATAATCTCTATTTTCAATGTGTTTTTGGATATTGATATTATGATTTAATTCTTTTATTTTTGTTTTTATATATTAAGTTCTGTGACTAATTTTTCCATTTTTATTTGAACTATGTGGGATTTGTACTCTTAATTTTTTCGAAATTATTTATTTTTTACTTAAAAAAAAAAGTTCTATGCTTATCTTATTAGAAACAAGTTAGATAGAAGGGATTTTCTATATAAATAAAAAAATTTCTTTCCTAATAAAATTGGATATTTTTTTTTTTAAGAAAAATGGTTTCAGAGCCCATATATTAAAAATCAAGAGTTACAAGAGGCCAAAAATTACAAGTATAGCAACTATACCACCAAAAGAGAGCAATAGAAAAGAAAATACAAAAGGAAAAGAAACAAGACTCACGAAAAAGGTCTACATCACAATGGCATCAATGCCAATATCATAAGTAACCCACAAAGCCAACTGTAGAGACACGAGTTGCCCAAAGCCTGATAAGCCAGGCCATCACAGCGTCCAAAATTGCAATCATGGTTGCCAAAGACCGTCCAAGAATGCAATAAAGATGTAGACCTTGCACATCGTCCTCAAAATCTCGTAATGCAGCCATCAGATGAACAGGGCGTAATAGAGAGAGCAAAAACAGCCATATGCCCTGGAACAAAAAACCAACACGGGGATGCAAAAAGCCAGAGCAAAAAACTCCACCACCAAGGCAAAAAATACTCCAGCTGCGAACAGAATAAGAGACTTCCAAAATGGGTAACAGCAACCAACATCCAAAAAGAGCCCAACCAGCAACCCAGATATTCATATCAACTCAGAATTTCCACAAAATTATCTTTAAGGAGCTCATAATGTTTCCACTGCATAGCTTTTTTTTTTTGAAAATTTTGGGGCAGAGCCCATTCATTAATATGAGAGAAATTACAGGTAAAGGTAAAAAAAAAAACAGAAATACAAAGAAGAAAACTAAAATCCTAAATCTCAAGAAAAAGGAGATTTAGAATTCTTAAGGACTCAAAAACCTGCCAAAAAACCTACAAATGCAAGTAAAAGAACAAAGTGGCAACGGCCACGAAGGACTCAGGTCGCTCAAGTAAGCACGATAGCAGTCGAAGAGGGTCTGATACAAGAGCGAAGCCCCTGGTTTCCAAAAAGATCGTCCTAGAGGCAGCTGATTAACAGCATTCATCATCGTCCTTCCAAAAAATCCTGTATGCATCTCGAAATGTCTGGAATTAAACCAAAAATAGCAGCCCTGGACTTTCCAACAGCAAAACGGAAGTAGCAGTAATGTAATCGGGCAACCACCAGGAATACGTGTGTGACGACCCCAAGATCTAACTTGGAAAGAATGTCAATCAATTTCACAACAATTTACCAGAGTTATCTATAAACCTTCAGTAAGCAATCTATCACACATCTATAAAATTTAAACATCAATATTCAAGTCGATTCATATTTCAAAACATCATATTCAATACTCAGGAACTAAACTATCGATACAAGTAGAGAAATCTATCCTGTCCTGAGTACAAAAGAATCATCTATCGATCAAAAGACGAAAACCTGAAGATCTGGATCAATTCCTATCTCCTGCTCCCGAGCCCTGACCTGAAAAATATCAACCACATATAATGAGCTTTACAAAGCCCAGCAGGTCACCTAATACCTATAACTGAAATCAAAGCACGGCTATGCTATCAATATGCATGTCAGTCAATCACAGTCAATCAATCTATATCAGTCAATGGTCAATGAGTCTATGCAGTGGAAATCAAATCAGTAATCGATGCAATCCGAAAATCAATAGTCAATAAAACCAGTCAATGCAGCGGTAGGCAATTCAATCATTTCAATTCAATCAATCAATCAATATCCGTCAATCAAATCAATACGGTCAAATCAATACGATCTATTTAATGAAATCAATCGAGGAAGCAATACGATAAATTTCAATCCATTCTGACAAGAAATCTATACAACAGTCAATACGGTGTAGAACAGTAGGCAGTAGCGAGTCTATAAAATCTATAGGCAGGAATATCAATGAATCTATACAATGTCCATGTCCATGCTATCAATACAGTATCTATATCTATCAATGTCTATATCAATGCTCAGTAGTATCAATGTTCAGTGGTCAATCGATGAAATCAATGAAATCGTACGATACAGAAAACTCGATCAAATCCGTAAAATCCGTAAATCAATACATTAAACATGCAATCAATACGATAATACTGAACAATGTATAATCAATGGTCATGTTGCTGTTGTAGAATTCATATTGCCGTTGCAGATATCAATACATTGGTTCTATGAAAAGAGTCGTCACTCTATTGCCCGTCGGCCGCCCGTCGGCATATAATCTCCTTATGACTCCCATCGTTATATCCATGATCCATGATCTATGATTTAAAGGAAAGCCCGTCGGCCCACCATCCTGTACAGGTATCATCTCCAACCAATGTTCAACCAGGTTATACGTGTTTCAGTATCAATAAGCAATCAATAATCAATATTAGAGCAATCATATCAATAATCATAGGCATATCGATTCAATCTATCAATTTCAGTCAAATCAGGAATCATACAAAAATCGAGCAGAGTAACGGCAGTCGGTCAAATTTACACAAAAATCCTGCAAAAAGACACGATTTCCAAATTCTACCAAATTACAATAGAATATCTATAACATCAATGCAAGACTATTATTCTATAGAAACCAAGTCCGAAAACATCCTGATAATTTTCTATTCAATTAAAATCGCGTAGAACCAATTCCGACCGGAAGAAAATTCGTAGAATACAGTCAAATCGTGTAGAATAATCATATCTATAACATATCAGAAGTTGTGCGGTGAAAGTCGGGTCAATCTCAAATCGGGTCAATTATTCGACTACAAAAATATAAATCCGGACATATCTCGATAAAAATACAACATCTTTGAAAACAGAGACAGGATTCGGAGTCCTTACCACGAGATCTTCACTTTTCCCAACAACAGCGTCGGACGAAAAGCGCTCCGCGGTCTCCGAAAACCAGCTTTTCTCTTTTTCCTTTTCTCTTTCTCTCTCTTCAGATATTTCTCTCTCTTCAAAATATCTCATTTCTATATATATCCAGACTGATCGTCCTGGACGATCGAGCTTCGTCCCGGACGATCCATGAAGAGAAGAATTTCGTCCAGACGAAAAATCACATATCGTCCCTGGCGAAGGGTTCACTGACTTATTTTCGTCCAGACGATCCTGATTTCGTCCAGACGAACCATACAGCCAAACATGATTTTTCTACACAACCTGTACCGATCGTCCCGGACGATCCAACTTCGTCCTGGACGATTCTGGGAGGAAAATCCAATTCAGAGAGGAACAGTAAGGGAACGAGATATTACAATCTCCCCACCTTAGAAAAATGTCGTCCCGACATTTCCCTAAAGGTACGAAGCAAAACACGAAGCAAACCAAATCGATCGAAATCCAAATCCAAAACAAAACTCGTCGAAATCTATACAGAACACACAATGCAATCAATCAAATGTCAATATGCAATGTTCATATGTCAATATCAATCGGTTAGTCAAATCAATCTTACCAGTAGAACCTTCTGGTCGTTGCTGATCCTCACGATGCTGTAAACTCTGTAGACTGTAGATGCGTGGCGCCACTGGAGGAAGTGTAGGAGGTCGTGGTGCAACTGTCTCCCTCTGATCCCTGACAGCTCTATCATCCATCCTGTTTGCTGATCTCTCACTGTAAGCCCTCGAGCCAACAGTCCTCTGCTGTCCTGTACCCGTGCCAGAATCAGTCCTTCCACCCAGTCCTTTTTGAGGACAATCTACTGCTCTGTGCCCTTGCTGTCCACAGTAAAAACACTGTCCCGTCAATAGGTAGCACCGACCCGCATGTCGTTTACCACAGTGACTGCACTCGCCAGAACCACCAGACGATACTACCGATGCAGACCGGGATGCAGATCCCGATGCAGATCCCTTCGAACCCTCATACCTGCTTCTCTTCTCTCTATCTCTGTATCTATAAGAATCATCTCGTCGTACCTCATCTCTCCTCCTTCTGGTATCCTCGTACCTCGGTACCGGTGTTGCTAAATCAATCTCTATCAATCGAGCTCGCTCCACTAGCTCAGAAAACTCATGGATCCGGAAAGGTACTAGTGGTTGCCTCAGCTCTCTATTCAATCCATGTAGAAATCTATAGCACTTTTCTTCGGGAGTAGGAATCAGGTGAGCAGCGTACCTCGCAAGTGCAGTAAACTCGGCCTCGTACTGCATCACTGACTTGCGGCCTTGCTCCAATCTCATGAAAGCTTCCTGCATCTGTCGCTGAGCTGACGGTGGTACAAACCACATCCTGAACACTGCAGTGAACTCATCCCAGGTGATCTCAGCATTGGTTTTCCCCTGGAATTTCTCTCTCTGCTGTCCAATCCACCATCTCTCCGCTTCTCCTTCAAATAGGAACACAGCTAATGGTACCTTTCTATTTCCCGGACATTGCATGCTGTCAAAAATCTTTTCTACTCTCAGGATCCAATCCTCAGCAGCCTGTGGTCCCACAGCTCCTTTAAACAACGGAGGCTTCAGCTTGTGGAACATCTGCAAATGTCTGTCTACCTCTTCTTCCTTGCTTCCACTCATCTTGCTCTGGGCATCCCCCATAACATGTGCAATCGCAGTAGCCAACTGCATCATACTCTCTGAAGGCATTGGAGCTGCGCTGTGTTGCTCATTTGGTACACTGGATTCTGCTGGAGGATCCATATCTTTTCACCTGCACAATTCAAAACCAATGATACACACATGCAACGATGTATGCCAATGAAGCTCTTAAAGCTACCCAATCTACCCAACTCTCAATCCAAACCTACAACTCTGGTAACAATCCATTCTTCCAATAACACTGCTCTGATACCAAACTTGTGACGACCCCAAGATCTAACTTGGAAAGAATGTCAATCAATTTCACAACAATTTACCAGAGTTATCTATAAACCTTCAGTAAGCAATCTATCACACATCTATAAAATTTAAACATCAATATTCAAGTCGATTCATATTTCAAAACATCATATTCAATACTCAGGAACTAAACTATCGATACAAGTAGAGAAATCTATCCTGTCCTGAGTACAAAAGAATCATCTATCGATCAAAAGACGAAAACCTGAAGATCTGGATCAATTCCTATCTCCTGCTCCCGAGCCCTGACCTGAAAAATATCAACCACATATAATGAGCTTTACAAAGCCCAGCAGGTCACCTAATACCTATAACTGAAATCAAAGCACGGCTATGCTATCAATATGCATGTCAGTCAATCACAGTCAATCAATCTATATCAGTCAATGGTCAATGAGTCTATGCAGTGGAAATCAAATCAGTAATCGATGCAATCCGAAAATCAATAGTCAATAAAACCAGTCAATGCAGCGGTAGGCAATTCAATCATTTCAATTCAATCAATCAATCAATATCCGTCAATCAAATCAATACGGTCAAATCAATACGATCTATTTAATGAAATCAATCGAGGAAGCAATACGATAAATTTCAATCCATTCTGACAAGAAATCTATACAACAGTCAATACGGTGTAGAACAGTAGGCAGTAGCGAGTCTATAAAATCTATAGGCAGGAATATCAATGAATCTATACAATGTCCATGTCCATGCTATCAATACAGTATCTATATCTATCAATGTCTATATCAATGCTCAGTAGTATCAATGTTCAGTGGTCAATCGATGAAATCAATGAAATCGTACGATACAGAAAACTCGATCAAATCCGTAAAATCCGTAAATCAATACATTAAACATGCAATCAATACGATAATACTGAACAATGTATAATCAATGGTCATGTTGCTGTTGTAGAATTCATATTGCCGTTGCAGATATCAATACATTGGTTCTATGAAAAGAGTCGTCACTCTATTGCCCGTCGGCCGCCCGTCGGCATATAATCTCCTTATGACTCCCATCGTTATATCCATGATCCATGATCTATGATTTAAAGGAAAGCCCGTCGGCCCACCATCCTGTACAGGTATCATCTCCAACCAATGTTCAACCAGGTTATACGTGTTTCAGTATCAATAAGCAATCAATAATCAATATTAGAGCAATCATATCAATAATCATAGGCATATCGATTCAATCTATCAATTTCAGTCAAATCAGGAATCATACAAAAATCGAGCAGAGTAACGGCAGTCGGTCAAATTTACACAAAAATCCTGCAAAAAGACACGATTTCCAAATTCTACCAAATTACAATAGAATATCTATAACATCAATGCAAGACTATTATTCTATAGAAACCAAGTCCGAAAACATCCTGATAATTTTCTATTCAATTAAAATCGCGTAGAACCAATTCCGACCGGAAGAAAATTCGTAGAATACAGTCAAATCGTGTAGAATAATCATATCTATAACATATCAGAAGTTGTGCGGTGAAAGTCGGGTCAATCTCAAATCGGGTCAATTATTCGACTACAAAAATATAAATCCGGACATATCTCGATAAAAATACAACATCTTTGAAAACAGAGACAGGATTCGGAGTCCTTACCACGAGATCTTCACTTTTCCCAACAACAGCGTCGGACGAAAAGCGCTCCGCGGTCTCCGAAAACCAGCTTTTCTCTTTTTCCTTTTCTCTTTCTCTCTCTTCAGATATTTCTCTCTCTTCAAAATATCTCATTTCTATATATATCCAGACTGATCGTCCTGGACGATCGAGCTTCGTCCCGGACGATCCATGAAGAGAAGAATTTCGTCCAGACGAAAAATCACATATCGTCCCTGGCGAAGGGTTCACTGACTTATTTTCGTCCAGACGATCCTGATTTCGTCCAGACGAACCATACAGCCAAACATGATTTTTCTACACAACCTGTACCGATCGTCCCGGACGATCCAACTTCGTCCTGGACGATTCTGGGAGGAAAATCCAATTCAGAGAGGAACAGTAAGGGAACGAGATATTACAACGTGTTCCAGAAAAACTTAACTTTTTTTCCATCCTTGTGTCTTCCATATAACTGCTTTTTTAATTTTTGAGATCACAGTGGCTTGGCAATCAGAAAAGCCTCCAAATATATGATCATTGCGTGCTCTCCATAAAAAATAAACCATAGCATAAGCAGAGAGCAAATAAACATTAGTGAAGTAAGCAGAGTATCCTTGATCCATAATGCTATCAAATAATTGTCATATGTTTGGTCTCATCAACAGATTATTAAGCCAAGGTAAGACAGTTTTGGCTATGTTAAAAGTGTAATCACATTCAAAAAAGAGATGTGTGATAGATTCCGGGTGATTGTGACAAAAACAGCACAGGTTGTGAGTGATGATTCCACGAACTGCTAGAGCATAAGCAGTTTTTAACCCTCGTTTAAAGGCTAACCAAGTGTAGACAGCAAAACGAAGGGCGTAACTTTTGTGCCAGATGTGTTTATACCAATCAACCTTCTCCAAGTGATCGTAAAAATGCGCACGGAAAGTACAAAAGAGAGGTTTTTGATTACCAAGCCAGTAATGAGCAGCAGGTTGCTCATCAATTTTAACCGCACGAATGAGGCTGCAAACATGATTATCAAAACAGCTAGGGATAACCCACCTCGCACCCTGGATAATACTAGAAACCTTCAAATTATAGAACTGTGAGAAATTAGCGAGAATTTGTTTTTCTTTCAAGTAGTCAGCAATAGAATTACCACCGCACCAAGGGTCCCAAAGTAAATAAAGGTTGCAATCAGCAGAAATAGAATAGGAAAAACATTCCTTAATATTGCTAGCTTTCTCACATAGAACTTTCCAGTATTCGAACAATGCCCAGATGTACCGCGCCATAGAGATTGATAGTTAGATTTCCACCAGCTAAACAATAAGCAATCCATATTTAAAAACCTCCATATTAGAGAGCAAGTGGTGCTATGATACAGAGAATCAATCGAAGCAATACCCAGACCCCCTTTGCTCTTAGGTATACAAGTATCTTTCCAAGAGATCAAATGAAGTTTCTTCTCATTAATGTTACCATAATAAGTGAATCTAGTGCACATTCTATTTATCATTTTGCAACAGCTTTTAGGAATAATAGACCCCCTAATCCAGTATGAGATAGTGTTGCTAATGGATTAGCCACTTCTAATTCTTCCTTTGAGGGCATTAAGGTAGAGGATTGTCATATCTCCCACCTTATGTACGCTGATGACCTATTAGTATTTGGGATTGCCTCTCCTCATAATTCTACAACCTTAGCTGAGATTCTTGGGAGCTTTGCTGTTAACTCCGGGCTTCATGTTAACCCCTCCAAAAGCTCTATCCTGCTCTCAAAAAACACCCCGAATGCAGATGATATTTGCAGTATTCTAAGCATCCAACAGACTTTTTCCCCTATGAAATACCTGGGATTGCTCATCTTCTACAAAAAACTTAAAGTTGCTGATTTCCAACCTTTGATCCAAAAAGTCGCTTTACTTTTAGATGGTTGGAAAGCAAAAACTCTTTCTTTGACAGGCCGGATCCAATTTATCAAATTCCACTGCATAGCTTTAGCTCAAATAGCATTGATGATAATACTTTTTAACTCATTAGGACTTCTCCAAACATTAGAGAACCTTCTATTGTTACGTTCTCTCCGGATAAAGTATGCCAAAACAACCCGAGAAAGATAGCAAAAATTAAATTCAATCTTGTTGTAATTCCGGTTACTCCCCATTAGGTCATATACTTGAAGAAGATTAGGCCTTAAATAAAAATTTAGGCCTCAAATTGGATATATTGATGATATGAATTTGAAATAAAAGCACCGTACATCGAACTGCATCACCATACCTAGACTGGAAACAGTACAACACTGCCCCCATCCCGAGAAGTATAAATACTAAAATAAGGCTGTGCAGGCGTACATCAAATTCTTTCCTTGGGTATTGCACAACAGTCTTTGTTTGCTTCTTCCGGACTCGTGACTGGGACTGCCACTTAGGACCCGTCACATTTCACCTTCTTCCCCCTCATTAAACATTTTTTTTTTCAAATAAAAATAAAATTGAAAGTGGAGTATAAGAATTCCTTATGTCACCTCACTAGGTTTTATTTGTTTCAATTTTATATTACCTCGGCCCTGGTGATAACACTGGAGTAGTTGGAGCCTTAGATGTTGCATAAATAAATATCTTCCTTTATCTTGACCAAATTATCATAGATTTTTTTTTTTTTTGAAAATTTTGAGAGCAAATTTCTACTCACATTATATACTTAATCTTCGAATCATATATTTCTTTATTACTAATTAAAATTCCCAGCCAATAAATTAAGAAAAACTACATAAAATTCAAATGATTAAAAAAGAATATAACTGCATTTTTTATTCAATTAGATTAATTAAGTCAAATTTACATTCACAGGATTCCAACCTAAATTTTTTTTTTTTTGAACAGGAGTATTTATCCTCTGTCACTCTAAAACGGACACTTGACGGCATAACTAATCTCTCGGCGGAATCTAACGAGACCACCCACGAGCATCGGACCCACACTTGTTTTGCCCCACTGAAAAGGCGAGACCTTAATAGAGGGGATTCGAACCCGGGATGACGAGTTCTCAACCCTGCTTGCTTACCAACCACCCTAAATCACTGTGGGTACCTAAAATATCTTGATTGATAGTCTAAACTCCCTATCAAGAGATCAAAATCACCCGCATAAAATTATATATCACACTATAGAAATCACATAAACCAAAATTTTAATTCATGATGGGACAAAAAGACAAATAAAAAAAAGTATCTGATCAAACTTTACCAATATCTACTATTTCATTATTCAAAAAAAAAAAATTAGAAAACTTGAAAGTCATGCCTGTCAAAAGAAGATGGAAGAGTCGCGTTTGGCATTGAAGAAAATAGTTAAATAGAAATAGACAGTGGAAGAAGAAGATGAGGACGAGAGGAGTGACGACGAAGAATAAAAAGAATATATTGTTGCTTTGTTTGGTTATGGATTGATGGGAGCGACGGAAGAGAGACGGGCGGAGGCGAGGCTGGTGAAAGATCGATTTAACACCTCGATTAGATTTTGGCTGCTGGAGACCAGAGACCGGCCCTACCTATATAACTCCATCAGTACTACCTACCTCACCTCTTTCTTCTTTCCTTCACCGCATTTCCAACTCTGTAATTTGAAAGCTTTCAAACTAGTCTTTAATGCTTTGGGTTTGATGGAAGAGAGTCGAGTACAAATGTCAGTGGCTATGAATTTATAGCCTATTTCAGATCAAACAATGGCGTGGGATTTTGGGTTACTGTTTGTTTTTGCAGAAGGATGGCTTTTATTATAAGTTTCTGAAAGCAGCTAGCAATGAAAAGGAGCACGTGTGGTGAAGTTATTATTGAGCAATCCTGCACGCTTTGATGCGTCTAAGTTGATTGTTTTGGTGTTAATAATTTTTTCTGTACTTTTTTTCTCTAAAAGACGAAGAAGAAGAAGAAGAAGTGAAGCAGAAGGGAGCTGTATTGAGTTGTTAATAGCTGCAGGACTGTCATTTCTCTTTGTCGCCAACGTATTCTATATAATCTTAACGGAGTTCTTCATATCCATCTGTTTATGTTCATATAGTTCTTGACAGCAATTGTGTTGTTTACATGCATACCATTTTATTTCATGATATTTATTTACATATCTAACGTTCAAAATATTAATATAGAATAAATTTGAGTTCATGAAATGAAATATTAAAGTTTATAGGATGATATGAATGATATAAATAACCTCTTATATTAAAGTTTTAGATGTTAGATACGTAAATTTTCTTTATTTTTTTTTGGTGATATTCATAGGCATATTGTAACCTCTTATAATAATAAATTTTATGTTTAATAAAATTGGTTCGTAGTGAGTAATGACTCTCATTTTTCTCGAAGAAAAGTATTTTTTGTCAATGGAATTTTAACTTGATTGTCTTTACTTGTTTTGTCTTGAAATATACAGTTAAATTGACTGGAACAACATATGAAAATCATTTGTTAGATTGATGGAAATAGTGTCTGCTGCGGCTATGTAGGAGAGTGAGGTTTAGTTTGGCAGTTTTTTAATGTAATTTTTTAGTTTAAAATTTGTTTGGACAAAAATTTTTTATACTAAAAAAATGATTTACAAAAAAATAATAAGAAAGTTATTCTAAATGAAGCTATCTTGAGTGTTTATTAATCTACAAGAAAAATAAGATAAGTAATTGATTATGGGTAATTTGTTTTGTTTAGGTGGTTTGATTAGATGTTTCTCTTATAAATTTATTTTAAGTTCTCCTATTAGAAAATTATAAAAATTTTGATACAAATTCTCATTTTTTTCAAAAGAACGAAAAAATCATAAGTGTGAATAAATAAGAGGATTTAGGTTTTGTTTGTGATTGCTTTCTTATTATTTTAATTTTCAGATCACAGTTATGTTTTTTATTTGTTTGTTTTTAGGAAATTTTTATACCAAGAAGTTATTTTTCACAGCAGCTTTCAAAAAAATTATTTTCTTTTATATGAAAATTTATAGCTAACCCAATGAATTTTTAAAGAAAAATTTGAAGATGGATGTGAGAACTAAATTATCAAGGAAAAGAAAAAACTAAAATATGGATGCATGGAGCACAAGGAGGATTGGGGGTGTACCTCTATGGATTTGCTCAGCTCTATTTCTGTTTACCTAGCTAGCTATATAGAACTTTGCCTTAGTTGTTTTTAGTAGGGATAGGAAGCAAGCCTAAGCTTTGCTTTTGTATATCTTTTTCTCCGGCAAGGAGATATGAATCCAGAATAGGTAGCCGCTCGAGAGACAGATTTGTCTTTGTATGATTTGTTAATAATTCTGCCTAAGTCATCAGCTTCTAGGTTTGTAGTTGGAGACAACAACAATGGAGAGAGAAACATCACAGAAAGATTATTAATTAATTGTTTATATGATTACCTAAGATATCTTTAATATTTATGTGGGATCTATATATCTGTAGTGTCTCATGGAATGTCCAATTTTTTTCTAAGAAATTACTAGAATGCAACCTTTGAAAAGTTATAAAATTTCATATTTTTACATAATCAAGCACCACAAGAAAAAAAAAAAAAATTTACTAGCAAAAATTTCAGGTGAGTATTCTTCCATAAATAATGGCAAAGTTTAGTTGACTGCTTAGCCGGTTCCTAAATTCACTTGTATTATATTTCTCTTTTGTCAAAGTCCCAACAATTTGATCTTAGCACACATAAATATATTAATCTAAACATAGTTTTGTAAACAAATAATATAGTAAATTGAACAGCAAACAATCATATAATAAAACCTTTTATCCACCTTATGCTCAAAGTTTGAACCTTCAATGAACTCAAATAATTGAGTGATAATAGGTCTTAAATAGAATCTGCAACTACAGAAATAAGAGAAACAACAACAACAAAGGAGAAATTGCATTCAAAGAATATATGAGACACACTTTCATTTGCATAGTTGTATAAACTACATACTAAATCCAACTATATACCCCTCCTCAAAAGCACATCAGTAGTTTTCATGCCCCCAGTTAGCACAAGCCACTTGTAAAGAGAATACTTAAGAACTAAATTTTTGTGACAAACAAATTTACCCCATACAACCAGCTGTATATTCAAATAATAGGAGGCTAAAATAGATTTAAATAAAGGAAAATCAAGCCAATATTTAAATTTGATATTGATATAAAAAATAGCTGAGATAGGCACTTCCTCAATCACATGTTGAATATGAGAAGAAAGAGAATTTGGCATCTTCCAAGAAGAGCCTTCAATATATTCCTTAACCATATTGCAAGAATTAAATATGATAGAAATTAACTCTACCCAAAACAAATCCACCAACCTCTTTCCATTACACCAGGGATCACAAATTATGAATGTAAATCTTATTATGATTAATATTGTTGAAGAAGAATAAATAAGTTGTTGTAATAACTACCCTATGAATATGTTTCTAGTATAAAGTGGAAGTAACTAGAACCAAGAGGAGGTGGCTTCCATGGAGACTCATACTTAGCCTTACATCAAGCTTGGAGTTGAGTACTAACAAGTTCACTTATATAATGGGAAATTTACCCACAAATCATTAAAATCTATTTTCTTGCTAAAGTTAGCATTCTTTCAAGAAAGTAGACTTGCAAATTCAAAAATTTACATTTGTGTTTGTTAAAATAATTGGGGAATTCATCAAAGGTAAAAGACCTCGTTATTGAGATTATTTGGAATTTGGGCAAAAATTTTAAAATATGGAAATTAAACCATTGTTATTTTCATAAATACTTAAAATTTGGGTACTATATAAGAAATTGCCCCATATTTTAAAAGTCAATTAAAACCCTCAAGCACATATATTTATTAGATAAATATGAGTCAGATTCAACAGGACAACAAAAATTACCTATTGGATAAAAGGTTCTCATGGTTCCCATAAATACCTTATTACGCAACTCAAGTTTGTCCATATAGCCTAGAAGTCATCTAGAGCCTCTGACCCCCTAAATAAGTCGATCGATTTTTCCCTTTTAAATTTCAAAAGATCGTGCAAGTTCTTTTTTTAATCTTAATATCGTAATAACTATTACCGCCCATTGCAACCACCTAGCGAGTGCTATGTGGACATTTCTTGATCTAATTTTCAGCCTTTTTATGGATCTATGTAAATCAATCAAAACTTAGATTCTCCAATCTATTAATCCTCCTTAGCCAATTTTGGTTATTCACATATTTTGGTGCTTTTATTGTGAGATGTTTGATTTGATCAAAAAATTATTGGAGAAGCATCCAACTTCTAATAACCATCTATCGCATCATCGTCCTCATATTTCTAACCATGTTATAGTTCATGTAACTCCTCTAGGAAAATGGATCTTATCTTGTAATATGTCCTTAGCTTTACTATCCTAGCTCTAATTATAATGATAATAAGAGGAATTATGCATAATTGTTAATGTCAAAGGCAATCATCTTAATATTTTACTTTAAGCTAATTAAGTAGAGCTGTACGTTATGTGCTAGAAAATTTTTAGCTATGGAGTGTATTTTTTATGTCTTAGTTTTGTACAAAAGTTTAACACACAGAGATAGAAGTTGTAAAATCGTAATTTTTTTACATGGAAACTCCTTAAAAGTAGAAAAAATCACAGGGCCTAATCAAATTATAATAATCTACGTACTATAGAATCGAAAATACTAGAATCATCCCTTATAATTAAATAGGATGAGATTATTTGCGAATAAATGTATGTATGATTTTTCTTATAGGGATTACATAAATATGGTGTCAATAGGCAAACATTTAAAACTCAATAACAGGGTTAAATATTGATTGAAGTTTGATGATGATAATGACAATTGTTGGAGGAACTCATTGGCAGTAATAGTAAAAAAATAAGAAAGAGCTTTTTTGTTCTCTCATTTTTTTAACATCTCCTTTTTTGTAGATAATGAAATCCTATTGATAGGCTTTTTGAGATGGACATTGTATAAATTTGGTCAGAATCAAAAGTGCTCCATCGTATGGTCTCATATTGAATCATTTATTATGTCGATAGGTTCATCTCGTCAAGACGTTTAGCTCAACTATTAGTTTGCATAAATCAAAGATTAGACGATCTTTAATTTAATTTCGAAGTGTTCAATTCAAATAATGCTTTAATATTCATTCTGATCATAAGAATTTCTTGAGTTGTATCAAGAGTAGTTGTCCCTTATCATTAAATGATAAGCGGTTAGCATTATGGGTGTCAATAAATGACCCAACTCGGACCCAATATACAAATCTAAATCCAGGTTAATCTGTTTAATAAACGGGTCGGGTTCCAATTGACCAGTCAATCCAATTTGTCATGTTAATTTTTTTTTCTTAAATTCTTTAATTTTTTTGGTATAATCTTCTTATTTTTTATCAATTAATCTAAATCTATGCTTAACAAGTTACAATTTTTTTTAATTGTTTATGGGGATGGGCTCAGATCATTTGGGTCGTTAGCAGGTCGTGTTCAAGTTCAACTTTTGACTCGTTATTAAACAAGTCGAGTTTAGGTTGACTGGATTCCTATTGGATCAATTTAGGATCGGAACTGAACCCGACCTGTTAACCAGTTTTTGACAACCCGGTAGAAGTTACATGAATAAAGATAGGGCATTTAGGTCTTTATGTATGACTATTTTTTACAGTCACTCACATAGAGTGTTGAACTATTGCATTTAAAAAAAATTAGAGTGAAAGAGATAATTTAATATAAACCCGTTATAAGGAAGATACATTTAATTTTTATACAATAATTTAAAGAGGGTTAAAACTTGGCAAAAATCAGCATAAGATGATCACTACTCTCAACTCCTTGTGGTATTAAAGATAAAATAAAAATAAGTGATATTCAAAAGAGATACTAATAATATGAACGAATATTTCAATGTGAAAAAGAAGTTACTAAATATTTATTTCACTTGTAATAGATATCCAAGCTCTTAGCTCGAATACCAAATAATGAAGGGTGAAGTGCAAACTACATACAACATGAACAATGGAATATTGCATAAGGTAAAGATAAAATAATATTTTATGAATATATAATAGTATAAAAAGTATATAACTAACATTCTAGGGAACTTATTAAAAACCCTTAATAGGAGATAGCCATTAAGCTTCATCATTAATCATATAGGGGAAACACCTTATATGATTTCACCCTGATATAGTGATATTCTATTCTAATATAGCTCATTGCAAAATTATAAGCCTTAAAATACAGTAGGGGTGTCATTTAATGATCGAACCCAAAATTCAACATGAACTTGACTCAGAAAATTTGAGTCCGAGTCAAACCGTTTAACAAATGGATCGAATTTGAGTTCTAATTATGGACTGATTTTAGAGATCGGGTCGTGTTTGGGTCAACCTACTAACTTGGAATCGACCCGAGTTCGACCCACATCACCCCCTCCTGCATCACGGCGCCAAAGCAACCCGCACCACTATCACGCTCACCTACATTGCCTCTGCGATCCACACTCACACTTGCAGCCTCATGCACACCCGAGCTCGCGCAACCGCACTTGCCTCTTCGCTCGCTCACAACCTTGTCCTCGCATGGTTGTAGTTGTGCCCTCACTAGCCCGTGGTCTCGCACTCACTTGCTAGTTATTGTGCCCTCTCTAGCACCGCTCTTAGCCTTGCAATAACGCTCACATAGTCGTGCTCAACACTCTCCTGCTCGCCATCGTGGGTAGCAAGTCGGGTCAATTCAATCAGAATAAAGGGCGGGTCGATTTTGGGTCTAAATTTCCGACCCTTTTATCTAATCAGGTTGGATCAATTGAAGGCAAGTCAGTTTCGGGTTGGATTTGAATCCGACTCAAAAACCTATTTTGACATCCCTAAAATATATATTATTATATAACTTTATTAATTAAAGAAAAAAAATCTAAAAACATTAAGTTGTGATTGCATATTTTTTTTTTCATATTTTTTAATTGAAATCATCATTGATAATAATATATTCAAAACATTTTTTATTGTATTGGAGCCTTAATGGAAGGTAAAGAGATGGAAGGTCACCCAATAGGCCAATACATTTTTTTTTTTTTTTATAGTTAAAACCCACTTTGGGGCCTACGCGTTAATATCAAAAAATCGGTTACATAGTCCTTAAAAGGATCCACAGACTCAGTAATGCTCGACTGAGCTACAATCAAAAAGTAAAAAAGACCTACGAGTCCGTTGTTCCTTATCCTAATAATACAAATAAGATAAACGCTAGTACTAATGGTGCTGTGAGCAAACGGCACCCAAAAAAGGAAGTTCTGAAGATAAGAGTTCAGCATCCACTTCCTGCAAAAAAGAAGAGACCAAAAAAGAAGCCCAAAAAGAAACAACCAGAAAACTACCTGGATAACAAAGAAAGTAGAGCGCGAAGGAGCTAAAGGTAACCTGCAAAGAAATCTCCAAAAAGCCCAATGAGAACATATGAAATAACACAACGAGAGGGATATGAAAAACTGATCAATGCAGCCATTCAGAAAGCAAGCATCCAACGACGTGAAGTAGCAGGTCATAGAGCTCGGCCAGCATAAAAGATTCATCAAAAACTTAAGAGATCTCAGCTGCATCTCAAACAACCAAAACACCCAACTACAAAACGCTTGACAGGAACAGATAAGAATAACAATGTTAGACATAGACCAGTTAATAGAAAAAACTATGCCAGAGAAAATCCCAAGACATGCCAGAAAAACACTGAAGCAGAAGTTGCCCAAAACATCACGAATTGCCCAGCCAATAGATAAATTAGGAACGCCAAAGAAATTAGTAGGAAACAACACAGCAAACATGAAATTAACCATACCCAATAGGCCAATACATGTTCCCTATATAGCTTCAAATTGCAATCATCCCTAATTGGAAATAGAGTACATCTTAATAATTGTTTTTATGATGATCAATATATTTACAAGGTACCTCAAAACCTCAACATATTAGCAAATCATATACTCACTAACAAATAATTAAATTTTTATCGTGGCCTTCATGCTCTACATCGTATTTCATCGCTTAAAGAAACCGTAGGCTAGTTTCTTATTGTTTGCTTGATAAAAATGAAATTAAAATAAAAGAAATTACACTAGATAACTAAGAAAATAATAGTAAAAACACTTTAAGAATAATAATAAATAAAAAAAACTAAGATTTTGTTTGGGAAAGCTTTCTTATTGCTTTCTAAAGCATATTTCTAGTACACAAATTTCTTGAACTAAAATTTAATGTATTAGAAAGCTGATTTAGAAAGTACTAAGATAGCTATCTCAAACTAAGCCTAAAATACCTTCCGTTAACTCAACATAGAAAAAAAAATGAAGGCATTGAGAGCAAGGAATATTTCAAGAAGAGTTGGTATTCACCAATGAATTAGCCCTAATTAGCCACCAAATTTTAAACTTTTTCTATAAATGATGAGCAAGAAAAGCTAAAAAAACTCAAGAAAATATTAAATTAAATTTAGATGCATCACACGAAAGATAAATTTATTTTCAAGAAATCTTTCAAAAAGGGTTGAAACTCTTCAAAAAATTAATATATGATGGCCAAAAAATTTTTGGTTTTGTTTGAGATAGATTTCTTACTGTTTTCTAATAAAAAAAATAAATTAGATATTTTTGTATTAGGAAACTGCTTTAGAAAACAGTAAGCAAGCTATCCAAACGAAGCCTTTAACTCTTATGATATTAATGATAATAAATAAAATTTAAATTCTTTTGAAGAGCGGGAATTTAAAAGCGTTATTTAATTTAATATAAATAAATATCACAAGGAGAGAGAGAAGTCACCAAACTTTGCCTCATATCTAATAGATGTCCACCCTTTTAGCTCTAATACCAAATGATAAAGAATGAAGGGCAGGTTAAATATTACACAAACAATAAAATATGACATAATATAAAGAGATAATGATATCATTCTTAAGAATAATAATATAAAACAATATATAAATAATATTTGTAATAATTTGAGTAAGCATCATATAAGATGAACTAAAATTTAATTATCACTTTTTTCATCATGAAGTGATGATGATAGATACATAATAATTTTAAAATATATTTTTTTCATAAATTATTTATGATGTTATTCTCATAAATAGATTATTAAAGTATTTTCTATTTTTACGCATAATCCTAACATGATGAAGAATCAATGTGCTATGAACATAAAAAACTTATCATATTAACAAATAACATTCATACTATAAAAAATTAGTTTTGATTACAACCTTCTTCTGAATGATGTTAGGAGGCCACATTTATTGTACTTGTTATGTGATGGGACATCGGACAATTGAGAATATGAATGCTTCACATTAGTGATTAATAGATGTCATTTATTAATCATTGGAAAGCATCTTCCAATGATCTATATAGAATATCAAAGTCGATTGATAGTGAGAAATCAAATTGGTTATTTCTTCTGATAGGAGGAGAGATATCATACATTAAATATTGATAATTAGTGTGGATAATCAACTTATTCATTATCTTAATAAAATGTGATTTAATTAAAAGACAATCATAAAATATTTTTAGTTAAAAGGCGTTAAGCATCGATCATTAGTTAGTATAAAGTGATGATCGATGAGAAAATAAAAAAGTTGGGATATAGTGGGGATCACCATCAATAGATGGTGAAGTTTGAGTGATAGATGACATTACATATTAGCATCGAATATTGTTCTTATCCCCAAAAAAGAGAATTCTACTTTTTGGAATGATTTTAGACCAATTAGTCTTTGTACTTTTTTCAACAAACTTGTGGCTAAACTTATTGCTTCTAGACTTTCTATGATTTTGCCTAGATTTATCTCCCCTAATCAAACGGGCTTTGTGAAAGGGAGGAGTATATTTGATAATATTTTACTTGCTCAAGAATTGGTGCATGATATTAACATTAAAAGCAGTGGTGGTAATATCTTGTTTAAACTTGACATTACTAAAGCTTACGATAATTTAAATTGGGATTTCTTATATGATGTTATGTCATTGTTTGGCTTTAATCAGAATTTTCTAAATCTTATAAAGCATAGCATTGAAGATAGTTTTTTCTCTGTTATTATTAATGGGGGCACCCACGGTTTTTTTAAATCTAAGAATGGGCTTCGTCAGGGGGATCCCCTATCCCCGTCTCTTTTTATCATTGCGATGGAGTATCTGTCTAGGGGGTTGGAAGATCTCTTCTGCAGGTTTCCTAAACTTATTTTTCGTACTGGTGGTGGGTTCCCGATTTCCCATCTTAGCTTTGCTGATGATTTTATAATTTTCTCTAATGCTTCTATTAAAAATGTTAAAACGTTATTTAAATTTTTGGATGTTTTCCAGGATACTAGTGGGCTTTATATTAACAAAGATAAGAGTAATTTTATTACTGCTAATTCTGTTAACATTACTAGAGCTAATGAGATTAAGAGGCTTTGTGGTTTTAATTCTTCTTCTTTGCCTATAAAATATCTTGGCACGCCTCTATCCAGAGGTAGGAAAAAGATTATGCTTTTTGATAATATTTTCACCATTTTCCAAAGAAAATTTTTTCACTGGTCTTCTAAATTTCTTTCTTATGGTGGTAGGTTAGTTTTGATTAAAAGTGTTTTGAATTCCATTCCTATATTTATTTTTCATACTTTGAATCCCCCAATTAGTGTTTGTAAGAGAATGGAGATTATGATTAATAGGTTTTTTTGGGGGACTGCTTCTTCTAATTCTGGTATTAAATGGGCCAAATGGTCTAAACTTTGTGGGGTTTATAAGGAAGGTGCTTTGGGGTGCAAGTCTATCAACGATATGGTTAAAGGTTTCTCTCACAAACTTTGGTATACGTTGCGTGCTAATACTAGTATGTGGGCAAAATTTTTGTTAGCTAAGTACTGTAAAGGGCTTCACCCTTTAATTGCTCACTATAAAAATTCTGATTCCGCTGTTTGGAAAAGAATCTGTAAGATTAAAAGGGAGGCTGATTTGAATATTCAGTGGGGTGTTGGTGAGGGTGAAATTTCTTTTTGGCAGGATAATTGGATGGGGGTCTCTTCTATTGACAGGTATCTTAATACTCATACTATTTCTAATGTTAAAGTGAAGGAGTTTTTTATTAATGATAATTGGAATATTGCTTTGTTACGTGATGCTCTTCCTAATGAAATTGTTGATCTTATCATTAATAAGATCCCGGTGCAAATGCAGTATAAGGATAAATTATGTTCAAGTTGGATTCCTCGGGTAAGTTCAGTTTTAAAAAAATTTGGGAGAATATTAGAGTTAAAAATGAAATTTCTCATACTTATCAAGCTCTGTGGCATAATACTATTCCTATCTCTTATTCTTTACTTGTTTGGAGATGTCTTAAGGGATATCTGCCAGTTGACAGTAGATTATGGGAAAAAGGTTTATATCTTGTTTCTAAATGCCAATGTTGTGCTAACATTGAAAGCAACCAGCATATTTTTGTTACCAGTTTGATGGCTAGACATGTCTGGAACCATTTTGGTAATTTGGCTAATCTGGTGTTATCTTATAATGGGAATTTACAAGATATTCTCAATACCTGGTTTATTAAAGGTAAAGGTCATATTCTTAACCTCATCCCTATTTTAATTATTTGGTATTTATGGAAAGCTAGGAATGAGTCCAAACATGAGGGCATTAAAGTTAATGCCAACCAGATTATTGCTAATATTAGGAACAAGGTTCTTCAACTTATTTATGTTAATCTGTTGGGTTCTAAGCATTTTAAAAACTGTAATACCTTGGCTGAATTTTTTGGTTTAAATATTTTGCCTGCGGATGATTTTTCGGGCTGCAGAATCTTTTGTTGGATTAAACCTGTGTTACCCTTTGTGAAGCTGAATACTGATGGGTCCGTTGGTGTTCATTCTGCTGGGTTTGGTGGGATTATTCGTAACCATCTTGGGAATCCTCTAAATGCGTTTGCTGGTCCTCTGGATGTTTGTCCTGTTTTATCTGCTGAACTTAGAAGTTTGAGTTTTGGCTTGGAGAGGTGTATTATTTTAGGCTATCATCATGTTAACATTGAGGTGGACTCTAAAACCATTATCCATTTTATCTCTGAGAACTCTATTGGTAATCCTCAAGACCTTTACATTATTAGGAAAATTAAGTTGATGCTTGGTGAGATGGATTATACGATTTCTCACATATTCCGTGAAGTGAATGTGTGTGCTGACTGGTTGGCGAAAGCTGGTGCTCACAGTTTAATTTTTCAGGATTTTTCTGGTTGGAACTTGCCTTCCCCTCTCAAAGGCATGATTTCCTTAGATAAAGCGGGTTTTCCATATTTTCGTCATGCTTAATTCTGGGGGTTTCTTTATGGGTGGGTTTTTTATCTGCTATTTTGTTGGTTTGGGTTGCTTGGATTGTTTCTGTTTTTATTTTTGGCAGGTTATTTTTATTAACCTATGGAACCCGGATTTTATCCTACCTAAGCTGGTCTTTGAGGTTTTTGAAGGTGCTCGTGATGCTGGGGTGTTGTTTTATTTTTTTATTCACTGTGATAAACTGGGTGTTGTGATCTGGATTTGGCTGTTGGTTTGTGATTTGCTGAGTTTTGCTATCAGTATAAAAAGTTCTGGGATGGAGGCCAACTTCACTTTTGTTTACATTTCCTTTCCTGGTAGCTATTGTTGGCACGACATGACTAGCTTATTATCTTATATTAATCACCTTTCTGGTTGGAGAAGTTTTTGCAGGGCAAGTTTGTTTGTCCTGTGGGTAATCGACTTTAAGGTAAACTTTTTTTTTGTGCTTCTTTTTGTTTTGCTATTTCCTTTATCCTTTTTGCAGGGAGACTGTGCTGAATGGTAATCATCTGATCTTCCAATTTTGGGTGCTGGAGCTTACCAGGCCGAGACTTTATCTAGGTTTTTTTTGTACTGTTAGGATAAGGACTATCCGGCTCTTAGGTTTTTTTTACCTTTATTTTGTAGCTCTTGGGAGCGGTAGTGAGCTGGAAGGTCCTTTTAAGAACTTTTGTAACCGTTTTTTTATTTTAACGCGTAGGCCCGACAGTGGGTTTTATCCAAAAAAAAAAAAAATATTAGCATCGATCGATAACTACATTAAGTGAATGCTAGCAATTACCATCAATTTTAGATAATAACTGTTAAAGGGAGTTTGTCAGTGGTGATTGACAAGTCATGATCGATGCATGGCTTGCATTGGTGTTAGCTAATGGTCATTGCATATGGAAGTAGATAGGCAGTGGTTGATGATGTCGATTGATGGGTGGAAAATGATGGTTGATGACAAATATGCTTATGATTGGCAATGGGCGATAGGCAATGAAGATCAAAGCTTTTGAATTATCCTTGAATCCCAAATTTCTCTTCAATGAAATCTCCATGGCTTATTTATAGATTTTAATAAGGGATATTTTGACTATTTTTAGAATATTGGATGGTCAATCGAACGGTTTGAGGTGCATGGTTATTTAATATTTTTAAATATTTCAATGTCATAATTAACTCAAATGTACATAACCTTTGACTTGCCAAGATACACGTACTACTATAAGCGCACAAATTTGATTATCCTATGAATGTTCATGAGAAGTTTCTAATTATGCTTTTGTTGATTCAATTGGACTCAATTGAATATAATTGGTGGAAAATGAAGTTTGACAAATTATATCAATTACTTTAGAGATGATAGACTCTTTCTATAATTATCAAGATGTTCAACTAATTTTGAATTTAATTAGTTTTAACTATTTACTAAACAAGATAATATTATGCCTTTCATATTGAAATTCTAGCTTAAATACATTATGTGAAAGATTAATTTCAAAATGAGGACCTCTAAAATATCATTTTATTTATAAAGTGCGTTATCTTTTTATTGATTCATTATAAATTTAATTAATACAAATAATCAAATAAAAAAATCCTCATAATTACTAAAATTATTAAAATTAATTATATATATCCTTAATATCAAAATAAGATTATTATTGAAATTCAAATGTAATAATTTAAAAGTAAATATTAAATATCCTAATTATGAAATACATAATATTGCCTTGAACGGTTGAACCAATTAATTTTTAAATTTATTATTACAATTAATATTCTTAATTTTCACACTATCAAATTAATATATTAATATATTAAATTTATATCCCTAGAATAAGCCCATATAATAATCATAATAATAGTAACAATTAATAAAATAAATAAATAATATAAAAAATAAAAAATAAATTATAAAATAATCATAAAATGAAAAAAAATATAAATAAAATAAAATAAAATGAAATGAAATGAAAAAAAATTAACCTTTATATTAAACCCTAAACTTTAAAATGTTCCATGAATCTATAATTACCCTTGTACATGTTTAATGATTATAAATCTTCACAATTCTTCATTCTGTCTAATTTTCTTTCCTAAGGGGGTGTTTGGTATTAGATTTGTCCATCGTTTTTAGTAGGATTTGACATAAATCTAGCCAAATTAACACAATCTACGCCGTTGTAAATCCGGTGAATCCGTAAATCCAGGATTTACAAATTTACGGCATAAATCCAATAAATAAGTGTAAATTCTAATCTCATTCCTATTTGGATTTAACACGATTTATAGTTGTAGAACTTCTTCTTGCGGCGCCCGTGTCACGATGTGTTGCCCGAGCTCTTTATCTACATGGAAGAAGCTGCTTCATCCTCATTGTCTGCCCTAGCCGCTTCCAAAGCATTCTTGTCGGATCTCTCTCAACGTCACGCAAGTACCCCAGATCACCGAAACTTTTTTTTTCTTCCACAGCTTGACAAAACAAGAAGCAACGATAATGTGTTGCGACTTTTTTTTTATTTAATTGTTCTTGATTTTGGAATTTATATTGTAGAGGAGTTCAAAGAGGTAGTTTTAATGAAGAAATATGTGAGATCCTAACTTTTTTAACTTTTTCTTTTGGTGATAGAATGTATGAATGGTTTATATGCTAAAATATTTTTAATTTGATCTATTATCAAATTTTGGGTAGTAAACTAGAAAAAAATGAGCTTCATATGTGTGACTAAAAGCCATGGAAATTCTTTATAGAGTGTTTAATTTTCGCTATGTTTTTTCGCTCTGCTAGGGTTACGAGTTTGGCAGCGTCTCTTCCTTCGCAGCGAGGCTCTCCGATCGTTCCAGGGAAGATTTCTTCTTCTTCTTCGTTTTTTGCTCGGTGTTTTTGTTAGTTATGGAGGGTAAAAGGCTTTTGGATCCCAGTTTTTTATCTGGTTCGTCTGCATCTCGATTTTTTCGTGATGCCCTAGCGGGTTCATCTGCTTCAAACTCATCTTTCCCTGATCTTAAGGTTTCGTCCTTCCGGGGCCTTCCTTCATTGTGGATTTCAAATGAGGAAGTGCTGGCCCTTGCCTCCTCTTTTGAGTTTGCTCTGGTCGGTAAATTTCCGACTCATCGTCCGTCTTTGGAAGCTATTCGAAATTTTTTTTTTTTCAATCTCAAGCTTAATGGTGTTTTCTCTGTCACTGTTCTTAACTCTAAGCATATTCTGATTAAGTTGGAAAACGACATGGATTACTGTCGCGTGTTTGCCCATCGCTCTTATTTCGTGAATAACTGTTTTATGAAGATTTTCAAATGGACTCATACATTTGACATTGATGTTGAATCCCCTTCTATTCCTATCTGGGTTTCTTTTCCTATCCTACGGCCTCATCTCTTTGCTCTGAGAATTCTATTTGGTCTTGGCTCCATGTTTGGTAAACCATTAAAAATTGATCATGCTACCTCCTCTGGTCGGCGTCCTTCGATAGCTCGTGTGTTGGTGGAATTGGATGTTACCAAGGTGTATCCTGACAAAATTTGGTTGGGTTCCGAGAGCTTAGGCTATATACAATCGGTTATTATGGATCTCATTCCCTCTTATTGTTCACATTGCAAGTCTCTGGGTCACTCTAAGCTTGAGTGCCCTTCTCTTCAGCCTCGTGTGGTTGTGCCTTCTGTGGCTGAGGTAACTCCTGTTTCTTTGGAAAGTAACTTACCTGCTGCTGTACCTACTGTTGTCCCAGTGGTGTTGAGTTCGGATAGTGCCAATTTGGCTGTGAATAATGCCATTGTTAGTTTAGCTGGTATTGGTGGTGCTACTCTTTCTCCTCTCTGCTCTGATCATATGGTGAGGCCTGTGTCTGTTTCCCCTGTTTTGGTCGGTTTAGGAAATGTGGAAATGACTGTGGAAACTGAGCTGGCTGGAAATGCTAATGCTAATGGTTTTGAGACGGCTGCTATTCTATCTCCCGACGCTCAACCTTTTACTCCTACTGGTTTGAATTTGGTTTCCAAACGTGGTTGTCATAGCGTTAGGGCCCTTCTAGGGAGGTTCCTTTGCTGTCTGTTGTTTCGGCCCCGGCTGTTTTGGCCGGCCAGTCTTTAAATTCTGGGGACTTGGTTGTCCCGGTTCAGTCGCCTGGCGTGGATAATTTGGATGAGGAAGTGTGTCGGGTGGTTGTTTCGGGTAATTCTAGTCCTATTCATAATGAACGGGTTGTACTTAATGATTTTGTGGATGTTCCAGTGACTTATATGGATCCTAAAAGCTTACATTATAATGTAAAGGATAACTCGGACGTTGACCTTAGAGTCCATTTGGACTGGCTTCATGACTATAGTTCTGTATCTGAATCTGAGTCTGGTTCTGATTCTGTTGAATCTTTGGGAGATGGTGATCCTGGTAATTCGTTCAATTTGTTGCGCGATAAATCTTTGGTGACTGCTGCTTCTCGGGGCAGATCTCATGGAGGGGCAGGCGTGGCCGTTGATTGCTGGTTGTTGCTATGTTCCTGTTTCTTGTGCCACTAAGTGTGGTTCGTTTGCTGCATTGGTTTGCATTTATGGTTGGTGGGTTGGCCGGTTTAATTGGTTCGTTTTGGACAATGAGGAAGCTGCGAGGCTGCAAGCGTCGTGGATGGCCAGGGTTGGTTGGCAACCTGGTTGGTCGTTTTTTACCAGTGGATGGCCCCGCCCTGGCAACCTGATGCTGGTCTGAGTCCGTTGATTTCAACCTTCATTATTCTGATCTCTTCTTTGATTGCGTTTTTTTGATTGTAAGCATCTGATGTGGCCCTTTGGGGGTTTTCCTTTTGTAATTTTCTTGTTCAATATAGTTGGTGGTTGTTAAAAAAAAAAATAGATGACTTGAAATTTTTTTGCTTTATTATGGTGATTATTATGCTAAACTATCAGCTAGGTTCCAAAGATGAAAGTAGTCACTGATGCGATTATTTTTTCTATGAAACTATTTGAAGTTAGCCTGCATGAATTTGTTGTTTCAGTCAAACAAAATTTACATATTGAACCTTAAATTTTTTTTTTTTTTTACATAAAGAAATCCTTTTTGATGTAGGATATTTAACAGTTTATTATAATCTTTGATTAAAGAAGAAAACATCCATAAAATTTGAAGAAGGTTGTTTGGGGAAACAAATAAATTGTCAAAAAAATCTTTCGTTACGCTCCAATGCAACAACATATATCAACATCTCCATTATGTTGTAATGTACTATCATGTAGTCTTTAATCGGTGTCAAAAAAAAGATTTCGTGTTGTAACATACTCTTTATGCTTTTAGTAGTTTCTGTTGAATAATGTTATGTTTAATTTATTATTTGACATAGAATTATCTCAATTTTATAACGGGTGTGGTGTATTGATGTTGCTTCATATTACTCCTTTGATTTTAAATCTCCAAATATTTTAAATTTCTTAATTTATTGCCAAACAACTTCTTTGAATTTAATAAAATTTAAAATTTATCATATCAAACAATTTTTAGAATTTTTCAGCCTAGCATTTACTAAAATCAAATTTACTACTAAAATTGAATCCAACACCATACCAAACAGCCCCTAAGGATTCGCGGGGAAAGGGTTATTTTTGTTGCAAATTAGCCGGTGATTACTAAACTTTTCAATCTTTTCCATGGCGGAGGTCGTGGAGCTCTTCCAGTGCCTCGACGAGGAAGAAGGAGAAGAAGAAGAAGAAGAAGCTGAGAACGGTGAAGAAGAGGAGGACGAATCGCGATATTGGTCCTCCGCCCTCATCCACATCCTCCCCGACCCCGTATTTAGCTCAGCCTGCCGGAGCTCCTTTTCCGATTCCGAGGAATCTGCCATTGCCGCCGCTGTCTGCTCCGACTATAACACACCCTTTGCCCGCGATTTATCCGACGACACACCTCCGTCGCATCTTTTCGACCCCGATCCTGAAGCCCTAGATTCCCGTGATTTTACTGTTCATGATTTTATCGATGGAGGCGAATTAGGAGCGGTTGGGAATCGACTCTTTGTCAGCAGTCCTGAATCGCACGGCGGAGACCTCCGGATTGTCGGGTTCGGATCTGAGTCAGATTCGTCAAAGCACGATGGCGTGATCGAAGCTGCTGATTGCGATACCGGTAGTATAGCCCCGAATCAGGCACCAGACGATCTTGGCCGTCAGCTTAGCTCGAGTTTCATCCCAACGGATGACGGGCGGAGGAATTCCATCGAAGAGTTCGAGTGGGAGGAAGTGGACGATCGGCTTGATGATCGTGGAGTTCTTGGCATGATGGTGGGCAATGAAAATGATGTGACATCGAGTAGAAGAGGAGAGGTAGTGGATGTCCATCTCGAACCAGAAGAGGCAAGTGGAGATGTGGAAGAAGATGACTTCATTGACACTGACAGCGATTTTGTCTCGGGACTTATGTTGTTTATGAATAACCATGTAAATACTTCACTTATCGATGCACTTCTTCCCGAGAATGATCGAATGGTCTTCATCGATCTTGCCGATCCTTCCGATTATGAGTTCCAATTTGGACTATTGGACCATGATAATATCATCAGAGGAAGTCCTCCGGCAGCCAAACTTCTTGTCGACGCACTCCCATCCATCATGCTTACAGAGGAAGATTTCGCAAACAACAATTATTTGTGTGCAATTTGCAAGGATGAGTTTTCACTGGAGGAGAGGGCAAACCAACTGCCATGTTCTCACCTTTATCATAATGACTGCATCTTGCCATGGTTGGGGATTCGGAACACCTGTCCTGTGTGCCGGTATGAGTTGCCAACTGACGATCCAGATTATGAGAGTTTGAAGGGTAGGATATGAGTTGGGGGTAACTGTCACACTGGAAACTTCGCTCAGGTTTGGTTTTGACGCATTCACTGACTTTTAGATTACAGAATGCAAAGCAGGAAAAACAGCCATGTATGTTGTTATGTGTTTAGTTTTATCAAGGCTAAAAAGTCTTCCTAATTGATTTTCATGTTTCAAAAGTTCTTTTGTTAGCTTGAGCTGAATTTTATGCTGGTTGACATCTTTTGGGTGGTTTATATGTGAGTTGAATGTGTTTGAATGATCTATATGCTAACATTATTGCAAACACAAAAATGAGTTTTTTTTTTTTTGGGACCTCTTAAGATATTATCTATGACTTCTCCTTTGTTAATATTTAACAAGCTTTAATGCCCTCCTATGAGCAATGCGAGCTTCATGCCTGCTCTCTTCTCCTCTATCTATCATACTGAAGCCTTCTGAGCTTTGTCTTTTATCCCATATATTCTCTCTTTGCTAATTTGGTTACTCAATAGACGAACGGTTCATAAATTATATTACCTAAATTAATGCTTTTTGTGAGAAACGGATTGGCCAACAGATTATTCTATCTAGGGATCAAATATCTATCAAGAAACCCTGTTTGATAGAAGCACAGTGCTTCGAGAATATCATTATCTACAATCCCGCAATCCAAACAGATTTTTCTTCTTTTCTGTTAATTTTCATATTTTTTAATTCTAGGTATACCATTTAATTTTCTTTATTTAGATCATCCCTTGCCATTTTGATTGCTTATACTTGGATAGTATGTTCTTTATGGGGAAGCTTTTTGTTAGACCGATCGAGCCAGTCCTACGGGACCGGCCCATGAGAAGCAGGCGGAACTCTCCGCCATCCTGTTCGTGCGATCCGACCGCCGGATCTGACAGAGTTGTTTAGGAAGGATTTTGAAGGAAGTTGGGAGGGAAATTTGAATGTAGGGTCTATTTAGAGATTTCTTTTTAGATTGTATGCATTAAATAGTTAGTTTTCCTAGGGTTAGGGTATCTTGAATTTGGGTGAAATTTGAGATCTCTTAGGTTTAAGTTTTTGGGCTCTAGTGGCATCTAGAGATTTGGGAGAGATAGACCCTCCTCTCGAATTGAGGATCAACTGTATCTTGATATTTTCCATTTCTATTTCATCAAATAATACAAATTATCAACTGTTTTTCTGGTTTTGTGGAGAATTCTCGCTGTTTATCAAAGATCACTAGAAAATTCTTGAAATATTCATGTGTTTCCTATCATTTTTTTTTTCTTGATGACGTTCACACTTTCAATCCTCAAAGGCACCAAAGGCAGCAATTGAAAATATCTAGGGACAAGGGATCTGCTTGGGCTAAGCCAAGGAGATATACAATCATTGGGAGAGGGAAAATAAGAATTTTTTTTTCTCAGTTAAAGAACTTAGGTATAGGTGTACCAAGCTATGCCAAGGATCAATCTAGGTTTGCATAAGATTAATCGAACACAATCCAAACAGACTTGACTTGTTCTTTAAAATTTTGGTCTAGCTTTTTGTAATTATCACTTTTCTGGTCCATGATTCAATTGGAGACTTAAGTAGCATAGAAATTTATAGTTATTGTTCAATATTGTTATAAGATAAAGTGATACATCACTATAAAAAAGTGCTTATCAAGTGCGTTAAGCTTATCAGCCTTACATTGTAGAGAAGAACCTTACTGCGTAGTACTCAAGTAGAATGAAAAGAACTTTTAAGCATATAGCCATTTGTAAGGCTGACGCCAAACAGTTTGAATAATGATGGTTATGTTTACTTAGCATCTTTAAGCAAATTTTGATCTCATACGAAGGCCGATTCAAAATAGTTAAAACTATTTGGTTTCTGTATTTGAATGGGTACACAGACTTAAGATGTAGGTGAGCTGAGCCACCTTTAGTTTTTTATTTGAGCTAGCTCAAGTTTGGCTTCTTTATGGATGTGATGCACAGGTTTAATAAATAGACTAGTTGAGTTTGAGCTAATTAATGTGCTTGGGCTGGATGACGCTTGGCCTGTGGGCTCGACAAAAGAACTCATTTAATAATTTTAATAAAAATGTTGTGTTAAACTATAGTCACAGTGAGGAGTTAAGAGTGAAATTTTTCAAAAAGAATTAAAAGAATAAACCTAACACCCTATATATCACTCCATCTTCCCCCTTCCCCCTCGCTTCCCAATACTTGCCCTCATGCCTCACCTGCTCTTCCTTTCACTCTTACTCTTTTCCCTCTTCCTCTCAACACTCTGATAGAAAACACGTACCCAAAAGCAGAAAACCTTGAGAAAACTGTGATATCTGAGGGAACAACGAAGGATTCCACTAACGGATGTAGAAATACAGCAAAAGATACACGTCTCTTCAATTAGAGAGGAATAAACAACTCTCCAAATCTCTAGTCGAGAGACTAGAGCCCATGCACACAAGAGATCTCAAATTTCTAATTCAAATTCACGATGAAACCTTAACCGTCCCAAAAGAAACTAATTAAAGACAAAGGAAAATTACAAATTCCCTAAATAGCCCCTTAATTCAAAATTTTTCCTCCAAAGCAAATTTAATTAGCATTTGAGCTCCATAGTAGCAGCCGGCCCTCTCTCTCCCCTTTCCCTTGTTCCACCCAACACCTTGGGCTGCTGGCTGTAGTAGGTGTAAACCGGCCCACTAGGGACCGGTTCAACCGGCCCAGGAGAGACCAGCCTAACACGCTCATCATTCTCGCGCCTCATTCGTTTACTTGCCCCCCATAGTATTCCTCCATTTCATTGCCACATCAAAGCCGCCTCTGTCGAAAGCAAATCTCCTTTGTCGATCAATATCCTCGTTCCATGACTATGAAATCTAGAATTTCTTTTAGTGGGGGCACATAAATTAGTTGTATTATTTGGGGAGCAAGAATTGATCGTTTTTTTATTGAAAACATCAAATAGATGGAATATATATTGAAAATTTGAGGACATATCAAATAACATGCAGGTTTTCCCTTCTTTCATAGCTCAAAGTCTGTCTTTAAATTCCTCCGTTCATGGAATTCTTTCTTTGAATGGTGTTTGCCTGTTTTGCTTCTAGCTTGTATTCAATCCAACGGAGCTAAGTAATTCTCTCTACGATAATGTGGCTTGTTAAATATAAATTAGATTATTCATAAAACTATCAAATATAATAGAGATCGCTTGTTCCTATTTTGCTGTTCTCATCCTGTATAAAAGCTCATTGTATTTTAACAATTGGGCGCGCTGCTTCAGGAAGTATCTTTCCTTTCTTTTTCAGACTTTAAAAAATTTGGGAAAATTAAGATATTTTTGACAAGGCAAAACGGAAGTGAAGCTTATACCAAATCAGGCTTTTAAAGCCTCAAGTCGAGCTCAATTTGAGGCACTTTTAGCTTGGGTTTTCATTTGATTAATTAGTAGAGTTCAGTCAATTGATGAGCTGATGGGGAAAAGGATTTTGATTCAAGCATTTATTGTAATGAAATGAGAAAAAGAATGCAAAATTAGATGAGAAATAATAAAATTTTTGTTTGATATGATTTTAAATATTTTTTAAAAAAATTAATTAAAGTTTTGAATTTTTAATATTTTTAGGTTTATTTAATGTTGATATTTATTAAATGAGTTGACTTATGAGTTAGCGAGTCAAGTCAGAATTGATCCGAGCTTCATTTGTCAGTTAAACTTCTTTATTGAGCCTGGCTCATAAGTCTGCTAGATTCAGTTACCCGGTGCTGCCTATTACCACAGATCTATTGTCTTCAAACATTTTGTAGCATACAAAGGATAATTTAGAAACAAATGTGATAAGGTTTCAATGGAAGCAGCTTTAGTTCAAAGAATGCATTTCACTACCCATTGTTGAATTGAGGGTTACAAAATATGGCAAAATTATATTATCATCAATGGTATTCAATTTATAGATGTTACATTTTTATTTTGCGGTGTTGTTTGCCCTCGGATTGCGACTCAAAAAAAAAAAAAAAAAAAAATCTAAGAATTGACCTCTCAATTTCCTTTTAGCTCTAACTTGGTTGTTTTAAAGAAGATCATTATGTTTCTAATACTTTGATTATTTAAGAGCTTTAATTTTTTTCAAATGCTTCATCAGATATTTTCTAGAACCATCAGAAGTCATTCTTTTTTAAGCAAATCAACCAAATAACCCCTAAATCTATCCTAAATGCATAAAACAATAGTATAACCAAAGATTTTTTTCTTAGAGCATATAGATTACTTGATTATTTAAATGGAGCGCAAAATAAATATTTTTTTGTAAAAAAATATTATTAAATTATTAGCATAAATCTTTTATATATACAAATATATTAAAATTCTAGGTGTCGCTAGGCCTGCTCATGCTGCTTCCTGATTCTGGAGCACATCTACTATAAACATCTAGTGGCATCATTGATGCCACATCCTTTGAAGAATCCGAAGATGAATCTGGTAACCTTGATTTGCAGGTTTTTTTTTTAAAACGGGGCATCCACTCATTGTCACATTCACTTAGCAACAAAATTAATTCTCAACTAACTTAAAAAAAGACATCCATCTCAGAAACCTCCTGGCTTACACTTGATTGAATCCCACTTAAAAAGCGCTACCGTTCGAGGGGAATCGAGTACTGGTTCCCAACCGTACTCGCCCACCAACCAAGCTAAGCAACGATGGATTTTGATTTGCATTTAAAGAGTTCATTGGAATGACAATTTTCTAAGCCATCTTTGACGTGACTTCATTCACGTGTCAAATAGTCAATAACTTGTGCCATCTAATTAACCAATTACCAACAAGCTAACGTGCCAGAAAATAAATCCATCCCACGCTAATCGCATTACATCAGCTAGTGTTAGACTGTTAGAATTTAGAGCTTCACAGTGAACAGAAGCACAAGCCACCAAATAAAATTATCATCTGCAATCATGAACAAACAAAACAAAAGTTGCACTATGTTCCCTCAGGATAGAACTATGACAATACCACAAATTAACTTAAATTCAAACAATCTTAATCTGAAAAAGCACAGTAGATAGTCACATATACTTGATCATCTCAGTAACTCGGATGGAAAATAATGAAACCAAGAAGGGGGGAACTGGGAAGCATATAAATGGAACTACAAGTATTTTCACACGACCAGACATGGCTACTTCTATGAAAAAAATAGCAACCCAAAGAAGAAAACTACCGTTACTGACGACGACCAAGAAAAACTCTCGACTCATATCTTATACTATAAAACACAAGCCCGGAATTCGATCAGAGAGGTCGCAGAACCAATGGAGACTTGACAAAATATGTGATCTCAAGCATCAGGACTACTAGACTCCAATTTTGGTTACGCAGCCTTTGTGTCAGTGGACTCCGATTCCTTTTCATCAGCTGCGACAGGAGCATCCTCTTTAGCCTTCTCATCGCCTTTGGGCTCACCGACGGAGAGTTTCTCGAGTTCTCCGGCAGCAGAATCAGCTTCTTTGCTCTCTTTTTCTTCTTTTTTTCCGGCGGCTTCAGCTTGCTTTTCAACCGTCTCCATGAACAACTTACAGTCTGAGAAAACGAGACGACAAAAGGTAATAATCTTCCTCCAATAATTAACATGAAAGCAACAATGTAAGAAAATCATAAATGAGGCATTCTTTCTGCAAAGTGTTACAGCATCTTACTCATCCATACATCACTGCTGTCAATTGGATAAATGAATTCTACGTATTTGTAAAATTATTGACATGAAAAATATGGATCAGAAGCACCCAAAAACAAAAACAAAAAAAATGGTGTAGCTTGGAAATTCTTAAAATTGCAAATATGTGAAGTGCATTATCCTTCAGCGTTTGCAGAAAGAGAGACACTTGTATCAATTACTCAGCAATTATTGCGCCATACATAGATCAAGCAATTCACCAAAACAAGCGAGCAAAAAAGCGAAGTTTAGTAGATTAAGGTTTCGTTTGGGACGGCTTTCTTTCTGCTTCTTAAAGAAACTTTCTAGTACAAAAATTTAAAATTAGAAGCAAAAAGAAAACCATCCCAAACGAAGCCTAAGTCACAGTTTCACTTCGATCCAAGAAAGGTTCGCAAACTATGTGGTTATTCAATTGATAGAGGAAGCATAAATGAGTGCTAAGCATACTATTCACGATCAGGTTACGCAGGCATGACACGTTCATGATTGAAGAGTGAGCTTGGAATTATGCAGTTGATTCATTAAGTAATTAATATGATTTATATCAACCCAATAACGATAATCAATACAACAAATAGGCTAATCAGATACTTTTTATGGTTCATTGAGTGATCTATAACCAAAAGATTCTAGTTTTATTTTGCTCTTAGAGCAAACTTGGAATGCTACCCTTTTAAAAATGGCACGCTAAATCCAGTAGAACAAGCTTGCAGGAGCATGAGCGCATGCTTTGAGAAGCCTTGAAAAGGGGCAAAGAGACGGAAATTTTTATTTCTGTGACATTTTATTCCCAAATCAGTAGAACAAGCTTGCAGGAGCATGAGCGCATGCTTTGAGAAGCCTTGAAAAGGGGCAAAGAGACGGAAATTTTTATTTCTGTGACATTTTATTCCCAAATCAGGTAATACAAATAAACATGCACAGGATAGATCAGTTAAAGCTACAGGAACCGTAAAGATGATAGAAGTCGTTGGCTACACTTCTGCAACTTGCAGCAGATGAGGTTAAGTACAACCAATCACGAACTGGATAACCATAACTATAAAGATCATGTAATAGACTCTTAACGATTTATCCTGAGATGCTGAAATACAGTTCAAGGTCCAAAACACAGCGTTATGACCCACTTAAAGGCACAGGCCCAGAAAGATATTTTGGCTCGTTAAAGAACCACTTCAACCAATCCTCAAAACAAAACAAAAAACAGAATCAGGCCATGGAAAAACACACACACACACAAAAACAAAGCTAAATAAGTGAAGCAAACCACAGTGAAATTAACGCCCAATTGAAGTTCAAAGAAGCCCGCAACAAAGAGAAAAATATTGAACTCCAATGCGCGAATCAACAGAGAATCAACAGCGGCAAAACAAAAAACCATCAGTGAATCAATCCAGACCAGATCAAAACGAACACAATAACTAGTAGCTGGACGGGGAACTAGAGAATAGAACACAAGTCAAGTCGTGCTTCATATGGAATCATCATAAGAACGTGTTCAATGGAGTAAAATTGAAATTAGAAAAAAAAAAAAAGCTAAGTGAATTCAACTAACACAAAATTCATATTGTCAATTTGCTTTAATTCTACACAGCTTAAAAATAACTTATCTCGGATTAATTGAGTAAATCCAGGCATAATTGTTGGGCTTTATGAAGAGCAACCCATGAATCACCATATCCAGGTTTATCACTCCAGTACACAAGATAGCCTCAATTATCCACCATAAATAATAGACACAATTATCATCTAGTATAGACTTGTGAATAAAAAAAGTAACAATGACTGATAGTGTGTTTGGATGCAAATTCATGAGAGATGGAAAAAAAGAATAATAACAAAGCATTGGTTTGTTCATTAAAAAGGTCAAAGTCAAATTTAATACTAGATTAATATAATCACTTCCTAAAATTTCTAATTTATAAGTGTTATAATTCTAAAGCATTGCATAATTTTAATTGGCCCTTCTTCCTCACGTTCAATTTTATGAAGGCTCTTGAAAGAAACCTTTATATATTCAAGCGTTAAATTACCTCAACAACAAATTTAAACTTCGCCTACCTTTTGTTCACATCAATGTAAAACTTGTAGTTTTTCTAATTAGTAGACTATGTTCAGCGAATATCTTCATGCAAATGATATTAACTAATACAAATATTAAAAAAACTAATATTTGTCTTAAGGGATTATAATAATAACCTATAAGACAAATAAAAATAAATAAAATGGATGTCCACCCACTTTAAATAAACCTAAACAAAATGGATTAAATATTAGTTTTAATGAATGAAGCACCTTTAGAATTTAGGTTTAAATTTCAGAAATTTTTTAATGCATGTCATTAATAAATTTCATGAAATATTGATGCAACACTTTTGTCCTTTCATAGGATTCCTTTTATAAATTTGTATGTCAGTAAACGAAAAACAAAAAATAAAACCAAATTCAATCTTATCATTCATTATAGGAATAATAACATCAAATCATTGATCAAGAATTTCATTTTTAATTTGCTAAATTGGTTCGTCAACTATAACAAACATGATTGATTGAATTTTATATTCAAACATAGCTTCATTCTTTGGTCGAAATTCAAGTTTCCGTATAATCTCATTCTCAATTTTGTTTCCACTATAGGCGCAAATTAATATTAAAAAAGGTCATTGTTTTCTACAACAAATAGATCCTTAAAAAATATTCATGATCCATAGTTTCTTTAGAAAGATCTGAATCAAACATACATGATACTCATATGTGGATAGCTTTAGAGAAGATGGCATCAATTTTTCTTAAAGTGCATTAATCACAGGTGTCTTAATTGAATAATCATGATATGTCTCAAGTCTCAACATTTTAAAATATGGACAAAGCGTTGAATAATAGTCACGATGAATTGTAGCTTAGGTCATTCTTAAAGTCTAACCTAAGATCTTTACGGAAACAAGTAGTGATATGATTTAGAGGCATAATATATCCAGCCACAAGAGGTGCAAAACTTGCATAATATAAAAAAAATACTATAATTTATTGTTTATAACTCATAAAGTGATTGTCCAATTGGTTTATATATACGCTTAAGAGAAAATATTGCTTTTTAAGTTGTCCCATGCTAGCAAAGGTAGATTTTGTTTCATTTGTAACACTTTATCAAAATAACTAAACATGTCCTTAATTTTTCCTCAATGACTTTTAACTTTTCAAAATCAAATACATAATCATGTTCAAAGTGTTGTTTTCAAAACAATAAGGGGCTGTTTGGCAACAAGAAGGATTTAACTCAAGTAGGATTTACCTGCAAATTCAGATTTGCTAAATCATGAGGGTATTAAATCTTGAAAATTGTTTGGCAAAAAAAGATATTAAGTCTTAATAAAACATGTAAAACTGTTTGGAAATGCAATTTAGGATTTAAGGCAATTAGTTCATTAAAAACTAAAATTTAACTTGTGTTTTAAATATGAGTTACTATTAATTCCAATTTTAATTGCTGTCAACAAGTTAAAATTATAAATATTATAATTAGAAGCTAACTTAACTATCAAATAACTTAACAAATAATTTAATTGTTAATTACAATATTAATTATCTAATTACTTATTTAAATATTATTTTAATAAGTATTTAATTATCAACTATATACATATTTATCTAATTAATTATTTAAAAATTATTTGAAATAATTAATAATTTAATTATTTAAATTCTATTTTAATAAAATTTAATTACTAAATATACTATTAATTATCTAATTAATCATTTAAATATTATATTACTAACACAGTATTCTTCATTGGATCGAAAGTAACGATGGGAGCTCCCTCACTACTAAGGTCACCAAAGCAGCGACGGGAGCTTACTCACGGCTAAGGTCACCAAAGCAGCGACGGGAGCTTACTTATTGCTAGGGTAACCATTTTTCTCCCCTTTTGCACACTTCTTCATCCAAATCCTGCAAATCTGTTGAACTCCCAAATTTAGTAAATCCCAGACGACAAAAATAGGGAAACATGGGATTTATTTCTCCATAAGATTTAAGAGGCCCTCAAATTCTATTTGGCAGGATTTAAAACAAATCCGACATAAATCTTGCATCCAAATAGCTCCTAAGAGTTTCTTTTTGCTTCAATGAGAAAAGAGCAAAATAAAGCAATACCTTTACGAACTAGAATAATCACGAATCATCTATTTTATATATATATATATATATATATATATATATATATATATATATATATATAATACAAACATAATAGTTAATTAATTAATCAAACTTAAAATGCGAAATAATTACTTTTCATCAAATATAATGATATATTCAATAGCATTAATTTACAATTATTTGAAAGATAAAAAAGAGAATAAGATATATAAATGACATAACTAATGAAATGAAGTAAAAATACTTAAATATTATATACTAATGAAATTGAGCAATCAGCTAAAAAAACGATGAGACATTAAAAAAAACTCTCGAGAAGCTTGTGAACAAGAAGTTGCTAAAGCCAACAAACAGAACTGGTAAAAATTGCACAACCAGCTCAGGAATGAGTGCCAAGAGAAGAACCGTCAAGAAATGACTAGCTCTAGTAAGATGGAATGGAAAAACAATGACCAAAGACTAAATGAATATGAGAAATAAAGAGAAATAAATGATCATGCATAATTATTAAAGCAACTACTAAACTAAAGCATGAAATTTGAACCAGAATTTTGCTCTGACTAGGAGCCGAGTGAACAATGTTACAACATTATGCAAAGAAGCAATGTGATACTCACGCTTTATTACAAGCTTGCACTTTAGAGGCAAGTGATGCATACAAACTCACCACTTCTTTTAACAACACAGGTTCAAAGTGCCATCCAAATTATTGATCCACACTAAAAATTCCCCAAAAATATACCTCCCCATCAAATGCAAGAATATAATTTTGATTCTTGTCATAGTTTCATTAGATTGCCTAGAACAATAACTTGATTTCGTTTAAATTGCGTCACTAAATTTTAAATTTATCCAATTAATATATCTTATTTCTAGATCACAACACAATGCAACCATAAACTTTGATACCAAACCAATGCAAGACGTCTTAGGGTAAGTAAAGGTTTCCCAATATAACAAATAATTTGATGAGCCAAAACACAATTCGGATAGGAAATTCGTAATTCAAAACTACCAATTAAATAAGTATTGGCTAACTTTTGATAAAAACTCAAAAATACAAAAAATATGCAACAGAAGATAATCTAATCATAACCTAAAAAAAAAAGTAGTAAATTTAAAACCAACAAAAGGCCACACATCAATAAGATTCACATTGTAAAAAGAAAAAACCTAGTTGTAATGAATTAAACTAAAATCAAATCGCCCGCAAAGACCAATATTGAATTATGTAATAGAAAAGAAACCACGATAAGAAATCACCAAACACAATATATCATTATATCTATTGCCTATCATCCTACAAGTAAAACACCTCCCAAAATAAAAAGAAATAGTCGCACCGGCACCGCATTTGAAGGAATCGACATTCCAATAAGCAAACATAAAATTGAAGCAGCCAAAAATTTTATTCAATAAAAATTTCCACACATGACTTAGAATTAATTATTTATAATATCAAAATAAACCTTAAAGTAAACTACCTCCAAATCTAGAACAGCGTAACTCATATCAATGAAGCTTATAAACATAATTGTGATTCCCAGTCCACATTAAAGCTTCTAATGATACAAATACAAGCAGCTGCAGGAATTGGATGGATCAACTAAAGCTAAAGAAACTTAAAAAATAACCAATATTAGGAATCGCTAGGTAAACTTCCATAACTTACAGCTGCTAAGATCAAATACCACCAATCATGAACTGGACAGCAACAAATCAATGCAAAGATAATATCCTATAATCTAGCCTTCAAGGATTTATCCAGTAATCCAAAAATTGGATGCACGGAATATTTTTAAAACTGATGAGATTTGTTTTAAGACAAGGGTGATCCTGCCCAATCCTTTTAGCATAATGACAAGAGTCAATAATTAAAGGATTGAATGACTTTTCTTGTTGTAGGCTATAATAAATGTGGTTTGCTACAGTATCTGCAATTGCTAAAGTGCCTACATTATTGCTGCAATACCCGGACGGAGAGGAAGAGGAAGGAAATCTTTTAGGAGAATTGGAATCACTTTTTGCTTAAATAAAAGCATATTGATAGAAAAAAGAAAAAAATAATTTAAATTTGATCCTATTTCTCCTAATCTAATCAAATAAATAAACTCTGTCCATAAATCCATCATTTAGAAACAGTCTTATGCTTTCTAATCTAATTCCACCAAAAAATTAAATTAAATTAAAAAAACAAAACAAAATTTCCCAAAACAAATTCAAATTTTAAAAGTAATCCTTATCATCATCTTAAAATCCAAATTTCTGACCTCTCCATCTTGACCATTAGGTATTTTATTCACAATCCAAATTTACTTGTGGCCACCTAATGATTTTGATATTCCTACCCAGCATTATGATCTTTAAATTATTTCAATAAAATTCTTGGATAAGAGCAGCCCACTTTAGCCCACTTTCTGCTGCAAATGGGAGCTTTTTTTTTCTCTCTCTTAGCCTCGCTCTTTCTTTTTCTTCTGTGTAGCCTAGAGCTTTTGATTTTGTTACGATGTTTCATCGTCACAGAACAAGTTGTGGATCAACAACTAAGATGACTCTTTTCACAATATTTGTCAATAAGAGAGCTCTTGACCCTCCCTCAAAACCTTGTGGTTGCTGGCCTTCCCGATCTTCTATAAAGGTGGAATAATAATTTGATTGATTATATACTTTTTCCATTTTTTACCAGCACAACTTTGAATTGCCTTCCATAGAACATAGCTTCTTACTAGAAATCATAAAAAGGCTTACATGTTTTACTTGAAGGAATTATGGTGCTGGTAAACATATGCCTATGCAATGGCAAGAGGCGAAAATAATGAAATAGAATAAAAAAGAAAATCTTTAATAACAAGGACATATTACAATAAGAAATACTATAAATTTAAATCACAATTAATAAAATTAATATAGGAACATAATAAATATTAGCTATAACACACCTCTATCCCACAAATACTACATGAAATTATACAAATACATCTAATAATACAACGGCACAAACTACCTCATAAATAAAATAAATCTCTAGAAAAACAAATCAAAATGTACATTATCGAGCAACTCGTCAAGCATTACCTTTTTAAAGCCAATTTAAAGACTAGAGTTTTGACTGTTGAGTAAAGATTAACACCACACTCTCAATCATAGCTACAAAGATAAGGTTTTTTTCATTACTTGGATTCAAAATGTCATTAATAATGGTAAATTTCACCTGAAGCTTAAGTTGAAATAACTCTTCCCTAATTTTCTCATAAATAAGATATACATTAACAGAAAACAAACATACAAGTATATTATCAAGTGACTTGACAAATACTACTATTTTAAAACCAACTCAAAGAATAGGGTTACCAAAGTTGTGCACTGACTAACCCAGTCTCTCAACCAAAGTAATAGAGATAGGATTATTTTCACTACATAAATCCAAAATAACATTGATGATGTTAAATTTCACACGTAGCTTAAGGTGGAATAATTCTTCCAAAAATTCCTCATTAATAAGTACATACATCAAGGATATGCAAGATCTACCTTTGTCACAACTCTCAATTACTGTTTATGAAGCAGTAGTGACCGTTATTTTCTTCTTCTATTTCCATTTTGGCCTTTTCTCTAGATGTAGATTCCAAGAACCATTAAGCTTGTGCCTTAATTTTTTTTTCAATAATGATAGTAGTCTATTGCTTCGCTTCTCAGTAGGTAAACTTTCCATCTCTTTTGTACATGCAAGAATTTCTTTCCAATGGAAAGTGTCATGTTTCTTTTGTCAAATGTTATAATTTTTGTACTAGCTTACAGGACATCAAAAAATTAAAAAAGCTCCACATCTATGCAAAAGCTTTCATGAATACAATTTTTTAGTTCAATAAACTTCTAAAGAACTTGTTTGCCTACTAAATTTTTTCATATATTCTTGAACATTTTGCTTATCATCCTACTTCAAATTCTTCCATCAAATCAACTTTTAGTCTTCATGTTCAATGGATAGAATTGAGATTTTAAAATCTTTTAAACTCTAACTACGTCAAAATTGGCAAATCATATTTTTGGATTGAGAATACCATAACAATAAAGTGTGTGATGACAACTTCAAACAAGGAAATGTTTTATTTCTATCCGGATATATAATCATATAAGAACATGTTCTAGGAAACTCAAACCAATTGTATAATACCTAATACCTAAGCTTTAAATGTTCCATCATAGTAAGGCAACTCTAGTTTTTCTTCTACCCTTAAGGGAATATCTCTCCTATACGTATTCTTCTCAACTTCTCTACTTGTTGAGGAGAAGAACTCAAAGTAATTATATAATGCCTAAGCCTTAAAAGTTCCATCATAGTAAGGCAACTCAAGATTTTCTTCTACCCTTGAGGGAATATCTCCCCCATCCGTATTCTTCTCAACTTCTCTACTTGTTGATGGGCTCTCCTCAAATTTGTTGTTTTCTATTGGATGGCTCTCATTATGTCTTAGATGGTGGTGAATTAGATGTAGTGGTGTTGCCTTATCAATAAGAGCTTCAAAGGAAGCTATCACTGTATCCATTTGCTCCTTCATCATAATCATTTGACCAATCACCTATTTCGCCTCTCTTTTTTTTATTTTAAGAATCCTTCAATTGTCTATAAACTCTCTTCAAAGTTGTACTGCAAGATCCCAAGAATCAGTAAGAGTATCATTACAAGTCCTTAATTTAAATATGAAAAAAGAAAAAACATTTTGTGAGTTAGAACTAAAGCTCTGTACCAAATTATGATCTAGTATTAAATATGAAGAAGACTTTCGGAACTGCTAGGAATATCTAATACCAAATTGAATATTAGCTAGTAATTAGAATTAGCTACAGATCCCTCCATTGCTATGAATATCATGGTGTTACTATGCCCAAATTATTACTATAATATTCAAGCAGAAAGGACGAGAGAGCAAATCTTTTGGGACAGTTAAACATACTTTCCATAGCAAAAAAAAAAAAAAACTTACTGATAGGCAAAAAATAACAAATATTAATTTAAAATTTAACATTATACTCTCCTAAACTAACTCCATCAAATAAGGAACAAGTATTCACAACTCCATTATTTAGGAACAATTTTATTCTTCCAAAACTAACATCACAAAAAAATTTAAATTAAATTAAAAACAAATTTATCCAAAACAAGTTTGAAATTCAAATCATTCCTTATTATCATCCAAAAGTGCAAATTTTTTACCTCGTGATCTCGATCATCAGCATATGATTGACAATTTATCTTTACCCATGGACTTATGATAATTTGATATTTTTGTAACCAGAAAAAATCTTTCAATAAAATTATTTCAGATCTTAACATGGTGAACTGCAATTTAAGATCCAAAACAGTAAAAGCAATTTCACTTTGTCGTGACCCACTTCAAGAAACAACCCAATAAGAATTTGTTGTCAATCAAAGAACCCACTCTAACCATTCCTCGTCATAGAACAATAACCAAATAATGAATCAGACCAAGGAAACTGAAAACCAAAGTTTAATCAGTTAACCAAACCCAAAAACAGGAAAAAAAAAAAAAAGTGCTCAATTGAAGTCAAATGAAGTCCAAAACAAATAGCCAAATGGAAGTTTAATTGGTGAACCATTACTGAACCAACAGAAGCAAAGTAGAGAAGGAACTATGAACGTGATGAAAAAACTGTGTTTAATCTTGTTAGAAGCTTCAAATCAAGTAATGATCTGAGAGCACAGTTTGATTGATTTCACTAGTTTTTTCTTCTTCTATTTTAAATAAAAAAATTTAGTAATTTTGACCAAGGGAAATTTGTAATTCCAAGGGAGGGATGCAAATTTTTCTAGGCATTAGGTTAGCTCATATGATTTGGCATAATTTCAACGTTGATTCAATTTATGTTAATCTCCAGAGTAAATTGAGAGATGCAATATAAAGGTTTGTAGCTTGTTTCGAATTGTTCGTGTGCTTGATGGTGGGTGTTTGGAATTTAAAATGGGAATAGATTGTCGCCAAAGAAAATCATGATGAAAAATTAGCATACATTTCCTAGAGTGAATTATTTGTTGGACGATTGGACCAATTGACGCATGCTGCCATCTTCATGAAGCTCGACCCAAAATCAAGCTATCACATTCAAAAACAAATAATGATTAGTTAAGTGGATGATTCTATCATTTGTTGTGTAATACAATGGTGACATTATAAATATAATAAATAGCATTTTGAGGTCATTCATGGAGTTCATGATCATTCACATGATGGCATCCTAATCTATAACTAGCCAAAGAACATATCGGACATGTGCAGAAAGTGTTTATGCTCCTAAATGAAAACCACCACCTCCTCAACTTGAAGGAATGCAACTTTTGGAAGAAGACCCTACTCTACTTGGGCTATAAGTTAAAATGGGAAAAAGCGATGTCTAACTGGGCTTTCAGGTACCACAAATGAATTCAATACCTCCAAATTCAATCAGAGCTTCATCAAACATGTATTTATAGTAATTGATGTGTTCATAGAGATCATAAAACTCATGTTGTGTAAGCAGATCATAATGGGAAAGAAGCCTCTTTTTCAAGACTGTTTGGGTGAGTTTTGATTTTATAGAGCTCAATCGACTAGGATAGAGACTTCCACCTCCTTGATTCGTTCAAAAAATCACTATGGGTCAAGATGGATATTACTTTGAGCAGCAACACTAATGCAGGACATATATGAAAATTTGATTTAAGTAAGGATTTTTGCATGCTTAATAAGTAAGAGCAAATTAATTAAATCTTTAAGGTGATTCAAACAATGAAATAAAACACAAAGAGCGGTAAACACAAGCTTAGGCCAAGTTACTCGCGAAAAAATAAAAACCACATAATAATCAATTACTCTTGACATTGCATACGAGATAGATTTCAATAAGAAATCTCTAATCTAAAAATAAGAATAGTGCTATAAAAGATCTCTCACACACTTCCTACTAAACACTAAGCTTTTAGTGGAGCTTGGCAAGATTTTGCATTAATCAAATAAAACCACAAGCAATGATCAACGAAGAAAGTAAGAGAGAAGGAAAAAGTTCACCCTTTGCTAAAGATTCAACCTTCTCGCAAGCTTGGACAGCCGTTGTTGGTGTCTTTGACGGCTCGGACAGCAACAAATCCATGCTCGAACCTTTGGACAGCAAGTAACCAACCTTGGACATTGATTCTTGATAGTTCCATGTAGCCACGGTCGCTCCCAAAAGGGCTGGACAATAGCGAACTGCTGCTGGAGTCTCTGAACAGCAAATAGGTGGTCTTGGACAGCAGCTCTCCAGGGTTTGGAAGGGTGGACAGCCACTATTAGCATCCAGAAATTTCTGAACAGCAAGTAGAGATGTGTAAACAGCACCACATGAAGTTCGGGACAGCTTTCTCACACGACTCCAAGTAGAAGAAGGTAAGGAAAGGTGGCCGGCCAAGGGGGAAGGCTTGGGGAAGATTGGGTTCAGGTTTTGGGTGAATTAGGCTTAAAGTTTGGTAGAAAATCTTGGAGGGAAAAGCTGAGATTAATTACCAAATAGAAATTTCTTGATTAGGAAGTAATTTAAGTGGGTTATGGGGTAAGGGAAGAGAGCGGGTAGGCTAGGGCTGGGTTTGGAAATATTTCCAGGGGGGGGGGGGGGGGGGGCTGGTTTTTGGGAAAGAAATGTTGGGGTGGAGCTTTGGAAAATTTGGCTAAGGGAGAGAGGGGGATGGGGATGGGGATGGGGGGGGGGGGGGGGGGGGGGGGGGGGGGGGGGGGGGGGGGATGGGGGGGGGGGGGGGGAGGATGGGGATGGGGGCGATGGGGATGGGGGGGATGGGGGGGATGGGGTGTCTAGATGCAATGTATGTGGGGGGATTAACTAATTAAATAATCAATTTAAGATTTTAATTGATTACTAATTAGTGGGCTTTCCAAATTTAGGCATCTTTAATTAGGAAAGTGTGGGGATTTGAATTAATTAAATAATCAATCTCAAATTTGGGATTGATTAATAATTAATGGACTTTCCAAACTTAGACCACTTTAATTTGGAAAGATTTTACTTTCAAATTCTCTTGAATTTGAATTCAAATAATTTTCAAATCAAACTAATCTATTTTAGAAAAGGGCAAGGGGGTGGCCAGCGGCTTGGATGAGCGGGAAAGGAGCCGGCGGCATGGGGTGGTGGTGGTGGTGCCGTCGGTGGGGAGGAGGAAGGAGGGGAACGGTGAAGAGTGTGGTGGGGCCGGCGGTAAGAGGGGCAAGGGGTTAGTTTGAATGGCTTGGTGGTGAGAGAGGGAGGGACGGTTTGGGTGTGGAGGGGAGATGGGTTGGTAGGGGAAGTTGGTCGGCGGCAAGGTGGGGGGGTGGCTAGGGAATCTGGCGGCTAGGAGGAAAATAGATTGAAAGAAAAAAAAATGATAAAACAAACCACGTACCCAGCCGTCTCCAAGGTTGGTGGTGTTGATCCATTTTCCCTCCCTAGGGATTTCTCCAAAGCTCTCTCCTAAAACTCTCACAACTCAAAGAACACATGTGCAGGAATTTTCTTATAATTCATTCATAAACCCTCAAAGAAGAAGAGGGAGGCTTTAAATAGCATGGAGAAAGTAAAAAATACTACAATGCCCCTATGGCTTACACATACCTAAGTCCTTGAGTAAGGGAAAAAATGGAAAAGTATAATAAAACTTCATAAATAAAAACTAAAACATCAATAATAAATACGAAAACCAAAAGTAGAACGGTGAAATTGTGGCCGTAGATCGACGGCCATGCCTCTAATAAGTCTTCCATGTCCTGATGCCCTCATCAAACACACCCTTCTATTCACAAACTAACAACCAACTGAAGTGGTAAATAGAATTGTTATGCACCTACAAAGAGGATTCAACTCACAATTCCAAACACTTGAGTTGAAAATATATCATGCACGCATAAGATTCTAAAGAAGAGGAACACAATAACACCCCACGACAACCCTCCACAACACCAAGGTACTATATAGAATTGGCAAACAAAGGCAAGTGGCTTCCAAAGTGAAATGTCATGCTCGATAGAGAGGAGATGAGTAATGAATCACCTCCTAAAGAGGAGGTTTATGATCAGGAGATCAATGACTTGAAAGCATACGGAGAACAAGTTGGGACGAACTGAAAAAATGAGAACCCCCCTAAAAGAATTATAAAGTTGTTAAGAGGGCCCCATGAAGATTGGTTTGCTATTGAGAAATATCTATCGAGGTCAAAAGGAACCTAGAAAAAGTCCTGAAAACAAACCCAAGAGCCAAGTGAATCAATGACTTAGAGAGTGTTGACGAGCAATTACAATGCCATCCTAAAATTAACATTTCAGAAGATCGATGCCAAAATCCACACCGCCTCCCCATAATTTATAGTCAAGATTCCCGATAGTCATTCAAAAATGTAATCAAAGCTTATAATTAATGTGTTTCACACTTTCCAATTATAACCAAGATTCTTTGCATATACAAAGAGATTTCGAATGAGGAATCATGATTAGCATAAATTAGCCTCTTTAGTGCAATCCACTAGAGTTAGAATCATAGAGAAATTATGCTTAGCTTCTTGAGAAAACAAAGGATCAGATAGAGAGCAGCTCTACAAAGTTAAAGAGCTAGAAAGAAAGAGGGGATTCAAGAAAGTATTGGTTTTCTCCTTAAATTTAATCAAGTTCTCTTATTAATGAAACTTATATGTTCTTTGCTCCAAGATTAATAATTCAAATTAACAACCTCACTCTATTGACATCTATTTGACATTTTGTTGGATCTATTTCTAATTTTCTGCAAATACCAAGTAATAAGATAAATAGAAACAAAGGATAATTGTGGAAAGAAAACTTGCTTGGATTCAATATTTGAATGAATAGAACTAACTTACTAAAAGCTAGCATTTATAGGATAAAGATCCTATCTTAAAAATAAATAAGGATAATTTATAACTAACTTGATTATAGGCTGATTATCCTAAAATCCTGGCACCTAATTAAAAATAGGACAATCAAACCTGCTTATTACAATTTTCAAAAGGAAAAACACTCATTTATAGCATGGACAATTATTCTCATTCTTTAAAAAGCAGAATTTTCTTAAATCATGTTGTTTTCAAATAAACCACAAGAACTTTTATATAGCCAATTACATGTTTTAAACAAATTCTTCCTACCAAAGTGCTTCAATAGAAAAGTTTAATCAATTATTTGGGTTTTATAATAGTAAATACAACACAAATATAACTTCATCGGTTTAAGCTACTAAATTAGTAATATTAATTATGCCTAGATTTCTAACTATGATAGTGTCATTGGAGATCATTTCACATGCACTTGCACTACTCTATGGATATTGAAGGCTATCAGATCTACTGCAAAAGAGCGTGACAACAAGGATATCGAGAGCAAAATATACAATGGTAAAACAAACTAACAAAAAAGTACCCTTTACAATATTAAGCAAATCATCAGCTTTTATGGAGTAAAGCACAAGTCTTAAAATTCCTAGACATGCTTGGTCCAGGGCTATGAAGTAGGAATTACAAAATCATAGCTAGAAGAATATAAAATAGAGACAAATCTCACAACCCGCAAGTTGATATGTTCTACATTAACTACTAGGAACATAGAAAATGATTCGAGCAATAACAACTAATAAAATAGCCGAAACATCATAAAAGAAGTATCAAACATGTTTTACAATAATATCCCAGGTAATGCACGTTGATTCACATTGTAAGTTTTTAGATCAACAATACCAACAAATATTGTGTTTGGATAAACATCACAAAGCATCAATCAAAATTATGATGCAAAGAATACAATTCTTCCTGGAGTATAAAATCCTCAACCTAGGAAGCACAAAACAAATAAATAGAAACACTTTGGCATAAGAAAATCAATAAATTTGCAATTTGACTTGGACTATAATTTCAACATACCAAAAAAAGTAAAACCAAGTCTCAATCGCTAAACCACCAAAGTGACTCGAGTTGATCAGAAAATATTAGGTAGGCTAGGAGTAGTCCCTTCAAAGATGAATAGGATTTTTGGAAACAATCCATTGGAGTATAATATCTCCCAATTTATAGGACCAAACAAAATGGTTTGCACCCCTCAAATGCTCCATGAACAATATGAGATAAAACTATGACAAAGTTTACGTAGAAACTCCTTGATTCAAACTTAATGAGTTAAATTATAGATAAAAAAACTGATTTAAAAAAAAAACAAAAGATAAAACACAATCAGACTAATTACATCCAAATAACTTGTAAAAAACTCTTAATAGGCGTACTACCATAATCTGTGGCAACAATATTAGCTCATGTTGTAGTGAGCTACATTTATTATTGAAAATCAATGAAAGTCCCTAAAATCCACATCATATTTTAATTAAATCTTCCTCCTTTCCATCACAAAGCCTTGCCTGCTAAGATTCCTTTGTAAGTTAATGTTCAAATATGTCTCATTCCTAGATTACAAAATTCTTGCTGACTAATATTCACTTATAAGTTATTTCAACTATTATATTATAAACTCAAACTCGTCTTCGTCAATATAGGACACTGACGCTTGTCTAGGGCTCAATCTATTCTCGAACTTGTTAAAAATAGCTAACGCCAGCTAGCAAAAAAAAAAAACTTGAGCTATGATGAAATCTTGGTTCAACCACATCAAACCAAGCTGGAGAATCATATAATTGGTAAACCATAGCATGTATAGACCCCTAAACTTGAGTCCTTGGAGACTAAATCACCCAAAAAAACATTGATTAAACCATTAACCAGAAACAATGAAAAAAAAAAAAGGAAAGACACTCACTATCCACTGATCCAAACCGAATACAGAATGTTTCATCCTTCAATTCTCCATCCGAAAAATCTGTGGCATGCCAAACGCAGGACTTATCATTCCCAGCATGCTCCTGCAACTTGATGGATGGAAGAACTAACAAGCAAAAACAAAGAAAACGACAAAGGAAAATAAGATCAATAAAACATTAGAGGATCCAGTTAACGAATCAAACAATAAAAAATATCCCAAGAAGAAATCTACTTAAGTGGTTGGCGCAGATCTTCAGCGTCTTGACCTGCCGCATCACAAGCCGGACCTTGCCAGTTTCCTTGTGCTTGAGAATCTTCACGCTCCCCGTCCCCCTCTCCTTCCATTGATTACCCTCCTTATCAAATCGGTACAGCTTCGCCTTCCTACAAGTACAGCAATATCGATCTAAAACAGAACGCAGGAAAACGAACGAAGAGAGGGCAGAAGATCTAAATCTTACAAATCGAGTAGGACTTCCTCATCCTCCTCGCCAGTGGTTACCGCGACCTCCTCAAGCCGGACGATGGGAGCGATCTGAGCCCCGGTGTCCTCGTCCTCCCCAGCGGCTGTCTCACCGGCCTCCTCTTCCTCTCTGCGCTCGGGCTCGTTGCTCGCCATCTAGGTCGGAGGGATATGGAATTTGATTAAGGTTGGGCAAATATGCAGCAAGAGAAACATCTAGGGCTTTATATTTGTAAGGGCGGCGGGGATGTTGATGACTCCAAGGGCTTGCGCAGGGGGCCGCCGAGCTGTTCCACGCGGACGACAGCGTGGATAATAGAGAAATTATTGTCTGAAAATTAATTAAAATGCACCAAGTCAGTATCGAGTCACAATATCAAGTGATATCGAGTAATATCGAGTCATGATATCGAGCATATGAGAGATGTAGCGCATTTTGATTGATCTACGAATGACATTCTGCATCTACACAGAATAATTAATTTGGACAACGAGAGATCTAAATCATCAAACTGTGTAATTTGATTTTTAATTTTATAAAAATTTATACACATGATTATAATTATGTTTAAAATAGAATAATCATGAACAAATTAATTAACTAGTGTTTATACTTTAAAAAATAAAGGTGAAGCTTTAATAAAAGGCAAATTTTACATTTAAATGATAAATAAAAGATAATTACTTTAATTTATTTATTTTTTCTGTTTTGGGGAATTTTACTTTAATTCCTTAATAGCATATTTGCTAAACCGATTTCATTCCTATTTCTTATTCAATTTGATAAAAGCTCAAACATGAATCAAATCATGTACAATCAATTTAGGTGCGGTTTAATTTTATTATTTTTGATATAAAGCATTTTAAATGCATGTATTTTAAAAATAAATTATAATATTTGGTTGAAAGAAAAATAATTGAAATCTTTGGAATTTATCATGTAATTCATTTTTAATGCTTTTGGAATTCGATTGATTATAAAATAATTTCAAATAGACTATAAGAGTGAAGCTTTCCTATCACTATTGGTAGTCATTTGCCCAGGCATCGACCTCCACCTGCTATCGTTGCCAGTTGCTACTGTTAGTCATTCGTCAGCTCCATTGGTCGACTATCATCAGCCACCAACTGTCCAACTAACTCTAAGGTTTTATTTGAGACGGCTTTCTTATTGCTTCTTAAAGCAGTCTTCTAGTATTAAAATTTTAATTTTTGAACTAAAATGCCACTTTAATTAGTAAGAAAGACATCCCAAACTAAGCATAAAATTTTCAAATATACTATACTTTTTTATTAATTGACTAAAATATCATATTATTGCCCTGATTGATTATTGAATAATTATAGTGCTACTTGATGATATATGTTATTATGTTTACTATATCATATAAGTTTATTGTTACACATATTTGCTTCTAAGAATAACATGGCTAACATGTTATTTTCTCATAATTATGTTTTTTTATGTATAAGAATGATTATTATAGTACCAAAGTCATTCCATTCATAAGCATAATATACACTAATGTTGAAGACTTTAAGTTAGAAATTGCAAGCACATATATTATTTTTTCTTATATGCCTTAAGTTTAGTAGGAGATTTGATATGATATAATGGGCTTACTACTCACTATATTGTATCTATAGATGCCTTAGTTTTAGGGAAGGATAAGGCATCTATGGAATAAGGATTCAATCTTGTTGATTTTTGATTAGCTTGTACTATTGGATGATTATATATAAGATTTTGTTTGTAGTCATGCTTTACTATATTTTATTTAGTGAATTGGTGTTCATCCAAGATTATTATTGATAATTCTTCAAGATGATAATAATATAATTTTTTTAATACAGTATATGTTCCATATTTGCACAATATTGTACTCTGTGATTTATTAGCGGCTCTAAGGATATATAAATGAGCTATAAATTTCTTCCAAATATATCATAGAATGTTGAATAGACTTGTATATCAATTAATATAAATCTAATAGGGGTGTAAAAAATTGACCTGACTTGAACCCAAATAAATGGGTTGGGTTTGGGTTGAAATTTTTGACCTGTTTATCAAAGTAGTCGGGTTCAAGTTGTCCCACGAATCATTTTTTGATCCAAAAATGACCTGCTTAATATATTTTTTCCTTAATTTTTTTTACATGTGAGTTTAATTTTATATTTTTATCAAATGTCATAAATTTTTTAGTTAATAAGTTATGAAAAAAATTAACCAAAATGGATTAAAGGGTCGAGTTCAAGTCTTTCGGGTTATTAGCGAGTCGGGTTCGTGGTTGGATTTGGATTGATTGGATTCGGGTTGGGTCAATTTCGGGTCGGACTAGTTGGCCTATTTTGACACCCCCTACGAATACTGATGGATGAATAGATCAAAGTTTACTCATGTGTTGCACCCAACTTAGTATGATCTATTGTAACGTTGATATGTCACCAAAAATCATCTTGATCAGTCACAAATCTTGAAGCATATATGAATTGGAAAAAAACGTGAAGCATATATGAATTGGAAACTTCAAAAATTAAATTTTAGACCATCCAAGCTCCGATTTCAACAAAATAATGATCAAAATAAACTTCTCAATGAGACGAATCCAACAACACTAAAATTGATCCAATTCAAGCCCAAATGAGCCCACATCAAGGGACCAAAGCATATTTAGAAGGTTCAAAGCATTTATTGGAAGACCAAATGATCTCTAAATATGACATGCTTATAGTCAAATTGAGCAGCTTGATGAGATGAATACAATGAGCCCAAGACCGCTTAATTCTGACATTATTAAGAAACTGAAATGCTTGACAAACGATCTACATCAAGGGAATCAGTATGGGTCGTCCGATGGAACACTTCAAATTTACCCCATGTCTTCTTCATATTTATGAGGCATGCCACTCTCAAAATCAACATGGGCCACCCACCGACTACAATCCCTTTGACCTCCATCACCTACCGCCAATTACAGTCCCTCCGACCTCCGTCCCTAGCCAACTACGATCCTTCTAGCCTACATTAGTTGTCTGCTACGATCAGTCCCACCTTCATTGCCCAACTACGGCATCTCAGACCTCTATCGCTTGACTACGGTTCCACCGACCAAATAAACATGCCAACATTCTTTTATCATCAGATTCTTTCAACTCCCACTAAATAATGTGTTATATATGATGTATATTTTCTACATTGAGCAAGTCCTTCCACCGAGGAAGGGCATCCTATATAATCGACTACAATACTAATTGAATCATTTTAACAGAGCCAGACCCTATGTTTTTTTCCCCTTTTCATGGATTTCCACATAAAAATTTATGTGTCTCTTGTAATAACCAGTATTTTGACCTAGGAAAATATTTTTTTTTTTGTCAATATAACTCCAAATCGCAAATCATCCTCGCCATATTGTTGTTATTATATTAATATAATATTTAGTTTAATCAAATTTTAATAGAGAATTCATATAAATAAATTTGAGACTTTAAAATTAAAAAAAACCATAAAATAAATCATTTTATTAAAAAATATTGATGAAATTAATTTGCAAAATGGACGACGATCCTAAAATCTCCACTTGTACCGACATATGTTAATTTCTTAAGTATTTTTTACCGTGCCCAAAAATTATGAAAAAAATAATGCAAGTAAAATACTACAATAACAATACTATGGAAAGAACGGTTTACGATTTGGAGTTAAATTGACTCAAGAAAAAAAATATTTGCCTCAATCAAAATATGGGTTATTGCATCTCTTATGACTCTCGCCTTTCATTCTCTTACATGTTTGTGTGCTGAATCTTTGTGCAAATCTAGGATGCTAAACTATATATCTCTTTATTTCCATAAATGTTCTAGGATGCAACAAATGTAAATGCCACTAAAATTAGGTCATTAAAAATTGTAGATGATTTTTTTCTCTATCCTAGTTAGGAAATCAAATTCAACAAAAGATCTTATTTTTTCCTAGTGAAATTTCTATATGTAATGGACTTTTTTTCCCAAATTTGAGTGTTAACTTTATTTATCTAGTGTAAATAATATGTCACATGTTTCTATTCAGAGTTAACCAAGGATGTTTCAGAAGTCCAAGGAAAAGTGATGGGGACATCAGCAGAAAAATCTGGATTGTCTACCATCAGAGGTGCCGTAGATCAACGACAATGATTAGGAGTCTTTATTTATAGTTTTTTTTTTTGCATTTAATTTACTATTATATTTTATTTTGTGAGTATTTTCCAGTTTACCCTTATGTTAAGTTATATGAGTGTTATAGCCCAATGGGCATTTTAGTCTTTTGAGTCCTTCGTGATTTGAGGCCTATATATTGAGCCCTTGGCTATTGTAGTAATATAATGACTACTTATGACTTTGACTTCAATTTTCCTAAATTGTGTTTGAGTTTTTTGAGTCAGAGAAGTCCCTAGGTGTGGGGCAACACAACACTAAACAACTGGCACCGTGGCAAGATTCTTGGCTCTATCTTCTCTCCTTCCTCACCCCTTCTTTCTCCATACAACCGAACTACCCAATCCTCTTCCAAACAATAAGCTGAACCCCTGCTATCCTCCTAAAGCCAAATTCCTGCAACCCCATACAGTCGAACCACCCAACCCTCTTTAAAAATTAAAACAGCTAGCCAAACCCTTGTTGTCCTCCTATAGCCGAAATCCTGCAGCCCCATACAACCGAACCACCTCCTCTCCCTTCCATTCCCACTCACTGTAAGCCCATTCTTCCTCTCCTCCCATTTCTTGTACAGTGGCAACTCACCTCCAGCCCACCCACTACTTTTCTTAATGACTTTCTATTGTTCAAAACCTTAAATGTTTATTTCTTCTTAATGGCATTGTTAATATCATATCAAACTCTCTTCCGCTAAAATTATTCGAAGAGTTTGAGTAAGGGAAATTCCCTATGACTGTTCTAATTCTTAATTGTGGGATTTGTGTAGCGTGCAGATAAATACATATTGCCTTAATTATTATTTTATTGTTCTCTACAAATACTTATGATTGTTTGCTATTACTTTATCAACAATTGAAAAGTCGCTTAAATCAGCCCTTGATCACCATTGTTATTAATTGCTAAGCTTGTTATTATTCCTAAGCAATTTCAGAATCTAGCATATGTTTCACATCAAAAAGTCTATCACTTACATGCAGCTCTCCTTGATTTATAATATTGATACCCCAACAGTGTAGCAAGAATGTGCCTTCATTGATGCAGCCCTGTATTATGATTACTTAGAAAATCACTAAAAAATACAGTGTCTTTATGAATTGAACTCTTGTCAAAAGCACACAGAAGATCGTAGTTTATAATTATCCTCTTCATAAGAATATCGTAGTTTATTTAGCTTGTACTAAGTATTTTAGCTTACTAATATTGAATGAAAGAGATTACTGAAATCTGAAGATCAATGCATATGTAAAACAGCCATATTGTTTATTAAATATCGCAATGAGTTATTTCCCCTAACAATGCTCCTTCACTGTTTTCTTTTTATGACTTGTGACAGCAGCTAATGGAAGCCCACTGTGCCAGTGCTAGGGGCCTTCTTGCTGGTATGGAATTCTCATTTTTTTTGTATTGATCTTTGTCATGAACCTAATAGTACCTAAGAATGATTGGATTGAAGAAAATTGAGCCAAGGAATATTGGGGCAATTCCTTTCATTGTAACAGTTTGGTTCTAGGAGAAATTATTCTGTGTGGAGACGAATGCAGAATATCGTCGGAGACCAACCAGAATGCGCCACGTCGGTGGTACCGAGCCACTGTACCAAGCACAAGAGTGACGTGGCTTATTCTGATGGTTCTCCGGAAGGCATTCGGCATCTGCACAAAATAATTAATCTGGTTCTAGACCGTTGAGTCCTTCTATGATGAACTCCTGCAATTACTTCCACAAGCCTGACGTCTACATCGAACTTCAACACGACTTCCTTGTCTTTAGATTCATCTGATGCATTTTATAATGAACTCTAATTGCAATTTTCTTGTCATCGTTGGATTTGTGAACGTCTTTAACAATGAACTCGAGTCACTGGACATGATGATGCCTTCTACAATAATGACTTTTCCAACGATCTCCCTCTAACATTTTCGGGCGAGCTCCTATGTCGACTTTTGTATCTTCACCATCGTCTCAAGCTCAAGCTTAGGAATATATGAGCGAGCAGAGCACGAGCTCGAATTTGAGCCTGCCATTAAACAGAAAGGTCGAGCTTGAGTTATACTAATGAGATCGAGTCAACTCGATTGTACCACTACTCTCTATAATTTTAATTTTCTAATCCACAATAATATTATTTTATTTAAAATAAAATGTATATTTTGATGTCACACTAAAGTAATTAATAAATAAAAGTTAAATTTTAGATGTTAGAATTGTTGAATGATATGTATATAAAACCCCTAAATAAATTCTTCTAGATATTTAACCACTTCACGAGAAGGTGGAGCGGTCTGGAAAGATCAGCAATGGCGTCTTCTACTGTCCAGCTATCTGGACTTCAGTCATTCTATCTCCGCTGCCACTCATCTTCCCACCCTCAACCCAAAACCCTAGCTCTTCCTCTTGCTTCCTCGTCTGCTTATTGCCCTGAAGTCTTATCCCTGCGCTCCGTACTCCGAAGGAGTCGACGCCGCCGGCACGTCTTCGTCCGATACAGTGTTTCCGGCACCTTTTTCGTAAACTTTGCGATAAAAAAACTCTCTGAGACTGATCTCGTTCCCATCCCTTCGGGTTCCGAAGGAATCGAAGGCCTGTTCCCTGCTGGCGCTGGTGTCTACGGAGTTTATGACAAGAATGGAGATCTTCAATTTATTGGGATTTCCCGCAACGTCGTCGCTAGTATTACCGCACACAGCAAGACGGTTCCGGTTCTATGTAGCTCAGTGAAGGTGACATTCTCTATCCATTGAAGCTATTCTTCCTTTCTTCTTACGGGCAGCTTGGTTGCAAGATTTTGCCAGGATTTAGGGTAGATCTTGACAAACTGTTTTTTGAGCCACATAAATCCTACTACCTTCGTTAATCCTATTTAGATTTAGAAGATTTTCTAAATTCTACTTGAATTATATGCTACTTGTAGCCAAATAGCCCCTTAAGTTTTGAACTTTTGATTAGATAAAGTGGTCTCATGGTCAGTTCTGTAGAATTTTTGAAGATAAGAAGATTCGGATGCATACTCATATAAGCAATTGGATAGCCTGGTCTGATTCATACGTAAACAACTCTCATGAGTGATGAGTATATCACTGAAATGTCGAGATGGAAGGTGCTATGACAATTAAACCAGTCTAATTCCTCCTGTTTGAGTCTTGTTTGGCAAATTCAGCAATAGACCTAACACAGAATCACGATAAAAAGCTCACAGCAAAATTGTTGACTAAGATTTTGATTATTAGTTTACTTCCAAAATGATTGATTGTTGATGAAACAGTGCATTGAGTTTCTGAATAACAAGAGTGAGATGATTGTATCAATTGGTTGTAGGTTTGATGACCAATAGACCTAGTGAGAGAATATTGGCTTGTTGAGTTTATTCTCCATTGAAGACTATTTTTGTTAACCTCAAAACTTAAGGGTACATAACTAACATAAGCATATTTGATCTTGAAAGTTCATCAGGACATTTTCATTCTTTATTTTGGTACTGGTAGAAAGAATGAAAGTAAGGAGAAAGAAAATTTTAATTTCTTATGTAGGCTATGCTTGCTGTCTATGGGCTGCATTCCTTTGAAAAGGCTGGCATTCATCTAATATGCTCAAAATGATCAGAAGATGACTGAAGGTATTGATATATTATTAGACAAATGATTCTTGCCTCCAGAGCATTTGTTAAATTGTTGAGGCATTCATTCATTTAGGATCTTGATTGTTTCTACAAGGTGAGTTCTAAAGAGTAGTTGGATACTTTTTTATGCCTTTTTCTTTTTCCTGTTCGTTGGATCTAAAGCGTGTGGTCTGCCATTAAATCCTTGTTTATTTACTATTATTATCGTTCATGTTCTTATCCTTTTGATGTGTTGGAATTGAATACTATATCATGCTTGAAGTCCTTAATTGTCGTTATAATTGAAAGAAAACAAACACTTATGTGGAGGATTGAGAATGATTCTATGGCCGTTTATTTAAAAAATGGTGGCAACTTGTTTTGCACAGAAACATTTCTGTGAGATGATAATGTTATAATTTTGCATGCATGAATAACTTCTTTTCTGCTCTGAAAAGAAGACTCTATTGGAATTTTTTGCATTATATTAGGAGGTTTGTATGTGATAGGAAATAGTTGAATATTTCAAGTAAACCCTAACAAAGATGGAGAAAAACAGCAAACGATTCGCACAAAATCCGCAACTGAATTAAAATAAATAAATAAAAAATGATTCGCACAAAATCTGGTGTAAAACTCTCCAAACAGTAATTTGATTGCAAAAGTGAGAACTAACGGAAACAGCGAAACCAAAGAAACAATTGATCCTCAATTCGAGAGGAGGATCGTTCTCTCTCAATCTCTAGATGAATCTAGAGCCCAAGACACCAAAAAGAACTCTCACAAGAACACAATAATCAAAACAATACCCTAACCCTCATCTACCCCTCATACTTATGTCATACAATTACAACAAGAAGTAAAATGACCTAATAGCCCTTTGCTACCCCCTCCTTTGGCTTCTAAATTTGAATTTGAACTCTAATGGACCCCACCCAAACCCTCTCTCTCCTTTTTGCCGCCGCCCCTTCACTTGTACATATGAACCGGCCCCTTACAAGGGGCCGGCTAGACCAGTCTAACAATATGCTATTTCACAATTGTGTTGAAAATTAGGGTTATTTGATGGCTTAATTACATATACAATCTGATATACATGCATATTACCTATGTAACTGTACTAGAGATTTGATCCTTGTTGCAACCTCATTGTATCCATGGCTTCCAGGAAATTTAGAATAAGATTTACAAATTGAAAAAATGCATTGAATTAACACCAATTACATGCCCAGTTACAACCTCTATTGATTTGTTTCTCTATCAAATTGCATATTCCTTGCAGGTAGGACTAATAGATGGCGATAATCCTGATAAGACAGTTCTAACCGACGCCTGGAAATCATGGCTCGAAGAGCACTTAGCTATCACAGGCAAAATACCACCTGGGAATCAAAGCGGGAATAATACCTGGGTTCGAAAACCTCAAACAAAACCAGATCTGCGATTGACCCGCGGCCGTCACGTTCAGCTCTCAGTTTCGCTCGAGGAGCTCATCGATCGGCTGGTTAAGGAGAATGAAGTAGTGGCGTTCATCAAGGGATCAAGAAGCGCCCCCCAATGTGGGTTTTCACAGAGAGTTATCGGCATTCTGGAGTCTCATGGCGTGAATTTTGAATCTGTGGACGTGCTTGATGAAGAGCACAATTATGGATTGAGGGAGACGTTGAAGAAGTACAGTAATTGGCCGACGTTCCCACAGGTCTTTGTTCGTGGTGAACTTGTTGGTGGATGTGATATTATTTCGTCAATGGCTGAGAAGGGAGAGCTTGCTGCGTTGTTTAACAAGTAGGTTTCTTTGTAGAAGTTTCATAGCCCTTTAGTTTAAAAACAAGTTGCATATGCTTTCATATGATTAATTTATTTTGATTGTGCTTAAGTTATCAAACTGTTTGTACATGTAATTTTATTAGATCAAGGGTTAAAAAAAACGATTTTTTGCTTGTTTTTAAGGCTTTTCTATGTGTTTAGTCTTATACATTTTACTGATGTTTTTTACCTTTGTAGTTGTGTGTAGGGGTGTAAATGAGTTAAGTTGAATATATGCCTAATCGATCTAAATTTGTTTAACTCTTGATGAGCTCGAGTCAGACTCTAGCTCGTTAAGAAATTATGAGCTTTTAGCCTTTAACTCGTGAAATAATTAAAAATATTGAATATATATTTTATTATATTATTCAAAATTAGATTTTAAATATTTTTTTAATTCAAATGAGCAGCTCGATAATCTTATGAGACAGCCTAGCTAAGCTCTATCCCGAGCTTGTATAATATGGCTCTAGCTCTAACTCTTCGCTCAATAAACTGGACTCGTAGCCTGGTTAAAGAGTCACGTTTGAGCTGGCTCGATTCAATTACACCCCTAGTTGTGTTAGTTACAGAAATGTTACGTCTAATATTTATTTTTTGAGAAATATGTTAAAACTAATTTTATTTGTACAAAATCTTGAAAACTATTGAAACTCTGGCATTAAATTGTAGGCATTCCAATTGTACAAGTGAAATTCACAGATTTAGTAATACTTCCACATCAAATGCTGGCCATATTATGAACCTGTAAACAAGTAATTCTTTCATGAATTATATTAGGATTATCATATCAATAACCTCATATAAATTATGTATTGTCTTATAACTAATTGTTCTCTAGAAGCTCCTCCATTCTTAACTCTAGCTAAATCATCCACATCCTTTCAATAAACAAAGAATCGATCACTTTTCTTCGTTGTTTCCTCCACTCTCTTATAGACGGGAAATTATTGCGTCCGGTGTCCAGATTCGTCAGGACACCAATCCGGTGTCATCACGTCAACCAAATATACCTGGACCCAGTGTATTTGAGTGACATGACATCACCGGATTGGATGTCCGGACATCCGGTGACCGGACGCAATAATTCGCCCTCATAGACACCGCATTTTCTTCCACAAGTTCTACTCATTCTGGTTTTGCTGAGAAAATTTGAAGCCAACATCCATATCTTTATGGTAGAACTTGAGTAAAGTTTTCTTTGTTTGTAGGAATCACATAATCTGTATTATAAAACACTAATACTTTTCTCTTTTTTGCGGTGCTCTTACCCCGTATTTAGCAAGAAAATATGTTGCGCGGAATATTTCGTATCGGATTGATTTGGATCCTCTCTGGGTTTTTTTGTTAGAAAACACTTGAAGATAAAAACTAATGATCTTAACAAAAACAGTCAGAAATCTCTGCAAATCAAACGGAGAATCAGATAAAAATAAGAATTTTATTGCCAGAACACAAATTAATTGAAGAAAACAACAAAACACAATTGATCCTCTATTCGAGAGAAAGATCTATCTCTTCCAAATTTCTAGATGCTGCTCAACTGCTAAAGCTAAGATATCTCAAATTTCAATTGAATTTAAGATGCCCTAACCCTAGAAAACAAATTATTTAATGCATACAATTCAAAAGGAAATCTCTAAACAGCCCCTGCTTTGAAATTTCCCTCCCAACTCTCTCTAAAATCCTTCCTAAATAACTTCCTTGGACCCGGCGGCTCAAGAGAGGCAAAACTTCTACCTCTATTCAGCCTGGGCCACTTGAGCCGGTCCATAAGGAACCGGCTGGACCGGTATAACATTTTCATATTAACTGTATAATACACAGGCAGTAATTCTAGCCATTCAGTATGATCAAGATTGGTCATATAAATATGCTTATAAAATCAAGAGTTATTTTGAGACAGATTAATATAATCAATGTAATTTTATTATATGAATTTAATTCTTCAAATCAAAATAAAAGTTATTAATTATTTTATTAGAATTTAAACATACAAATTATTATAATAAATTTAAATCTTAGCATATATATATATATATATATATATATAAACAGTAGTTCTCAAAACTTTATGTATATGGTATACAAAATGTATAAAACATCAAATGTTACCGTTAGAAAAGAAAAAAAACACGAGTATTACATTACATTCATGACTTTGCTAATTAATACTTATTGATCACATGATATTATTGCATATATTGCTTTAAACAGCTAATATGATAGAAAGTGGTATAAGACTATTCATGATACAGTACATATTTGTGCATACAATATGGTAGAACTGTTGCTATCATGGTCTTACTGATTTCTCATTTAACAAATAGGCTTAACTTTAGGCTTCGTCTAAGGCGGCTTTTTTTCTGCTTCTTAAAACAATTTTATTAAAAAGTTATTTTAAGAAGCAATAAAAAAGCTGTACCAAACGAAACCTTAACCGAACAAAATGCAAGTACTTCAAGCAGGAGAATTGGCAACTCAATTTCGATTGAGCTTTGTTTTGTATAGCTTTTGATCATTATTTTTTAAAATTATTTTTAAGAAATTTTATACTAAAAAATAAACCCTAAACCAAACATAAATCAACTTTATCTAATCATTTGGGTTTATTTAAACAAGAACAAAAAAAACGAATGCAATTCTCAACATCAACAGGCCACAAACTGCCTGAAATTTTAAATGATTTGCTCAACTTCAGTTCAAATCCGGCTTTAAATTATTGTTTTGTGGTTTGAACTAACATTCAAAACATGCTAATCATGGTTATTGCAAAATGAAATGCAGCTGATAGAGTAATAATAATAATAAATCCAGTCATAGCAGCAGGTAAATTTTCCAAGTCTTAGATCTTAAATATAAATGCAGATTTACAGAGACAATCTTATTCAACTATACTAAGCATACCTGGCCAGTAAATTCTAAATTAGAACATTACAAGAAAAAATTACTTGTTTGTAGAGCAGTAATGACATGGCGCTTAGTGTTAGAAAAGGCATTAACTTGCATTCACTTGATCATTCAGGACCAAACTACGTCAAGGTTCTTCCCAAATGCTGGGGCTGGCAATTTGTTAGCGATCAGTTGTCTCAGTTCAATCTCACCAGGAAATCTTTGCTCCGTCAATTTTGAGAAAACCTGCAAGATTAAGATGCACTTGATTAAGCACCAAAACCGTAAGTTTATTTGTTAAAAGATTAGTCTGGACTAAAGGACAGCAATACTGATCACTGATAGAAAATACTTGAATATTTCAAGTAAATTTTAACAAAAATAGGAAAAAACAGCAATAGAATCAAACAAAATATGGTGGAAAACTCTCCAAATTATAATTGGATTGCAACAGAGAGAACTAATGGAAACAACGAAAATAAAGATACAATTTATCCTCAATTCGAGAGGAGGATCGTCTCTCCCAATCTCTAGATGAGTCTAGAGCCCAAGACACCAAGAAGAACCCTCATAAGAACCAATAATCAAAACATCACCCCAACCCTAATCTTCCTCCCATACTTAAGGCATACAATTAAAACAATAAGACAAAAAGACCTAAAGGCCCTTGCTGCCTCCTCCTTTGGCTCCAAATTTGAATTTGAAATCAAGTGGACCCCACCCATTCTCTCTCTCTCTCCCTCTTGCTGCCGCCCCTCCTGCTGACATGAACCAGCCCCTTGGAATAGGCCGGCTGGACCGGTACACTAGGGGTCGGTCTAACAATCACATACTGAATATTAATGTATTGTTAATCAACTAAAATAAAATTAATTCGAAGAAAAAATAAGTCCATTGAATTGATTTCTTGTTGAAAGAAGAAAAAAACATCTTGAAATAGAAAATTCACCTCAATTGGATATGTGAAACAATAAAACTGCAAGTGGCTATTTGAGAAAATGAAAGAAAAAAATACAACATAATTCCAATATTCAAGCCGACCAATCTTCTATATCTAAATATGAACTCCAGAATTTGCTGCAATAGTGGCTCCTAACAAAGTTTAAATATTCTTACCGGCAAATATAAGAAATAATCGCTTAGAATCCTCAATTCATTCTTATTAGGTGCTGTATCAGGTTTTAAGCTATTTCATACCATCTTTTGCATAATTTCCACTCAAGTTATATTTTCGTCTACCATTTTCATGCCTAATTCTTATACATTAATTTTGTTTACCCATCATATTAATTAGTGCACCATCCAACCTCCCCTATGGATGCCCAAACCACCTAAAATTTTTTCACTACTTCATCTAAATATGTTATTCCCGCTATCACTTAGGCTTCGTTTGGGACAGCTTTCTTACTGCTTTCTTGAAGCGACTTTCTAGTTCAAAAATTAAATTTTTGATACTAGAAAATTGCTTTAAGAAGCAGTAAAGAAGCCTTAGTCTATAATCTTCTCTCACTATATCATTTCTGATTTGACCATATCTGAACATTTGAAATTCTAGCACACTCAACCAATTATGAAATATTTCTTTCTCACCGAACAACCGGACTCATAAAACATACCTGATATAGTTGTACTTTAATAAAATTTTCTCTTATCTCCATGATAGTTTTACACGCTATGATGCAGTATTTTTGCCTCACGAGAAAAAAAAATAAAGATGAATTATTAGGATGAGTGTTATTCAATAATTTTCAAATATAGAACATGTCGGAAGAAATCATTACACATTTTCAGATACACAATGCTTGCAAAAAGATAACAAGATCATAACACGTACCAATTCACCATTGCAGAAAACCTCAAAAGCGCCAGAACTTTGTAGAGAAGATTGAAGGAAATTGCCAAGAAGCCAAGTGGAAGCAAGAGCTCCAAATTTATTGGCACGCAGAGAGTAGTACCATGGAGGAGGTACCATTCCCAATCTAGGAAAAATATGCTCTCCAGCCACAATAATTGTGATCAATCCAACTTGGGCAACAGGAACTGCCTTGCTTGCTATGCGTTTTGGAAAAGCAGGAGGATAGTTTGATAGGATAATCTCAATTCCAGGAAAGGAAGCTTCAAGCATATTCTTTATGTTTACTGCAGTTCCCCTACCAAGAAAACATATACCACGTTGCATAACCACTCATTCAAATGAAAATCAACAGTTTGAATATAAAATAAAATAAAATAAAATATGAGCTCTGACGTAAATCTACAGAAATACTTTTCTTCTGAGGCAAAGAAGATGTAAATTAAATTGTTTTTATCTGTTCCTGAAATTTCAATAAGAAATAAACATGTATGAACTTGTATTTTTGATAAACCTCATAACAAAAGAATTTCGGTAAAAACAAATCGGTAGGATAGAGTACTTCTCTCTAATAATTATTATCAGGCCTGAAATTTCAATAAAAAAACCAAGATGAACTGAATGATAATAAAAAAAAAGTACTTTAGTGATTGAAAATTAATGATAAATTGTAACTATCAATGTAGATCATGCAATACAGGATATGCACCAAGAATATTTTGGATTACAGTAGCCTTTCTAGATTATTCTAGTATTTTATCTCAATTTTACTCTACATTATTTTAGGATTATATTTTCTTTTAAATTATCTGATATAATTTCTAGGACTTTTCTATATTTAAATTTAAATAATTTGGATTTATCATGTAAACCAATTACTCTATAGAGTATCATATTCCCCATGCACTGCACACGGGAAAGATGAAGTGAAGATTAACAATCAAAAGCAAATAACTTAAAAAATAGTTGAAGCATCTCGTCACTAGTCATTGGTTAGTTCTGGTCTTATACGATCATCATCATAGCACAACCTTCATTAATTAAGGCAATCAAAAACAAATTCAATTCCCGACCAAGGTTGTCCAATAGATTGCAATGAACTTCATCTAGATTGAGATTTCTTCTAGAATATACTGATAGGAAACACTTGGATTTCCAAGTGTTTCTCACCAAGATCAAGTAGATCCAAGGACAAACTGCTGTCCACAGCAGAAAAACAGCCAATAATACAAGAAAAATCTGAGAAGAACGCGTAGGAAAACGATGCAAACACTTTTATTTCGCTAACGGATGAAAGTACTTGCAAGATACAACTTTCCTTCAATTCGAGAGGAAGGAAAAACTCTCCAAAAGATCTCCGGCGAAGCCAAGAGCCCAAGACACCAAAACCTAGATCTCAAAACAATTCAAATTCCAGATAACCCTAATTCTCTCTTAACTCCCTAATTAAAGCAAAAGGAAAGATACAAATTACGTAAACACCCTCATCATTCAAAAATTCCCTCCAACGAAACGCTCAAAACCCCCCTGGCCCGCTCCTTCGTCCGCTGCTTCCGCGATCGGCGGGTTCCGCCCGGCTTTGGACCGCCGGGCGTAGAACCGGACCGGTCCAGCTGGGACCGGTCCAATGTTATGCGTAACATTACTCCCCTCCCAAAAACTCACCTTGTCCTCAAGGTGAAAAGAAGGAAATTGCTCCTTCACTCTTTTAAAAGGCTCCCATGTAGCGTCGAAATCAGGGAGGCCTCTCCATTTGATCAGCACTTCTTTGTTGCCCATTTTATCTGTTCGGACTCCTGCAAGCTCTAGTGGTTCTAAAACCACTTCTAAGTCCTCCGTCATAGTAGCTGGTAGTTCTACACTCACTGCATGCTCCCCAATGGCTCTCCTCAACTGAGACACATGGAACACTGGATGTATAGTGGCTGAGGGGGGTAACTTCAATCTGTATGCCACTGCTCCAATCCTCTCCAACACTTCATAAGGGCCAAAGTACCTCGGTGCCAATTTCTCGCTCTGCCTTCTAGCCACTGTCCTCTGCCGGTAGGGTCGTAGTTTTAGAAACACCTTCTCTCCTACTTCAAACTGCATGTCTCTCCTGTGTGAGTCCGCCTGTTTTTTCATGATTTGTTGTGCCCGCAGCAGATGTCTCTTTAGTTGTTCCAGTATCTTGTCTCGTTCCTCTAGGTACTGTTCCACAGACGATACTGGTGTGCTTTTTCTTCCATAGTGCACTAGGTGCGGAGGGTCTCTCCCATATAGTACCTTGAATGGGGTCATCTGGGAAGCGGAATGGAATGAGGTATTGTACCAATACTCAGCCCATGGCAGCCACTTTGCCCACAATCGTGGGGTTTCCGAGACAAAGCACCTCAAATAGGTCTCCAAGCTTCGATTTACCACCTCCGTTTGTCCATCTGTCTGTGGGTGATAGGCTGTACTTCTCTTTAGAACTGTGCCCTGCATCCTGAAAAGCTCTCTCCAGAACTGGCTGAGGAACACTTTGTCTCGATCAGACACAATTGATTCAGGCACCCCATGTAGTCTCACCACCTCCCTGATAAAAGCTGCAGCAACTGACACTGCAGTGTATGGGTGTCTTAGGAGAACAAAATGTGCATACTTACTAAGCCTGTCAACCACCACCATAATGACTGTGAACCCCTCAGATCTTGGTAGGCCATCAATGAAATCCATGGATACTTCCTCCCAAACTCTGTTCGGAAGCGTCAATGGTTGTAGTAAGCCTCCTGGAGCCATGGCCATGTACTTGTTTCTCTGACATACTTCACACCTGGCCACCATCTCCTCCACATCTTTATGCATCCCCTTCCAGTAGAGCTCGGATGCTAGCCTCCTGTAAGTCTTCTGAACCCCCGAATGTCCCCCAACTGCACTGCCATGAAACTCTTGCAACAAGTGGGGAATGTGTATGGAAGTTCGTGGCATCACAAACCTCCCCTGATACAATAGTCTCTCGCCCTCAATACAGTAGCCCGGATGACTACCCTTGTCCTTCTCTAGATCATCCCTGATCTTCTTCAGTCCCTCGTCCAGCCTACTTTCTTCTTTGATGGCCCCCCAATCTACTATCAATGGCGCTGACACAACCAACTCTTGAATCTCCCCAACGCATCTGGATAAAGCGTCGGCCGCTTTATTCTCCAAACCAGGCTTATAGTGGATTTCAAAATCATAGCCTAATAGTTTGGATAACCATCTCTGATGCTCTTCGGTCACCATCCTTTGCTCTAACAAATACTTCAAGCTCCTCTGATCGGTCCGTACAATGAAGTGTCTTCCCAAGAGATATGGCCGCCACTTTTGGATTGCCAAAACAATGGCCATCAGCTCTCTTTCATACACTGACTTCAATCTAGCTCTGGCTGAAAGCACTTGACTGAAGTACGCTACTGGCCTGTGATTCTGCATTAACACCGCCCCTAACCCATATCCTGAGGCATCTGTCTCTACTACAAAAGACTGCTCAAAATTTGGAAGAGTTAGAACAGGGACAGTCGTCATGGCCTCTTTCAATCTCTCGAATGCCTGAGTGGCCGCCTCTCCCCAGCAAAAATTGTCCTTCTTCAGCTGCTCAGTCAAAGGCCAGGCAATGGTACTGTATCCCTTCACGAACTTCCTGTAGTATCCCGTCAATCCTAGAAAACCCCTCAATTCCTTGAGGTTCCTAGGTAGCGGCCATTTCTGCATTGCTTCAATTTTAGTTTGATCCGCTGCTACTCCTTCTTGTGATACCACATGTCCCAAGTATTCCACACTTGCCTGAGCAAAACTGCACTTCTTCAGGTTGGCTTTCAACTGGTGCTCCTGTAGCACTTCCAATACCACTCTCAGATGCTCCCAGTGTTCCTTCACAGTCTTGCTGTACACCAGGATGTCATCGAAAAAGACTAGGACAAACTTCCTAAGGTGCTGCTTGAATATCCGATTCATCAGGGACTGAAAGGTTGCAGGAGCGTTAGTCAATCCAAAGGGCATTACCAGAAATTCATAATGCCCTTCATGAGTCCTGAACGCTGTCTTTGGAACATCAGTCTCCTTCATCCTGATCTGATGGTAGCCAGATTTTAGATCTAGCTTAGAGAACATCACTGCACCATGTAGCTCGTCCAATAGTTCATCAATCACAGGAATTGGGAACTTGTCTGGTACAGTGCCTTTATTCAGAGCCCTGTAATCCACACAAAATCTCCAACTCCCGTCCTTCTTCTTAACTAGGATGACTGGACTGGAGAAAGGGCTGTTGCTGGGTCTGATAATCTCTGCCTCCAGCATTTCCCGGATCAGCTTTTCAATCTCATCTTTCTGAATCTGTGGATAGCGGTAAGGACGGACGCTGATCGGAGTCTCACCTTCCTTCAGAGTAATAGCATGCTCCAACTCTCTCTGAGGAGGTAACCCCTGGGGCGGTTGAAAAACTTCGCTGAACTGGTGTATGAGTGGTTGTACTGCAGAGGGAACATTGCCTTCCTTCTCCAATCTGACTCCTTCCAGGCGGTGTAACTCTACCAAGAAGCCTCCTCCTTCCTCATGAATGGTTCTGATGAGGGATTTGAGAGAAACCCCTGCTTTGGTCAGCCCGGGATTACCCTGAATCGTTCTCTTCCTGCCACCAACCACCAGCTCCATCTTTAGTGTTCCCCAATTGATTTTGGTCTCTCCCAGTGTCTGCAGCCATTTCATCCCAAGGATGACATCCGTACTCCCCAATTCCAAGGGAAGGAAGTCTTCCTTTACCAGGATCCCTTGAATCTTCAATACCACTCCTCGGCAGACACCTCGTCCCATCTCCACCTTTCCGGTGCCCATCATTACCCCGTAACCTCCGGTATCCACTAGCTCCATTCCCATCACATCAACAATCTGGGTGGAAATGAAATTGTGTGTCGCTCCACTGTCTATCAACACCACAACCTCACGACCAGAGATCTCTCCTTTCACCTTCATAGTGTGACTCGAAGTGAGTCCCACTACTGAGTTCAGAGAGACTTCTGCTACGTCCAGATGCAACTTCTCCTCCTCCTCCACCTCGGGGTCATTCCCTCCTCTCTCTTCGTCTTCCTCATCTTCACAAACGAGGAGAACCTGAAGAGATCGGTCCTTGCATCTATGCCCCGGCATGTACTTCTCATCACATCTGAAGCACAACCCTTTTGCTCTTTTGTCCTGCATCTCTTTGTCGGTCAATCTTTTGAACTGTCCCCCATTTCCTCCTCCACCGGATTTCTCCTTGGGCACCTCCCTCTGGTTCCCTGGGGCTACCCCTTTTGAGGGTAACACAGCCGTAGTCATTTTGTATGATCCTCCTGAGTAGTTGCCTCTAGCACTTCTTTCTGATCTCTTCTGATCTTCCACCAGTTGTGCAAGCTCCATGGCTTTTCCCAAGTTCCTTGGCTCCAGCACTCTGACAGCTGTTCTTATCTCCGGTTTGAGCCCCTTCATGAAATTCCCTTCCAGGGCCGATTCAGAGATGTGATCTAGACGGCTAGCCAAGTACTCGAATTTGTCCCGGTAGTCGGCCACGGTCCCCTCCTGAGTCAGAGCAAAGAACTGTTCATAGAAGTCTCCTCCCCCATCGGCTCGGAAACGTTCTAATAAACAATCCTTGAACTCTCTCCAGTTCCTGATAGGCTCTCTCCTGTCTCGCCATTGATACCAAGCCAACGCCTTCCCTTCCAGACACAATCCTGCTGCCGTCAGCTTCTCATCATCTGTCAACCCGTTGACAGCAAAGTAACGCTCCACCTTGTAGATCCAGCCATGACCATCTTCCCCCTCAAAGATGGGCATCTTCAACTTCCTCACCTTCGGATCCCTTCCGTTACCCCGGAACTCTCCATAACCTCCCATACCTCGAAGAGGAGGTGCTCCCCAAGTGTCCCGGTCCTCCCTCCGTCGTTGGTATCCGAGTCCTTCGTCATAATCCCCTCTTCCCCTTTCAAAATCAGCACCTCGACGCTGAAATTCAGCACCTCGACGCTGATAGTCTTCTCTTCTCTCGCCAAAATCTGCACTTCCCTCATATTCTCCCCTTCTGCTTTCAAAATCCCCGCCTTGACGCTGGAAATCAGCACCTCGACGCTGAAATTCAGCACCTCGACGCTGAAAATCAGCACCTCGACGGTCCTTTCCCATGCTCATCTCCTCTCTAGAAAGTGGCTCTAGAGGTGGCATGTCGTCGTCTCCCTCCAGGATCTCCACAGCCGGATTCCTCCTCCCCGAGGCGGGTTCGGATTTCCTCCTACGCCATGGTCGCCGACAGTCTCTCTTGCATCCGACGCCGTCGGATTAGTCTTCATCTCCAGTAATTTCTTCATCATCTCTTCCATGGCCGTGAATTTTCCCTCCAACCTTTCGTTGTTGGTGGTGATTTGATTTTGAAATTCAAAAAATTTTTCTTCCAAATCGGTTTTCAATTGACCGATCTCGCCTTCCAAGACGTCCACCTTCTTTCCGGCCATTGCTCTCCTCACGGATCTCCCAAAATCTTCTTCCGGACAAGATAAACTCGCTGAAATTTTAGAATTTCAGCCGCCGGTGGTCCCAAATCGATGCTCTGATACCAATTTGATAGGAAACACTTGGATTTCCAAGTGTTTCTCACCAAGATCAAGTAGATCCAAGGACAAACTGCTGTCCACAGCAGAAAAACAGCCAATAATACAAGAAAAATCTGAGAAGAACGCGTAGGAAAACGATGCAAACACTTTTATTTCGCTAACGGATGAAAGTACTTGCAAGATACAACTTTCCTTCAATTCGAGAGGAAGGAAAAACTCTCCAAAAGATCTCCGGCGAAGCCAAGAGCCCAAGACACCAAAACCTAGATCTCAAAACAATTCAAATTCCAGATAACCCTAATTCTCTCTTAACTCCCTAATTAAAGCAAAAGGAAAGATACAAATTACGTAAACACCCTCATCATTCAAAAATTCCCTCCAACGAAACGCTCAAAACCCCCCTGGCCCGCTCCTTCGTCCGCTGCTTCCGCGATCGGCGGGTTCCGCCCGGCTTTGGACCGCCGGGCGTAGAACCGGACCGGTCCAGCTGGGACCGGTCCAATGTTATGCGTAACATATACCTGTCTGGTTCTAGAATTCGAGAATGTGGTCCTACATTAACTGCTTGATTCTTGATTTAATTTTTGCCATTGAATCCACCTCTGACACTTGTTCTGATGGTAAAAACTTCTAGGTTAGATTGTTGATGCTTGCTTCCACATTCCACCATACATGAGTGTGGTCATGCAGCTTCAAACTCATGAATGTTATTTTATGGGGATGATTAGACCTACTGAATGAAAATTAGATCGCAAGATTCTCGAACAACCCAAAAAGCTTCTTGACATTGATTGTCCCATCAGAGGTAGACAACTCGAGTGTAGTGTCAACCTTGAATATTAGTCAAGTCTCATACAATAACTTAGGCTTCGTTTTGGGACAGCTTTTTTAATGCTTTCTAAAACATCTTTTTAGTTAAAAAGTTTCTTGAATTTAAAAATTTTGCGCTAGAAAGTTGCTTTAAAAAGCAATGAAAAAGCCGTCCCAAACAAAGCCTTAGTCAAGCGAACTTCTTAGTCCTCATCATCTTCAAAATCATTTGGATTGAAGGTGTGTATTATGGTTTATCGCATGGGTAAGTACAATACCACAAACAGTTAATCATAGTTCCATGTTATTGAAAGGCGATGAACTATCAAAACATCCCTACCAAAGCCTCCAATCCACTTTCAAGCTCAGCAGCGATTGTTGCTACTAATATTCAGTTTTGATTGGAGTTTGGATCGGCCTCTTGGCTTTTGTTTAGGTTTTGTTCAATTCCGGTGCAAGGATTGATTATTGTCTTCATCATTTTCTCCCGTAAGCATAACCTGTGGACTCTTATGCCAAAAAGATTATCAAAAACCTAAAGAAATCAAGTAACCAAGGACTGGTTAAGTCATACAATTGTTCTGAACACGAGTGGTAAGAAATTGTGGATAAGCCTGTATATGATTCCCTTCCTTCTACTCACCCTAAACGGTTTCTGTAACTCCCATTAAAAATGTTTGGAACCCTCAAATGTTAGCCAACCAGAGCCTTCCAAAGTGAGGTTTGGTGCATGATGACTTTCCCTAGCATTATAGACCTTTGATTATAGCCAAAGCTAAAAAGAAAACAAGAAGAGAAAGGGACGAACTGCTCCTGTGCAGCCGTCAAAGACAGAGAGAAGGAGAGAGAGGAATAGGGAGGTGAGAGAAAGAGAGGGAATTTAAAATCTCATATTTGGAATTTGAAGTTCTCTGTTTAACATTGCATCAAAAGATCATATTTATAAGACAAAAATGAGAATCCAAAATCCTAACTAATTGCAAGAATCAAGGAAGGAATATCTCCTTAAATTTCAAAAACTAAAAATCAATTTTCCAGATTCTAAGTAAACAACCCTAAGATAAAAAGATGTTACACTTCAAAATCCTAAAACCTTGGAATGGATAAAAAAGATATAAGAACTAAACTTCTAATAAAATTTTATCCCTACATAGGGTAATCTAAACTTGGGCTCACATTCAGACCCAATCCATCAACCCCAAAAGGGACAACTTGCCTTTTTTCATAGGTTGGCAACCTTGAAGATCATCTAGGATCAAGGAAACTTAAACATTCTATTTGGAACTGGCTGAAGAGGATTCAACCCAAAAAACTTTCCTATAAGGATGTTCTACCCCCAATTCGAAGTGGACATCTAAAACAACAATATACAACAACATCAAACCGTTATTCCACTACGTGGGGTAGGCTACATAAATCCTTTTTCTCCATTGTGTCCTGCTAAGAATCAAATTGTCATTTAAATCTAATAAAGAAAAGTCATTTCTAATATTTTCTAACAAATCTTTTTTAGGTCCACCTCTACCTTTCTTAACATAAGTCAATTCTAATACATCTATTTTCCAAATCAGGTCATCGGGAGGCCACCGTTTTATGTTTCCTATAAGGATGATCTACCCCCAATTCAAAGCAGACATATACAAGAAGAACATTCTCCACTACACATTTAGAATGTTGATATAACTCTAGCCTAAATGCTCTAAGTCTTAAAAGGCATCAAATGAAGAAGCTTCAACTATAACAATCTACCCAAAAGCTTAAAAGAAGAGAAAGCCAATAATATACCTCTAGCTGCATTCAAACCACAACTAAAGAGCATTCTAGTAAAGTTTGTTTTTTCAACCCCCTTAAAGCTTCTCTATGTGACAAGTTGAATAAAAAAAAAAGTTTCATTCAAAGAGAAGCCATCAAATTCTTCATATGGATAGCCCTATTGAGGCTCCTAGGTGGTAGGATGTATCAAATACCAGCTCCCTTAAAGTTAGTCTCTAAAAACTTCCAATGGTGGGACAATCCCCATCAACATCAAGGCTTTACATTGAATACCATATCAAAATTTATGAAGTATCGGAGATTAACTTTGTTTGACGTCATAGGATACATAGACCACCCAAGCCAACCATTACAACTATCCACATCGAACTTAAAAACCATTAACCGGGTCTGCGCAGAAAGCTTTGCACTCGAGCTCATATGTACCACCTCACATGTCAAACGAAAAGTGTTCAATAGAGTTTTGGGTGAAAGTTTGATGCCTGAGCTCAATGTTTCAGCTTAGCATACAGGAACAAAATAGCGAGTTATGGAGGGATGGTTGAAAGTAGGACACTCGGGAATACTCTTATCGCTCCACAAATCAAATGAAAACTCAATACTTGTCCCAACCGCTGCTAACTCCCAAGTGTGTTTGCAAGGTAAGCAAGGTAGGTGAACCCAAAGGACAATTTCATGCCTTTCAGCATAAAAGTCATTTCCCATGATCCCATAACCAAGCAAGGAAGTTGAATGAATTCAAGTATTTCCTTCCACCACCTTGTCAACTCCTAAGTATCCATAAGGAGCACTCTAACACCTTGGAAGTTTCAAAAAGGGCAAAGAGAGTGGAAACTAAAGATTTTATTTTATTTTTCCTTTGAATACACTTGCTTCCCAAATAGCCAAAATGAGCAAAAATATGAGACTATAAGGCTTTGTTGAAGGATATAATAAGGGGAGGGGTATTTATAGACCCATGCCCATTATTAAAATAATTGATATTAAAAACAAAAACAACATCAAGCCTTTATCCCACAATGTGGGGTCGGCTACATGAATCTTTTTTCTCCATTATATCAAATTAAGAGTTAAATTCTCATTTAAATCTAATAAAGAAAGATCATTTCAAATATTTTCTAACCAAGTCCTTTTAGGTCTACCCTCTATCTTTCTTAATATATGTCAAATCTAATACATCTACTTTCCTAACCAAGTCATCGGAAGGCCGTCATTTTACGTGACCAAACCATCTAAGGTGACACTCTCTAATCTTATCTTCCACTGAAGCAACTCCAACCTTTTCATATATATGTTCATTTCGTATCTTGTCTCTAAGAGTAAAGCCACTCATCCACCAGAGCAACCTCATCTCTGCAACATGTAATATTATGCTTCTCTTTTAATGGTCAATATTCTGCACCAAAAAGCATTGTAGGTCTAACCACCATCTTATTGAATTTTCCCTTAAGTTTGAGGGGGACTTTTCTATCACACAACAAGCCCGATGAATTCCTCCACTTCAACCATCCAACTTGAATTCTACTAATAATACTTGATATCATCCACGTTAACACTGTCATTGCCAGGTCCCAAGTCCTGGATGAGAAAAGTAGAGTGTTGTGTTAGGTAATCGACAGTCAGTGTAAAACTTGTCGAATAATCATAACATAAATTCCTTAATTGATATTAAAAACAATTAAAATAAATAAAAATACTATTTTACTTCTTGAATAATTCAACCAACTATTATGCATTTCTTTTTGGAGGCAATTACAAGTGATATCAGCCTCCAAAAGGTGATTATTTGACATTCAATGGAAGTCCAAGACCATCATCAATAACACAACTTAGGTGAGCACTTAGGCCAAGCACTTGGGCACCATGCATGCCGGAGCAACAAGACCAAGCTACATGCTTGGGCTTAGCAACCACATGCTTCCAAGCATGGTAGGGACTAGTCATTTTCGAACCTTTTATTTCATGGCCTGAGCTATCTTTTTTGGTTAGAATGGGGCCAAAATAGTCTCCTTTAACCCTCAAATTTATATAACCCATTTAAGATCATCCCAAGGTTCTATGGAGGCCATTAAATCTTGGATAGCTTAGATTGATGCAAATTTTATGAACTGACTTCACTACCAACCTAATTTGGGCTTCAAAATTCTCAATTTTTTATTAGCAACACTTTTGCCTGATAATAATTATTGAAATACAAAATATAAGCAATGGAAACAATTTGAAAGCTACCAATTTGCAATCTCGAGAGAACAATTGTGTTTATGTCCACAAAGTGATTGTGGTTGGGGAAAATTTAATTTATAACATAAATTTAGAAGACGATTTCCAAGCACCCTCAATCTTGCAAGAAAAATGCATCTATTTGAGGTAGAAAAGAAGCATTTTTAGAAATTTTGCCAAAGAATCCAATAAAAGAGGGGGCAATTAATACGACCCCAAAAAGATAGCTCTTGACTACTTCCATGCATTCATTCAACGATGTTAAGATTTGTAAATGAACTTAATGCAAGAAGATTCAAACAAACAATGATCCTTCTGATACATCACAAGGAGCCAATGGAGGAAAAAGTGAACCTACCATCAAAGCTCAAAGAAAGATGAAACCTGTGGCAAAGCAGAGACCCATTACAAGAAGCAAAATAAAAATATTTAATTAGCATTTGCATTTTAATTGACGTATAGTTGTTAAGTACGAAATTGTTATTATAAGTTTGGAGTTTGGACATTAACAAAACTTTCAAATTTTGAATTTTATAATTCAATACTTTCAAATTTAGAGTTCAGATTCCCAAAAAATGAGAAAATATTATGCAAAATTATATTAAAATTGGATAATTGATTTAAATTAAATCAAATAATCAATTTCCACTAAAGAGTGTCCGGCCACCTGATGTTGCATGGTGTAACCACCTCCTCCCTTCTCCAAACCACTCCTTTGGCTGGCCCAAACCTTCTTCCCTCTCTTTGTTTGTTTTTTTTTTTTAGTGTTCGAAGGCTACTAATATTTTGCTAGAATGAAAAGGAATGTTTAATGTGTGTTTGCTAAAAAAAAAATTTTTAATCTAAGCTAGAGGCTTGGCGGCCAACCTCATCCTTAAAAGATTTAGTGATCTCTTCACACATTATCAATTTGTGAGTAATAATCTCAAGTATATTGTATCGAACCTAATTATCTTTGACGTAGAAATCCTATGCAAACCTTTACTCACCAACGCACACAATTTCCCCATCATTCTCCCACAAAAAAATCCATCCAAAACCCTAAAGGGGGTTGTCAACCAACCATTGCATGAACAAAACCTATTCATGTTCATAACCTCTTTTCGGCTGACCAAAACCCCTTGAAAATTTGTGAAACACTCTAGATGCAAATAAAAAACATTCCTCTATCATTCACACATGTTTCTAGACCTTGACCACATCAATAACTCACTCCACTAAAGCCATAATCCCATTCTAGGGCTCTCAACAAAAGGGGCTTCTAATAAGACCAAGTCTTGACCAAGACTACATAAGAGCTAAAAAATGTTGAAAATTTATAAAATGCTCCGGACCTATTATGGACTCATTTCCCTAACTATTCCAAGTGATCCCAAGGCCTAGAGTTGTGTAATTTCCCCACAACAATTCATAAATATCAAATTATGCATTTTTAGATTTGGGGCATTTCTTGCTTGGCCAACCCCTATTGCATCAACACCTAACTCCGATTTTCCTAAAACTTTCCCAAGGCTTATAAACCATTAATAACACCTTTTAGAAGCCTATAAACCACAATTAAGCCACCACTCAAAGGCTATGCCAAGGCCCCATCGCCTTCAAGCTCCTATTGCTAAATCATATCAAAACTTATGTTGATTCACCAATCTAACTTGATAAATCACATCTCATGGACAATAACCTCACTTGTTCATATATCTAATCATTCAATTCATATTATAATTAGCATGATCCAACTTAATCTCAACGAGGATGTGGCTCACTTCTCCGCCCTTCTATCTTTTGCAAGACCAAAATGCTCTCAATTGAGAAAATTTTGATGTGCCACAGATCTTGATGGCGGCAAAGCTTATATATATCCATTGTACTATTTGCAATAATACTAAAATGACCTTCATCAAAGTCCACTTATAAATGCTCCCATTAAGGCAAGGCAAAATGCCTCTCGCATTCTCGCTCTTACATTCCTATGGAAAACCCTGTCGGATAAGCTTTAAGTTCTTTTAACCTTCAAGCTCAACTATTAACTTCAGCGTCAGCAGGCGTTCTCAAAGAGAACCCTTAGATTGGTTTTTTTACCATTTCTTTTTGGCTGATAATGTATAATACGGTATCCACATGTCGGGTTCTACAAAATCCAACTGGCCAAACACAACCAACATTAAAGTCATTTATGGCATTCAAGATTCCCTAAAGTCATTTAAAATTCAAATAACTACATCAGTTCTAATTTGGTTTATTTTCATCCAACTTGACCTCCCATTCTTCTACAATACAGATGACTCATGCTAAATTCTTCTACCAGGTGATCTGACGATGATTGCCAATATGACCTATACAAAACCTTCAAAAGAAAAACATATATATACTAGATATAAGAGGGGATCGATAAGAACCTATATGAACAAGAGGCACAAAATTTGAGCTCAACTACATTGCCATGACCGGATCCTCGTACCTGAGAGCCCTGCAAGAAGAACATAAAACAAGAGGGTTGTCTTCAAAAATTAGAAATCAAAATACGAATATTGAACTGCAATAGAGAAGGAATAGGCGATCGCAAAGTATTATTAACCTGAACAGTAGCGAAATCAGGCACTTGGGGTACGGATTGAGATTGGGGCTGGTGATAATGTTGCGGAGAAGGCTTAATAGGAGGAGACGTAGGAGGAGGGGAGAAGATACTAACGATATCTGAGAAGAAGAGGAATACAGGAAACCCTAGCAGAAGAAGCTGGAGGCGATCCATAGCCGGCGCTTGCTTTCGACGAAGGAAGTGGCAGGTCCGGTGAGTCTTACCCCGAATGCGAAACGCTACACCTAATAGAAATAAAATATTATAATTTAGCAATATAAGTAATATATTTAATATTAAAATTATTTATGAACAATATATAGAGGAAATTTTTAAAAGGAGCAAAGTTAATAAATGTATTAGGATTAGGAGCATGAAATTAATTAAATTTAAAAATGAGCAGAAATGCGATCATGCATTGTGTTTTCTGAAGAAAACGTATTTTCTGAAGAAAACGCAAAGTAGGATCGCATTTTCTGAAGAAAATGAGATCCTGCTTTGCGTTTTCCATAATGCAAAGATGCATTCCGTTTTCATATATTATTTAATAATATTAAATATTAAAGTTATATATTTATATGTTTAATAAATAATTTTAAATCACAATATGAAATTAACAGTAATTAATTATTTAATTATTTAATTAATAATTTCATTAAATATAAAAACATTAAAATTTAACACAATAATTCTATGTGCTGTACAAAAATTAAGATCAAATTGACCATAAAAATTAAGATCAAATTGACACAGTTTTTTGTTGCAATGTTTTATATGTGATGTACAAAAATTAAGATCAAATTGACCATTAAAAAAAATTCAGCAAAATATTTTGCATTAGATGAAAAATAAATCTATTGTTAATAATTAGAGAAAATATATTGCATGATCTAAGTGGTGCAATTTATTAACAATTAATGGTTTATTTTAAGATATTATTAGAGGGAGATAGATAGGGGTCGAGTTAGGACGTTATGGTTTCGAGCAATAATAAAAAAGAGAGAACAAATTTTGTGGAGAATAATAAAATATAACTTAGATTTGTAAAATATTTAATTTTCATAAATTAAAACATTTCTCATAAATTAAAATAATTTTAAATATTTAAATAAATATTTAATTTTTATTTATTTATTAAATTATTAAATGAAATTTTATTTTTATTTATTAAAATTATTTATAACTATAAATTTTTACTTGTAATACATATTTTTTTAATTCAATGCAATTTAATTTTTATAAATTTATTTAATTTTTAAATATTAGCTTTAACTTATAACACATACTTTTAGTAATTATATTTTTCTACATTAAATCAAATATATTTTTTATATATTTAACTCATTAGTAACGACCACATTCCCGTCCTCTGATATAATTTTTTTTAATATTACATGCCCTCAAGCAAACGGAATAGAGGATTGCATTTTCTTACAAACGCACACGTGGATTGCATTTTATAATATTTATGTATGAAAAATAATATGTTAAGAAAAGTATAGACTATATCATATTTATGTAGAAACTATATTTTATAAATTTATATAATTTTTAAATATTAACTTTTACTTATAACGCATACTTTTAGTAATTATATTTTTCTACACTAAATCAAATATAACTTTTATATATTCAACATCTCAAATCTCAAAAGAAGCCAAAGTCTCACACTTAGATTATTCATTCAGCAAGCTCACGTCTCATGTGAGGCTTCTTAGTTCTCTAAGCAGCAAAAAGAAATGATTATTATAGTTTTAATAAAGTAAAGAAAAATTATAATAATCACTATTATTTAATCCCTCTTCTGTTATGAAGAAAACGGAATGCATCTTTGCATTTTCTTACAAAATGCAGGCTTGCTTTGCGTTTTGTATGGAAAACGCAAAGCAGAATCGCATTTTCTTCAGAAAATGCGACCGTGCTTTGCGTTTTCTTCAGAAAATGCATTTTCTTCAGAAAACGCAATGCACGATCGCATTTCTGCTCCTTTTTAAATTTAATTAATTTCATGCTCCTAATCCTAATACATTTATTAACTTTGCTCTTTTTAAAAATTTTGCCCAATATATATGAAATATTAAAATTTTAAATATTAGATATGTAAATAATATGATATAAAATAATATTTATGTAAATCTCCAAATAATAATTATAAGTTATTTTTATTTTTACAAAATTTAAATGTGATATGTCACCAAAAATTATTTTGATTGGGCACGAATCTCAAGACATTGAATTTTGATACTTTTGATATTGGAGTTTGGTAAATTAAATTCGGAATCATCTGAACTCCAATTTCAAAAAACTTATAGTCAAATTGAAAATCATTGAGATAAACTCAACAACATCAAAATTAGTCTAATTCAAGCTCAAATGGGCCCAAATCAAGGGTCCGGTGTATAATTGGAAGGTTCAAAACACTCATTGGACAACCAAGTGACCTCTATATATGGTATGCTTATAGTCAAATCAAGCTGCTCGACGAGACAAATCAACAAGCTCAATATCTCTTAATTCTGAAATCATTAAGACACTTAAAGGTTTGATGATCGCTTTATGATCAAGTAAATCAATATAGGTCATCCAATGGAACACTCTGAATTTACCTTGAACCTTTTCTATATTTATGGGGCATGTCACTCTCAAAATCTATAAATAGATCTCATCTTCTCACATGAAGAGGGGACTTGGACCTTCGTGGTCTTGGAACCTTTTCACGTAAAAACTCTATCGTTTCTTATGCATATTACACCTCTCTTTGTTATATATCTGTGTGTTGGAGCTTTGTACAAAATTAGGACACTAAACTCCATATCTCTCTAATGCCGAGAGTGTTCTGAGCCATAACAATATGAAAATATATTGATTCTAATTATAAAATATTAGATTATCCATCTTAAAATTTAGTTTTCATTTAATATTGTATGCATTTAGTTATTGCCTAACCCTATCCATATCAAATTCATTTTGCCAAAATCAAGATAATTCCTAGGGTTCACACAACCCACTCATTATTCTTCTTTTCTTCTTCTTCTTCACCATTCTATCTCTCCCTCTCTCAAAACCCCAATGAAATTTTCCTAAAATTAATTTATGATATTATTTTTTATTTAAATATCTTCTGATTTTGAATATTTATTTTATAACTCTAAATATTTTATTTTATTATCTTCATGTAAATTAACCATAGTATTATGAATGCTCGAGCCCCTTTTAACTTAAGAAAAAAAATTATACAATAATGCAAAGCACTCCAAGATAGACGTCAAAGCCATTCAATTTGCATTGATTGAATTCAATTCAAAATATTGTATTAAGCACTTTTCACAATACAAATTGGACAACATTGGAGCCCATTTTAATGTACTTTACTTCAGCATTTTCTAACACAATAGTTTTCTAATACTTGTGCTAGAAAACTTCAATTTGTAAGCAATAGAATATATTATTTATAATATTCACTTAACTTATTTTAACAAATGCAACATTAACAATCTCCATAATTCATCAAAATATATATTTTCATACAAAATTTTCAAGCTATAAGTATTAGATATTTGAATTCCAAAATCTTAGGAATCAACTATAGGGTCATTCTAATTCCATTATCAACAAAAATTATGATTGAAACTAAGGCTTCGTTTGGGACGGCTTTCTTACTACTTCTAAAAGCAACTTTTTAATAAAAAAAATTAATTTTTTAAGCTAGAAAGCTATTTTAAGAAGCAATAAAAAAGCTGTTACAAACGAAGCCTAAGACTTTATTTTGGACAACTTTCTTACTATTTTCTAAAATAGCTTTTTAATACAATTTTTTTTTTAATTTACTAAAAAACTATTTTAAAAAGCTATCACAAACTCAACCTAAGTATTTTTACGAGATGAACCAAAATTTATGAAATAGCAAATAAATTTATAAAATATATTACTTGTGTTTCATCACAAAATTAGTACATTTACCCACCTAAACTTGATATTCTCCGGGCACCACCCAAACACGAGCATGTATGCACTATTAGACCATCCATTCAATGTAAATTGCTGCTTATTCATGATAAAGTAATCACCATTAGTATTGGGTTCATGAAAGAAGCACTCATTAATTGCTATCATATGAGGAGTGTGAGGCAATACAAAAAATTTATCCACGAAAGAAAACCGTCCTAAATAAAGTCTAAAGTTTCATTGGGACGACTTTCTTGCTGCTTATTATAGCAAATGTCTCAAAACCAGTTGCTAATTTATTATGGCTAACTATATCCAGTCGCATTTAGTTCTAGAAATTAGATTATTTGCCGAAAAAATTGGTCACAACTTAAATAAACAGAAGCTCCTAGGTGTTAGGTAATTTATAAAGTCAAATAGCATATTTAATGAAAAAAATAAACTCACACTACAAAAAAATCGTGTATTTACAATCAATAAAATAATAGCAAAATTATGAAATTCAGATAGAAAACACAATTTAGTTATTGTATAGTTCATCGCTCAAACAATCAGAGAAGTATTTGTCACCACAAAGATTTATGACAAGAGGGGACTGGTTGTAACTAATAGCAATTGCATCTCAAGCTTCATTGGAGACGGTTTTTCGGTGTTTCTTAAAAGCAGCTTTTTATATACAAATTAAAAAAAAATAGCATGAAGGCTACTTTAAGAAGCAATAAGAAAATTGTCCCAATCAAAACCTAAATTTCAAAATTGTCATTGAAGCAATAACGGTCAAATGATTTAGTGATTGCAACAGTGACTGCATGTAGTCAAAAATTATAGCCAAGTACTGATTATTGCAATTAGTGAACTTTGCAACTCACTTTCACTCAATTATAATTTTACACAAACCCGCACAAGCAAAAAACATAAAATAATAATAATAATAATAATAATAACCATCGAAGCGTTATGTAAAGCATAATATTTTATTCAACAAACCCCACAGAACCTAATAATCACATAATAATCTATATATACTAAACATAAAACAAAGAAATATAAACGCACTAATCAACATTAATTAAAAGTAAAAATCAGTGTTATCAACATTAGTACAATTAAAACTTATAATTAAAGTGCACATTAAAAAAAAAACAATAATTATACTCATCATCCTACCCGTCATTAATATCATCCACTTCGTTTTCTCCCTCTACTTATTTGTCAAATGTATGGTCACTCCCATCTGGTGGCGAAATTATTACGTGCGGTCACCGGACATCATCCGGAAGTCAATTGGGGCTTGTTATGTTACCAATTTATTGTGTACCATTATATATCGGGTGACGTGGTACGTCCTGATTGGTCTCTCGATTGACCTGAATGTAATAATTTTTCCACTTAGCGTGTCCTATAGTTATAAACTTATAATTATTTAATCATTGAATGCATAATCTCTTTATATAATACCCTCTATTGTAATTGATATCCCTCTAAGTTGATTTTGTGTAAATCACTATAATGTCAAGGCAACCTATTAGAAGATACAGACAATACATAATTTGTACCACATCTTAAATACTTGTATTTTCCACCTATTGCTTTATGACAGCTGTACTACCTGTATGAACACATCTATATATAGCCAACTGATGTAAAGGAATAACATAATAGATTTACTGTTTACTTTACTCTCTTCTTGTTCTTCTCTCTCTCGATCCATGAGTTTCTACATGGTATCAGACATGGCAAGATCCTAATCGCCTACTCTTCCGATGGCTTCCTCCGACATCTCTCCATCTCCGGCGACTAATGACAACAACACCAACAATGCCATACCGGCATCACCCAAGTTCGTTGTCTCAAACCTCCGCACTCTTGTGCCCACTCAGCTAAACCCGGACAACTATGCAATTTGGAAAAACCAAATCGTAAAACTATTTCGAGCAAATGGCTTCGAAGATTTTCTTGAATCTTCTTGTGCCTCTTCATCGCAGCAAGATTCATCAACGGCGGCAAGTACTACCTCCCTCCCCTCGTCCGCTCAGTGGCTACTCACAGATCGGAACCTCTCCGCAGCGATCTGCTCCACAATATCACCCACGGTGCTCCCCTACGTTCTGCATCTGGACACAACCGCTGACATTTGGAAGGCTCTTGAGACAAGATTTCAATCTTCAAACTGGTCGAAGGTTCTTCAGCTCAAGAACGAGCTCAATAGTTGCCTAAAGTTGGTTGCAAATGCATGGCATTCTTGTAGTGTTAATAAACTATCAAGTGTGTCTTTAATTAAATTATAAACTTTATGAGTGAAGCTCTCATTTATAGAATTACAGACGTATTATTAGGAATTATTCATCACCATTATTAATTTCAGCTAGCAATTTTTTAGAGTTTTTGTAAAGGCCATTTTTGCTCCAGGATCGTCCGGGACGAAGTTGGATCGTCCCAGGACGATCGGTACATGTTGTGCTGGAAGTTTGGATCCTGAACAGTTCGTCTGGACGAAATTTGTATCGTCTGGACGAAAATTCTTCAGAGCCAAATCGTCCAGGGACGATATTTAATTTCGTCTGTACGAAAATCTTACAGAGCCCAAGTCGTCCAGGGACGGTAATTAATTTCGTTTGGACGAAATTCGTCCAGAGCATAGATCGTCCGGGACGAAGTTCGATCGTCCGGGACGATCAGTCTGGATATATATAGAAATGAGATATTTTGAAGAGAGAGAAAAAGCCAGGAGAGAGAGAGAAACGAAGGAAAAGAAAGGAAAAGTGATTTTTGGGCGACTTCGGTCCGTTTTCGTCCGTTGCTGTAGTTAAAGAAGTTGACCGACTCGAGGTAAGGCACATTCCGCCTTTCTCAATTTTCAGAAACGAGGATTTTGACGGGTTTTCTGTTTTTAATTTTGTTTCCGTTAGCGAATTTCGGGTATTATTTTCTGCTAATAAAGGTTTTACCGCGTAACTTTTGGTATGTCTCTGAGATGTTAATTGTGAACGTTTTGAGTATTTTCTGAAAGATTTTTACCAGATATTTTGGATTCTGCGGTGTTTTAAGCGAACTGCAAATTATCAGGATGTTGAAAAATATTTTGTCAGTACAATGGAAGTCTTACAATGTTGTTGTGAATGTTCTGTGGTAATTTGGTAAATTTCTAAATCTGTGAATTTTGTGTAAATTCCGTATACTGCCGTTATGCCGCTGAATTTTCGTACGATTTCTGAATGTTCTGAAATAAGATGATTTGAATATTTGATGTGTATGTGCTTTGTTTGGGACAGCTTTCTTACTGCTTCTTAAAACAGCTTTTTAATATAAAAATTTTAATTTTTATGTTAGAAGTTGTTTTAAGAAATAATAAAAAAATTGTCCCAAGCGAAGCCTAAGGTTTCATTTTGGACAGCTTTCTTACTGTTTTCTAAAATAATTTTCAAATACAATTTTTTTTTAATTTACCAAAAGAAGTATTTTAAAATGCAGTTAAAAAAAAACTGTCTCAAATAATACTTAAATATTTTTATGAGATGAACCCAAATTTATGAAATAGCTAATAAATTTATAAAATATACGAACTGTGTACATAGATCATCACAAAATTAGTACGTGTACCCACCTGAACTTGATATTCTACGGGCACTACCCAAACACCTTCTGCAACTAGCATGTAAGCGCCATAGATAAGGTGTGGAAGGATGATCATACTGTGCATACATTACGGTCAATTTATTCTTATTGGTGTGGCGAAAATATTGAAGTATGCACTATTAGACCATCCATTCAATGTAAATTGCAGCTTATTCATTATAAAGTAATCAGCATTAGTATTGGATTCATGATAGAAGCACTCATTAATTGCGATCATATGAGGAGTGTAAGGTTTTGTTTTGGATGACTTTCTTATTGTTTTCTAAAGCAATTTTTTAATACAAAAAAAAAATTAGTTAAAAAATATTCTCAACGAAAGAAAGCCGTCCCAAATGAAGCCTAAGGTTTCGTTTGGGGCAGCTTTCTTACTACTTCTTAAAGGAACTTTTTAGTTTAAAAATTAAAATTTTTGTACAAGAAAATCGCTTTAAGAATCAATAAGAAAGCCATCTCAAACGAAACCTAAAAGTCATAAGAAACTCATACTTAAAAGGAGAAGTTGTGTGGAGGCGCCTATCATGCCAAATTAAGCACAAATCGCAACATGTCATACTTTAAAGATCTTAGAATTCTTATTTTGGCCAAACAGCAATTAATAATTGTAACCGGCCAATATCTTTGTCTCAAAACCAGTTGCCGATTTATTATGGCTAACTATATCCAGTCGCAATTAGTTATAGAAATTAGATTATTTGTCGCAAAAATTGGTCACAAACTAAATAAACAGAAGCTCCTAGGTGTTAGGTAACTTATAAAGTCAAATAGCATATTTAATAAAAATAAATAAACTCACACTACAAGAAAATAGTACGTTTACGATCAATAAAATAATAGCAAAATTGTGAAATTCTGATAGAAAACATAAATTAGTCACCGCATAGTTCGTCACTCAAACAATAACAATCACAAAAGTATTTGTCACCACAGAGATTTATAACCGGAGGGGATTGGTTGCAACTAATAGCAATTGCATCTCAAGCTTCATTTGGGAGGACTTTTTCACGGCTCCTTAGAGCATCTTTTTTGTATAAAAATTTAAAAAATTTTACATGAAAGCTACTTTAAGAAGCAGTAAGAAAATCGTCACAATCAAAACCTCAATTTCAAAAATGTCATTGAAGCAATAACGGTCAAAATTTCCCAAAAAAAATAACGGTCAAATGATTTAGTGATTGTAACAGTGACTGCATGTAGTCAAAAATTATATGATTATTGCAATTATTGAACTTTGCAACTCACTTTCACACAATTATAATTTTGCACAAACCTGCACAAGCAAAAAACATTATATATATATATATATATATATATAATAACCATCGAAGCGTTATGTACAGCATAATATTTTATTCAACAAACCCCGCAGAACCTAATAATCACATAATAATCTATATATACTAAACATAAAAAAAAGAAATATAAACGCACTAATCAACATTAATTAAAAGTAAAAATCAGTGTTATCCATATTAGTACAATTAAAACTTATAAGTGCACATTGTTAAAAAAAAAACAATAATTATACTCATCCTCCTACCCGTCATTAATATCATCCTCTTCGTTTTCTCCCTCTACTTATTTGTCAACTGTATGGTCACTCTCACCTGGTGGCGAAATTATTACGTGCGGTCACCGGACGCCATCCGGAAGCCGGTTAGGGCGTGTGACGTTACCAATTTATTGTGTACCGTTATATATCAGGTGATGCGGCACGTTCTGATTGGCCTCGATCTCGACTGACCTGCATGTAATAATTTTTCCACTTAGTGTGCCCTATAATTATAAACTTATAATTCTTTAATCATTGAACGCATAATCTCTTTAATACCCTCTATTGTAATTGATATCCCTCTAAGTTGATATTGCGTAAAGCACTATTATAATATCACTACTGAATAAGGCATTGAATTCTGAAAAAGTAGATGAGTTCATTAAACTTTTGGATTTATTTATCCACTTAATGCAAGGATTTACTAAATATGGGATTTAAAGGAAAAAAAAAAGGGGTGCGAAATGAGATTTAAGATTCTATAAGATTTAAACTTGTCATTTTGGCTGCTTGGCATGATTTAGGTTAAATTTTTGCTCAAATCCTGCTACCAAATAAAGCCATCAGGGTTTATGACCTAAGATTTAAATTACATCTCAAGTTTAGTATGGATATAACCTTAAATCAGATATGATCTCTTTGTGGTTAAGATTTTACCTGTCTAGTAGAAGAACGGTGATCGCGGAAAGGAAGAAGTAGCATACTTTTTTTTACTTTTTTATTTTTTTTATATGTTGCATGTCGAGTGGAAGAAAAACTACGGTCACTCGCTATCACAGTCATCAGTCATGTTGAGACTGGTCACTAGAAAATTAGGATGCTTGCAAGGGAGAGGGACAGAGGGTTAGGGCTTGAGATCAAAATAGGGAAGAAAATTATGGCCGGTTAGATTTATTTTGAATATTTTAGTCATCATATTTGCCGTCAAAAATATGTTGTAAAATATTCATAATTATGACAGGCCTCAAATAGTTGCCTAAAGTTGGTTGCAAATGCATGGCATTCTTAGTGTTAATAAACTATCAAGTGTATCTTTAATCAAATTCTAAACGTTATGAGTGAAACTCTCATTGATGGAATTACAGACATATTATTAGGAATTATTCATCACCATTATTAATTTCAGCTAGCAATTTTTTAGAGTTTTTACATAAAATAAATAAATAAATCTTCTCAAAGTATGCCGGTAGAAATGGCATCGCATCATGCAATGAGATTAGCAAATTTATAAAATCTACATAAGAAAAATGAGGCAATATTTCATATACTCGGATGAAGAGTTTATTGTCATTAGGAGGTCACAATATGATAATCTAGAAGTTTTTTTTTTTTTAATCTAAGAGTTGAAAATAATGAAATTAGAAATTAGGGCATTGCGTGGGGGTCATTATATTAGCAATTTACAAACTATCCAAATCTTGATCATAAAAATAATACATATTAATCATGAAAGGGGTGAATGGGAAGGGGTGGACGAGTGTTGGGGTGGGGTGGGGCCCGATGGGGGCGACGTGGGGGTCTCGGGCAATGTGTTGAGCGGCGTGTGCCAACAGAAGAGTTGGGTGGAGTGGGGTGGGGCGGGGCGGGGCGGGGCGAGGCGGATGACAGCGTTTGGAGGGGGTAGGGGTGGTAGGTGAAGTGTGATGGGGCAGATGGGGATGGCAGGAGAAGATAGGTGGGTAGTGTGGGGTGAATGGAAGTAGGGAGGGCGGGCAATGAATGGGTTGTGTATGGGAGGGATGGTTGTCATGGCATGGGATGATATGTGGAAGGAGGCATGGAGGATAATACTTAGAAGATGTGACGTTATTCACAACTTGGTTGAAGTGGGAGTTAGACGATGGAGAAGGAAGTCTAGGGCATGAAATGTGACAAAAGTAAAAACTTGTCAATTTATTAGAAATTTGACACCAATCATGAAGATTGGTTTCAAATCTTGCCATAAATATACTATTATTTTGTAATTATTGGAAGTGAATAGAATGAAGAAATGGAAAAAAAAAATTTTTTTTTGAAGTAGAAGATATGGAACAAAGGTTTATGGAGGAAGATAGGGCAAATAAATGATGGAGGGGTTTGCATGGAAGAAAATTAAGATTTTAGGCGTGGGCAATGGCTAGTTGGCCCTCCAATGGCTACTGGCCGGCTAGATATGGCTACTGGCTAGATGGCGAATTTCGATCGTTAGCCAAAGAAAAAATTAAGAAAAATAAAATAAAGCTTGTAGCTAGCCCATTCAATAGGCAATACCTATTTTGAAATTTAAATTCTTTTGTATTGGTTTAAATAAATATATTTAATATTATGTATGGTTTTAAGATGTTGCTCATCTTTAAATATTTTTATATTCAAAAGGTACGTACGCATATTTTTACTTAGAATTGAGAGTTTATTATTGAAGAAATAACATATTTTGATGAGCTATGGGACCAGATTGGAGGGAATTTTATTTGTAAAATCGCGCCTATACCGAGGTGTCCCGAGTTTTTTGAAAAAACTCGGTTTTTGAAAAAACTCGGTACACCTCGGTATAGGCGCGATTTTGCCTACAACCGGATGTTCCTCTGCATCCGCTCAGAGGACGTAATAATTGTTCAGATTGGAGAGACCACTCTCTTCTTTTTTTATCGTTGTTCGAGCATGCTAACACAAAGAAAAATTGTGATTAGTGATCAACTTAAAAAAAAAAAAAAGAAAAAAAAAAGCTTGAATAGAAATAAAATAGCATGGAAAGTTATATCTATGAATTTGCAAAAGATAATTTATTATATTTTTTATTAGGAAAAGTAATAGATACGCTATGATTGAAATAGAATGCATATTTTCAAATAATAAACTTTATATATATATATATATATATATATATAAAAGTAGAGTTAATTCAAATCATATTTAGAGAGAGAGAGCTATCCGACCTTCATAATTTCTTTAGATAAAAATTAAATTATGAGTTGATTAAAATGACCTAAATTAATTTTGAATCAACTCAATATTAATAAAAAATTAAATTTAACTAATTATGATACTCCCAATCCATCACTGCGCCAAGAGAGATTATTACGTAAGGTCATTAGACTATTCGGAGGCGAATCAGGATGCGCCACTTCAACCAAAATATAGCGGTGCACAACATGCAAAATGATGATGTGACACATTCTGATTCACCTCCAGTGACCACACGTAATAATTTCTCCTGCGCCATACCATAATTTCAAATATTTGAGTAAATGTTCTTAGTCCTATAAATTCTTAGCTGTTCTTGTAAATATTTGAAATTTTTGTCTTCTTTCATGCTTCAATAAGGCCGGTGCAAATTGCCTAGTTTCATCTTAAAAAAAAAAATATTTTACTTAAAATACTCTCAAAGAGCACTTAAATTATCTCAATAGTACAAAAATACTTTTAAAATAGATTTAATTTAAAATGAGATAATAATAAATACCATTAGTAATGCTATAAAATAATAGGCAAAAGGGTTCTTATAGATGTATAAAGTTTTCAATTGGTATAAGATATCTTAATTGAATTTAGGATAATTTAGTCAAATATAAGGGCCTTCATTTTAATAAAAGAATTTATTAAATAATATGTTATCGGCTGTTTGCCTTGATAATGTCCAAGCACCTAGTTTTGAATTTGAGCTATATGAAAAGCACTCAAATCACCTAAATATTAGGTCAAATAATAAATTATAATAATTGGAGACAAAAATTTACATAAACTAAATAAAATTAAAAGAAGGAATAATAGTTTACAATTCCAACATTAATATTTTCTAAATAAGAGGCAAATTTGTATAAATTCACTGGCAAAGTAGTTCATCTGATTCAGTCAAGTTTTGATGAGTTTATATGTAGAAGGAGTTGGATGATCATGTTTGTCGGGCTTTTGAGATTGAATGTATAAATATATAGGGGTGGTGATATGAAGTTGACTCTGAGGGTAGGTACTCTGCCAGATTGAGTATAAAAAATTGATGGGTTATATTTAAACAACACTCTTGGCCGAATGTGTCTACTTGAATGATGTTGGCAAATTCACCGTAGATACTTGGGTGTGCCGGCATCGCTTAATAGTCTGAATTAATTTGGACTCATGTGAAATTCAAGTATCCATATAGTTATAAACAATATTATATATGTAGTGATTTACATATTTAATACAGAAATTTTATTTTCAACATAATTTAACAGTATGTTAATGACCCCGACTCAACAAAGGATAAATTCAAGGGTCGAGGGAGGTTCTCACAAGCGACAATGAAGAAAAGACAAGAAAGTCATTATATGATCTCTTTGAAAAGGGTAACAATGGGTCTTGGTGGGGATTAATTATTTTGTGCAGACGTCGAACACTGTCAAGAGACCAACAAGAATGCATCACGTCACCCATTTGCTCGGTACCGCAGCTCGGTATTGCTCGGTACCACGGCTCGGTACCTCTCAGTACCGTTGACATGATGCATTCTAGATTTTTGGTCGGTCTCTGAACAGCGTTCTACGTCCGGCCTCCGCATAGATAAATTTCTCCTAGGTGGAAAAGGGGATTCCCAGATCAACAACATGTGCATTGACAAAGGACAACATGAACTTACTGGCAAAGGGTGATGAGATTGACAACATGTGAAAGAATATGAGTGAAGGATGATTGGATCTCATTAGCGAATGGCGACAAAAGCGATGATGAGATTGTAACAAATGTGTTGAGGCGGGTTATTTTTTATGCTATTTAAAATTCTCAGTATATTTGAGTAAATAGTGAAACTTAAATACAAAATATATAAATCCTATAGTTTTGATTGCTAAGTACGTAAGAAAATCCCTCTTACTGATACAAACATTAAAACTTCTAAATTATTTATCTTGAAAACATTAAATACATAATCAAAATTAAATATATTTCTACTTCAAATAATAACCTTAAAAAAAAAACGCCAAGCTGCCTCTAATTTTAAACTTTATGAGTGAAGCTCTCGTTTATGAAATTACAGACATATTGTTAGGAATTCTTCATCACAAATTCACTTGTTAATTTTAGCAAGCAATTTTTTTTTAGTTTTTACATAAAATAAAGAAATTAATTAATAAATAAATCTTCTCAAATTATGCCTATAGAAATGGCATCGCATGCATCACGGTAGTAAGATTAGCAAATTTATAAAATCTACATAAGAAAAATGAGGAAATATTTCATATAGTCGATGGATGAAGGAGAGGTTATTGCCATTAGGAGGTCGCAATATGATTAAAATAATCTATTTTTTATTTTTTTATCTAAGAGTTGAAAATAATGAAATTAGAAATTAGTAGGGCATGGGGCGGGGGTTATTATATTAGCAATTTACAAACTATCCAAATTTTGATCATAAAAATAATACGTATTCATGAAAAGGGTGAATGGGAAGAGGTGGAGTGGTGGGGTGGAGCCCAATGGGGGCGGCGTGAGGGTCTTGGGCAATGTGTTGAGCGGGGTGCGCCAGCAGAAGAGTTGGGTGGAGTGGGGCGGGGCGGGGATGACAGCATTTGGAGGGGTTAGGGGTGGTAGGTGAAGTGGGATGGGGCAGATGGGGATGGCAGGAGAAGATAGGTGGGTAGTGTGGGGTGAATGGAAGTAGGGAGGGGCGCAATGAATGGGTTGTGTATGGGAGGGATGGTTGGCATGGCATGGGAGGAGATGTGGAAGGAGGCGTGGAGGATGATACTTAGAAGATGTGACGTCAACTTGGTCGAAGTGGGAGGTAGATGATGGAGAAGGAAGACTATGGCATGAAATGTGGCAAAAGCAAAAACTTGTCAATTTATTAGAAATTTGACAAAAATCATGAATATTGGTCTCAAATCTTGCCACAAATCTACTATTATTTTGTAATGATTGGAAGTGAATAGAATGAAGAAAAGAAAAAAAAATGAAGTAGAAGATATGGGACAAAAGCTTATGGAGGAAGTTAAAGCAAATAAATGATGGAGGGGTTTAAATAGAAGAAAATCAAGATTTTAGGCATGGGCAATGGCTAGTCGGCCCTCTAATGGTTACTGGCTAGATGGTTTATCTCGTTTGTTAGCCAAAGAAAAATTAAGAAAAATTAAATAGAGCTTGTAGCTAGCTCATTCAATAGGCAATACCTATTCTGAAATTTAATTTCTTTTGTGTTGGTTTAAATAAAAATATTTAATATTATGTATGGTTTTAAAATGTTGTCCATATCGAAGTATTCGAAAGCTACTTACGTGTATTTTTACTTAGATTGGGAGTGAAAGAAGAAAATATATAACATATTTTGCTGAGGTATGGGACTATTTTTTTTTCTTTATATTCATTAAAAGAATTTTGCTCTGAGTTATGGGACTAGATGTGAGAGATCGCTCTCTTCTTTTTGTTATTGTTGTTCGAGCATACTAACACTTAGCCACTTAGGTTTCATTTGGGGCAGCTTTTTTACTGCTTCTTAAAGTAGTTTTCTAGTATAAAAATTTAAATTTTTTACTAAAAAGAAGCTCTAAGAAACAGTAAGAAAGTCGTTCCAAACGAAGCCTTAGGCTTCGTTTGGGACGGCTTTTTTACTGCTTTCTAAAAAGGAGTTTTAGTACAATTTTTTTTTATTTTTGTACTAAAACTCCGTTTTAGAAAGCAATAAAAAAGTCGTCCCAAACGAAGCCTTAGTCTAATCATGATTAGCAATCAACTTAAAAAAAGTTTGAATATAAATAAAATAGCATGGAAAGTTATATCTATGAATTTGAAAAGGATAATTTATTATTCATTTTATTAGGAAAAGTAATAGATACACCATGATTGAAATAGAATACATATTTTCAAATAATAAACTTTATATATATAAGTAAAGTTAATTCAAATCATATTTAGAGAGAGAGAGAGAGTTATCCTAACATTAAATTTTTTTTTTAGATAAAAATTAAATTATGAGTTGGTAAAATGACCTAAATTAATTTTGAATAAACTCAATATTAATAAAAAATTAAATTTAACTAATTAAGATACCCCCAATCCGCCACACCTTATTTTCTTATATTCGAGTAAATGCTCTTTGCCCTATAAAACCTTAGCTGTTCTTGTAAATATTTGAAAATTTTTGTCTTCTTTCATGCTTCAATGAGGCCAGTGCAAATTTCATAGTTCCATCATAAAAAAATAAAATATTTTACTTAAAATACTCTCAACGAGCACTTAAATTATCTCAATAATACAAAAACACTTTTAAAATAGATCTATTTTAAAATGAGATAATAATAAATACAATTAGTAATGCTATAAAATAATAGGCAAAGGGGTTCTTAAAGATGTTTTTTTTTTTATTATTTTTTTTATAATATATCCTACTTGAATTCTTGATAATTTAGTCAATCATAGGGGCCTTGATTTTAATAAAAAAAAAATATTAAATAATATGTTATTGGAATTGGTCAAGTTTTGATGAGTTGATATGTAGAAGGACATGGATGATCATATTTGTCGGGCTTTTGGAATTGAGTATATAAGGGTGGTGACAGGAAGTTGACTCTGAGGGCAGGTACTTTAACCAGATTGAGTACCTCAGGCCAGATTTAGCATAAAAATTGATGAGTTATATTTAAATGACACTCTTGACCGAATGCATTTGCTTGAATGATGTTGGCAAGTTCACTGTAGATACTTGGATGTGCATGCATCCCTTAATAGTCTGAATTAATTTGGACTCATGTGAAATTCAAGTATCCATATATTAGTAAACAATATTATATATATGTATATAGGGATTTACATATTTAACATAGAAATTTCATTTTCAACATAATTTAACAATATGTTAATGGCCCTGACTCAACAAAGAATAAAGTTGAGGGAGGTTCTTACAAGTGACAATGAATAAAAGACAAGTCATTATAGGATCTCATTGAAAATAGTAACAATGAGCCTTGGTGGGGAAGGGGATTCCCAAACCAACAACATGTGCATTGGCGAATGACAACATGAACTTACACCAAAAGAGCAATAGAATTGACAACACCTGAAAGAAGATGAGCTTGATTGCTAGTGAAGGATGACGGGATCTCAAGATGTTGAGGCGGGTTATTTTTTATGTTATTTAAAATTTTCAGCATATATGAGTAAATAGTAAAATTCAGATACAAATATATAAATCCTATAATTTTGATTGCTATATACACCACCCACCTTGTACTTATACAAACACTACAACATCTAAATTATTTATCTTGAAAATATATTAAATACATAAACAAAATTAAATATATTTCTACTTCAAGTAATAACATTAAAAAAAAAAACAAAACAAAACAATCCCAAGCTGCCCCCTAATTATTTTTTATAATTACTAAAAAGATAATACATACAAAGAACATTGTTTATTGCATGCAAGCAACTATTTAATCCAACTTTTTTGTCACCTATCACACATAATCCTCATTGATTAGTAGGAACTAATGAGATAAGCTAATGACCAATCTGAAACCTTGCTTTCTGAACTAATCACAAGTTCCTATGTGTTTGGTATCTGCTGGTTTTATTTGTTTGTTCCTATGGATTTATCTGATTCGAAGCTATTCCAATTGCCTACAAAAGCACCCTTTAATACTATATTTGAAGACAACGTCAAAGGTGTTGTTGTCATTGAAAAGCTAACTTTTTGTATTTTATTCAAATATGATAATGTGAAAGGGAATTGAAAATGACTGAACGTATTTGATTTGTGACCAGTAGCCAATTGTTTAAACGCATGAGGCTTGAGCTGTTCCTAAAATAAGGAGGTTGGGGGTAAAGAAAGAGCCAATAGGTCAAAATATGATATTTTATGTCTGGTAAAGTTGGATTAGTTCAGAGGAGTGTTATGCGAGTAGAGAATCATGGAAGTTTTATATTGAATTATGAAGGTATTATTAATGAGGATATTAATTATTGTTACACATGTAATATACAATATATTTTTTAACTCACTTGCATGAATTATTTCTGAGAGTTTTGATGTAAGTTCATATTAGAAATGCTTCCAAAATAATTGTGGGACATATGAAAAGTGATTTAAGCAAAATTAAACTAAAAATGATTGATTTGTATTATTGCAATGTCAAAATTATTCAAATTTGAGTATGAATGATTTTGGAAAATGAGCTCATCAGCATAATTAAAATACTCTTGATAATGCACCAAAAATTGCCTTAATCGGGCACGAATATTGATGCAAATATGAATAAAAAACTTCCCAACTACTAGCTATTGCTAGGCTTTCGTCCCTTCTTCGATTTTTTCCAGAACTCTTCCAAGATGTTATTGACATCGTATCTTCTCCCAAATATCGTCACGCGCCGACTATGATCTCTCCAATCAACCAAACAAATATGTCAATACTCTCTTCATAGTAGTTGCTCCAACTATGTGAAGCGTCTAAAAATTATGTATTTGCTACATGGAGGTGACACCCTCCTCCAAGACAGTTGTTCTTTGTAAACAACTCCTAATAATAGTTGAATCATTTCAAATGAGCTAAGTTCGTAATTTTTCTCTTTTTCATAATTTTCGACGTAAAAATATTAATGTCTCCTGTGAATTATACACCACTCTCTTCTATATATTTGTGTGTTAAATCTTCGTATAAAATTAGGAAGTTAAACTCTATATTTCTCTGTAGCTGCAAATATTCCAAGACGCAACAACTGTACATATTATTTGAATGATCAAATGAGATATGGTTTTTGTATAGCTGTAATTAAATTGAGCATTGATATGTCATCAAAGAAATTATCTTGATTGGGCACGAATCTCAAGGCAAAAATCAAGCTGGAAACTTCAAAAAATTAATTTGGGATCACCTTAACTCCAATTTCAGCAAACTTATAGTCAAACTGAGCGTCTCGGAAATACAAACCCAACGACACCAAATTCAACCCAATTCGAGCCCAAATGAGTCCAAATCAAGGACCCGAAGTGTTGTTGGAAATCTCGTACCACAATTTGAGTTATCAAACGGTCTCCGATTTTAACGAGCTTATACTCGAATCGAAGGGCTCGACGAGCCGAATCCAACGAGCCCAAGATCATCGAATTCTAACATCACTAAGACCTTCAAATGTCTGACGAACGGTGCACAATCGTAGGATTCAATATCGACCGTCCATTCGGCCACTCCCTATTTGTCCCTGATCTCAAGCCTATTTACGAGTTATGCCACTCTAGAAAAACTATAAATAAAGCCCTCATTCCACGAAGGGGAACCCAATCAAGAAGAGAAGGAAGAGAAGGAAGAAGCTCCTCCTCGACCATCGCCGGAGCCTCGCCGGACCACTGCCGGAGTTTTGCAGCACCACCACCTTTTATTTTTTAGTTTTTTTTTCTGCTCTTATTATGTTTCATCATTGTTGCTGTTGTAACCTCTTTTATTATCTAATATATTGGATGTTTATATATATATATATATACTCTCAACCATACTTTTTATTTCTTCAAAGCCGTCTAATCATTCAAAGTAGTATAAATAACATCTAGAATATACAAACATTATATTTCATCTAAATGTTTAAATAGCAAGTTCAAAGTACAATGATTTCAATAAAAGCCTTAAATGTATTCTAACTATAAAATTATATATACATTACAAAATCAGATTTTCTGCTCCTTATCAAACTCAATATACCCAATTAGGGGGGCAAACGAGTCGCGTAGAGCTTGAGCTAGGAGGTGTTCAAGTCGAGCTTGACTATCAAATGTCAAGCGGCTTGTCGAGGTGCTCCACTGTCAAGCTCGTAGTCACGTTCGCTGCCAAGAAACATCGTCCTGAGCTCGTCCATCTTCTTCCCAAGCTTCGCCATCGAGATCCATCATCCCGAGCTTGTCGTCCTGAGCGTAACCATCGACCGTCGTCGTACCGAGCATAACGTCGAGGTTGACTTCTAAAATCTCCTCTCTTTCTTCTCTCTCCTTTTCTCCTTTCCTTTCTTCTCCTCTTTCTCCAGCAAGGTTGGCTAGACGAATTGAAAATGACAATAGTTTTAGATATTTTAATAGTTTACATCCGCTACTCTGAACTGGTGCCGTGACGCTCACTTTTCCAATGCCGCTCACTTTTACAGTGCCTTTTTGCTGCCAGAGAATCTTTCAAATTATTTTAGAATATTCTCACATAAAACTTGGCGCCACAATGATGATTCCCAGCGCCGCGGTGCACACCCAATTCCCATTTTTTTTTCTATATTCCAAAGATCTCGATGTCGTGATGCTACCAACCATGGTGCCGTGATGACCTCAAATAAATTTGTTCAAGTTGCATGTTTTACTTCTCAAACCCCATTCTTATTACTAAAATCCTCATTAAACATTCTAAGACTTATAATTGTTATTAAAATCAAAATTATCGATGCTTAGCAAAAAATTACCAAAATTTTTATGTCCTACATTACACATATGCCGTACATTCACTAGGGCGCAACAACAAAATGCGTTCTGAGATACCTCAAACCATTTCCCCTGCCCCCCCCCCCCCCCCCCCCCCCCCCCCCCCCCAAAAAAAAAGATACCTCAAACAGTCAAACATAACATTCATCACGGATTAGTTTTTTGGGTGAAACTTTTCTATGCTTCTTCATGACTTCTATGACGAAGATTAGGCAAGGAATCCTAACAATTGCACCTCCAATACTTCTTGCTCTCCAGCTTGGCCACAATCCAATCGCTTAATGATAAAAAAATAATGTATTATTGCTCGCTCTTCCAATGAAGTTGAATATCGGGTAATTACTTCAATTATCGCTAAGCTTACTATCATCCCACCTAAAATTTATTAAAACGCTCAATGCATTTATATTTTATCACCTATATGATTTCCTATAGCCATCTTTGACTACTGATAAATTATGATAACATCTTTTCATAAGATGCCAAGCCTACTACAAAATATGTTATCAATATCTTCCTCACAAGCATGCCTCTCATGTATAGATATAGCACTCCACCTAACCAAAATACATCGCATAAACGTTTCAAGCAACTTCGGCTTTGTTTGTGACAATTTTTTTTACTGATTTATGAAACAGTTTTCTAATACAAATTTTTTTTGAATTAAAAATTTTTGTACTAGAAACGTGTTTCATAAAGTAGTAAGAAAGCTATCTCAAATGAAAGGCTTCGTTTGAGACGATTTTCCTGCTATTTTCTGAAGCAAATTTTTAGTACAAAAATATTTAGTTTAAGAAAATTTTGTACTAAGAAGTTCCTTTAAAAATAGTAAAAAAATCATCCCAAATAAAACCTTAATTAAGTTTGTGGCTTTGAATCTTCTGATTAAAATTTTAATAAATCTATTAATAAAACAACTAGCAAAACTCCATCTGAGAGTCCGACTCTTCTCTCCTTATAAAATTTCACTGCAAAATCCCATGATTCCATCACACCAACTGCTCCTTCAAATATACTTTTTGTTTTTATGAAATACAATAAGAGGAAAAAAAAAAAAACATCGACTTAACAATATTTAGTATAAGAAATAGACATTATTTCATACTTAGTGTCATTCAACGAAGAGATGTTTAATTACCACAACCTCTGAAACCTGCAGAAGAACTAACCGAGCACTAATAGCTAACATCTAATTAATATTGACTAAGCTTAACATTTTTTTAACTAAAAAAATCATAAATGTAAGTAACTAAAGTGCCAGGCGCAGCCGAGTGCCCATGGGCACTAGCTATCAAGCTTAATCATCTTGCTAATTATAAATAATAAGTGTTATTTTTTTTAATCCTGATTTGAAACACCAACTAGTGGTTTATTTTACGGCCTAATGCAGTTGCATTACGTGTTTAGGGCATCTCCAACCAAAAAAATCTATTTTTTTCACTTCAAACTATCGTGATAGTCATATCAAACAGTAATTCATCTCCAACCGAACTCTATTTCTAGGGTTTTAAATACCGGATCCTACCGGACCAATCGGTTCAACTGGTTGAACCGTGGATCGGTATGGTGGCCAATTTCGTTGCCTTCAAAAATCGCATTCGCAAGAAACCACTAGCAATGATCCATTTCATGAACTTGGAGGGGATTTTTCGTATTTTGCTTGAGTTGATGCTTATGGAATGAATGTCACTATGGCGGTGAATGAGCTCTTTGAAGCTCCAAACAATCTTCAATGCCACCTCTCACATTGGTCAATGCACACAAGACATTTGCTGAAATGCCTCAATAGCTGCACATGAAGAATTTCAACAACCTATTGCATAATTATAGCCATTGGTCCACCAACAGCTAGGTTGTCTTGCAGATACATTTAGAGCATTCATTGTCACATATTTGAAATTATTATGTAATTATTATATTAATTAATATATTTAAATAAAAATAATATTTATTATGTCATCCAATTCAATACCGATCAAACATTCGAACCATAAATCTATCATTTTTCCGGTTCGTTGTCTCGTCCAGTTTTTATAACCTTGTGTATTTCTAACACCAATAAAGAATATTTTGTTTATATTCTTTCTCATACCAATTTTTATATTTATTTTCAATATTTGTGTCGCACTATTCATAGACGAGATAAAACACAAAAATGTGTTTACATTTGTTGTTCAGGTGGACATTCACCAAAACTACAAAAGAATGAATGACGTTTGATTGGAGGTGCTAGCTCATGATTATAATTGAAGGACAATAATCTTATTCATTTAACATTTTTTTTTTTATCTTCGACGCTTAACCATAATGACATTAGATGCGAGATTACATTTTTCAAACATTGCTCGAAACTTATCCTAACCTCCACCAAAAGAAGTTTGGCTCTATGACTATGAGGACTCTTTCAAACATAATTAATTTATATATATCTATGCACAAATTAGTGCCACATATTTGAAATATAATCTATTATATATTTTATTTTATTTTCCAATCTAATTAATAATGAAAGAGCATCGCTTTCCCTCATTAACATATGGCACGCAAAGTTTGAAATAATAGTCCTTTAATTAAGTTTAATAATTTTTTTTTTATGAAAGATGATTATCACCAAAAGTCTGTTGATAGCATTCTTGCAACTTCTATGAATAAGCCTTTTTGCCCTGTTGATAGCATTTGTAGGCTTCCTTCTTTGTTTGTTCCTGTGGAGATATCTGAACAGATTTGGGAGTATTTCGGCTTCCCAGAGAAGGAAGGCCTTTATGATGGAAAATTATTACGTCCGTTGTTCGGATTCATTCGGACAACAATCCAAACGCGTCACGTCATCCAAATATACTGGGGCTCAGTGTATTTGGGTGACGTGGCTCGTCTGAATTTGGTGTCTGCACGTGCAATAATTCGCCTTTATGATGACAAAGGTGCGAGGTGTTGTGTCTTTGCATATTTTATTCAAATATGGGCATGTGAAAGGGATTTGTTACTGAAAGAGAGTAATTAATTTATAGTCATTAGCTAATTGTACTAATAAATAAAGTTTGAAATAAAGAAGCTTGGGATTAGAAAAGGACAATTAATAATTAATATTCAAATTTTAATTATTTATAAAAGTAGAACTCTGTACGTTATCTTTATTTTTCAAAATTTCGTCTAAATATTTAAGTTTTGAATAAAATTTTAACATTTTTTTTGTTTGCCTTTTATTGAATTCTTAATAATTTGATGGTTTAAGATCATGAATAAATGAATTTGATAGTTTAAGAAAATGGTATGTGTTAATTTTATGGAAATATAAAATTTGAATATTATGTATGTAATTTCTAAAAAAAAAAGTTGAATGAAGCATGAGAATACAAGGAGAATTTATAGTATTTGAATTTAGTATCTAATAGAGTTTTTATACGATTATATCGAGTTTTTTAATCTCCAATTATATATATAAACCTTATCATTGATGTCACACTCAATGATTTATATTGGAAAAATCACATATGTCATTCATTTTAATCATTTAACTAGAGCTTACCAATGAACAACCGAAAAAAAAAAATATGATTACATTTTTGTTTGTTCGTATATATGATTTATCATTGATGTCATTGATGTAACACTATTGATTTATCATGGCCTAGTGCCGTAGCGCTCACCAGATCAACGTCAAGGAGCTCTGCTTAAGAATTTTCATATTTTTTAAGAAAATTTATTTCACATGTTTGAGTTATTATAATCTCCCAACCTTAAAAATGTTGTCCTTGACATTTTTATATCAGTACGAGAGAGAAAGCAACATTTCAAACTCAAATCAACTACTTATAAACTGAAAATCACATTTATATTCCGCTCATAAGTTATAATTATATTTCAATTCTTCCAATAAACATTGCTCTGATACCATTTTGTCACACACTAGGATCAATATTAAAAGAATTACATATATATTTCTTTTTAATCATTTAACTAGAGTTTACCAATAAACAAAAAAATATATTATTACAATTTTTTTCTTATCAAGAGCTTCATATCATAGGATTCATATTCTTTCCTGAAAATATGTAAAATCACGTAATGAGAACATAGCCCAGCAAGTAACTAAGATCTTACGACTGAAATCAATACAAGATAAAAGAAAACAATATGTTATAAATCATATAAAGAAATATATGCATCAATGTCTATACTAATTATCTGCACCAATTTATTTTTATTTATTTCATCATATCTTAATCCATTACATCATGAGTCACAATAGCAGTAATAGTCAATATTACTAACTAATAACGTTAAATAGTGATAATAACATAAAATAATATTAGTGTCAGTCACAATATCAACACATTGTTCGTAACAATATTAATATCAATATTCATATATTTAATATGTGTATCTTAAGAGTATCTTTCTCGTGCACTTATGACTCATAATCAACCGCCCCTTATAACTCCCAATCAATGTATTCCTTATAACTCTTTTTGAATCATGTGAAATCAGTCGCCCCGATTCATTAGAACTCTCAATCAATCTCCAAGTCTTTATAACTCCCAATTAGTGAATCATGTGGATCAGTAGGATATCATGTAGAGTTATCATATTATGTATTTGATATCAAAATCATATCAAATCATTTAGAAAGACTAAATTTATAAATATCCAAACTTGCATGATGAAAGCTTATGAAATCAGGAGATAATATTTTTTAGCAGATTTAGGAGAGATAAAATTCATAGAATTTAAAATCATTGAAAACATAAGTAAGAGCACAGTTATTTACAATGAATAGAACAAAATCTGTAACATGAATGACTGCTAAATATGATCTAAAGGTTTATCTCTATCATATCTTATCTTATCATCTTTAAATTTCTTCTTAGCAAAGCAATCAAGTGAGGGAGTTGATGGGGTAAGGAAATAATATATATAATGGGTGGTGGCATGGATTCTACCAAAGGCAAATGGAATGCATATAATAATGTAAATGATTTATGTTCAACATGGTTCTAATTGTATAATTCATAAGTTTTTAGCATTGTGTATCTGATAAGCGCGTGAGTTTCAAAATAAATTTCTTCATAGTCTTAATATTTGCTTATAACGTGTCTAATCATGTTTACATATGATACATGACAGCCTTATATTGGCAAAATTTGGTATTATAGACATTTAATAAGTTATAAAGATAAATATCAATATTTGATTCAATATTGAAGCATATTTGGTGATCTAATTGGACAAGCTAGCTAAGCTATATTAGTAGATATAAGTAGGGCATTATAAATTGGTTTTAATATGATTTGTATATAATTGTAACATTTAATATGATATTTAATGTGTTTTAGATTTTATATTTAAGGTTTTAGTGCGAACATGATTTGAATAATATTTGAAATTATACATTCATAAATTATTCCTTTTTTAAACTTAGAGTTCCCCTTCATCTTATAAGCAACAACTATCAATGATAAATGCGCTTAAATTTCAAATAACGAAAAGTATGTCATTAATCTTAAATTAGGCTAGTGAATGAATGGAGTTGAGTCAAGACAATGCTTGAACAAGCTTGAGCTTGTTAATGAAAATTGAACATCAAGTCGAGCTGGAGCTTGACTAGAATATTTATAGCAGTGTTAAAACATGGTTCATTTAAAATTATGGTCATTTGAGCTTGTTTTGAACTCAACTTATTTATTAATCAAATGAGTTTTATTAAGTTTATTAACAAACAATACAATCGAACGACTTATAAGTTATTTGAGCAAGCCATATCGAGCCTACTAATGAGCAAAAAATTGAGCTTAAAAGTAAAAATCTAATTGAATGAACCACTAATAAACACAGATAAGTAGTTTATATTTATATATAACATAAATCAAATATGAAAAAGAACTAAAACCTCATATATCAACATTTTAAATAAATTAATAATTGAGTTTTAAATTAACATATAATTGAGCATTAATTAAGCTTCTTAACAAACTTATGCTTCGTTTGGGACGGCTTTTTTATTGCTTTCTAAAACGAAATTTTAGTACAAAAAAAAAAAAAAAATTGTACTAAAACTCTGTTTTAGAAAGCAATAAAAAAGCCGCCCCAAACAAACCCTTAACTTCATGTTTAACAAAGTGCTTAAATTTATTTGATTAGAATCAAACAATCATAACGAACTATAATGGCATTGAGTTAATAATAACTCATCAAGTGTATTGATTTATTTGCATTTTTATCTAAATTAAAAGATAGTTTGAACACAAAAGGACTTCAAAGTAAAATTTTTTTTTGAAACACTCGAAAGAGCGGCATTGATTATTTTTGTTATTTGAAAATTTGACCTTCTAGATTGAGAATTATATTGTTATAGAATAGGTCAAAATATAATTTCATATATTTTATTAAATTAAAAACGGACATATTATGACTTTGATGAGATATATAAAACTAAATTCTCCTCTAAATTTTATCCATCAAAGTGATTAATCTAAGCAATCAAATTAGCCTTATTTGGTCCGATCCCGCACCTAGCGGAGCCGGTCACCCGACATTTGCTTTACCGAGATCAGTCAAAAAGCTCCTTACCTCATCATCACTCGCAATAATCCCTCTACCGTAATAGCGCCTGAAACGGTCTGAAATCTTGCCTCCCATGTAGCCTCTTTATCGCTGGCCCGCGGCATGGAAACAACAAACCCCATAAAGGCTCGATAGCAAATCAGCACACCGCTACATAGAGCGCCATACCGCTACCGTAATTGTAGGCGGCAAGCGGCGGTATCTGAAGCACGACTATCGTCGCGCAGCCGCGGCACGGCCCCGACAAAAGCCTCAGAGCTCAGAACCCCTAATCAAATATCTTTTCACTTTCGCTTTACTCCTCTCCCTCTCCGCTTCTTTCTCGCGACACAGGGAAGTGAAAGCCGAGCTATAGAAAGCTAGGTTTAGGTGATCGCTGGTGGGGATGGGCAACTGCTGCCGCTCGCCGGCGGCGGTCGCCCGTGAGGACGTCAAGGCTGACTTTCATGACCGCAAGCAAGGAGGAGGGGGTGGCGCCGGAGGCAAGGTCCAAAACGGCGGCGCTGGCGGTGTGAAGCGGCTGACGGTGCTCACGGACGGGAGCTGGGACGCGAGATCGGGTGGGATCGAGGAGAAATACATGATTGATGGGGAGCTGGGGCGGGGGGAGTTTGGGGTAACCTATCTATGCATGAATCGGGACACGCGTGAGCTTCTGGCTTGCAAGTCCATCTCAAAGCGCAAGCTCCGGACCTCCGTCGACGTCGAGGATGTCCGTCGCGAGGTGGCCATCATGCGGCACTTGCCCAGGAACCCTAGTATTGTCAGCCTCAGGGAGGCCTGTGAGGACGACAATGCCGTGCATTTGGTCATGGAGTTGTGCGAGGGTGGGGAGCTCTTTGATAGGATCGTGGCGCGCGGGCACTACACAGAGAGGGCTGCGGCGGCGGTTACTAAAACGATTATGGAGGTCGTGCAGCTGTGTCATCTGCACGGAGTCATCCATCGGGATCTTAAGCCGGAGAATTTCCTCTTTGCGAATAAGAAGGAAAACTCCCCACTAAAGGCCATCGATTTTGGGTTATCCATATTCTTCAAGCCCGGTAAGTCTTAATTTCTATTTTTGAAGGCTGAAATATTTGCTACTGTACTTTTTTAGGTGACATTTCCATCCAAAGGCCGTTTAACGGGATTTCTTGCTAATAATAGCCATTTGCATTTGAATCTTGGATGTTTTCTGATTCAATGTTCTTTTTAATAACTAGTTTTTTGTAGCTGGAGTCGTTACTCAGGGTACATGCTCCTTTTCTTGGGGAATTGAATATGCTGCACAGCTGCAGACATGGAAATTTGCACTAATTGCTTATTTGATGTTTCTGAAAAAAAATTACATTGTCCGGATGTTGTCATTCGCTGAATAGTATTTGATATGAACTTTTTTTTTTTGGAAAAAAATTGATATAAACTTTCTGCTACTAACTCAATGGAGGCAGTCCCAAAAAACGAGAGTAAAAGAAGGTAAACTATGTTTATAAGGTGAAAACAAAGTGAAAGAGCATTTACTTCTATCACAATGTAGTGAATAGCATGATATGTAGCATGCTAAATAATAAAAATAGAAAGATGCTTTTGGTTTATGCAATATTCATAACATGTTAAAACGTGTTCTCTCCTTGAAATAGAGTTACATGTAGAAAGAAAAGCTCTAAATATAGTAAGCTCCAAAGATGATAATTGAACTTTATATCAAGGCTTGCTGGCAGTCCGATTCTAATTTGTGGGGCTGCTGATGTCTTAGTTTACAAGAAAATGAAAAACTTTAACATACAATGTAGCAACCTAGTTGCTCATGGAGACCTGATATCTCTGGTTTTGTCTGTTGGGATTTATGCAATATAGTGTCAATTAGAGAGAGTCGCCTTAGATGGTTTGGTCTTATAAAATGGCGGCCTTTCGATGACCCGGTTAGAAAAGTAGAGATATTAGATTTGACTTATGTTAATAAAGGTGGAGGTAGACCTAAAAAGACTTGGTTATAAAATATTAGAAATGATCTTTCTTTATTACTTTTAAAAAAGAATTTGACTTTTAACAGGACATAATGGAGCAAAAGGATTCATATAGCCGACCCCACATAGTGGGACAAAGGCTTGGTGCTGTTGTTGTTGTAGTGTCAACTATTTCTTATTTCTCTACTAATATTACCTACATGACAAGCAAAGCTACACTCCATTTTTTATTTATGATGCAGAAAAACTTTTTTTTAAACATTTCATTTTGCTATTTCTAGAAATACCAGGATTTTGGTCTAGGTCACACCAATATGGAAACATAGTCTTCAGATGCTATTGTGAACTGCTTACTAAGGTATTTCTCCCACATGTTTTTGACACTTAAGTTGTCTCATGTTATGTCTGTCTTTAATGACTGAAATCCACAGAATCGACCTCTTACAATATCAAATTAAATAAAAGTGAAGTAATAGTTGAAATAATACACCTTAAAATTTAAATAGTAAAAAACTGCAAACTTTTATCTATATGTTCGTACTCAACATTAGCTTCTTTCGTGCAGGCAGCAGCTGCTTAATGTGTTGCATTTCTAGCATAGTTATCTCACCAACTTCCTTTCTGATGTATTATAGATTTGTTAAGTCAATTGCATCAAACTAAATTATAGGTAGAATCAAATTTAGAGCGGTAATAATATTTTTTTTTTCATTAAGTTAGAGAACATTTAAATTATTTTGTTTGACTTCATTTTTGTTTTTTAAAACTGAATCAATAACCAAATTCCAATAATGCTTATTCTGAAATAAAAATCAAACTATCATTAAAAAAACCAAATCTAATCAACCAAATGTGCTCGATTTGGTTCTATTTTTTGGCTTAAATTAGCTAATATGCACCCATACTAGCAGACCCACTGTGACTAACTTTTATGTTACCATTAAATCTATTCTTACACCTCACTTTGATTTGACTGCATTGTTTCTTTCCATTGCTATGTGTTTTATCTTCCTTTGATTTATTTTGTTATTAGAGTTTTATTAGGCGCTGTTGACTTTGGCTGCGCTGTTGACTTCGTTGTCTCTCTCTCTCTCTCTCTCTGATTTAGATGGAGGGTGTGCTTAACATGAAAATTATGATGTAAAATAAGGACACAACATACATTTGAATTTTCATGTCAAAAATCTTATTTTATTCGGCAAAAAATTGATATTCTGTTTGACAAGTTTTTTGAGGTACCATGCAAATAGAGTCGTCATCATCATAAGTTGATCGTTGAAGTGCAAACATAGAATAAATCTAATGATACATTTATGGAAAAAATGCATTTTTCAACACTTCATGAAAAGTTTCATATTTTGAAAATTATTATGTTGTCGCCACCGTCATATATGAAGTTAATAACCATCATGATTTTCACTTAATTTGAAAATAATTCAACTTGGATTTCATTACAAAGATGAAAAGAAATGCTTTTTCAATGAAAAGACTGTGCCATTAACATCTTTAATTTAGAGTTGAGCAATTAAGAAAAAATTGATCATCAAAGAAATAATATTATGGAACTACTTTTCTTCCGCATGAGTGTAACAAAATTTTACATTTAAGAAGCATCCTGGATGCCCGTCTGTCTCTGTACACCTTCTATTAGGGTTTCAATGCAAGGAAAACATTTTTGGATGCTTTCTAATAAATGATATCTTCAATTAAGCAATGTAACAATTAAATATACGATCAAATCATTATGGCAAGTATACATTTATCAACAATTTGTGAAAAGTTTCATATTTTGAAAATTATTATGTTGTCGCCATCATCATGAAAGAAGTTAATAACCTTCATGATTTTCATTTAAATTTGAAAATAAGTCAACTTAGATTTCACCATGCAAATATGAAAATAAATGCTATTTTTAATAAAAAATGTGCCATCAACATTTTTAATTAAGAGTAGAGCAATTAAGAAAAAAATGATCATCGAAGAAATAATATTATGGAACTACTCTCCTTCAGTATGAGTATAACATAATTGTACATATTAAGAAGCATAGCGGACTTGTCAGTCTCTATCCACCTTCCATTAAGGCTTTAATTCTAGAAAGACAGTTTTGGACGCTTTCTATTCAATGATCTCTTCAATTAGACAATGTAACAATTAAATATACAATAAAACCATGAAGATTTTGGGCATTCCTTTTTAAATTCATGAAGATTTTGAGTATTCATTTTTTTTTTTGTGAAATTATGTAATAATGCATATTTTAATGTTAATAAATATGAATTTAGTTTTATAAGAATATCATGTTTGATTGAACCATGCAAGGTGTTACTTTTATGCAATGGAAGTTGAAGTTTGGTGACTCCTATTAGGATTATTTAATGAGTTTTCTTGAAATATTATTTATATATCTTTTTATGATATTATTCTTCATTCTCTCTTTACTTTTGTCATATTCCATTATTCATGTCATAGGTAGCCCACCTTCAATTTATCATCTCTGTGTGTGTCTATATATATATATATATATATATATATATATATATATATATATATATATATATATATATATATATATATATTATAGCTTGTAATATTTTATAAAACTTGTAATATTTTAATTAAGGAAGTTAGCAATTAAAAAACCAAACTCAAAACATGTTTATAATGTGCCCTTTGCATCCTCTACATGCTCATGTTTATAAACTAAGAGTGTAGCTAATTTAAAAAATTATACAACATAATAAAATATGAAAATAATCTTTCATCTGTAGCCACTGATTGTAAAATATAACTATAACCATTTATTTTTTGTGGCAATATGTCATACAAAAGTTTTAAAAAATGGACTGTGTTAGTTGTTCGAATTAGTTCAATCGAGAACTAGTTTGCTGGCCGGTTTGGTAAATTCCTAGAATCGGTTTTGTAATGAATCGGCCTGAAGATCGGTTAAATGGCGAATTGGTGCCAAAATTAAAAACTTGCTAATTTATTTTATTAAATCATTTATAGAATTAAATAAATTAATTTAATATAAAATATTTAACTTAATGAATAAATGTAAATTTAATATATTTTAAATTTAAAATAAACATTAAATTTTATAATAATTACTTGCAAAAAATGCATCAAATAAAGTAATAAACTTTATCACATGAACCTATCATTCTATGTGACTTTTTTACTTTTGTGAACCAAAAAAGCTACATAACAATGCTAACACATAGCGTCCTAGTGATGTGGGACTAAATAACCCATATAAAGCTTTCAAGTTCAAAATGCATACACTACATATTTTAACTCATTTTTTAATTACTTTTTTTATAATGTGAACAATATTTAATTTTTAGTTAATAATATTTATTTTTTTTTAATTAATTAATGAAGTATTATAAAAATAGTTTTCATATATTTTTAATGATAAATGATCTAACATGAATTTATAGATGCAATTTTATAATGTAAATTTTGTTTATAATTTATTGGTCCTTTGAACCTTTCCTTTTGGTTCTATGTCCGATTCAGTTATGTCCGATTCAATTTTCACAATTTTGATTAAAGTTGGTCATTATTGTTTACTTTTTTAGCGCCTTTATCTGAAGATGGGATGTGGGTTCGCTGCTTTATTAAAGGTATTCGATTCACTTTACATATTGTTTGTTGTTGTTGGAGTTATGGGTCCTTAAAGTTGTATCTGGCTTGTATTGCGATCAATGGTCATCTAGGGATTCATTCTACATAGAGGATGTTTTTGATAGACCGATCGAATTTGATTAAGAGGGAATTAAGAAATTTCCTAATCAAGAGGGAGTTTTTTTGGAAGGTTCTTAATTAAAATGAATTAATTAGGAAATATTTCCTAATTGAAGAGGACACATTTAGAGATTGATTTGGGGGCTAATTTGGGGGTGGGGGATTAATTAGGAAATGTTTCTTGATTGAAGAGGGCAGATTTATGGGATGATTTGAGAGCTGATTTGGGAGGGAAATAATTAAGAAAATAATTAAATAAGAAGAGAGGATTAGGGTTAGGGGTATGCAAATTATTGGGCCGTTTTTGTTCTTGGAGTTTGGTTTCTTGGGCTCTAGCGGCGTTTAGAGATTGGGAGAGATCGATCCTCCACTCGAATTGTGGATCAATTATATTTTGCTTTTATTTCTTCTGTTAGTTTGATTTCTTCAATAAAAATTACTGTTTTGCTTGTTTTCAATTGGATTTGTGGAGTTTTCCCTCTATTTTTGTCAATATTGTTAGGGATTACTTGATATCTTCAAGTATTTCCTATCAAATTGGTATAAGAGTAGATTTTGGGACGGTTTTCTGAAAAATCAGCAGTTGTTTTTGGCCGGTGGAAGGGATTTTTGTTGTTTTTTTATCAATATCCAAATTTTTTTATATAAAAATTTTGGGTATTGATGGCGGCCAAGAAGGTAGATGCGTTGGATGAACGCCTTGAAGGAGAGATGAGCCAAATGAAAGCGACAGTGGAAGATCGAATTTCATCTATATAAGACAAGGTTTCATCCGTGGAAGACAAAGTTTTCAATCTCTTCATGTGATGGTGAAGAAGCTATTGGAAAATCAAATTAAAACGATGACATTGGAGACAAAGGGACCGGTGGGAAGAACTACGAATTCTTTATTTTGTGGGAGGAAAAACGAGGGGGAGATCATGGAGGAAAAAGGGGGAAGGTATGGAGAGAGGCGCGAATATGGGAGATATGAACCAAGGGATGCTGGTTGGGAGAGAAAAGAGGGAACTTATGGTAGGAGTGGTGCTGAGTTTGGAGAAAGGAGTGGAGAAAATGAAGAGGGGTTTGAAGATGAGCATGTAAGAGAAGATCGGGAGATTTCGGGAGAGCAAAACAATTGGGAAAGGGGAAATTATGGAGGAATACGAGGAAACGAGGGAGTTTCGAAGGTGAAGAAGCTGAATATGCCAATTTTTTAAGGGGAGGACGCACACTGGTGGATCTACAAGGTGAAGAGGTATTTTGCCGTCAATGGGCTGACGGAGGAGGAGAAGTTGACATCAACATGCTTATATTTTGAGGGGAAGGCGTTATCCTGGTATCAGTGGAGGGACCAAAGGAGACCCATACGGAGTTAGAGGGAATTCAAGGAATGCTTATTGGAACATTTCCGAACCGGTAGGGGAGGAGATTTTTATGAGCAGTTCGTTGCACTAGTGCAGGAAGGATCAGTTGCAGATTATAGCGAGAGATTTAAGTACCTAGCTAGTCAATTAGATCGACTATTGGAGACTGTCTTGGACGGTAATTTCATGAAGGGACTCAAATCAGAGATCAGTGCTACAGTGAGAGTCATGAGAGTCTAGGATCCTTATGATATAATATCCTAAGGAGGGTACATTTGCTATAGGCGTCCTTAATTTAATTTATTATTATTGTGTAAAATTTTTAAACTACATAGTTAATTGTGAGAAGTATCATTTCATAATTTTCTCCATGAAAACAAGGGTAAGTGCGGTATCTGTTTTTTGAGAATCCAAAGAGGAAAGATATCATATTCTTTGTAATTTATTTCAATTACATATTCGAAGTTTTTTTAACCCAAAAGATTTTTCTAGAGTTTTTGGAGAGGAAGTTTCTCCTTTTTCGGTATGGGGTTTGACATTCCATTTGATTTTGTTGTGTATAGTTACCACATGAGAAGGTCATTTAATTCAAATTTGGCATTAATGTCAATTCCTTAATGGTGACCACATAAAAGTTCACAAAATATTGTACTAAATTCAAGCTGTAATAAAAACATACTCAATAATCTAATCTGAGACAACCAAGTCGAGCAGAGTTTTCTTTGAGAAATCTTCACAATAACATCATGAATCACCTGAGCAAATTAAGTTAAGAATGATGGATAATTATCAAAGAAAATTTTTTGATTTATTCTTAACATTACATCTTTCAAAGAAGCATACAAATAAAATGAGTTTGGGTGATGAAACATCCTACATGGATTATGAATATTTAGCTAACACGTGTGATGAGGACATCCACCGTACATTTCGACATCGGCATGATCGTAGATCAACGGCTACGATTCATAGTTTTTATTTATGTGTTTTAGTGCATTTATTTATTTATTTTTTAGTTTTCCATTTGTATCCCTATGAGGGATTTGTTTCATGTTGTAGCCTGAGGGCATTTGTGTCTTTTACATTTTATACTTTGGAGGCCTATATATGAAAGCCTAGTCTTTATATTATTTTCTAATGTTGATGAATGAAATTTTCTATTATTGATCTCTTTGTGAGTTCGTGAAACTTTCCAAGATCTCTTTGTGAGTTCTTGAGGAGGCGGTGCTTGTAGATCTCTTTGTGATTTCTATTGGAGGTGGTGTTTGAGGTTTGTAGCTCTAGATTTTCCCTTTTCTCTACACCTATCTTCCTCTTCCCTACCTAACCGAAACATCACTCCCTCCCAATTCCCCACTGGCCCCCCATAATTCCACCGCCGGCCTCTCTTGGCAGATCCAGCCACCGGCGGCTCACCTAGCTCCCACGGTCGACTGCCAACCCACTGGTTCCAGGCCACCGCCCCCCTTGCCTCCAACCTGCCGCCGGCTCCCCTTTGATCCTACCTCTTTTGAATTTCAAATTCCTCTTGATTAAATTACTTTCCTAATTAGTCTTTCTCTATTTAGGAAAGTCAATTAAGGGGATTTAAACCTATTTTGAAATTCAAACCCTTTTCCCTCTCATATTAAACCAATTTGGGAAGTTATTTAAAATTTAATCAAATCTGAAATTAAAATTCAGATTTGATTAGAATTTATTTATTAAACCATGGGCCCCACTTACTTAAATACCAAGCCCCTCTCTCCTCCTTATATGGCCGACCACCCCACCCTCTCTCTCTCTCTCTCTCCCATTAATACACCTTAATTCCCCTTCCCTCCTAGCCTAATTTCAAATTCTAAACTTGAAATTAATCCTCTCTTTATTTGGAAACTTGAAATTAAATTCAGGATTATTCCCTCCCTCCACCTCTTCCACCTGCCCCTAATCATCCTCACCCGAGCCCCAACCCGACCACCCTCACGGCTCACCTCCTCCTTCTCCTAGCTCACGACCAAGCCCCTCCCCTTCCCAAACCACCACTTCCACCTCTCCTCTCCCTCTTCTCTACATTGGTGCTCCTTCATCTCCCGACAAGAATCCATGGCGGATCCGGAAGTTGATCACGGATTTGTTTACGATTCTCAAGAGGAAGTCGACATCATTCAATCACTGTTCTTCAATCCCGGATTTGGGTCCGAAGGCACCGTCGAAGAATACGTGGAGTGCATTCTCTTTACTTTGGCGGACATCATCGAAGAGCAAAAGCCTACAGGATCGTGGAAGATCGCAAGACGACCGGTCTCTCCAACTCTGGCCAACTCTCCGTTGATCAAAACCTCTGGCATCCTCTGTCTTGCAGTGACATCACTGGGCTTGCTTACTTTTGTCCTCCGCTCCACTAGCAAATCACATGTTACGGAAATCGAACACTTTTAAGAGATTAGCTCACCAGCATCCCATCTTTTGATAAAGACATCAACAACCCTAACGATAATGACTGACCTTGGCATATGGCTACCAAAAAGCATTTAGCTAAGTTGATTCCCCAAGCATTGGCTATAAGGAAAAATATTCCTTCCCTATTTTGTTACATTGTATAGTTTTGAAATCCATTTCCTGCTAGATTTATAAAGAAGAGTGAAGTTTGTGAAGGGCAGACAAATGTGTGATCTGATCCTAAAGAGTTATCAAAATCATATAAGTTTTAGGAATAGTAATTGACCTCATAGGGTTAAATCATATTTCAACATTTCCTTTGGAAACTTGAATAGTTTAATCAACTTCTTGATTGACTGATCTAGGGATCCATGAGGCTGGGAATGTAATTTTCTTCCACATAATTATTCTCTTAGTCTCTATATGCGAGGCTGAGAGTTTGTTTCTATAATTGCAGTTGTATAAACTAGGAAAAATCTATGTTTAAACATTAGAACAAAAGATGTTTATAACATTATAACGGTTATGATATATCATAATTATAATTTTAGATTTTAGAGGAAAATCATAGACATGAAGTTTAAGTTGTAATTTAGCAACTTTAAACAGAGTGACAAGTGACAACTGTTAAAGACATGTTTAGGTTTAGAGAAGTATTGAAATATTTCTTTCCCATGGTATAAGCTTGTTTTAGTGATTCTCTTAAGGGATTGTGTTCTCTTAAGGGATTGTGTTCAATTAAAGCACCATTGTATCTAAGGTATGCTAGAATAAAAGCATTTAAACCTCTTAAAATAAGTGGTTTAAAGGCTATCTAAATTAATCCATTATTGATGTACTTGTAATGTTGCTTGTTTGCATGCACTTCTGTAAGAAGTGAAATTATATGCCTTATTTATAATCAAAGATTGCTTGATTATCTTGATTGAGTATTTACAGTTAAAGTCAAAGTTATGAATCTTATAAATGACTTTTTTTATCAACATTAGCAATAGATTTTTGATTTATGATCTCTTATTTAAGGTCTTCTTCATTAAGGTTGCTCAATTTTAGAATTTTTATATTAGATTTTCTCATTATAATGCTTCTAATGGAAGAAGAAAAGCTGCGAAGAAGCAAGAACAATAAATGTGATATTCTCTGTTTAACTTTGTTAATGTTATATAAGAGCAAATTTTTTTATTTTTTGGTTTAATGCTTAAAATCAACACAACTGAATATCTTTCTTGGTGTTTATTGTCCACTCCTTTGGACTTACTACCCTATGCGACATAGTGATGCTTGAAGCATAAACTTGAAATAGAAGAAAAAGAATGCACAAATTTAAATTGTAATTAATACAGATATTCACTCGCGCGCGCGCACACACACATATATATATAGATATAAGTGTGCGCATATACTTCTTCTCTCTTTACTGTTACACGTTAACAAAGGCAACTATTGATGACCCATTGAAGTAGTTCAATTTGAGAAATCACACCTAAGTTAGAATTACTTGGATGAGGATTGTGGGTGCTAGATTGGTGTACAAGTTTTTAATGCCACAATGCATAATATTTTTATTAACGTTATGTGAAGGACACTTTACTATCATGGGTGGAACCAGTGCCTTTTTATAGGGTTGGCAAATTTTAAGTAATTCATAATATAATACTTAAATAATGGTAAGAATAATAATAAAATAAAAAACACAAATTAGTATTCCTTGAGAAAAATTCAAACAGCCAGTAAGATAATACCACAAAACTTATTTGAGGAAAATTTGAATAGACAAGTATATGGAAATTATGGGCTTTTATTTTAGTTAATTAACTAGTATATTGAGAGTTAGGGATTCAGTTGGGCATTTTTTGCTGATGATTGAGTAAAATTGTAATTTCAGGGTGGAAAAACTCCTTAAAATTGCGCACCCTCACTCCAATGTGGTTCCATCCCTATTTAATGTGTGATTAAAAAAAAAGTGTGATGAAAAACTATCATAACATAGTAAATTTGTCAGATTGCATGTAGTTATGAATCAAATCCAAGCCATGTGGGTACTTTCGGGTTGGGTTGGATTTTGAAATCTTTACTTAAAAAATTTTTGAATCGGATTTGAGCTGACCCCAAATCTAAAATTGACACTAATACTATTTGGGTTTGGGTTGAACTAGTATGGTTTGGATTAAACATGTCATTTTTAAGTTAAATAAGTTGTGTTGATCTAAGAAATGTAAGATCCCTAAAATAAACAGGCCATGAGCCATGTTTGGATTAGTCAGGTTCGGGCTATAAAATGGTTTGGATTCGGATCAAGCATATTCAAGTCGGGTCAACTTTGCATCACACTCGACTCGGATCCATTAATCCAAATTTATATACACATATATATGTATATGCGTATATGTATATGTATATGCTATTGTTTGGTTTTTGTTTGCTGATTTTGGAGTAATATTTCTATTTTTTTAGCTAGCCATGTGGAAACCTTATTAAAAATGCATGGCCGAACCACAGAGGAGATTTTTAAAAAGGCATACAAGATGATGTTCTATTTTTGTATGATGATTTTCTTTAGCATATGTTGAATTGTTTTAGACGAACAAATGTGAATGAGAAAAATGATCATGGGCATGCTGTCAATTACAAGCTTTATTGAAATTTGGAGATTGTACTACTTGCTAGTATTATGCATGGATAAAAGGTTGTGGCATTTCCTGTTGACGCAGAAACATTTATGACGTATATAACTTGAAAATTTGAACTATTTGGTCATTATCTTCATCATGTTGAAAAATGAGCATGAAATTGCTGTTGTTGTAATCTGTAGGAAAACTGCTTTAACATAGCTTGTATCCAGCACCATTTCCTATTGTACTATTAGATCCTCATTTGCAACACACGCTGAATACCTTTCATGCACGCGGATACTACTGCTCTGCTCTTCTATGTAATGCAACATCAAAGAATGCAACTACTTTGGAATTGAAATCCATCACTTTATACAGTTAATATTCATTCTTCTTCAGGTTATATTTTATTTCAACAAAAAGATATTGTGATGTAGAACCAAGCTAGCTATGATTGGGGTGGAATTATTGATTTAATAGAGTTGCCCATTATGATATCTCAATTAAGGAAATAGGAATTAAATCAAATCCCAAATCTGAAGTTAATTTGGAGTAATTGATTGAGAGACTTAATTTGGAGTAACAAAAGGGTAAAGGGAGAGAGGGAGGGGCCGACACCTTTGATAGGGAATTGATTGGAGTGTTTTATGACTTGCCAATCCTAGGCTATCAATTATGGGTGGGGAAATTAAGACCAATCTCCCATTAAATTCAAATTGGCATGATTGAGGGAGTTTCCTAATATAGCTCATGTTATTTTATAAAAGAGATTTCAGATTTTGAGTAAATTAAATTCTAATTTGAAACCTTCCTAATTTAAAATGCGCTGATTATGGAAAGTAGTGGCTGTGTTTGAAATTTAAAATTTGAAATCAAAGGGGAGAGGTGGGGTGTTTAGGGAAATAAATCATGGTAATTATCTATTTGAATATCAAATAACATGATTGGAGGAGCTTTCATAACATAACTTTTTTCTTTTAGGAAAGAGATTTCAAATTTAAAATTATTTAAATTTGAAATTTTTTGACTTTCCAAATTTACAAGAATTTAAATTAGAAAAGGAATGAATGCTTGGTTTTGAAATTTTGGAGCTAGGGGGGATGGTGGCTAGCGGCTAGGAAGGTAGTGGGGTCGGTGGTTGGATGGAGGAAGGGTTCGGTCAAAGGTTAAGGAAAGTGGAGGCTAGCGGCTTGGTGGAGGTGGTTGGGCCGAGAGGTGGGGAAGGACTGAGGGAAGAGGAATGATATCAGAGCGAGTTAAAGGTGGCGGCTAGGGGAGGAGGAGAGGGAGTCGGTGGGGAATATAAACCACGAGCCCAGACGCTTCCTGCGGCTGATGGATAATACTTTGTCCTCACCTAGAGACTTCAAACCACGAGCCCGGACGCTTCCTGTGATTGGTGGGTATTGCATTGCTTTCACCTGGGGACTTCAACTCTTATAAGAACTCTTAAAGTTCTTAAGAACAAAGTGCAGAATTTTCTCTTAATAATCGCCCATCCCCTCAAAAAGAAGAGGAGGGGGATATAAATAGCCAAAATACAATAATAAGACAAATGACAAAAGTGTCCATAGGGTCACATAAGTCTACTCCCTCAAGTGAGGGTAAAAACGAAAAAAAATGCATAAATAACTCAAAATACAAATAATAACTCAAAATAAAGTGATACGATCATGACCGTTGATCTTCGGCTCCTCTGATAAAATTTCATGGTCGGATGTCCTCATCATATTGTTAGGAACATTTGTATTTTTAAGAGAAGTATTTACAGCAATGCTACTTCATTTATATATTTTAAAGGTAATGATTCCTTTATTCTTATGCATGCATCTTGGTATTATTGTTTAGGATGCTTCCCGTGAAAGTTTCTTCCATAACCTCAAATTTCATTGTGATTTGTCAGGTGAAAGATTCTCAGAAATTGTGGGAAGTCCATATTACATGGCTCCTGAAGTTCTTAAACGGAATTACGGACAAGAAATAGACATATGGAGCGCTGGAGTCATTCTCTATATTCTTTTATGCGGAGTTCCACCATTTTGGGCTGGTAAAGTGTCTTAGTAGCTTTTATCTTCGGTGCATATGCCATTATTACCTTTTTCATCAATTTTTTGAAAATTAATATCCATTTCCCTTATAGAATGCTTTATTTTATCTAAATTTCAGAAACTGAACAAGGAGTCGCACAAGCAATTCTCCGTGGAAATTTGGATTTTAAGCGAGAACCATGGCCAAATGTTTCAGAAAATGCAAAGGATCTTGTCCGACAGATGCTGGAACCTGATCCAAAAAAAAGGCTAATAGCTAAACAAGTGCTAGGTACCGTCTGCATCTTTTTTCTTTAGTGGCACATATCATGAATGTCTTTTGGGCTGATGTTAATACATATTTTAACACCAATGAATACTGAATTATTAATTCTTATTTTAAGTAAGCTCATTACTACTAAATTTCTCTTATCATGAACACCAATGCTTTCAATTTCCACATTGGTACTTGTACTGAATGTTTAATGGGGGCTTATTTATCTGTTTTAAATACCACCTTACTTTTAACATGTCATTCAGTTCATCATGGAGTAGCTTGGAGGGTAACAGATTTAGTGAGCAACAACGCAAGTATATCTGAATTAATGTGCTCATTTGCAAAAAATCACGTGATCCCATCAATGTTTTAGTCTCAGCATTTGCAAACTTGCTAGTGATACTCCTTATTTAGGATTGTGGCACTGCATGGGAAACATTTCAGCAGCTCCATCTTTATTTTAGCTGTTATTTATTGCTGTTTTATCTCATAAATTGATTTGGATGCTTTAAACAACACCGACAAGTTACTAATATTGATTATATACTGCAACTTTTATTTTGCCTTTTTAATTTTTAATATTGTATTGGTAGGTGTAGTAGTATGTGTTGAATCCAAATTTGTTCGTGGATGATGTCAGCATCATACTATTAGAGCTATAAGATTTTAGCAGATAAAATATGATGAAAAAGTGAGAAGAGAGAGAAAGAAACAAGCTAAAGGAACCCCAATCCTAGGGATCCATTGAGCTAATAATAAGTTGATGGCTTAGCTTGTATTGGTGGATGAATGGCTAAATAATCGATTAATATTTTCACAGATGAAGGAACCGTACACTTGAGTGTCATTGTGGTCGACTTGACAAATTGTACTCGCTTCCTTAGGATGAGTTCATCAAATGTAGCAGTGTAGCCCTATGTTGTATTGATACGAACACGATACTACACAGACACTATACTCGTTAATTATTGAAAATATATGACACAAATATGGCACATACATGACACTATAATTTTTAAATAGTGCATAAAAATTAAGAAAACATAATATTAAGAATAAGCATACTATTAAGAATGACAAGTAAATGATAAATCAACATCATAATTAGTTGTCTGGCTTATAATATCAAAGAAACTAAGCATAAAATGATTAGTATAACATAAACAAATAAACATAAAGTATCTAGTATAACATCAAGCTTCAACTATTCATTAAGGAATGATAGGATTAGTTTCTTCAAGTGTTTATCTTTGACCTGCAATATCATTGCTTCTAATTTTGGCTCATCAAGAGAAAGATTTGCAATCTCTATACTCATATATCATCAAGAGACTCAAACCCATCTCCAACAACATCCCACTTCTTATTATCTCATTCCATATAAATTGGAGTCTTTCTTGATAGGAGATGAAGGTTTGCATGTATACAAAATAAATCTTTAGATCGTTGTGAAGTAATTTTGTTCATTTTTATTGATTGAATGAATGCGTATGTATTCCAGTTTCTCTCAAAATAAAAAGCGGATGAAACTTATCTAAGAAGTTCTATGATAATTGTTTAAGGTATAGGTGCCGAAACTCCATGAATCAATCGGCCATATTTTTGGATCCATTCTCAGCTTATCATGGAAAGACTCTTGTCACCAAAGTCCTCTAAATAATCAAAGAATTTAGCTAGTTTTATATTAATCATTCGTCTTTTCTCCTTATTTGAGAAATAACATTTCAAGCATGCCTTCCTCATAATTGAAAATTTTAAATCTTTTGGAGGAGAAATTCGTTGAGGGTTCTCTCGAACTTATTCTTTACTTGAATATCTTCAATGATTATAAAAAAAGAAAATTAGATAGTTACAATTCAACAAATCGAAAATTAATTATGAAAGATATATTAAAATTTATCATGGATTAAGCCAAGCAAGGTAGACGTGTGCTATTTTTGCTCCACATATCATTTAAAATAGTATAAATAACACTCTAGAAAATTGAGTCTTCATCATGTGATTTTCTTCTATGTTTATATGTTATCTCTTTCATTTTAGTCAACATGGAATCCCATATCTCATAAATCAAATGCAAATATAACTTATTTTTGTTTGTCACTTATAGCATCTCATAACTTGGATCAATAAAAGTTAAAAATGTTGTCGATATCACTCCATCATAAATCATATAATATCTTTTTTTTATATACTTTTCTTTTCGAACATCATCCTCTAGATAATAAGATCATTTCTAATCTATCACCATAGCCTGAACTCATTTTTTATTTATTTGAATTTTCTCAACATTAATATAATGAGAAAAAATGAGTTTAAGCTAAGATAAGCATTCTCAAATTTTAGAAATCATTGAACATTGAAAGTCTTATAGAGTGATTCACTATGAAATTTCTAATCCATCATCTCGTGTAATCATTGTGATCAAATGATATTCATTTTAAGTTATTTCATTTGCTTCAGTATTCTTAGCTGTACAAATATTTTTTAAAGCAAGATTGAGATTGTGCACAATGCATGATATCTAGAAAATGTGAGGATATACTTGCTCCACAAGTAGACCTATTACTTTACAAATTCGTGCATTATCAATGATAACTTAAATGACATTTAAAGGCCTAACAATTATGATTAACTCTTTGATCAAATTGGAAATAAAGGATTTGTCTTTATATTCCTCTTCACAATTGACAACTTTAATGAACATGAGATAATTCTTTGTTATAGCCATGAAATTGATGAATGATATTCTTTGAGAGTCGATCCACTCATCAAAAACCAAATGAACTTCTTTCTCCTTTTATACTCCATTTGTTGGTTTAAGTAACTTCTCAATGTTTGATCTCTCCCTTTGTAGTAACTTTGATCTAATGATATTGTAACTTCGTAACACGCAACCTGTAAGATTGTTATTTCAAGCAAAAATAAATACATTCTGTAATGTGGATTCCTTGCAAGGTTGAAAGGAAGCTTAGTTGAATAAAACATTCTGGCCATTTCTCCACCTAGTTGCTCTATGGTTTGCAAATTAAATGCTTTCTTTAAAGAACTATCTGTAACAAATTTTCTTTTTCTTTGGTTTGTATCCATCCATACTATTTAATACTTTATCGTCATTAACATCATCAACTCGAATAGAAGAAGATGAGGAAGAACATGAATCATGGGTACTTGGCTATGATCCTCTTTAAGAAGAGCTCTTTTGATCCTCGGGACCTTGACTCAACTTCATTGGTTTTATTTGCTGTTTATTCAACTGTGAAGAACTAATTTGAGGGCAAATTTAAATTCTATAATCAACAATTTTTAACAAATGAGCTTTAACTGTAACGTATGATTCTTTATAAGTGGTATTACAGTAATTGCAGTTAAATGCAATATTATCACCATATTTAGAAGATTTTTTTAATCTTGTTACACGACTCTACAAAGGTTATTGTCTTTAATATCGAGCTCTGTTAAACCATCACCACTCCCAATATCACCGTCACCATAGCTCATTATCCTTTTAAAAAAATTGAAGGAATGGACGAAAGAAAAGTACTTTTAATAAAACATGTTGAGCACCCCTAAAACTGAACTAAAGGATTGGCACAAATTGTAGGGTCAAATATTAGGTTCAAATATAATGCAAAATCTAAATAGTCAGTAGCTTTAAAAAAGGGTACAATTGGCTACAAATTAGCCTTCCAACTAACCATTGTAAGGAATCTTTAAGTGTTAAAACATTCTATGCAAAATTTAAATCTTCATACCATCTAATCATTATCTAAAAAATCAAAATTTGCATGCCTCAATCACAAAGTCATGGTATAACAGTTGTGGATTTTGACTTGCATATAAAAAATGTTCATTAAAATTTATCATAAAATTACTTTTAGTATAATCGAAGCAAGAAAAAAAATCGCTTACATTTGACATAGCAGACGCGTGCTTTAGTGAAGATGGACACCCTCACTTGCAAAAATTGGGGGCGAGGTCTTCACCTTCTCATCGATGAACTTTATCAATGTTGATGCTGCCGAACCCTAGAGGAGAGTGTATGCCGTTACTTAACGACAATGAGATACCTTTGAAAAAGAAGGCGATATATGGGGTAATTGAGTAGAAATCAAGAAGATGGCGAGATACCTTCGACAAAGCAGACACAAGCTTTAATCGAAGGATTCAGATGCCCTTGCTTGCTTGTGGAAATGAAGAAGACGACTAGCGAGCAAGCTTCAATCAAACGAATTGGGTTTGTTTTCCCTCGTCTGTTTGTGGAACTAAAGAAAACGATGAGCAAGATTCAATTGAATGAGTCGGTTGCCCTTGCATGCTCGTAAAAATGAAGAAAACAAGATACGGGATAACCCTGGAGTTTATGTAGCTACTCAGCGAGACACGAGATGATTGAGTTGCACGATCGGGTAAATGCTTTGGCGGTTTGGCCACGTCTGACATGTTTCCCAACCATGCCATGCACGTGGCCATGTCCGATATTTCAGGCCTTCTTATGAAGGTGCATCGCTGCATAGAGTCTAGTTGCTTGCATGAGGTGAGTTCATTTGTGAACTTGGTGAGTTGTTTTTAGTCGATACCTAGTGGGTTGAGTTGACTTAGCTTGAACCAAGTTTTCTATATAATTTGTTATATAATATGTGTTGGATAAAAGAGATTTTTGTTATTTATTATAATTTTAATTCAAAAAGGAGCATTTGCCCAATTATTGTGAAATTGCCACTTTCAAAATCTTTGAATTTTCATTAATACTACTTGTATGGAATAAATCATGTCATGGTAGTCACCAAGTTATTGACATAAATGAAATTTTAAATAACTCATGGTTAGTTTTGGATTTTATGTGACATGATTTTTAATAATGACTTTTATTCTTTAGTTATTGGCTAAAAGATGCAAACTCTTTTGGGTATTGGTGGTTCTTATGTTTGCTTGTAACAACTTGTTGGCGTGACTTGCATTTTTAGTATTGCAGCTTCTACCCAATTTGTTCTCCTTCATGATATGTGGATTTGTTCAACCCTAGCTTGTGATTAGTTCTTTTGGTTAACTACAAGGGAATTATTTACTTATTGAGTGATTTTACCTATTTTTTGGGATTGGGAAAATTACCGTTATGGAAATATTTTTATTATTTTAGGAGGATTCTTTAATATTAGGGGATGGCTGTTTAGTCTTTGGACATATTATTGTATGCTTTAAGTAGAAGGGGGTGCTTTAGGGCTACGATTATCTTTTGTATTTGCCGAATTTTGTTGGTTTTAGATGTTCTTGGGCTCGAGCTGTGTCTAAAGAGTTGGGAGGGATAGATCCTCCTCTTGAATTTAGGATCAATTTTATCTTGGTATTTTCCTTCCGATTTCATTAATTACTATGCTATTATTGCCATCATTGATAAATGTGCCTCGCATCGTTGTTGTGAAGCTTACGCCTCATCCTATTTATATATATTTTTTATTAAAACCTACATAAATTCTAAAGTAAAGCCCCGAACAAATCACACCTTCATGCACCTCCGAGTTGCAACAACTTTTTTTGATTGCCTTAACCTCCAGCCTATCACCTTCGCTACAGGCACCACCGTTAATATTAAAGATGAACTTTTATTGCTGGATCTATAGATTTGATGTAAAACATAATTTTAAGGAAAAAAACATTTTTCATTTAGTGAATATAGGGACCAATCGCATGATTAATTTAACATATACACAAGACGACTATGGTACAATTGTTGTCTTTTTAGGACTACATAAATTCTGATTAATTTTTTAGAAGAAAAACCATTAGCATTTATGCTACTGCTTGCCAAACCCAACACTAATATTTGGCTTCTATATGGTTGAAGTTCAGCCTACTGAGGAAACTGTAGTTACCTGGATTGTTTTTTTTTTTAAATTATGAATTAGATGCGAAAGAAGATTTATAGCTTCAATATTAATCTATATATGATTTTATTAAATATGAATGTACACATATTAAAACATGTTTAAACTTAATTAAAAATTAAAATTGATTATGTGATTATATTTAAACCTAAACTTCTTACAGAAATGGAATGTATTCATGGTTGTGAAATTAGACAAATCATGTCATACTACAGTCGATGGATCTATAGAGCAAATTGATAAAGTAATTCTTGCAACATTATTTGCTGATATAATTTTATGATAAATGTTTAAAATCAAAAGTTTTTTACGTTCTTAGTTTCTCTATTTATATATTAAAAAAATATATTTTTAAGGAGAAAGTTAAATTATATCAACATTTCGATGACTGTATTTACAATTGCCTCAAAAGAACCTTGAAGTTTAAAGCTTAGTTTATCTGTTCGAATTCAAATTTACATCATTCACCTCGGCTAATATTTTAACTATTTGGATTAGTTCTCTTTAATGAGTGTTTATTTTTATAAACATATCATATTTATGTAATTTATTCATGTTTATGTTTTTTTCATCATTTCTTCCTCTAAAAATTTGTTTGTCTTTATTATTATTCATTAAGAAGCATTTTGGTATTTTAATATTTTTATTAATTTCCTCACATTATATTGCATTTATCATTAGTCATTTGCTTGAATATATTCACAAAAAAAATTGACTAGTAAATATATTAATTAGAATTCTATTGCTAATGTAAATAGAAGATATGTTGAGTTCAAAAAAGGTAATGAGATAATGATCCATCTAGGGTCTAAATGGGATTTTTCATTGTGTGCTTTTTAGACTGCTATTACATTGTTGTGTATCTATTATTTTCTTGTTGCTTTCCAATTTTTTTTTGTGGTGAGAGGTAACTTTTTATAATTAGATTTATTAGATTGTGGTAGTTGTTTGAAAGCTGTTATTTGACTTAAATTTATAATGTACAAAATAGCTTTCAAAAAAATTTCTCTTTTCCTATTGTGTAGCTCTACACCACTAACAGCACTTTTGCAAATAACTGCAACTGCTTCAAATTTACCGTCATTGTAAAAATTTTCCTTCCAAAGCTTTTAAGAAAATAATTGCTTGAAAGGCTAGGCATGCAATACACTGAGACAAATGACTATCCTTTTAAAGTTTTTGAAAAGTTTTGATATTTAGTTAGCCTTCAATATTTTATTTGACTTTATTTCATAAACCTACCATCAATGCATTGGACTCTCTTTAATCCTTTTTTTTTTTTTGGAATATGCATCCAAAACTCTTCCAAATAGCTTCAAACCTTGCACTTGAAATGATATGAGATGATTAAATTTTTGTAACCTATTAATGGTGGATATGAAACACTGCCGTTGCCAGGTCCCAAGTCCTGGATGAGAAAAGTGAAGGGTTGCGTTAGGTAGTCGACAGCCAGCGTAAAACTTGTCGAATAATAATAACATGAATCCTTTAGAGAAAAAGGATTCATGTAGCTGACCCCACATAGTGGGATAAAGGCTTGATGTTGTTGTTGTATTAATGGTGGATATGAAAGATATCTTGTGCACTAATCTGCAAGCTTGCTTTTGATGATCCTTGGCGGAGAGAGAGAGAGAGAGGCTAGTGGTGCACGTGCCCCCTCCAAAATTTTACATTAAAGAAATTAACTACTAAAACAAGATTCTAAAATTCATATCATACTTTGAATCGAAAGGAAATTTTCAAGGCTTAGAAACGTACCTATCCAATTAGAAATCAACCAAAAAGTTAACAACATATTTACCTTTTCCTGCTACCTAACATACATCAAACCGTGATTTTATGCAGTTATTAATCTTTTTGGTCTTTCTCAACAACTATATATACACATATATGTATGTGGAAGCAAGGTTGAAGTTGGACCTCCCCTAAAGAAATTCTTGGCTTTACCACTGAGTGCAACTATTATAACTATATTTGTTTGACAAATATCAACTAAACAATTTATTGGTACTGATTTTTTTAAGTCAAGTAGATTAATTAATATTGGTTATGGGATTTGTCTGTAATTTATGGCAACAATTATGAGTAGGCTTGCATGCAAAATATCAATTGAATAATTCTTTGAAGCCAAAAAACTTTTCAAACCGATCAAACTGATGTGTACTCTTTGGGTTATTGCAAGTTTTGTGCTTTTCTTTTTATACATGATTCCTATTTGGCATGACCGTGTTTTTTGATATTGTAGTTGCTACTTTGGTCCTATTCTCTTGACTTCATGTGCTGCTTTGTTTCGTTCTTCTCTTGCAATTAGGTACTGTAGCTAATTGTGAGAGTTTATTTCAAGGATTTTAGCGATTTTTTTGGGATTATGATAGTTATCTTGATTTGGATATTTTGTGTTATTTGATGAGGGATCCTTTGATTATAAATAAGGGCATCTAAGGCATGTAGAGAATATTTCCACTTGATTTCTATTTTGATTGAATGTATTTTTAATTGGATGTAATTCTTTCTAGCGCTTTAAAATTTCAGGGGAAGTCATCTTTTTATGCTATTGTGAGGCCTAGGTCTTTTTTTTCTTATTCTATAGTTTGAGTTTTTTTTTTTTTTTTCTTTAGCAATTGGATTTGGTGAAACTCATACAATATAGGTTTAATGATTGCGGTTTGATTTTCAATCAACTAGTGATTTTGATTGATATTGAATTTCTGTTAGTCAATTAGTTCATTTCTTGTTAGCCAGATTAACTTGCATATGAGGGCATATAATAATGTAAAATTAAATCCTTGTACATAGATCACAGTTTCAAGCTGTAAGTTTGGTTGGCTACCCATATTTTAAAACCATTAATCTTACAGATCATGCCATTTTTGTGTGATTGGGATACACGGTGTAATTTCTTTTAGTTTGGTTTGGATTCAAACCTTTCATTTCCTTGTAGTAGTGCTGTAACTTACTCGTTGCATATATCTAGGCTACTTGTTTGAATCCATCTTCTTAAGTAGGTCTCCTCAAGGTGCATGTATACTTCATAAGAAAGTCATACTCTTCTGTGATTAGAGCAGTTGATATTTTTAACCTTTTTTTCTGGAATACTTGAATACATTATCCAGAAATTAAGTTTGTTTTTCATGATGTGATGTGTTGCTGGTGAAGGTTTTTAGTTACAACCTTTTGAGATCATGATGATGGCTGAACTTTCTGTGAGAAGAATGCGCCAATCACTAAATTTTTTCCCTTCTTCAACAGAACATCCTTGGATTCAAAATGCTAAGAAAGCTCCAAATGTTCCTCTTGGTGATGTTGTCAAATCAAGGCTAAAGCAATTCACAAGGATGAATAGGTTTAAAAGAAGAGCTTTACGGGTTAGTTTGATTCTTTTGGCTTATTTGGTCTTTTACACTCACGGAATTTTAAACATTTCTTCATAATCATTTCCAAGTTCTAATAAAATTGTTTTCTTTATAGGTTATTGCTGAACACTTATCCACTGAAGAAGTTGAAGATATGAAAGGTAAGTTTAAGATGATGGACACTGACAATGATGGCATTATTTCTTGCGAGGAGCTCAAAAATGGACTTGTAAAATTTGGTTCCCCGCTTGTAGAGTCTGAACTGCAAATGCTTATTGAAGCAGTAAGTCAATTTTTTACGCTGCCATAATTGAATGAACTTGTATCTTCATTCCAATGCGTGTTTCAGCTGGCATTGACTTTTCTTTGCATTTTTAGTGCATTTTAGAAACTAGGTTCGATCCAAATTAACTTGCTACACATTTTTTTTTAATGAATATTAAACTAAAAGAAATCACCTTAACAGCCCCGCTTACCCTATATCTCCACCCCAAATTAAAAGTTTAGGACAAAAAAGAAATTATCCAAGCCTTCCCTGTCTATTGACTGCTTGTTTAGATATTTTCATCCAGTGCAGATGATATTTATGTCTTGTATATATCAAAAGCTCTTAGTGTCTACAATGTCTTGTGAACTAAAGTGGCTTTATCTCTTAAAGAAATTCAACTTATGGACGTTCCATTCTTCTGAGGTGAAGTGGACTCAAATATCATTGGAACAAAAAAAAAGTGACTCAGTTTAATCATCTTTTAGTAAATAGAGGAATGGGACCAAAGACTGAATTGAATTTTTATAGTTCTAGGTTCTGAGATGCTGATAGGAAGTGCTTGTATTCACAAGCAACCTATCCAAAATCGGCGAACCAACAGCAGCCAAATGGCTGTCCACAGCAGAAAAACAGCAGATTTCTGCTGTTTACAGCAGGAAAACAGCACTTGTCCGGGAAAATACGAGAGAAAACTCAAGAAAAGACTTGTATTCCACTTAGACGATGAATAAAAGAGCAAGATACAATTGATCCTCAATTCGAGAGGAGGATCGATCTCTCCCAAATCTCTAGACGCCGCTAGAGCCCAAAGAAAACCTAAATCTAAGAGATCCCAAATTTCAGCCAAATTCAAGATGATCAAACCCTAGGAAAATCTACTATTTAATGCATACAATTCAAAAGGAATTCCCTAAACAATCCCTGCAATCAATTTGCCTCCTAAACTTCCTCAATTTTCCTTCCCGAAACCGTTCCGCAAGGCGTGCGTCACGCGCGGCTTCCGCCCAGGCGGAAGCAATCTCCGCCGTTTCGCGATGTTCGCCCGTGAACCGGTCTCGCCTGGACCGGCTGGACCGGTCCAGTGGACCGGTCTAACAATACTCCCCTCCCAAAGATCCACCTTGTCCGCAAGGTGGAAAGACGACACCCTCCATTCCTTCTTCATCACAAACAGTAAGAACTTGAAGAGTTCGGTCCTTACACCTGTGCCCCGGCGTATACCTCTCGTCACATCTGAAACAAAGCCCTTTTGCCTTCTTATCTTGCATCTCCTTCTCTGTCAGTCTTTTGAAATTTTCCCCACTCCCTCCTCCTACTGGCTTCTCCCGGGTGGTCTCATTACTGTTGCGTGATGCAGGCCCGTTGGGTGCTAGAAGAGTGGTTGTCGTCCTGTAAGAGCCTCCTGAGCAGTTTCCTCGAGCCCCTCTTTCTGCTTTCTTCTGATCTTCTACCAACTGCGCCAGCTCCATAGCCTTTCCCAGGTTCCTCGGCTCCAGTACCCTGACTGCTGTTCGGATCTCTGGTTTCAGCCCCTTCATGAAGTTCCCTTCTAAGGCAGACTCAGAAATGTGATCCAATCTGCTTGCCAGGTACTCAAATCTATCCCGGTAATCGGCCACAGTCCCCTCCTGCGTCAAAGCAAAAAATTGTTCATAGAGGTCTCCTCCCCTATCGGCTCGGAAACGCTCTAATAAACAATCATTGAACTCTCTCCAGCTCTGGATAGGCTCCCTCCTGTCTCGCCACTGATACCATGCCAACGCCTTCCCTTCCAGACACAATCCTGCCGCCATCAGCTTCTCATCATCTGTCAACCCGTTGATTGCAAAGTAACGCTCCACCTTGTATATCCAGCCATGGCCATCTTCCCCCTCAAAGATGGGCATCTTCAACTTCCTCACCTTCGGATCCCTTTCGTTGCCCCGGTACTCTCCATAACCTCCCATTCCTCGAAGATGAGGTGCTCCCCAAGTGTCCCGGTCCTCCCTCCGACGCTGGTATCCGAGTTCGTCGTCATAATCCCCCCTTCTTCTTTCAAAATCAGCACCTCGACGCTGAAATTCAGCACCTCGACGCTGATACTCTTCTCTCCTTTCTCCAAAATCTGCACTACCTTCATATTCCCCCCGCCTGCCTCCAAAATCACCACCTCGACGCTGAAAATCAGCACCTCGACGCTGAAAATCAACACCTCGACGGTCATTTCCCATGCTCATCTCCTCTCTAGAGAGTGGCTCTAGAGGTGGCATGTCGTCGTCCCCTTCAAGAATCTCCACCTCTGAATTCCTCCTCCCCCTGATTGGGTTTGGATTTCCTCCTACGCCAATGCCGTCAGTAGTCTCTCTCACTTCCGATGTCTCCGGATTGGTCTTCATCTCCAATAGTTTCTTCATCATTTCTTCCAAAGCCGCGAACCTCCCTTCCAACCTGTCATTGTTGGTGGAGATTTTCAGGAACTTTCCCTCCAGATCTGTCTTCAGTTGTCCGAACTCGCCTTCTAATACTTCCACCTTCTTTCCGGCCATCTTTCTTCTAACGGATCCCAAAAAAAATCTTCTTCCGGAAAAGATAAACTTGCTGAAATTTCAGAATTTCAGCCGCCGGTGGTCCCGAATCGATGCTCTGATACCAATTTGATAGGAAGTGCTTGTATTCACAAGCAACCTATCCAAAATCGGCGAACCAACAGCAGCCAAATGGCTGTCCACAGCAGAAAAACAACAGATTTCTGCTGTTTACAGCAGGAAAACAGCACTTGTCCGGGAAAATACGAGAGAAAACTCAAGAAAAGACTTGTATTCCACTTAGACGATGAATAAAAGAGCAAGATACAATTGATCCTCAATTCGAGAGGAGGATCGATCTCTCCCAAATCTCTAGACGCCGCTAGAGCCCAAAGAAAACCTAAATCTAAGAGATCTCAAATTTCAGCCAAATTCAAGATGATCAAACCCTAGGAAAATCTACTATTTAATGCATACAATTCAAAAGGAATTCCCTAAACAATCCCTGCAATCAATTTGCCTCCTAAACTTCCTCAATTTTTCTTCCCGAAACCGTTCCGCAAGGCGTGCGTCACGCGCGGCTTCCGCCCAGGCGGAAGCAATCTCCGCCGTTTCGCGATGTTCGCCCGTGAACCGGTCCCGCCTGGACCGGTCTAACAGATGCTTTAGTCATGGACGTTCTCACTAGACATTTGCAAGAGGTTGTACCCTGGTGTATGCTTTTTGCTGATGATATTCTTCTTTTTGATAAGATTAGAGAGGGAGTTAAAGGTAAACTTGAATTAGTGTGGTCAACCTTAGAGTTTAAATGCTTTCGTTTTAGTAGATCTAAAATTAAATATATGGACTGTAATTTTAGTAATAATAGTTCTATTGGGGAGATTGCAACTTTGAGTGATCAAGTCATTAATAAGAATACTCGTTTTAGATAGCTTGGGTCTGTTGTTCAGAGTGATGATGAAGTATATTTGGATATTATTAGTTGAAGTAGAGGAATACATTGGGCTTATTGTGTGATAAAAAAGTCCCCCTCAAACTTAAGAGAAAATTCTATAAGATGGTGGTTAAACCTGCAATACTTTATGGTGCAAAATGTTGTGCTTTAAAAGAGAATCATAATATTAAGTTAAGTGTTGCAGAGATGAGGATGCTCGAGTGTATGAGTGGCTTTACTCTTAGAGACAGGATATGTAATGAGCATATACGTGAAAAGGTTGGAGTAGCTCCGGTGGAAGCTAAGATTAGAGAGAGTTGCCTAAGATGGTTTGGTCCCATAAAATGACGTCCTTTCGATGACCCGTTTAGGAAAGTAGATGTATTAGATTTGACTTATGTTAAGAAATGTAGATGTAGACCTAAAAAGACTGTTAGAAAATATTAGAAATGACCTTTCTTTATTAGATTTAAATGAGAATTTAACTTTTAGATAGTGGGAGAAATTCTTGATGTTGTTGTTTAGTGGGAGAAATTCTTGATGTTGTTGTTTAGTGGGAGAAATTCGTGATGTTGTTGTTTTGTTGTATAGTGGGAGAAATCTTGATGTTGTTGTTTAGTGGGAGAAAAACTTGATGTTGTTGTTTGTTGTATAGTGGGACAAATTCTTGATGTTGTTGTTTGTTGTTGTAGGTTCTGAGATATTATATGTTAAAATATTATTTGAATGTTTTTTCCTATTGTTCTATGTCACAACCATTGTAATTTTGGATTCTGTATTTTTTATTTTTGTGTTGCCATATGATGGGAAAACAACTCGTGATCATGCTTGGGTTTGGTGTTCTCAGGCCAGTACACTTCATTGCCTTTCCACTTGTGTTTTTTTGCTCCTTTTCTCCTGTGGCTTTTCATTTTCCCCACTGTCCGCATGGATTCCCTGCTGTCCACTCAATTTCCTTGCTGGCTCTTGGTTTCCCTACCTGTTGGCTCTCGATTCTCTTGCTGGCTCTTGTTTTCCCTACCTTCTGGCTCTCGGTTTCCCTAATGGTTCTTGGTTTCCCTGCTATTGGTTTTTGCTACTGGCTCTCAGTTACCTTGTTGTCTCTCGGTTTTCCCAGCTGCCGGCTGTTCAGATCCCTTCTTTGCTGATTTCTATACTAAGTGTTTTAACTTCTCATTAAGTGGGCTATCTTGAATGGCTTCTATTGGCTATTTTGGTGGCACATTTATTTGAGCAATTTATGATCATTTCCCCCTTCTCCTATATAATATGTCTGATTTACTACTGGAAAAAGATTGTTGTGGTTGGTGAAAACAAATGTAAACTTGAGGGTTTTTAGCTTGCGAGCTAGTCTTCTTCCTATCCTCTGATACTTCGTCTCGGTCTTCTTCTACTTCTTCTCTCCACGGTTTTCCTTCCACCTGTATCTTTCTTCTCTTCAATTTTAAAAAATAAAAACTCAGGGTTTCTTCTAAGCTTGCGAGCATGTCTTCTACCTTCCCCGCTACTTCTTCGTCTCGGTCTTCTTTCTAATTCTTCTCTCTACGATTTCCCTTCCACATGTATTTTTCTTCTCTAAATATTGTGAGTTGTATGGTGTGTTGTGCCCTATTCTATTGGATCATTGGTCTGTGGTGGATCTTTGATTTGTCCTTTCTTTTGAGCTCATTTCTCTATTTTGTGTTTTGCATGTGAGTAATCATACTTGGTTGTTTTGAGGGTGGTAGATTTTATGAGTTTTACTTTATATCAGAGCCTCAGGTTGCATCAATTTGATACCAAAGCCTTAGCTTGCATTAATTTGGTATCAGAGACGGTGAAATATGTTGGTAAAATTAATTTGGTATCAGAGACGGTGAAATTAGACTTTTAAGTGATCATCTCTGCATCATTTATTCATAATATATATATATATATATATATATATATATATATATGACGTGCTTAGTGCATTGTTAAATTATTCAAGAAGTATTTGAAGCTTTGAGTCTGGAAGACTTGGGTTACGGGTTCCTAATGCATTATGATGCATTGTATGAAAGTTCACAAAGAAACCTGAGGATTTATAGTTCATAAGCCACATATTAATTAAACAACTTGCTTTCTTCAAATGTAAACAATCAATATTAGCCTTGTATATCTAATTATTAAGAAAGATTGAACTAATTGCAATTTAATTATCATAAATAAAATTTTAGTTGTTAAATTTGAGCAAATTCAAGAGTACTAATAAACAAACATCATATTATATGAACTAAATTAGTACAAGGAACAAAAATTTTCAAACTACAAAAAAATTGACCATCATGTCGGCGGTATAAGAAGAAGAATTTACTCGGAATCTGATAGTCATACTTACAAGATTCTCAAAATTTAAAAACTAAAAAGAAAAAAAAAATCAATGAAAGTCATTGAATTATATGCCTTGAATTATATATTATTATATTTATTGACTTCTCATCCCCTAAGTTGGTAGATGTGATCGTCATAGGATCATATGATTCCAACTTTACATAAATCCCCAAAAGTTGAGAAATAATTTAACTTTCGAGTTTAAATGCCAAATTCTTATCCTGAGATCCCCAAATGAGGAAAAATAATTTAACTGTCGAGTTTGAATACCAAATTCTTATCCTGAGCAGCCAATAATCAAATGTCTGTAGAACCCAAGCCCCTAAAAATGTAGCATACTGGTCCATAAAAAATGTGCAACTTAGGAATAAAATCTATACAATTTACTCCGCAAAGGTAGCAACAAATATTGTATGTTCAAAGAATTTTGAGTAGAAACCAGAGGAAAAACAAGAACTAATAGAAGATCAAGCCTGTCCTAAATAACAAGAATTCCTAGTGTAAATTGAGATTTCACTAACCATGACACTAATCAATTTTCTGCTGCCAAAAGGATAATTCAGTTGCTTCATTGCCTCTCACAACTCTACAAACCATTCATCAAACAAATCGAACAATAATTCCTTTATATTATTATGAAATTGTAGATCAAAATGGTTCAAAAGTCCAAACAATTTAAATCTAACTAATTGAAAAGTAATTTTTTCTTGATTCAAGTTCTAATTTGAATCAATCCTTTAGAGCAACAACTTAATAGTTTACATACGAATAGTGAGCAGCAAATTATTCATAAGGATTTATAAATAATGTAACTAACACAAATTATTGTCAGCAAAATATTTTTTTACTGAAGATCATGAATTATAACATTACTTGTTTATTGAATCTGTGAGAGAGTTCCAAACCAGGTTCCAAGCGCTTCTCATCATATGAAACTTAACCTGCTTATTGAGTTCATGTTAACTATGTAAAATCAGCAATTTTAAGAGTCAAAAGAAATATAAGTAATTAAAATTAAAATATTAAATAAATATGAATTAAAGCCTATTAACGAACAGACTTCTTAATTAATAAAACCTAAATTTTAAATGAATTATAAAATCGATCGTGTTAGAAGTCTTGCTAATTAAAATTATTGATATTTTTATCATGTATCTTGAAAGGTTGTTTGTACTAAAATAATCTATATTCTTTTCTTTTTCACATCATAATTTATTTAAGTTTATAATCTAGTAAAATTTAAATACCTTGAGCAATTGTAATATATTTTAAATGCATACATTCATGCTGAGCATTAGAGGATAGAAAATGATTGTTATCATCTTCATTTAATTAATCATAAGGTTAATATTTTGAACAATTTTAGAACTTTATAAAAATTTGAAAAATAAAGAAAGCTTTAAAGAAACTTGAGCAAAAAGCCTGAAGAAGGCAATCACAATATCTATATGGGTAACTAGAGCAATACTAAATGAATCATCATCCTAATTCTTATTTAATGGTTTTAACGTTTATACTTGTCCGTGATATGCACTTGGACTGCAAATTATTCAACGAACTTAATCCGACTAAATCAAAATTGGCCATCAGGTGGATACCAGTGGAAAGGGAAAGCTGGACTACGGTGAATTTGTTGCAATCTCCCTTCATTCACAGAAGATGGCGAATGATGAGCACCTCCGACGGGCCTTCTCATACTTCGATAAGGATGGAAATGGCTATATCGAGGCCGAAGAGCTTCGAGATGCTCTAGCCGAAGATGGAGCTACAGATAACGCAGATGTAGCTAATGACATCTTACAAGAAGTTGACACCGACAAGGTGCTCGTTCTCACCAATTACAAAATTTCAGTTGAAATTCAACTTTCCTTGATCAAATGCTAGATTTCATAATCTTTTTTTTTTTTTTTTCTTTTTATGATTACAGGATGGTAGGATCAGCTATGATGAGTTTGTGGCAATGATGAAAACTGGAACGGATTGGAGGAAAGCTTCAAGGCATTACTCGAGAGGAAGATTCAACAGCCTTAGTATCAGATTGATGAAGGATGGCTCACTAAACTCTGTGAGTGGAGGTGAGTGATAGTGATGATTAGAATATTGTTTTTCTATTGCTGATTTTTTGATTGCGGTAATCCAACTCCATCATTGCCAAGACATTGACCCCCGTCACCATGATTTGGCTTTGCTGTGTAATTAGTTTCATCCCCAGAGAGTACTGTTGGTTTGTTTTGCTGTTTGATTCTGAAATTGCTTCATTCTATGACCTGCAAGCTTTGTACAATGTTTGCTTATTGTGTTTAGTTTTCAGTTGATTATTCGTGAAAGAGATTCAACTTCTTGCTATGCCCTTTAGCCAGGGATGATTTTCAGTCCGTTTGACATAGCTGCGGCCATCCGTAGCAAAGTTTTTTTAAGTGTAGGATAAATTTCTTCTCTTTTGAAATTAAATTTGTCTGTTCTATGGAAAATAAAATTATGAGAAAGCTGCTCCAAATGGACTTGAGAGTAGTTAGAATTCAAAAAATTCTTGAAACTCATTCAACTTTTTTAACTAATCCAAATCAACTCAAATCTGTTCAAACCAAGTATTGTGTTAGGATGCCTGTTCAATCGAAATTCTTCTTTTGTTGGTCTGGAATTTATATATTTATGCACATTTTATTCATTGAATACTCTTTTTATAGTTAGGTATTTTTGAGAGCTAACAAGATATGATTAGCCCACTCCTTACTACCAACACTTAGTCGACCCATTTTTTACTTTTAATTAAGGTTTCGTTTGGGACAGTTTTTTTGCTGCTTTTAAAAATAGTTTTTAACACAAAATTTTTAATTTTTATATCAAAAAATTGCTTTTTAGAAGCAGGAAGAAAGCCGTCCCAAACGAAGCCTAAATCATTCTTTGAGTTGAAGTTCCAAGTCATTTGAAATTCGTTAGAAATTAACTAACTATAATCATTACAAGCACTATATTGCGTGGTGCTGAATCTTTATTCCCCTATGAACCACCCACTCATCCTGAGAGATTGCAGGGAAGTAAATATCAAATTGTATGTTACTTTGCTTCATCTGAAATGCCAAATATCTCCTTTTAAGTTCATGCATGTAACCGTGGCTAAATTTGACTATTTGCTGTGATAGTGCCATTTTCTTCTGTTTTAGTGCCTGTAGCTATTACTGTAACTTAGATCTAATTAATTGTCTTTAGATTTGAATGAGGTCAGTATCATCCAGATTAAGGTTTCGTTTGAGACGACTTTCTAACCGCTTCTTAAAGCAGCTTTTTAGTGCAAAAACTTTAAAACCTTTTATATTCAATTTCTTATGTACGAATTTTAAAGTTGCCTCTTCAGCCCCACCTGCAAAAAATTATTAGGCGCGGAGTGCGCACATTCTGCACAAGCACTGAGTACCTAGTGGTACACAGCGGTGCCAGCAGTACTGAGTGCGGGTAACACTAGGTACCAGATGCTTGTGCGGACGGTTCTCCCCGTCCGCATTTCACACCTAATAATCTCTCGCTTAGACAGTTTCAATATTCTCTGCAATTGAGCTGAACATTCGATAATATTCATTGGGATAGCAATGTGGACAACACTATAAAGCTGACAAACATGAAGGTTCATGAGCAAACAAAGTAACATGGAACGCCCAAGCCAAACCAGGAAGCTGTGAGACAATAAAATCCAGTAGCACACCTAAATCCAAATGTAGCCAACGTGGGAATATATATTAAAGATCAAAAGCATCTATCAAAATCAAAACCACTAATAGAATATAGATTTGGAGTGTAAGAGGGTTTATAAGTTGGTTCGGACTTTGACTTGGTAAATAGCTCGTGGATAAAGTTTGACGAGTTAATAAGTCAAATTTTAGTCGGTCTGAACTCGAATCGCTAGTTTCTAATGAGACGGTTTGTTTAAAAAGTATTGATATAAAAAGCATTTAAAATATATTAACATTTAATATTTAAAGTATAAAATTATTAAAAATGTTTTAAAATAATATCTTACTTTTCTTATATTAGATAATTATTTTTTTTCTATTTTTAATCATTTTTTATAATAAATTATTTTCTCTCTTTCATTAATAAATGAGCCAATTTGAGCTTGAATTTGATTAATTAATTAAGCTCAAATTTAAGTAAGTGATGACTTGATCTCGATTAGACTCTTTTACACCTCTAAATTAGTCCAACTAACTCAAAATCAGTTATGATTGCATAAATTCATTCACATATGGAAAAAAATTCAGATTAGGCCATCATCAATTGAGTTTAAGAAATTTTTGATGTTTTAACTTTACAAGTAAGTTCTCCTAAGAAGTAGTATATTACAAATATGAACTGAAAAATAAGTATAATTTTATTTATGACCTCCTGATTGTGACATGATTCATTAAATTCCAAATTTTGAAATAAGTATATTATCAGAATAAGGGCAATGCAAGAAGAGATGATGGGCAAAAATGTAAATTTCAAATTCTCAGAAATTCTATGAAGATTCAAATATGTCATCCAAATGTAAATATATTATCTCAAAGTGTTCTCATAATATTGAATGTGACATTTGACTAAACTGCCTTTCTAGCATTAAAAAAAGTGCTTATTAGCAGTCCTTCATTATCATCAGAAAGATTAAAATTATCTTCTTGCTATAAATTTTTTATTGTGTTACTATCAGAGAAGTTTTTTTTTTTTTTTTTTATAATTTTATTTTATTTTAGAGGGCAGAGTAGCACCAACATTATTATTATTATTATTATTATTATTATTATTATTGCTAGAGAGTGAATATTGAGTCTCCATATATCAAGTTCCTACACCATTAGCAACACTATCCAAGAAATTGGAATAATGAGTCCAAGTGATGGAAAATCTTAATATAAATAATGAATGGGAAATGATTAAATCATAAAGGTAGCATAGTCTTATAATAAGAATTATGAAACATATCAAACTAGTAAAAGTTAGAAAATGAATTCCAATTAGAGTTGAAACAAGAATATGTAAGCCCCAAGAAGAGAAGATTTAAGAGTTCAAATTGAAAGGGAAACCTTTAAAATCGACCAATTTATTAGAGATTTGAGAGTTTTCATTAGTTTCTTATTTATATATCTAACACAATTAAAGCCCATCAACTCTTGCCAATGTATAATAGTGGTACATTTCCAAAGAATTTTTCTCTTAGGGGAAGAATTCATCACATCCATAATAATAATGATAAACTATTTGTAGCCAAAATAATCAACTATATCAAGAATGAATTATGCTTGATAATTAATATTAAAAATTGATTTTTCATGAGTTTTGCTTGGTCTCAAATCTCTCACCCTAAGTGATAAACAAATTATGATTTTTTTTTTCATTTTGGAAATTTTTATGATGAGAAATATTTTTTTTTTATATATTAAGCTATGCTAAGAGTGTGATAGGTGTAAAAAACTATCTAACCTATAAGGAATATATATAAATTAAATTTCACCTCAGGGGAGGATAGGGGGGCACGTGCCCCCCTCCCCCACTTGAAATTTAGAAAAGCTCGCATTGGGTGCTTCCTATGAGCAGTTTCTAATAAAAAAATTAGAATGAAATTTGCAAGCATATCTTTATAGACTATATTGATTTTTTATAATACATATAAATAATAAAGTGATTAATTGAATATGAATATAAAAATCAGTCGAAAAAAGATTAAAGTTGTCCCCCCCCCCCCAAAAAAAAAATTTATTGCTTCCATCAAACTTATGCTATGACATGTAATGTTCTTATAAGAAAATTAATGAGTTGGAATCATAATCAAAATTAAAATTTTAAATCTTATCTATTTTAAATAATTTTTTAAATTAAATTTAAATGAGAATTCAATTCTTAATAAGACACAATAGATAACAAGAATTCATATAGAGGATAGAATAAAGTCTTCTTGTTATTGTCACATGTATTTCATGATTTAAATGAGTATTATATGATATAATCCTTAAAAAAAAAAAGATATAATCCTAAATTTTGAAGAAAACATATTGTTGTAAGCATTCATATTCATTTTGGAGTTGCAAAGACCTAATTCTCATTAGTTTTGCCATGCATGCATGCACTGTGCTTCCTGCAAACATTGACTAAAAAATATTCAGTGGAGCTTTACGTTATGAGAATAGGTAGGATGGTACAGAAGAAAGCCAAAGCGTCCTGTATTTCTCAATCGAACATGTGATGAAAACTAATTTAAATACAATAACTTTACTATTTCGATTTCCATTTCCTTTCTTTCAATTACTTCAAATCAAACCTACCCTTAATTAATGAAAGGTTTTATATGACCATTTAAGTCAACTTTATCCATTTTAAAAGCTTAAAAATAAAAACATAAAGATAGAGATAAAATTTATCCATTTAAAAAGGAGAGAAAGATCTTATTTGCCTTTGGCTCTTTCAATTAAACTTTTGGTGTAGATATGCCTAACGTCCATCAGAGTTTTAAAAGGGTTCTAATAATTAATTATCTTGTCGGATTTGGCTTAGAATAATATAGGCCATTTTGATCTAAATCACACATGATTGTTCTAAATGGAACAAATAATTAAAAAGAAAAAAAAAATCTTTGGATTTAACAATAGCCCATTGGATAAAACATTTATTAAAAATATTTCTTTAGATTTGACTGGGTCATCATTACTTATTGCTGATCATCGTTATTGTCGGTCACCATCATTGACAACTATCATCGTCGCCACTGCCACAACCTAGCATTGCCAACCATCGATGATCCCAACCAACCTCCTTTGAGCTACACCGTTGGCGCAACAGCTAGCTGTCACTGCCCCCGAATCCAGCCACCATCGATGCAACAACTAGTCGCCACAACCCCTCATCGACTTCCACTAATGTTGTTGTCACCATCGGACACCTCTATCATTTTACTTTAAGACAATAGAAAGAATCTCTTTCATTTCTTCTACACTCATTCATAATAACTTCAAATATTTTAAATACACAAGATTTCTTTTATACTTCATTTTTTTATTCTGTGCATTCTTTTTTCAGTAAATCAAGCTGTACCTCAGTAATTTTTGTGAAACCCCTCCTGTCCACTTTGCTATGCCCATTAGTCCTTGCAAGAGATAAACAATGAGAGAAAAATAACATAAATGATAGATGAATATAGAAAAAGTAGTGCGTTTAGGCCAAAACTTCAATCTCAAACCAATTTTTCTCTGTCATACAAAGAATGTGATTCATTTGTGAAACGGTAGTGCATTTATTTTCTATGAGAAATTTAGTGGAATTTCTAGCAAAATTTTAGACTTTTTTTTCTTTTTGAAAGTAATTGAAAATTAGTAGAAGAGATCATACCCCAAATAATAATAATAATAATAAATTGATAGTTCAATATCCCCTAATCCAATTCTTGGCACAAGCATTGTGCTTCATGCCAAAAAATTCATGAATTTGTATAAGTGAATTAGTGGACTTAAAATCATCCTCATTGTGAACTATCACATCTCAATGCTCGTAAAATCATATTAGAGAGTATGATAAAATAAATTTTCATTAAATATACTATCTATTATGACTAAGGTTTTGTTTGGGATGACTTTCTTACTGTTTCTTAAAGCAGTTTTCTAGTACAAATATTAAAAATTTTGTACTAGAAAATAGCTTTAAGAAGCATTAAAAAAATCGTATCAAACGAATCCTAAATTAATGAATCAAATACTGTATTATACCAAATAGCACAATTATAAATAATCTAATATTCCGGACGAGGAAGACACAAATAAAGAAAAATGAAAGATTCAAAGAATAACATAAAGCAAAAGGTTAAAAAAACCCTCATGTTAGATTGACTCAATTAGAGGGATTGAGGGAGCTAATAATGCACCTAAGCATCCAAATTTATCAAAATAGATAGGGCATGTGCTAATTTGGACCTAAAGCCAATTAAAGAAGAAGCTTCGTCATTTAGCTCTAAGGGTTAAGAGAAAATATATATATTTTTTTTAATTTTCATGTCGGCAACCTGCCCATACCCATAATTTTGTACTTTATATTAATATGTTAGTATGAGAAGTACAATATTTGCTATAATCATCATCATTTATAAATTATTAAATTTTATTACATAAGTCATATTTATTTGCATTTTTGACCTCTTAAAACACCTACCTCACTTGCCCCATAGAAAATGTATTTATTAAAATAGCAGTCCTTTTTTTTTATTTTTGTTTTGGCACATTGGGAGACTAATAATTAATATATTTGATTATATGGAACAGTAAGTTAAATATACTGACATCCTTTTTAAAGAATAAATCACATGCAATGAATTTTGTCTTAAAGATTCGTCGGCGCTTTTTTTTTTTTTTTTTGGTAATGTGTCTAATTTTGGTGGCTGAAGGAAAATATGATATTTCGAACTTTAAAAAATTAGGTAAAATGTCAAATGAATGGTATTTTATTAGAAGAGAAAATTGTCTTTAATTAGTGAAGAAAAAAAGTAATATTTTCTAAACAAGGACTTAATAGTCTATCTTTATAATAATTATTATAATTAGGGGTGTAAACGAGTCGATCCGATCGAGCTCGTGTCACTCTAGGTTTGAGCTTAACTAATTGATCGAGTTCGAACTTGTCTTGAGCTTTATTCTACGAGTTTGAGGCGGCTCTTTTATTTTGAAAGAGATACAATGCTTATGATTCAAACAATTGTTATAATAAAATGATAAATTAAAAAAAATAAACAATTAATCACTTAATATAAGAAATTGAGATGTAATTTACTAATAATTTTAACAATTTTGTACTTAAAATCATGAATATTAATATATGTTAAGTTTATTTTATATTTATATTTTTTAAATGAGTCGGTTCGAGAGATAACGAGTCGAGTCAGGGCAGGCTCAAGCTTGACTTATTAGTGCATCTAGCTTGGTTCACGAGCCATTTATCGAGTTGAGCTCGTGCCGGCTTTAACTCCTTACACCCCTAATATAATAAATCATAAAATAATACCCTCTGTAACTTTACTTTAAGAACTATGATTCATGCCATTTAAATTAGAGACCGTTGAATTATATATAAGTAATAATAGGTATAAATATTTATGTAATTACATATTAAATATAAATCAGCAAAATCAAAATTATGTTTATTTTTTTTAAATAAAGATATTTGATTTGAATCATCCCAATTAAAATCCAAGTTTTGACGTTCAGTCTATGAATAGATATATTTTGTTGGCCTATCATGAGCTCATGAGAGTTTTGTCAAATGGTTACGGTGGTGAAAATATTTTTCAATAATAATATTCTATTTCAAAATTATACTATTTAGAAATGAGTATAATATAAAAATTAATTAAATAGTCATTATTATATTAAATATTTAATTATTTTTAATTTATTCTAATAAAATGAATATTTTTTCATAACAGTATCATTTCGAGCTCATGTGACCAATTAATCACTTGGCATAGGTGTGACGAGATCAGGGGCGGATCAAATTTCTTTTTTCAGGGTAGGTAATTTTTTTTTTCGTAGGCGATGGGCAAAGACGCTTAGAATTTATAAATTAGAGCAAAAATTTTTTTTGAAAGGGGGCAAAATATCCAAAATATTCTAAAATATCCCCTCTAAAATTTAAATTTTTTTTTTAGGATGGGCATTTGCCCTCCCCCTCAACACTAAGGGGATCCGCCCATGGCTGAGATGTCCTCGACCTCCAAGATAGACGATCATGCCCCTCGTCAGGGTCATCGATAAATTTTATTTTAATATTTTTTTTCAAAATATTACGTACATACCACCAAATTCTATTCTCTCTATATATCTACTTACTAAACTTTTATATTTGCTTTTCTAAAACATAAATATTTAAATTCATAAAAAAATAACACTAATTCTAATTTTTGTAAAGTGAGCTATATATATATATATATATATATATATATATATATATATATATATATATATATATATATATATATATATATTGTAAAGTGAGCTATATGATTTTATTTGTAAATTTTAATGTAAATGAGACACTAAAGCATTATATAAATAAATATAAAAATTTAGTCATTTGATATGCAAATATATAAATATTTTGTGGTATACATGTAAATACTCCTATTTTTTTGATATAGGATTAATTTAACGTTCTTTATAATAATTTTGAGTTATAATTATTTTTAATACGATATTTCAAAATATATTTATTATTATTATTTTTTAAATATGAGTAAAAATATGCACAGCCGTGCTTGCTTTCTATTTTTTTTTTTTTAAGAATGATTATTGTTTGTGTTGCTAAGAATTTTTAACTAAAAATAACTATTTAACTATACCATAAGCATTATAATTAAGAAAATTATAATAAAAGGTAGAGAATCAGGCCTTGCGATTACTGATAAGAAGAGATAAATTGAATCCTTAGACCTATATGATCGCTATAGTAAAAAGACTCCATAGCCTCTTTGAGTTGGGAGTTTTCTATGAGTTATATTGAATTTACACACTATATAATTTTCTTCTGATATTTAAGGAAGGTTTACTTAGACAAGGAGTTTGAGACTTGTTAGCCCTAATATATAATTAGGCTTCCCATTCAAGAGGCACTCTTGATTAATGAGTTCGTCATGCTTAACTATTTAAAAGGCTTGCTAGGTGTTTTTAAGTCTTTGGGGAAAAGGTGTAGAAAAGATCAATTAATTCGATCAAGATTTCATTGTCTTATTAGGATATCTTGCAAAGACAGTATTGACCATAGTTGCCCTCTGCTGCTCCACTCGTCGTTGTTTTTGGTTCTTTGGTTACCAGTGGCTATAATAGCATGTTTATCATTTCTAGCTTCTATGCCCTAGCCACCTTCTCAACGTTTCTAGGCTATCAGTCGTTACTACATTTAGCTGAAGCTTCCTCCCCAATACGATAGACACCCTTGATATCAATATCATCATTCCTTGCTTAGGATCTATTCCACTATGGTTTTCTTGACAGATTCGACCCTTTTCATTGATACCCCAGGCCTCGTTCCATATTAGTTTTTCTATTTATTGCTTATACGATTGTTGAATGTGTTATATTTTAGAAATTGAATGTTGTTTGAATAATTAGTAAAATATATATCATATATTGTTAAAACTATTGTGTATTTCTCAACAATCAATAATTGAATGATTGCATTATGGAAGTTGACAATACAACATATCTTAGAAATTTCAACTCTGTTGTGATGCAACGAGCCCACTGTTATCTTTTAAGTTTCTCTTCAACTCATTAGTAAAGGTAGAAATTTCTTGTTTTTTATGATGGAAAAAATAAAATTAGGGCATGTATGACTTTAGGGGTGAAATAGAAATGAATTTTCTTTTAATAAGAGTGAGAAGGGGGGCAATTGCTCACCTTGAATTCTTCCCAGATCCGCTTCTGCTTATGGGTAAGCTAATATTTAAAATTAGGTTTTGTTTGGGATGACTTTCTTATTGCTTTCTGAAGCAGCTTTAAAGTACAAATTTTTTTAAGTTTAAGAATTTTTTGTGCTAAAATTTTTTTTTTAGAAAACAGTAAAAAATACATCCCAAATGCAACTTTAATCTATATTCATTGATGAATTTAAGGCTTTATTTGAGACATCTTTCTTGCTGTTTCTAAAATGGTTTTCTAGTACAAAAATTTCTAATTCAATTTTTTGCACTAGAAAGCTATTTTAGAAAACAACAATAAAAAAACTAACCCAAACGAAACCTAAATTACTATTTGCTTCTCAAGAATTATTTTATATTGTTCATTAGTTCCAGAGTTAAAAATATGCACCATACTGCCATTTGGAAACGATCGCTCACGCGCTCTGCTAGGGTTTGCTCCTAGCGGGCCTTCGACTGTGCTCGGCCTCTTCTGGCCACAAATGTCCTGGAGGTGCATTTCTTTTGGTTTTTCTTGGCTTTGTTGTGATATTGCTCTTATTTTTTGTCTTTTTTGAGATTGTCCTCCTCTGACTGTTCTCTAGTTGGTATGGCGGTTAATCGTGTGAAGAATCATGGATTCTTAGACAGTAAGTTGTCTTCTCAATCTTTTCTTGAGGTGCTTTCTAGGGGTTCGACCCTGACAGTTTTTCCCGTGCTTAAAGCCGTTACTCACCATGGTTTACTATCTCTTTGGATTTCTAAGGAAGAGGTGCTTGCTTTGGGCGCGCCTTTCAAGTTTTCCTTGGTTGATTTCTTCCCGGATCGCCGATCGTCCATCAATGCAATACATAAAATTTTCTTTAATCTCAAACTAAATGGCACTTTATATGTTATGGTGCGTAATGCTAAGCATGTGTAATGACTTAGATTATGGGTATTTTCACATCGTTCTTTTTTCATTTTTAACTGTTATATGAAGCTTACAAAATGGTCCCTATGCTTTGATGTTAACGTTGAATCCCCTGTTATACCTATTTAGGCCTGTTTTCCTAACTTGCGCCGCCATTTTTTTCTCGTCCAGTATTCTTCATAGTTTGGTTCGAAAAATCGCTGAAAATGGACAATGCTACTGTTGTCAGTTCTCGTCCATCTGTTGCTCATGTGCTCGCAGAAATTAACATTACCAAACGTTATCCTGACCGTATTTGGCTTGGCCTGGATAAGCTTGGTTATGTCCAATTGGTTGGAATGGAGGAATTCCCCAAATATTGTGGTCATTGCAAGTCAATTGGTCATTCAAATTTGGAATGTGGAAATTTGCAGCCTATGTGTAATGTGGTCTAAGATTGTTTCCAATACTTGTACCAATGTAGTTGAGGGTGGCGATCCACTGGTGATCGCCTTGCCTGCAAAATCATTTGGATACTATTGCTAATGTGGGTAATGGCGTTGGCCTTGATGACGGGGGTAGATGTAATCCCCCGCTCCTTTAACTTCTTGTATGAATGTTCGATATGTGGTGGTTCCAGATCATGTTATTACCCTAACCTCTCCGTTGAACCTTTCTGGAGTGAATTTTACTATTGAGCCTTTACCTTCCACTCCCTTAGTTGGTGTTAATGTCACGGGTAGTCCTAATGCTGCTAGGATGGACCGGTCTCTTGCTGGTGGTAACTTTGATCCTATCTTGGCTATTGAACGTATTTTTCAGGTGGTGGATGACATAGACTTAGGTGTGTGTGATGTTAATAATTGTGCTAATGACCTTTCTGTCAGTCATTCTTGGGCAGATGATGTGGCTAATTCAGTTGATAGGTCTGTTGTGGTGGGTTCTGGGGATAATAGCCCTTCTGATAAGGATTTGGTTGCTTCTGTTTTATCTGTCTTTTCTCCTATTGTGAATCTTTCTTAGAGAAATGCAGAGTATGTGGACATTCATATTTCTATTATGTCTAACAAAAATTTAAAAGCCCATCTGGCCTGGTCGTCGAATAACTCTATTTTGGTTCAAACTAATTGATTGTATATGGATGATGTCATCTCCACTTCTTGTGAGGTTGTTGGGTATGACTTGGGTAACAATGTGGATGAGGAGTTTATTCTCATTGGTGGAGGCAAACAATGTAAAAGTAAATCTAAGAAGAAATATCTATTAGTTTCCCTATCGCTTTTGTTGTCGTGGGTTTTATTGATGCTTTGGACGATGATGAAGTGGCTCTCTTCTTATCACCTTGTTGGCCAGGGCTTGTTGGCAACCTTCTTGGTAAGCCTTTTGCTTGGTGGTTGCCTTGGCTGATGATGTTGTTTCTTCTGTGTTTGTCACCAATGGATGGCCCGGACCTGACTGCAGGGTCATTGCTAGGGGCTGCCACCTTGAGTCTGCTATTGGCTCTTTGTATTGCATCCTTGATTGTCAGTTCTTTGTTATGTTGCTTTTGCTTCCATGTCCCTTTTCTGATGTATTTTGATTTTCGAATCTTGCTTGTACTGCACTTTTCTTATTTGGAATTAAATTTTGTTTGGAAAAAAATTATTTTATATTGTTCAATAGATCTGTCTTGAGTGGATCAAACTGTAAATCCTAAAATTACCCAGCTTTATCAACCAACTTATTTTACATTGTGATGAGTTAGAAGTTGTGATGATTAAAATATTTTGGGCCACATTGAAAAATAAAAGTTTAGTTTGATTCCAACATTTAAAGCTCATTGTGTCAAACTCTTTATAGTAAGACAAAAATAAGTTTCTATATTTTTAATTTATCCTCTTGTATAGCACATCTCATTGTAGTAATTAATTATTTTATAGTAGTTTACTTTATTATCATCTGGATATGACATAAGGACAAAAACAAGATAATGTGTATAGAATATTTTTCTCTCACACATTTCTTTTTATTGCTTTTCTTTGTCTACAAATTTCATTTGACTTGTTTTAAAATCATTATTATTTTTATTACTGATTAGTTATAGATAATTCTTAATAGATTATCAGAATAATGAGCTGCATCAAGTAATCTATTTTATCATTTCAGTTAATGAATTATTATATATGATATTCTCTACTTTTTAAGCAGCACTTTTAGGTTTTATTTGTGATAATTTTTTTACTGCTTTCTAAAATAATTTTAGCACAAAAATTTTAATTCAAAAAATTTTTGTGCTAAAAAGTTGCCTTAGAAAGCATGAAAGAAGCTGTCCAAATGAAGCCTTATAAGATAACTTTCATGATTTCACATATTTATTTGAGAATAGGGAGGATAGAAAAAGAAGCTTTTGTATGTAAGATTAGATGAGCTAATTGGAATTACAAGCTTAGAAGGCTCAATGCTCTCAAATTTTATTAATCTTCTTATATTAGTAATTGAAGTTGTGTGCAGTTCTAAAATATAACCCATATGTATATCTCAGTTCTATTAGATTCAAAATAATTTATAATTAATAAAATTTGATGACATCTTATAATTCTTATATGTTAGTAAATATGATATATGTCAGCAAAGATAATATAGATGAATTCTTATAATTTATTAGAATTTTGATTCAAATTGTAAGACTGATGTGATATGATGATCAAGTGTTGAGCTCATCCTCTGATCTCTTATTTATAATTTATATCATTATTTGCTTATATTTTATTGAAGTAATACTAATGGTAATGTTCTTTTCACCAAATGGAAGGAATAAATAAAAGGAGCATGCAATACCACTTCCTCTAAACCATCTGATACTAATATACTAGACGATCTCCATTGCTCATTCACCATCAAATAATTATATTTTAACATTCTTCATACGATGAGTAGCCTTTTACTTCCATATAAGCCTTGTACTCTAGAACCCTGGGTTTAGAATGAAAAAGACAGAAAAACTTTTGTAGTCTTCACTCTTCCTCTTTATCCTTCTTCTCCTCCTCTATTCATTCTATGGCTTTTGAATTTCAAGCTAGCTTTGCTCTCATTTCATTTTATGGTATCAGAGCTTTTGTGTAACTAAATTGAAACCCACCTAATAGAAGAATTAGTAACCTCCTTACTCAATGATGGCTTCTCCTCTCTCCATATTAATAACTCCATTATGCCATCCACTCTCAAGTTTCTCATGCCCAACAATAAACATATAGTCAGCATTCAACTCACCATGATAACTACCCAATGTGACAACTACAAATCCTCAAGATCATCAAGGCTAACAGATTTGAAGGATCCCTTAATGCGGCCATTCCATTGTAGATGATTCAACTAGTTAAAACAAATCTTTCCTAAGCTGCTTAGATGCTTGTTAACCAAGTTTTTTCATGGCCCTCTACTCCACCATGATACATATCCTACACTCCTAACCCATACTTTTTTATGGTAGTGGATAACCTTTTGGTGAAATTAAATGCTAGATAATACTATGAAATTTTATTTAATATCTAAGGGTGTTATCTAGAGTTTGTGGTCATGAAATTTTGAGGGGATTATACATATTTAGTGGTAATCCATACAAGTCCACGTAGAGCTAGTTTGGGTTGATTTGGAAGATTATTTTAGAAAATGGATTTTTAGGTGGGCAGAATGGTTAGAAATGATGGTTGATGGTTAGCATAGGTTGTAGAATAATGATATGGACAAGTTGGTAATGCTTAGTGGAGTTTAAGTGGGTGTTGAGTGGTATGGAGTAATACTGGGTCCTAGTCATACTTAATTTGATTGAGAGCTATAGACCGTGTTTTGGATTGGTGGTAAAGCTTGGGTGGGCAGTGGTTATTCTTGGGGGATGATTACACTGCAGGGGACGAGTGAAAAAGATAAAGAGCAAGTGTTAAAAGAAGATGAGTAAAAATTTAATATGTAAAAAAGATAGTCACATAATCTCACCAAAAAAGGCATACACTTGAAGTCACTAAAATCAAAGCAAATAAAGTGCACTTCTCTTCAAAAAAATATTCCATTTATAAAACTAAAAGTTTTAATACATATCAACCCATATTCATAGGCATTAGAAGACTCTTAGGAGGAGTTCAAACCATCTATTTTTAACATCTTATCCACACCTGATTATAGCATGGTTGGCTATATATGTCCCTAGTGAAAAATATAAATAAAAATTATATTTACATTATTTTAAATTGTGGGCTATTTATTGGTCTTTAATTGAGCCCTTTTTATATGTTTCATGAGCGCTAGCTTTAAATCTTGTAATTGAGCTTTTACTTGATTATATTTTCCCATATGGTGTGCTACATCAACTCCTATGGGCTTAGTTAAACTCTACTACATAGAGTTAAAATAAAATTAGTCTTTTATTATTTGTAGAGTAAAAATCTCTAATTTAGTATATATCAACATGTATTATCAATAGGTAATTTGATTTTCCGATCCAATGAACTAAAAAGTGATGTTTGGTGGCGGGATCAATGAAGCTTTCTCAATGATGCAACGACAATCACTTATAAGACATTAGGTAATTTTTACATGTTTAAGACACGACAAATATGTTGCACGTCTCCAACAGGTACCAGACATATCATCTACAAGTTTAATAAAAAGATTAAAAAAATACCACAGGCACATGTTCAACATGTCTAACAACTCAACTATCCCCTCTATACGTGCCAATTGTTATTTCTTTCATTTTCTAACACATAATATTTACATAACGTAGGTGACCCCATTTTTTCTTCATTTTTTGCATCCTTAATTATCATGATTTTTTATATATTATGATTTTGGGATTTTATGATTATTTAACTTGTATAATTATTTTAAATTTTCAAATATAAAAATTATAAATGCCATATTAGAAGTTTTTCTCTCTTATAATTTTAATAATAAATATGTCTTATATGTTTCTTATATTACAAATGTATTCTTATATTGGTATTCATACATCATAGATCTTAATATATTACATATTAAAAAAATCATGTCATTAATTAGGAAGGTAGTCTTTTATAAATATATTTGATTGCACAATCACATATATTATAGATAATATGGGAGATTCCATTAAATGTTTAATAATTACTTGATAAATGTGACTTGACACCAACTCAACATATCCGGCCCAGCCATTTCTAAATTCCGGCGCACAAAAGCGCGCCTGAAGCATATGTTTTTCGTGTGTGGCCAAGCCCAGTTTATTGGGCCGACACTTGTTGCCGACTTCAAGCCGGCCCATTTCCACGAAACGCGCCGGGTCGGCTGATCCGAATCGAACCGGAAGTACACTGTACTATGAGCTAAGCGCTGAACCGACCGACCGCGTAAGAATACAGCTAGCGGTCGCCGTCCTCCGCGAGGCCTGCTGTGTCGGCCTCATCGCCGTCAGAATGCTTAGGAATGACGAAACCCGAGCCGAAATCCTGATTAAAAAATATACAGATAATAACTATTTTTCCTCTTTATTCAGGAAGACAAAAACCAACTCAGCAATTTGAATTATTTTCAAAATATTTTATGGAGAAGCTAACTGCTTTCTCTTTCAAATTTACTTTAAAAATAAAATTTATAAAAACATGTGAGAATATAATAATTAGAATTTAAAAAATTATTAAATTCATTTTAAAATTAATTGATAATTATGTTCTATACTCATTACCAAATATTATAAAAAAATATAATCAAATCTTAATTGGAATATTTAATAAAAAGGCTTGAAACTTGTTCTTCTTGGAAGTACAAAATTGCTCTTTACTTTTCACCGAAATATTTTATAGTATAAATAATTATTTAGAATCTTTCCTTATCTAATAAAATAAAAAGGCTTAGCATCTATTATAATACTATAATAATTTAAAATACATTCAATGTTGTGCTTAGAAAAAAGTTATATTAATAGATACTTTTCTCTTATAGGCCAAGCTATGAACAAGTTGGAGCATGCATTAAAGTTTTTCTTACTATTTTATAAAATAATTTTATATTCTAAAATTTTTAATTTAAAAAAGTTATAATAAAATTATTTAAAAAGTGATAAGAAAGTCATCTCAAATCAAAACTTTGTTTGGAACGGCTTTCTTAATGCTTCTTAAATCAACTTTTTAGTAGAAAATTTTTAATTTTTGTACTAAAAAGTTGTTTTAAGAAGCAATAAAAAAGCTGAGCAAAATGAAGCCTAAGTCTAAGAACAGCTTTTTTATTGCTTTCTAATTTTAAATTTTTTTGAATTAAAATATTTATTTAACTTATTTAACAAGATTAAGAAATATGTATGTATTTCTCTTATAGGCGAAGCTACAGGACAAGTGGGAGCACATGCAGGCCTCTATTCTCTCCCCCCATTTCAGATTAATTAGAATTAAATTTACATTTAATCTCTTAATCTCTCACTAATTATCAATAACTCTCTCCTAAATATATTAAATATTCTAATAATAACCTGTCGAGATGGTTAACAGACCCCGCCCCAAATTAGAATGTTTTACTTTAATTTTCTAAATTTATTTATTTATTTAAAGCCCAACACCTCTCTGTCCCTCTTTTTTAGCACGTTTTCTTCCCTTAATTTCTCTCTCTCCGTCGCTTTCGCCGCAGTACAAAGTGTCCAACTCCCTTCTAACTTCTCCAATTTCCATCCCCACCCCATAATATCTTCAGATTTACATCCCGACCCCTGGATCTCCTGTCTTTATATTCCACAGCAACCAGCTCCAAAACCTCACAAACTGAAAACAATGGATTCACTGCTCCATGACTGGCCTGAACCGGTGGTCGCCGTTCAATCCATCGCCGAGAGCGGCGCCACATTAATCCCCAATAAGTACGTGAAGCCCGCCGCCGACCGCCCCACGGTGCCCGGATCATCGGCGGGTCGTGAACTGAGTATCCCGATTATCGATCTCGGGAAACTGGCGGGGGGAGTCGTTGATTGCCGCGCCGTGATTCGTGCAATCTCTGATGCTTGTCGTGATTGGGGATTCTTCCAGGTGGTTAACCATGGCGTTGATATGGAAGTGGTTAGAGCGGTGCTGGGGGTATGGAGAGAGTTTTTTAAACTTCCAATGGAGGAGAAGAAGAAGTTGGCTAATTCGCCGAGGACTTATGAGGGTTATGGAAGCCGGCTTGGTGTTGAGAAGGATTCGTCTCTCGACTGGGGTGATTATTTCTACCTTCATCTTCTGCCACACTGTATTAAGAACTTTGATAAGTGGCCAACGGTTCCTGGTGCTTGCAGGTATATATTTTGCTTCCTCTGTCACGAATAGTGATTGTTACGTGTATCATTCCTTTTTTATCACTTAAGAGATTATTTTGTGCGAACGCCGAGCACAGTTCATCATTCGGAGGCTAATCAGAATGCGTTTTGTCAGCCGTACCGGAACCAATCCGAGTACGGAGCAGGGGGTGACGTGGCGTATTTTGGTTGGTCTCCGAACAACGTTCGGTGTCCGCACAAAATAATTTGTCCACTTATGAAAGGGAGAAATTATAACATGTGTTGCCCAGACAACTAATCAAAATAGGTCTCTGTATAATTTGTACACAGTCTATGTATAAATTATACACATGCCTTGCACAGATTGTTTGACCTATATTGATTGGAGTTCGGATACAATCTACGACTCCATACTTAATAATTTTTTTATGAAAGGAGGGGAAACAAATTGGCTTCATCTATATAAATTTTGACCAAATATTGTATTAAAGATTTGATTTATTTTGATCAAATTGTTTTAGAACGATGGAGTTTCGTTCATTTCAGCTGTGCAAATACAAGTTGGATGAATGGAATTTGATTCATTATTATTTTTCAAGTATTCTGATTCTCATGGTTGCTACTTTACTCATGCTATTGATTTTTAAGATAAATTGTAAAATTTTATCGTGCTTAATGGGAGAGAATTTGAACCCTAGCTTCTTTGATAGGTATTAATGTATAATATATAAAAAGGAGAGCCATATGAGAATCAGTCTTCACATCTTTTTATATAAAAATGATAAAATAAGGGAATAGCTATCCACCATTAATTCTTATTTACTACATGCTTATCCTTTCGGACGTTATAATAGTTGTAATGCATGAGAAATATTGGAAAAATTATTAGGTGCCCAGACGAATTCGGATTCGTCATATCATTCACGGCCACATCCGGGTGATGTGGCGCATCCGAACTTGCCTCTGAACAGTCCGGAAACTATATACATAAATATTGTCAGCTGCACATGAAATGACGTTGAGATTCATCTTCTTATGTTATATTTTGATGATAAATGCTAGAATTTAACTTAGAAAAACAATTTTTTTTCTTAATAAGTTGGAATATTTGTGCTGTATGATTATAGGGAAATTACCGAGGAGTATGGAAGACAGATGGTTACCCTATGTGAAACAGTGATGAAGGTGTTATCAATGAGCCTGGGATTTGACGTAGGGTTTCTGAAGGAGAAGTTTGGAGGAGAAGAGATTGGAGCCTGCATGAGGGTTAACTACTATCCTAAATGCCCACAACCCGAACTAACCCTCGGGCTGTCAGCCCACTCTGACCCGGGTGGGCTCACTGTCCTCCTCGCCGACGATCGGGTTCCCGGGCTTCAGGTGCGCAAGGGGAACGACTGGGTCACCGTCAACCCGATCCCGGGTGCTCTCATCATCAATGTTGGAGATCAGATTCAGGTTAATATCATCATCACCCAAACAAATCTTATATGAACTTCTTTTATAACTGTCATTTGTCTCTACTTTAGTTGGTCGAGGGCTTTGCCTAAAGATTCAAAGCATCATTTCTTCTTAGTTCTTATATTAAAATTAATTCATAAAAGAGATTCTTTCAAGAAATTTACAGAAATTATTCTTTACTGTCACATTGAGATAAATTTCAATAATCACTGTAGTGTTTCATATATATATATATAATTTTTGTGCCATTTCATATGTCTATTTTCTACTTTAACTTTTTTAAGGATATTTAGGTCAATTAAAATAATTCACACACATCACATACATAAAATTTGAACTTAAAACCTCTTTTACTTGGACGCTAATGGTAAAAATTCTATGGAATTCCGTGTGAGAAGCCATAAATTCACTACGAACAAATACAAATAGTAAACTGAAACTATCAATCATATTCCTATTACATCCATCTCCAGTTGGAAAAGAAGAGAAGGCTATCTGAGAGGCAGAGGTTGACTAGAAAATCTCTCTCTACTCAACTGCTCGTGCCGTATGGCGAGATTCAATCTATATAGAATATGTATGTAGCTTGTGCCTCATAACTACATAACACTTTCAATTTTTGAAATTAACTAAGGCTTCCTTTGGTTACTCGATTCTTTTTATAGAAGGTAGTTTTAAAAATTTTGGTTGAGAGAACGAAAATTTCTAATGGAGAAGTCAGTACTTAAAAACTTCTAAAAATATTACAAAAAGAGTTATCTAAAAATAGTTTTACAAAACTGTCACGTACAAACAGCAATCCAAAAATAATTTTTTCGTTTTGAAACAAAAAAGTCAAAATTAAGCTGTCTCAAAGAGGCTTAAGCTGTATAACAGCATGATGAATGACGTTAATTGCTGGTAATAGTACCCAACAAATATTTACACATAAAGTCAACACAGTTTATATATTTGCACAAGTTATATATTTAGTTTGAGTTAAAAAAAAAACATTTAATAAGTCTTAAATGCATGTGACATCAGATATAAGGGCCGCCCAATGTGAGAACTCTTATAAATAGAAAACAAAATATTTTTTTTATAAAAAAGATTCTATTTTTTCAAGAAATAAGCAATCTTCCGTTCCTCTCATAGTCAACTCCACGTGCTATGATGCCGAGATTTTTCAGTTCAGATTAGATCTAGAATATTTCTTGTGCTAATTCTGAAAAAAATGCGATCTTTTTTTTTTGTAGGGTTAAGCTCATAAAGAAATTCTTTTTAGTGCATCTGATGAATTAGAATATGAATAGGGATAAATTTTTCTAATAATCTCGCTTTCGGAAAAATTATTAGGTGCGGAGTGTGCACCGTCCGCACAATATGGGTACCTAGTGGTACCCAGCGGTACCGAGTGCCGGTACCTAGCGCAGAATAAGACTTGTGCGGATGGTTCTCCCGTCCGCATTCCGCACCTAATAATCTCTCCTTCTTTCGTGCCTATCGATCCTATTTCCTTCTATTATTACAAATTAAGTATTATAAAATTGATTAGTTACCGCAAGGTTTTTAGTATTTTCCCTTGCATGGAAAATATTTGCATGAGAAACCAAGTAAATTCTAGTGATTTGACCCAACGATGGAGCATCTGTGTGGATGAAACTGCGAGGTATGACCTTTAATTAAGGATCTCTGTCGATGGCCGACGCCCAAATGCATGGAGAGATCAGCATTATGTAGGACAAATAAAGTAATAAGCAGCTCATTTTGATATATCAGTTGAGAGTTTTGATATTATTTATATGACTATTACAAAGTTTATTTTTCTTCATCATGCTCAAATAAAAAAAAAATTTAACAAAACTGATTGTATTTACTTTGAATGCATTTCATATAAATTTAACTAAACATACAAACTTAACATGCCACAGGTATTGAGCAATGCAACATACAAGAGTGTGGAACACAGAGTGGTGGTTAATGAATCCGAAGAGCGATTGTCGATCGCTTTCTTCTACAATCCAAAGAGCGATCTTCCATTAGAGCCTGTGAAGGAGCTCATAACACAGGAGAGACCGCAGCTTTACAGGGCAATGACATTTAATGAGTACAGGCTCTATATAAGGAAGAAAGGCCCAAGTGGGAAGACACAGGTCGAGTCTCTAAAAGCCATGTAATGAATAATATTGATATGCCACTCATCTTGATCTATTGATTGATAGCTTTGGCTACTAATCAAGAGGTCTTGTGTTTGAAGCTTAAGTATATGATGTATGTATTTGCCTTATTTGACCTAAATCTCCCTAAAAAAATATTGGCATGCTTTGAAACTTGTTATATGTGCCTATCATTCAATACTTTTTTAATGTGATAAATATTTCACTATATTTGTGTAACATCATGGGGTATTATTGTTGTACTTTTTGAAGCTCCTATTGCATATTTTTAGTTATTATTATGCAAGCTTTCGGATATCATTTTATGTTCTTTCTTCATGTTTGATATACTGCTTAAAGTTATTATTTATTCTTAATTTTTCATACGTGTAAGTAATTGAATTTAATGTGGAATTGTGACAACTATTTAGATCCATATAATACAATATATAATAAAGTCTGAAAGTAAAAAACTAAACTTATAAAAAAGAAACAAAATAATGATGTGATGATAATAGGGCAATGTTCTTAAGGTTAGCCCCAGAGAAAATAAACTATTTAAGAATAAACTATTTTAAGAATATATATAAATTTCTTTCAAAGTTAAACTATTAGAAATATTATAAAATATTTCAACAAGCTACAAACATGATCTTTCAATCATATAATTATTAACATTATCTAATTTATTTGTGTTAAAGTATTAAATTCACATCTACCACTCATTCAAGTTGAGTGCTACATGTGGTGACAGCTCTAGTTTATTCAAGAATTTTCTTTCTCACATATTTTTGATAATGTTAATCTTAGGCTACCTCTTCATCCTTCTTTTGACTTTTAAATTAATTATAATCATCCATCTTAATGTGCATCTTAATCTTTTTTCTCAATAAAAAAAAACACAATATTTTCATGATTTGGATGAAAATACAAAAATGAGCCTTAGTCCCAAATAAAAAGAGGTAATGGATAAAAAAAGAAAAAAATAATTAACCAAATATAAAAAATTCAATCATAGCTTGTCTCCCACTCAGAAAGTCCACTATAATAATAAAAGCTAGCAGAGGCCATAGTGATATGTGGGCTCTTCTCATATAGCTTCTTCTTTCTTCTTCAAACACATCATTTCAAAGAAGGTATAGTAAAATAAGCAACTTTCTTATATAGACCGTGATGGAGGAAATATAGATTAGTCTGTGTATTGGGCTCTTCAATTTTACAACTTGGAAGAGAGTAATGAAAATGTAGCATTGGTTTAAGGTTTTGTTAGAAAAAAAAAAATTCTTACTGATTTATAAATAAACTTTTAAGTTACAATTTTTTTAACTAAAAATATTATACCACAAAAGTGTTTTAAAAAGCAGTAAGAATGTTGTCCCAAACAAAGCCTAAAACCAGCACAAGACATCTGTTTAAAAGGAGGAAGAATCTTCAAGCATATAATTATGTTATTGTCAATGTTTTGTGCACCTTTTGGCATATTTTATACAAACTTGAATGTCATGCTTAACAACTGATATTTAGAATGAAAGCTTTCTTCCAAAACTTACTTTTTGCTAAAGGGATTGTCTTGATAACTAATCTAAATGGCTTTTGGTAAGCTTTGAAAAATATTGATGTCCAATAGAATTTAGAAATTGACCATTTTAAAATAGAAGCAATTTGTTTATCCACATCCAAAAGGTTCCCAAATTAGTTTCCTAATTGATGAAGAATATATTTGTTAAATATGTGGGCCCTTAAATATGACAATGCAATCTAAATAAAGGTAATGAGATATTTGTTGGAAAACCCGAATTAAGTAATGAGATAAATTTCGTAGCTTCACTAAAATAAATCATCATCCAAAACTAATATTCATGAAGATAGATATGCAATCTTAAATTCAAGCAAAGTATAGGAGTATAAATTTTGGGCTGAATAATGATACAAAAAATTTCAATAAAGTACATAGCTTGAAAAATGGACCTAATAGATTGAATAGGAGGTCTATTGATCATGAACTTTTCTCCCAAAGCAAATTTCAATGGTTGCAATAATCATGAAAATATTAATTACGAATAAAAGAGCATATTCATCTTGATATTAAAGCTATGATAGAAGTTATTGATTGCTGGAATATATAAGTTATTGGTGTATTGTCATTTATTGAATCCAATAAAGGTAATGAGCACTTGAAGACAATATCATTGAGGATCCTATAATGATAGCATATATAACATGATGAGGCAAAAATGTCAAATGACTATTGCAAATACTAGTAAATAAAGGAGAAGGGGAACTCACTTGGGCAATAACCAAGAGAATCACCACAATAGAGCCACTCAATGTGATAGATGTTATGATTTGACAAAGTGGAGAATGAGGCTAATTAGTAGATAAGCAAGCCTTAAAGAGTGCTACATAAAGGACATTTCAATGCATCTTGGGAGACAATCTTGATAGCTAACCATGACTTAACTTGTGGTTGAAGAGATAGAATATAAAACAAGAGAGAAGATCATTGAGGGACCTTCAAACTAGCCCATGCTAGCAGTTCCTAAGCAAAAGACTGTGGTGGTCAAATATATGGATGGGTGGTGATACGAGTGAGAGAAAAGTTAATGTTAAGTTTTTTTTTTTGTGATCGGGGATAAAGAGATGTATTGAGAACCTAAAGCAGCAAGGGCAGAGGTGATTTATAAGTCGTGGCTAGACCATTTTAGATTTAGAAGCCTAGCAGTGAAGCTAAGGCAATGATGATGAGAATGAGCTTTTTTGAGATAGGTGGAATGAATTTATATGATTGACTTGACTAGCCTATATATGTATAAGTTGTGATACATCAACTATGTCATAAGAATATAGTCCAAGGTAAAAGGTTTTTAAAAAAAAGAATATAAATGAATTGATTTAACTAATTGAGTGCTAAAAAATGGATTCCTCTAGAAAATTGTTCAACAAGAAAAGTCTCTCACTTAGATCTTTGACTTGCAATTCATAGAGCATGCTGAAGTTAGTGTCATTAGATAGATTATACCAGAATAAGTACTATTTAACTATTTGATGAGCATTATAGGATTAATATCATTACTAGTATTTGATGATTAGGTACATTTGTCGGGTAATCAGAATAGTGCTACTAACCAGCTAATAGCAAACAAGGCATATATATTAAAATTAATATATTTAAATGCGTTCAAATGATAAATTTATTTATATCTAAGATAGAAAATATATTTATAAAATATTAAAAAGATGAAGATGATGTTGTGAGTGACCAAGAAATGGAAATATCTCAACTTATTCAATTAAGCTTGGTTGATATCAATAAAAACTACACAACCACATCACATGCTAAGTGGGCCTCTTTTCCAACCCACGGATAATATTTGCTTCATAGTGGAAAGTTGAAAAATTGGCTACTATATTTATATATAGGAATTGGGAATCTAAGAAAGGATAATAGGAACCCGTTTCAAACAGGCTGCCCAATCTAAAAAGGTCAGATCGTTACGTGGCAAAGGGGTATTGGCAACAAATTTTCAACTCCAACTTTGGGGCCCGCAGCCACAAATAGGTACCACATTATGATGATAGTGGATTGTGATAGGCTCTCTGTTCTAATCCTATAAAACACGTGGTCGAGTTGGGGCTGGGGTCCACCCACTGAGCACGTGCCAGTTGAAGCTGCTCTATCTATTTATTCATGGGTCCCACGACAGCGTGAATAGGGAAAATGGGAATAACCTTGTAGGTTCTAGATGGCTGATCTTCCGGTAATTCTCCATTTTTTTTTGGGCAGCTAAGGACATTGAATGAGGATTATGTGCGATAGATTCTAACTCTAGAAATTATTCTGTATGTATACCGGACGGTTCGAAGATCAATCAGAAGTCTTCACATTATACAGTATCCAATGGTACCTAGCACCGTAGCAAGCAAAAAAGTGATGTGGAGCATTTTGATTGGCCTCCGGATGATGTTCAGTGTCCACATAGAATAATTTATCCCGTGAACGAGCCACAGCTCGATCCGCTAATTCTCTACTTTAGTTATCTTCTCCCAAAAAAAAGATTTAAATTCAGTAAAAAAGTTGTTTGTTATTTTTAGCATATGCTTCTTAGAGGTGAAAATGAGTCTAGTCAAATTGAACTTGAATTAAAGTTTGGGTTTAATTAATTAATCGAGCTCAAATTTGAGCTTAATTCTATAAATTTGAGTCAAATCATTTATAGCTTAAGAGAAAAAATGACTATGATTTTAGTAATTAGTATAGTAAAAATATTTAAAAAATAAAAATTAGGATATAAATATAAAGAATTGCTTGTTATAAGAAAGTGAAATTTATTGTTTTAAATATTTATGATAGTTTTATACAAGAACTCATTAATCATTGTATATTTTAAGTGCATTTTATAATAATATTTTTAAACGAACCGGTTTGTGAGCTAACAAGTTGAGATTGGCTAAATTTTGCTCGTTAGCTCATCAAACATGGCTCATGAGCCATTTATCGAGCAAGCTCATGAGTTGGCTTGAATCACTCACACCAACATATATATATATTTATATAATATATATATATATATATATATATATATTTATATTATATATATATATATATATTTATATATATATATTATATATATATTATATATATATTATTATATATATATATTATATATATATATATATATTGTTTATGGTTAGCGCCACAGCGCTCATTAGATCAGCTTCAAAGCACACTACTTCAAAATTTTCAATTTTTCAAATAAATTAATTTTACATATTTGAATTATTACACTGTGTACCCGAGCACTTGATGCTGCAAAGTTTTCTGTGAGAAACAACAGAGAGCAAAACGTCTCAGGGCTCTAGTTCGGCGTCGTAGCGCCGTGTAGTGCCGTAACGCTGTGGGTTAATTTGAGCATCACAACAACATGATGACATATGCTTGAGCATCACAGCACTCCAATTGGCGCCGCAACACTGCGAGGCTTTATTTGGGATAATTTTCTTACTGCTTTGCTTTTTAAAATGCAATCGTAGTTTCTATTTCGTTACTATTTTTTTTTTACTACTTTAAAGAAATCCCTATATATGCTAGGTATTTTACAATAATTTTCAAAAAAGTTGATTTTTTCACAACAGTTTAATAATCATCTTTATAAAAATAATACAGCGGTTCTAAACGGACACTAAATCATAAATTATTTCTCTTTTCTTCATAAATGCAAAATCTATTTGAATGAAAAGCACGTTAGAATGTAAACATCTTAAATTGGTTAAGTGTCATTATGTAATATAAATAATGATAAGGATTCTCATTTCAACTCACATCTCATTCCTTCGCTTCCAAATCCTTTCATTTAGAAAGAAAAAAATGATCACGTTGCGTATTGTAAGCTGAATAGATTATGATAGTAGTGCGTATGATTACAATGGAGCCCAAAAATAAGAATACAGTGTCAATCAGAGCAGGAACATAAAATCAAATTAGCAGCTGGCAGTGTCACTGTTTGCCTCCCAGTGAATATAATCAAAAGTAACAAAAAGAACAGGTAAGAAAAAGGAGCCAGCACCAGCCAATAGTGATATTGAAATATAAGCCTTTAAAGGCAGTGTCACTATTTGCCTCACAGAGAATATAATCCTCACCAATCACAAACTATGATTGAACTGATAGTCTAATTATATTTGTAAAAGCAAAGAGGAGTCTTTGGATAAATAGTTAGACACTCAAAAATGATATCAGCACAAGGAAATTTTATTACGTCCGGACAAAAAATCGAAAATCCGGACGAATACCGAGCGATGTACCGAGCACAGCACCGAGCGCCCAAGTGACGTGGCACTTTGTTATTGGTCTATGGACGTGTTCGGTGTCCAGTCACAATAATTACGTACTCTCTAGCACAAGCAACGGAAGATGGATGAGATCTAACCTTCCTCCATGTATAAGAGAGAGAGAGAGAGAGAGAGAGAGAGAGAGAGAGAGAGAGAGAGAGAGAGAGAGAGAGTTCCAAAAGCAAAATCTGGTAGAATTATGGCTAGGCAAAACGAACAGGTGGATGGCGAAGATTCAGCAATTATGACAAAAATCCAAAATTATGAATGTAGCTCCACAGTCGTTTGCTGAGACATTCCATGGAATGCAGGGATAGCCCAAATCATGCAGCAGGTGATTAGCTAAAATAATGTTGTCTGAGGTTTGTCTGCCAGAGATAAAACAAGCTTGACACAGCTATAGAGCCTATTTTAATTAGTATAGTGGTTGGGTGTTTTAACTCCAATCAACAAGGATCAATTATTCTGTGCGAATACCGAACGTCGTTTAGAGCCTAATGAAAATATGTCACATCACCCCCTACTCAGTACCGCGGCTCAGTACTGCTCAATGCTGGATGATGTGGCTGCATCTGATCCGTCTCTAGACTGTAAGTTGTGTCTGGTGTCCGCACAAAATAATCTCTCAATCAGAAGACATTAGATTTGTGAACTACCGTATGCTAGTGTGTGAGTGAGATAATAAAAAAATTTAGCTAAGTTCAAAATAAAAAATAAAAATTTGTCCAGGATGGATATCGTATGGAATCACAACATTCATCACATTTTCAAGAATTTTAGAAATGATATTGCTGAATAAATTGCAAACTGAAATATATCTAAAGTCAAAGATTTCATTAGCATGAGAGCCTTTAATGATCAAGAATATAGTTTTACTTTATAGATAATCGGGAAGATGAGAAGAAGAATTTGACAATATGAAAGACATGATTCCCAACACTTAGAAGAATTTATCATTGAGGAACTAGGGGTTGAATTTTTCATTGCAGCAAAAACCAGATCTTTTATTTCATCATTAGCAATTGGATTGGATAATTAACCTGTGAAGAAGGGCCCTATATATGGTTCTTGATGATGATGGTGATGAAGAAGATGATGAGTAATTTTATTATTATTATTATTATTTCATGCTATATATTGCAATTTATGAGCTCTAAAGCACTTTGTATGGGCCCTAGCTTCAAATTTTATTAATATTTCCTTCATTTTTTTAAACTTTCTTCATTTTTGATATCATAAATTGTGTTTTGTGGGCAATTATAATGTTTAAATGTGTTAGTATTTTAAATTTGATGAGAAAAATGTATTACTAAAATCAAATATGTTGCTTGTTATTTTGTTTGTTGCAATATTGTAATATATCGTTGTGAAAATGTATACAAAAAATCAGAGTATTTGGGACAGCTTTCTTCTTGTTTCAGTTGGTTTTTAAAAAATAATAAGTACACAGGAACCTACTTTTTACAATAAATTTTATTTTATTTTGAACATTTAGGTCAATTAAGACAGACTCACACACACATCGCATACACAAGACTCAAATCTAAGACCTCTTAATGGTAGCCTAAGCTCTCAACCAATAGATTAAGGTGAGCTATGATTTTACAATAATTAAAAAAAAAATTCTCAACAATAATTTTACAATTATATTCACAAAAATCACAAACATCATCCCCAAACAAACCTTGAATCTTCAGCATACTTAGGCTTTATTTGAGGCTTTTTTTTATTGCTTTGTTTTTCAGATCGTAATCATAATTTCTATTTAGTCATTATTTTTCCACTATTTTTTAGTTGCTTTCAAAAATTTTATACTAAAAATTAGTTTCTACAATAGCTTTAAGCTTTAAAAATCTACTTTGTTTACATGAACAAGACTTCGTTTGGAATTAAGAAAATCCATCATCTTTATGCCCTCGCCCCCGTTCTTTCGTCTGCTAGGGTTTTCGCCCTTTTAGGGCTTTTGCCCTAGCCGCCTCCGTTTCTTCACCGGCGGTACGTTTTCTATGGAAAAAAAATTGTTAGATCCTTGTTTTCTAGCGGGTAAGCGTTCTAAATCCTTCAAAGACGTTTTATCTGGTTCCGATGAGTCGAAGGGATTTTTGGATTTTCGTATTTCTTCGATTCGTGGTATGCCGGCGCTGTGGTTTTCTGAAGATGAGTATTTGTATCTTGCTGAGCCATTTGAGTTTGCTCTGGTGGGAAAATTTCCCCTTAAACGACCGGCGTTAGATTCTATCAGTAGTTTTTTTTTTCAATTTGAAATTAGCTGGGGATTTTTCTGTTACTCTGTTGGATCAAGCTAAAGTGTTAATCAAGATTTCCAATGATCTTGACTATGCTAGGGTTTTTGCTCACCGTTCATACTTTGTTTTTGGATGTTTTATGAAAGTCATAAAATGGTCCCCTGTTCTGGATTTGTCGGAGGAATCTCCGATCGTCCGATCGTCCCTGTTTGGCTTTCATTTCTGGGTTTACGTCCTCACCTTTTCTCTTCCCGGATCCTTTTTGGGTTGGGTTCGATTTTTGGACGCCCGATTCAAATTGATAATGCCACGGCTTCTGGATCCCGTCCCTCTGCTGTTCGTGTTCTTGTTGAAATTGATGTTACGAAACCTTACCCTGATTCTGTTTAGTTGGGTCAGGAGAAGTTGGGGTATGTGCAGAAAGTCGTTTTTGAGGGTATGCCTAATTTTTATCATCTGTGCAAAACTTTGGGTCATAAGAAATTGGATTGTCCTAAGCTTGTTTCAAAATTGTCTTCGGTTGATACCTCTGTCCCCCTGGCGATTCCCTGTGCGAACTCGGGTATTCCTGTTATTTCCTCTATCCCGAATATTATGCTTGTTTGTGATAATATTGGCGGGAATGATGTTTTAGCTTCGGACCAAGGAGTTTTAGATTGTGAATTTAATGTTAATGCTCAGTTGGTTGTTGCCGTGCCATCTGTGGTTGGGGAGGTTGAGGTCTTGCCCGCTGTTGATTGTCTGGTTAGCTCATCTGATGCGTTAGTTACTCCTGTTATGGCTGTGATGGATGTGGTTGGTGCTCCTTCAGAGCATTTTGTGCCTCATGTGGAAGTACATAATGGTAATAGCTCGGCTGTGGTTGAAATCGCTTCCGATACGTTGTTGTCTCATAATGCCATTCCTTTTATTCCTGGGTGTTTGGTGGACGGTTTTGGTCATACGGATGTGAATGTGGACTCTCCGGTAGTTGTTATGGTGCCGGAGTTGGTGACTGCTCCGGATAATGCTGCGACTTTTCCTGCTGGCGGTTCACCTGTTATGGATGTTGTGGTGTCAAATGTGTGTGGTCAGGTAGTAAATTCGGATGTGCAAGGAATTTTGGACACTTCTCAATACTTGGTTAATGTTCCAGTAATCCTAATGGCTTCCCAAAATTTGAATCATCAGTTGGGTGGTGGCGTGGAGGTTAAGTCCAATGGTGATTGGTTGGATAATTCGTCTGAATGTGATTCTGATTCTGAGTCATATTCAGATACTGGTAATGAGTTCCAAGTGGTTCGTGATTTACCTATTAAGGTAGTTTCTCGTGGGAAATTCTGGAATAGAGGAGGTAGAAGAAGATAATTCGCTTTCAACTTTGGTTATTTTTTGCGGTTTTGCGGATTGCTCTTCATTTGGATTGGAATTTGCGGTGCGATGATATGGCTGGGGCTCATGTCCTCGTTGGCTACCTTGTGGCAATCGTTGGTGTTTCCCACCCTTTCTGGATGGTCCTTGAGCTTTCGAGGATGCTGGGAGTCTCGGCCGACTACTGTGCCCTCTATTGGATTTTTATTTTCCTGATTTTTTTGTGTCTGTATCTATTTACTGGTGATCTTTGATTTCTGTTTTTCCCTTCTCCACTGTTGTATCTTCTACTTTTTAGTGTTTAATAAAATTTATTGTTGTGGGAAAAAAAAAAGACTTCGTTTGGAACTGCTTTTTATTATTTTTTAAAACAGAATTTTAATAAAAAAAAATATTTTTAGTATTTAAACTCTGTTTTAAGAAACAACAAAAAAAAGTCAATATTAAACGAAATCTTGTTTATTTTTTTTCGCACATTGCAAAATCGATTTGACTTGTCATGAAAAGCACGTTACAATGTACACTTCTTAAGTTGATTAATTATACTTATTTAATAATTAATATGTATAGAATCTATCAATAATGATAACGATTCTCATTTGAATAACCCTGTATGGCATCATTACATACGACTGCTGATCATGCCAAACGGACATCGCGTCCTTGTCAAGTTGGAAAATAAAAAACAATCACGTGTCGTATTGCAAGCTAAATATAATACAATCATTTAAGTTTTTTTTTTTATCACCAAGAAAGAAATGATGATTTCCTTTTTCTACATTTTTTTATATTTTCAGGCCCGTCGCTTCATATGAAAAATTTATTAGATACGGAGTGCGCACCGTCCGCACAAGTATTGGCGGGTGCTCGGTACCCAACGATACCCAGCGGTACCGAGCACCCACCAATGTTTGTTGCTGATGGTTCTCCCCGTCCGCACTCCGCACCTAATAATCTCTCCTTCATATGACATTCAAACTTCGACTCTAATCATTCATTATAATTTATGATATAAATATTAGTGATGAATTGAGTGTCATTAGAAGAAGGAAATGAAGGATAATTTGAGATTAGAGATTAATGTGGACAAATAGAAGTGAATTCATATGCCATATTTTATTGGTGTATTTAAGGGTGGTTTGAGACGGTTATAACATTTTGTAAGGATAATTATAAAACTATTATAAGGAAAGTAACTTTTAAGAAAGCTATTGTAAAAAATATCTTTTTGGTACATAAATCTTATTAAAAATAGTGAGAAAGCAGTAACCAAATAGAAATGTGGTTGCAACATAAAAAATAAAGTAATAAAAAAATTGCGCAAAATAAATATTTTTGTTAGAGAATTTTTAATCCTTTAACATAGAAGGGAAATACAGAGAAATGCCCAAATAGACCAACGGAAGAAAAATGACATATAACAAGCCAACTTAAAGAAGCAAAAGGACAAAAATAGAATTCAGAAGGCCATGAAGCCAACCGGACTCAACAACGCCACCCTGTTGTCAGGCAAGGACCATCCATTGGCTGCATAAAATTCCGCAGTACGAAGTCCCAATCAACACTAGAGAACGTCCACCAAGGTTGCTAAATCAAGCCCAAATCATCCAGGGGGTGATCAGTGAAACTGCCTCATCATTGTCCGACATCCCAATCAATCGACATGAACCCCAAAAGACCAAAAACAAGCATAAGGGCCTACTTCAATTTGATTTCTTTCCAAAATGCCTCCAACCAAAACCACCAAACAAACTGGCATCCAAATGCATACCGACAGACCATTACAACTATGGCTGTCAATTTCTGTTCACGGGTCAGGTTCGGGTCGAACCCAGAACTGACCCGGGTTCAATCGGGTCGAACCTAACCCGACATGGGTAGGTAAACAGGTCGAATATTCAAACCCGTACCCGATCCGGCGGGTTGCCGGGTTGACCCAACCCGACACGGGAAGGAAACCAGCGCGGACGGGTCGCGATCGAGAGCGGACACCGGCGGCGACGCGGACGCGGGCTGGTTGGGGCGGTGGGTGCGCGGCTGGCTGGGGCGACGGGTGAGCGACTGGTTGGGTGCTAGGCTGGGTGCGCTGCAGAGCGCCTGCGCGGGCACGAACTCGCGCACGCGGGTGCGTGGGGCAGCCTCGGGCGGGCGGCTGACTAAGGTCAAGCGTAGGCAGCTTTGGCGGGCACGCTGGCAGCCGCGGGGCAGGGGCGGGCAGCTCTGCAGGCAGCCAGGCAGGGGGCGAGCAGCCTAGGGCCGGCCCACGGGCAGCCGGGCAGTCATTTTAAACAGGTTTCCGGGTTTACCCGACAACCCGTCTGGTCAACCCGAGCCCGATCCGTTTTTTGATTTCAAATTTGCGAACCCGAACCTGACCCGTTTTTCAAACGGGTTAGGTCCAAACCAGATTTTCCGGGTCGGGTTCAGGTCGGATTTTTGTGTCGTGTCAAATATTGAAAGCCCTAATTGCGAAAAATTATTCCATCCGGTGAAAATACCGAGCAATACTGAGCGGGTTGTACCAAGCACTTTAGTGACACGGCGTTTTGGTATTGGTTTCCTGATGCATTCGGTAACCTGACAGAATAATCATTCTCAATTTGCAACCAAAAGACGATGAACAAATAAAGAAAAAGGTCAACAACAGTAGATAGATACTTAAACATATATTAAGGTTTCTTTTGTGAAAACTTTTTACTATTTTTTAAAGCAGTTTTCTAGTATAAAAATTTTATTTCAAAAAAAATTTACAAAAAAGTTGCTTTAGAAAGTAGTAAGAAAGTTGTTCCAAATGAAGCTTAAATCTATAATTGAACGTCAAAAGCCAACGACTGTTCATGTATTTGATTCATGTTTTCTGAAAGTTTAAATTTATTTAATTAAGAAAAAAAATTAAAAAAAATAATCATGTTTCTAACTGAAAAAGCTTTCGATGATCTGAACATAATAGAATGAAATTTTGTTTTTGTTTGGTTTATTAAAGAATCGAACTTATGTATTATGGTCGAATTAATTTAACTTGTCTTAGTTAAAAAGCAAATAAAACCTGAGTTATTAAATGAGTTTGAACTAAATAGTATGTAAAAATAGAGCTAGTTAGATACATTTAACTAGCCTAGCATTGCATTAGAAAAATTCAAATTATTATGTTGTCATACAACATATCCAACAAGACATTCATATAAATAAATTAACAAAGAAAGCCTTGACATGATACCACCCCCTCAATTTGTTGAATTTTTATTATCTCAGGTTACCTGACGTAAAGATACATCAGGTAGCCTATAATATATCGCCACGTGCTCTTACTCTTTACCGCGTGGCCCGCCCAACCCGAAACGAATATGCGCGGTATTTGCTCGGTATTGCTAGGTACTACTCGGTATTTGCTCGGCATTGCTCGGTATATTTGCTCGGTATTGCTCGGTATATTTGCTCGGTACTTGCTCGGTATCTGCTCGGGATCGGAAGCAAAAACGGGATCCCGCTCGCTGTGGAGATAACCTTTTCCATTTCGCGTGCTTCTTCGGCTCCACTCGTGTCCGTTCGACTTTTCTCCATCGACGACTTTCCCTTTCCACCGGATCGGAAGCTACGAAGTTTGATCGGAGGCAACAAATAGAGTTCGCTCGCTGTAAAGGTAGTTTCCTCTCTTTCGCGTGCATCTTCGACCCTCTACAGTTGGTCGAATGAAGTGCCCTGCCGCCGGACCGGAAGTTATAGCATTTCAATGACATTTCGCCTGGAGAAATGTCGAGCAATACCGAGCAAATACCTATCAAATACCGAGTAGTACCTAGCAATACCGAGCAAATACCGAGTAGTACCTAGCAATACCGAGCAAATACCGCGCATATTCGTTTCGGGTTGGGTCGTCGGCCGCGCGGTAAAGAGTAAGAGCACGTGGCGATATATTATAGGCTACATGATGTATCTCTACGTCAGGTAACCTGAGGCAATAAAAATTCTTTGTTGCTCCGCAACGCAACATGAAGTCAACTTAGCACCATGTTGAAAAAAATTAGGAAAACAGAACAATTTTCACAAAATTATGTGATTTTGATATTACAGTTTCGTTTGGGACGTTTTTTTTATTGTTTTGTAAAGCAGCTTTTTTGTATAAAAAATTTTAGTTCAAAATTTTATTTTTTTTTTGTATTACAAATCTGCTTAAGAAAGCAGTAAGAAAGTTATCTCAGACGAAATCTAATTCTTCTACATTTACAATCCCATGAATTTCATTATTTTTTTAGAGCTAAAACTATTATGCATGGCACCCTCGAAGCCCGTTTCAAGTCTAGTCGGTTGAAGTGCTTAGCAACCTAATTTTGTTCAAGAGGATTCTTAGTAACAGGGTTCCTTGGGCTTGCACCTCTTTGTCCCTAACACTAAAATTTGAATTCAACACTTCAAATGAAAAAAATAAAAAATAAAAATAGTGTTCTCAAAGATAAAACTTATCAATTTATTTATTAGAATTGATATAATACTTAAATTTTCATTAAAAAAAAAAAAGATGGGCATAAACTTTAACACAATATTTAAGCTAAAAAACTCGAATTATAACGTCAAAAGCTTCAAAAATTAATTGGTGAATAAGACAAACTTAATTATAGTAAATATATAGCTAAATGATAAGGTAATTGAGAACGTTTTTTTAGTATGTGACAGTTTTTTTATTATTTTTTAAAATAGGTTTTTAATATTAAAATTTTTGTATTAAAAAATTATTTTAAAAAGGAAAAACAAATTATCCCAAATAAAATCTTAAATAAAAATAAGAATAATATTTGCAACATGGGGCCTCAGGTTCTTGGTCTTCATCTCCCCCTCCAAAGAAAAAATCTCATGATTATGGTTTCCTCTCTCAAAAAGATTAATATTTTTATCTACTTGACAAGAGAAATTATATCGGTTAAGATGTCAAAAATTTTAGTAATACAGAGTCTAATGCTTCATTTGGTACAATCTTCTAGCTATTTTTTAAAACATCTTTCTAATACAAAAATTTCTAGTTCAAAAAAAAAAAAAGTTACATTAAAAAACTGCATTGAAAAACAATAAGCATATTATTCATTAATTTTATTTCCTCTGCAAATATCTCTATTATTGAATTTATATCATCCTCTGCTAACAGAAAATTTATTTTGTGCAAACACCGAACAATATCCGAATACCAACCATAACGCGCCATGTCTCGATATCGGCACTCGGTATTGGGTGACATGGCACATTCTGATTGATCTTCGGACTGTCCGGTGTATGCTAACATCACCTCATCTACGTAATTATGTTTATATATACAAGAAGCTAAAAGCACGGAGAAACGGTTCAAATCATATAGAATAAGATTCAATCCTCGTTCAAACCTTGTGAAGCGTAATTATAGTAGATCACCAAAGGCAAAGAACAAAGTTGATTAGAAGACTTCACAAGTGATGTTTTAATAGCTTTTTAATACACCTTATATTATAATTAATCACAAGAACAATGTTATCTGAAATAAAATTTCAGATATATTTCACCACAAAAAAAAATACAGTTAGGGTATTTAGACAATTACACATATCTTATAAATAAATTAACAAGTAGACGATTACCATAATATCATCCCTCAATTTGCTTCTTGAAAACACATAAATATATATATGTTTTGTTTGGGACGGCTTTTTTAATGTTTCTTAAAATAACTTTTTAATATAAAATTTTTTATTTTGTATTAAAAAGTTATTTTAAAAAGCAGTAAAAAAACCGTCCCAAACAAAACCTCGTTTTTTTTTATTTGTTGAGCAAGCCTCATTTTGGTGAAATTATTCTGTACAGATACGGACGAACGCGCCATATGACTCAATACACAGCGGTACCGGGTGATGTGATGCATACAGATTCTTCTCTCCGAATGATCTGATTTCTCCTCTTTTGATTGAACTGATATGACTCGCTTTTTAAAGTAATTTAAGCAAAGCACATAGAAAATCAATAATCATTTCGCTTTCTTGACATGTCCAGCAACAGTGACAAAACCTGCAAGTCCTTCCCATAGAAATGAGGCCCAACAAATATCAAAGTAGCTGCAGTGAAAGCATCCTAATTAAATACCAGCTTTATATCTAACACTGACTAACCAAGAAAAATAAAAATACAATGCATGTGACTTTCATAAAGTCTATGAAGAGGTTGATGCATTCAAATCAATTATTACATACCATTGTAAGAAAATAATAGAAAGAATGGGAAGCTATGGTTCAATAAATAAGAAGAAAAAAAATTGGAATGAGGGGGTATAATTTAAAAAAAATATTATTATTATTATTATATTTAAATATTAAATTTTTTTAAATTTTAAATATATTTTATGTTAATAATTGTTTAAACAAGTTAATAAATCGAATCAAGCGGGTCTGAATTAGGCACATTGGTTTTCTAAGCTCAACATCAACTTGACTTAGTTACATAGTTGGAGCCCACACCTTGAAAGTCATGATCAAAATCAACAATGTGTTAGAAGATTGATCATGTGATGATTTTTCGGAAAATTTTACGCTGAATGTTGAATACCTAAAACCTGAAAAGTCATGACCTTAATGGTGAATTAGTCAATGCTCATATTTAGCGCAAATAATTCACGTGTTACTCATTATGGAATTGAATTGTCTCTCATTATAGTCCTTCTCACACTTGTTAATGCTTGAATGATCGAAGAGATGATCAATTATTCCAACTAATTAAGGCTTCGTTTATGACAACTTTTTATTGTTTTCTAAAGCAGTTTTTTAGTACAAATGAAGCAACATTTTATTGCACGTGCATTAAGTGCACCTGAATAAAACTTTAGAAATAAAATTTGTATTATTAAATTTAATTATTTTTTTAATAAAAAATAAAATTATTTTTTTTATGATCTTAATCCCAATAAATAATTTTAATTATTAATTATATTATTGATTTTTTTTTATAAAAAGATAAAAATACATATTTAGAATAATGTCATAAGACAATCAACTCACTTTCAGAAGAAAAATTCAAAATTTTATTATATATGATATTATAGCATGATATGGATAACCAAATAATCTTTAGATAAAAACATTATTTATATTCTCATTCCTTATATAAAATCTGTTGTTATATTCTCATTAAAGATTTAAATTAATTATATTACAATAAAAACAATAATAAGCAAAATTCAATAAGTTGGACAATTCACCACCATATAAAATTTTTTAGGGGTGTCAATATTTAACACGACACGAAAACCCAACATGATCTGGAATTTTTTGGTTCCCGGATTCGACCCGTTTGAAAAACGGGACAGGTTCGGGTTGACCCGACAGGTTGCCGGGTCAACCCGGAAACCCGTTTGAACTTCTACCCGCGGACTTTCACACCCCCTACCCGCGTGCCCGAGGCTACCCGCGCGCCCCCTGCCCGAGGCTACCCGCGCGCCCCCTGCCCAAGGCTACCCACGCGCCCGCCCGTGCACCCACGCGGCTGCCCGCCTGCTCGCCCACGCGGCTGCCTGCTCCCCCGCGGGGCTGCCTGCTCGCCCGCGCGGCTGCCCTCTACTGCCCGCGCTCCCGCTCCGTCTGCCCGCGTGCCCGCACTATCTTGCGGCTGCCCGCGACCCCGCCCGCCCCACGTACCTGCCCCGCGACCCCGCCCGGTTGCCTACGCGTCCGTGCCCGCGCACCAGGCAGCCCCCCTTCCCGGGTCGGGTCGGGTCAACCTGGCAACCTGTCGGGTTGGATCCGGTTTCAAATTTCCGACCCATTTACCTACTCGGGTCAGGTTAGGGTCGACCCGTTTGAACCCGGGTCGTTACGGATTCGACCCGAACCTGACCTGTGACCCGAAAGTGACACCCCTAAAATATTTAGAAGGTTAAGGTTTCATTTGGGACAGTTTTTTCCTTGCTTTCTAAAATAGCTTTCTAGTACAAAAATTTCTTAAATTTAAAATTTTTGTACTAAAAAATATTTTAAGAAGCAGTAAGAAAGCCGTCCCAAATGAAGCGTTAGTCCATAAAACAACAACAGATTCCTCGGCTAACTGAAATAACGCATAAGAAAAATAAATTAGATTATTATTATAATACTGCCCAAAATGCATTAATGAATATGATCAGTAGTCATCACATATATGGACTTATAACTAATTAAAGCAGAAAAATAAATTAGACAGTCATAGGCTACAAACTAATTTAATTGGTGGAGCTTAAATGCAAAGATAGCTATAGAAAGGCATAAATTAGACAGTCATTGGCTACCAATTAATTTAATTGGTGGAGATTAAATACAAGATAGCTATAGAAAGGCCACAAGTTATTAAATAGAAAAGCTTTTCCCTCTTCCATAAAAATTATAATTAATATCATGCAATCAACGTAGAATAAATCTCAGAAGAACGGCGAATTATTACGTCCGGTCACCGGATGTCCGGACATCCAATCATGTGACGCCACGTCACCCAAATACACAGGGTCCCGGTGTCTTTTGGTGACGTGGTGACACCGGATAGGTGTCCGAACGAATCCAGACACCGGACGCAATAATTTGCCCTGAAGAAAAGCTTTAGTATTATGAACTCTAAAGATAGAAAAGAAATTTAAGAAAAGCCGTAAAGATAAATAAAGATAGAAAAGGGAAAATTGCAAAGAATAAATTCTTAATTATTGTAGTGACTTCAGAAAAAGATCAATAAGAAGATGGAGAAGCATTTTTAGCGACTCTTTCAAAACCCTTCTTCATGTGAAGTGAGTGAAAACCGAAGAGAGTGGTTATTCCTCATTGTATTGGTTTCTTTGTTCTTGTTTTGTGCAGGTTGTTTCTTCACTCTGCCCGCTCGTGGCGAGCTGCTTGGGGGTTTTTAATGGTCGGTTGCTTGGGTATTGTTGCTTTTGGGGCATTGGAGTTTGATTAGTTTCCATGTTGATGTTTTATCTTTATCCTTGTATTAGTTGGATCTAAAGCTCATTGGTTTTTATTCAAGTGAAGTTTTTTTAGTGAGCTTACGTTCCTTTTAGGACCTATAATTTTTCTCATTATTAACGTGTAGGCCCTGCCGTGAGTTTTATCAAAAAAAAAAAATGAAGAGATTGTGGTCAAATTCTCCCAATATTAGCAACACACCAATACAAGCATAATACAACATTAAAAAAAGTTCAACCAGCTATTTATAGACAAAACACTTCAGGCCTATATTGCATATGCTAGGAAACTTAATTTAGGTATTATTATGAAATCTATGAACCAAGAAAACATCACATTTCAAAAATAAGTTTAACCAACTATTAATAAGAACCAACATTCAAAAATTACTTGATTTTGAACTAAATAGAGCACCAATATTACATATTAATATATAATGTTTAATTAAGGTAATGTCATAAAATTCATTGTTGAACAAAGGCACTAATAATGGCGGTTTAAGAATTGATTTTGGAAAGAAATACATTATAGCGTAAAACAGTTTATTCAGCCACTGTGTAATAGTCTGTATTTTGAATCAAATAAATAATTTTTTAGGAATTATATATTATAAGTCAAATTTGAAAACTTTCTCCGTCATAACATTTATATTGCAGTACTTTACTTATACTATTTTTTTTCATAATTTTTAGGCATTAATGAAAACACTTACGAAATTGATACTTGTCAGTATAATTTGGGATTTTGCGACCGTCGAGTGTCCATTTTATAAACCTATTTTACCAGTATTTTTTAAATAAAATGATTTCAATTATTGATATTTTTTATTATTTTTAAAGCACAAAAGAATTTATATGAATTTTTATATTTAAAATTGATTAAATTCTATTATTATATTAAATAATTTATGTTATATTATATTAAAATATCTTAAAACATTATTAAAACTTTCCAAATTCATTCTGTTTTTTCCAAACGGAATACTAGAGAAGGCTCAAGGAGAAATGTGAGAAAAAAGAAAGGAGAGAGAAAATTAAAGATAAGTTTTAGAAGTCGCGGAGGGAATTTTGTCCGTCGACTATATCAGAGAATTTGTTCATCTCTCTATAAGAAATCGTTACCCTATTTCAGTTTTCAATAATTTCATATTTTTGATATTTTTTTATCAAATTTGTATTTTCATTACCGAAAAATGATGATAAGTTTGTATTGATAAAACTTTCACTGCATAACTTTTTATATATGATATATCTCGTAAATATGAACATTTTGACTGTAATATATTGAATTTTTACTTGTTAAATTGAATGATATGATTTTTTGAAGTAAATACATAACATACAAATTTGATAGATATTCATATTTTTATATATTTATGTATTTTATATATGATATTAACTTACATTGTATAGTAAAAAGATAATATTTGCATGTAAGCAAAGAAGGCTAATTTTTAACACTATAATGAATATGAATTGGATCTTGAAATATAATACCATACGCAAGAGGATGGGCCGACGAGCTTTTTTTTAAATAAACAGTTGGTGGTATAATTCTAGTTGTAGTTTGTAATTAATTGATTGAATTATGTCGACGGGTAGTGAGTGACGACTCTTAAATGATTTTTGAAAGTGACCTATGGAATTTGATATATTAAGAGCTATGATATATAACAAATGTACAAAAATAAATCACATTACAACTAAATGTCATGCCTTACTTTTGTAATTATGCTCATGATGATATTTACCTAATTGATAGTATATTAAATAAATTAACATATCGACATCTCATTCTGGCATTAATATTGGTACAATATATCATAGCATACTAACATGATTCATTGGATAATACTACTCTTTATTGTATGTCTAATAAATTAAGATTTGGTAATATTAAAAATATCATTTTAATCATTTAAGAAATAAGAGAACTCATTAGTACTACATATGATATTTACATTATCAATCCAAAACTAGATAATTTAGCAGACTTGTTGTAGAATTGAAATAAACTCATTTTTATTAATAGCATGATATAAAGAACATAAATGAGATAGATATCACCAAAATGATTTAATATATCTCCTTCACACTCCTCTTTACTTATGGATTTGGTTCCACAAACACAAGCCAAACACTCTAATTATGATATCAAGTACTTCTCTAAATTTCGTTAGTTGTCACCCTAAGAGAAATTCAGAGAATCACTCTGAATTATACTTAAATTATCTAAGGGACTGAACTCCCTTACAAACATAGCATTATAAATATTTATAGAAAAACACAAAGTAGGCATCTGATGCTATGGCGCTTGAAAGATCGATCGGCACCGCTGCACCCAACAAATGAACTAACGTTGTTGTGCTATTGTTATGGTTCCATCATAGCAATTGTTGATGTGGAATAGTTACTTAGTGAACAGTCGCATCGCTTCGCTGATAGGTTATTTCCTTATAAAGTTACAATAGCTAGGTCATGGCACTGCTGACTTTAAAACGCTGCAATTCCGAAAGAGCAATTTGGGTGCCAAGGTGTAATAGAGTGCAACACTGTGGCTTTGAATGATAGAGAAAATGGGGCTACACATCTAAACTTTTGACGCTGCAATGATGTCTAACTAAGAAATTGGCACTACAATGTCAATATTCTGACGATCTTGTAGTGTCTTTGATTGCACTACGACATTTTTTGTTCTAATGCCACGACACTATATAAAACTTAGAATTTTATGCATTTTTTATATTTTTCTTGCACAATACAACTAAAATAATATATTTTCACTGAAAATATAACACATAAAATAACACATTATTTATATTTATCATTTTACCATAAAATTTTAGGTTACTTGATAGATCTAAAACTTTATAAATTACTTAAAAATAAGATATATGTGTATAGACTCGGGCATAAAAGATATAAGTATTCTTATTGTGTACAATAAAATAAATTTAATATATTTCAAAATTAAAAACACTTTAAACATTAATATGAAATAGAATCTTCAATTGATTGTACTACACCTATTAGAAAAAATAAAAATTAAAAACTAAGTTAGGTAAGTATTTAATAAATATAGTAATGATATTTGATGCATGGTCATCCTTTTATGGAACCTCTAATTGAACTAAAGTCATTTTAATATATCCTCATATGAAGCAAGGTAACAAACTTCCATTGAACTTATTGTGTGATGACTGGCATATCTTAAGTACTTATAAAATGATCAATTATATTATGAGATAATATGACATTTAATAAATTAATAATGTATTATAACTTACCACATATTACTATGTTCTACTTTATGAATAGCATTATGCACTAGTGGTTGATATCAAGTTTCATATGTTATATATCATGTCCATATCTTACTAATTAGCTTGTAATATATATTGATCATGGATTATCAATTTAAAAATGAAGATGTTGAAACTATCCCTATTATTAAAGCTTCTCAAACACTCCAGTGACATTGGGTATTTTTTATGTTATGTTGAATTCATGATATTATGCTTTACTTGTTAATACCATGAATCATATGTAATATCATGTCCATTCTTTAATAATTACCATATTGTTAACATACCATTAGAGTAAGCATTCTTTTTTTTTTTAACTTAAGATAACCAAAGTAATATCAATTAATTTTATTAACCATATGACCTAGGTGATGACTCTTATCATATCCACTTATCCTCTTCCTTGGATTTATGTGAGGCACCATCTTTATTATTGGATCTCTGTATGGAACAACATCTCCCTTTACATGAAAAATAATAATTTACAGCTAATGTTTTGTGAGTCCACACCCCTTAATGTCAGCATCGCCCCCATCGTTGACTTTCAGGTTTCCCTAGGGTTTATATCAATTTTAGAGCCTCTTCCATAATTCATTTATGATTCTCTACATTTTCTACTCTACCACTAGCAACTTCCAATGTATTATTCCTTATGTTTACCTTACTTTTAGGCAACCTACTAGTGCATTTGCATTGAAGTCATTCTTAACAAATATTTTTTAGGTTCCTCTTGCACAGTTGTTATCTACTAGATCTCTCTCATTTGAGCACTTACCAATGCCCCTTGTCTCTCCTAAAGGTGACTTCTTTATTCATCATCTTTAGATTAGTGCTAGTCTCCTCAAGTTTTCACTCTCTCACTCCTCTAAAATCTTGTATTGTTATTATAAGTAGTGGGTTCTTGTTTGATCTCCCTCCTCTTGGTAGCAATCTCCTCTCTCTAATAAGCTTTTTTAAGACATATTCAACTGATGTCAAACTTCTCATGAAGATAAGCCTGCTTTATTTTTTTTCTTATTGTGGAATAACCAAATTGATAGTTGATTCTCATCTTTTATTGTTTGGAAGTTTTTTGGGTGAGAAGTCTCCATTGTAATCAATTAGGAATTATTTGATGACAAGTTATTTTCCTGTTGAAAGATCTCTATTTTTTTGTTGAACTCCAATAATATATTATTAAAATTTGAAAGGATTGAATAATACAATATTGTGTTTATGAATAAAGTCTTTAAAATAGAGTTCTCCACAAGGATTAGCAAATGATCTTCAAACTTTAACCTTTGTGATGAATGTTCAAATGTACCTATTTGGATTTCTTTTTTTCACCTTAGGATTCATCTTTTGGACCGCACGATTCTTGTTTACACCATATCTTTACCTGGCAAACATTATGTATTGATGCTCCTACTACTGCAATATTCAAACCATCTATTGCTAGAGTACTTGTTGAAATAGATTTTATCCAACAATTTATTAATTCTATTTGAATTGATTCAAAGGTAATGTGGTTTCCAATAAAAAAAATACTTAAAATGATTCCAAAGTTTATAATTGTTGTCACCTATTTGGTCTTGAGTCATTCATTTCTAATCATGTTAAAAAGTAGGATTGATGGCAATTCCATTGCTACAAATATCACCACATAAACATAATTATATATCATCTCTCAAGTGATTCCAACAAACATTGTGATATTTGTAACTTCTCAATCTTTATTTTTAAGTCAATCAATCTCCATTAACAGAGTTTTAATTTTCATTTTAACAAATCACAAGCGACTTAAGATTTATTATTGATCAACAAATTTTTACTCAATTGCATATTTTATTTATTTAGGTGCACATATCTTAATCAAGTAATAGCAATTAGTCTTTATAATCCAATAGATGGAACAAGAGTGAGAATACAAACCAAAACGAATGCTAAAGACTAATATGAAAGGGCCATTGATTATATTATAGTAAACTTTCTATAAAAATTTTACATAAAATTTATGTGATATGTAAATAAAATCTATTAGTACTCATTAAAGAAATTATGACCAAATTAAGGGGCACATAGATCATAAGGATCACTCTTCTTCCTTTATATATATAAATATCTATGGAGAGAGAGAGAGAGATAGTAGAATTTTAATTTAAATATATGTCCATGCAAATTGTGAAACTTAATAGTAGTTATTAGTACCTTTTATGTTATATACTAAGACTTCTTTAACATAAAATTTTTTATGCTTATGAATTATGAATAATTGTATCATTATTTTTGTTCTTGTGGATATTAAGTCAAGTGGTCGCAATCTAGTGTATATAGGCTAGACAAAAATAGCCACCTATCAAGGCTTTTATTTTTGCCAATTGTCTAATCCTGAAGGAGTGAGTCATCGCAATGCATTGAGGTGGCTAAATCGCTTTCATCACATATTGTCAACATCTTATAAACTTTCATAATTTTTAAATGTTTGTTTGTATATGATTTGTATATTTGAAACTATTTTCATTTATTGTGATTTAAAACTTATTATCTTTTTTGTAATGATGAGTTATTTCAAAAGACTCATAAAAAGAAGAAAACAAATAACTAAGTACATCAACTAAATTTTACATAGATCTTCAAAAGTTATTTATTTAGCTATTTCAAGAAAATTGAGAGCATCTATAGTATATACACTAATCATTTATTATCTATAATAGAGGAGAAATATAATTCGATGACGACCGCCATTAGATACAAGAAGAAAATATCAACTGGTTGGACGAAAAAAGAGAAGATAAGTACAAAGAGGAGCATATAATAAAAGGAATGATTTGAAGTTCAATGATAATTATAACCATTTCTAATCATCATATATTTAAACTATATTATTATTTTTTTAATATTGATGTGAACATAATACTTCAATTATTGGATAACATCTTCTCCTAACTTTTGTCTTTAATATATCATGTCTTCTAAATATATATGTATATCTTTGTTTGTTTTTATCCATATGATGTTAGTGATATGATGGTGATGTAAATACAAATATATATATATATATATATATATAGATATAGATATAATGTTAGGGTTTTCTAAATTTCTCTCTTTCTTTTTTTTTTGTAGGGGAGTATTAACCCGCTGCCATTTCAAATGGAGCGTTTGGCGGTATAACTAATCCCTTGGAGGAAACCCGTCGAGGCCATCCACTGGTTTCGAACCCACACTTGTTTTTCCCTAATAAAGAGGCAAGGCCTAGCAAATTATTCTGTGCGGATGCCAAACGTCATCTAGAGGCCAATCATAATGCGCCACGTAACCCCCTCTCGGTACCGCGGCTCGGTATTGCACTTGGTACCGCGCTCGGTACTGCTGATATGACGCATTCTAATTGGTCTCCAAATGGTAAACTAAATTCGACATCCACACAGAATAATTTTGAACCCATAATGAGGCCCACACTTTCTAACCGTGGTCGACCACCAATCATCCAAAACCTCGGTGGGTTCTCTTTCAAATATAAATCAGATGCAATGAATTTTGAAATGTGAACTCTTTGGCAGACATAATAAGGTGGCTGCAGCCTCTAAAATGTTTATAATACATTATCTTTCCAAGCTGTGGGAATAGGCATGGAAGCCTATTATATTTTCATACGTGCTGCACCTCCTCTCTTGATCCTCCTAACACTACAAAGCTACAGAATTTATTCCAATACATAGCCCACAAAAGCATATATATTTAAAGGTTTTTATAGCCACTTGTGACTCAAAAAGAACAGCCAAATTTGTTCTACAACAACCGGATAAGCACCACATCAAACCAACTAAAAAATATAGTCAATCAAGATAAAAGGAAGAGCATAATATGATAATAATCCAATAAGGCAATTGAATTTTTGTTTCTTATATAGGTATTGTATGGAAGAGAAACAATGCGTGATAATGCATGAAGTTTTTATATGTGGATTTGTATTAAAATTTGTATATTCAAAAGAACAAATCTATTTAATGAAAAAAAAATGTTTACTAATTATTTGCTATTTATTATCTCAAATAATTAGTAAAAATTTATTCATATAAAAGAAATTTTTCTAAGCGAATAAGGCTTCCATTATTTTTTCACTATTTTTATTAAATTTTTTATGTTAGAAAGCTGCTATTAAAAACATTAAATAAGCTGTCTCAACTGAAGCTTAAGGTTTCATTTTGGATGACTTTCTTGCTGCTTAAAATAGTTTTTTAGTACAAATTTTTAATTTTTGTACTAAAAAAATGTTTTAAGAAGCAGTAATAAAACTGCCTCAAACGAAGCCTAAGATTTTGTTTGAAAATCTTTCTTTATGCTTTTTAAAATAAAATTTTTATACTAAAAATTGATTTTAAAAAATAATGAGAACACCATCGGCCATCCCAAACGAAAGCTAAATCTAAATATTGTTACATTAATTAAGATGCGTTCTTCCCAGAGAGTTTTTTTTTTTTTTTTTTTGAGAAAGTGTGTCCTCAAGAAGAGATGTGCAGATATTTGTATTCTTTCTCTTTCACTCTCTCACTCATACGTAAAATATATTATATTTCACTGTCATCCATCGTTGTAAATACTCAGCTTTCAAATACAAATATAATAATGGGATTTTTTTTTTTTTTTGGGTAAAATTGGGGCCTAAGCCCATAAATTTCATTGAAGAAGGAAAGTTACAGGTAATAAAGAAAATTACAAGTAAGAACATCCCAACATAAGCAGAAGCAAAACCTTATGTGGGAAAAAAAGGAAAATAATCATCAACTATACCACCCCATATATCAAAAACTCAAATAAAGAGAGCACCAAAATCGTGGTAGTAGATACAAAAAATAAACAAGCATGACAGCAGATGCAACATCCGGTAGATCATTATGATTGGGCATCCAACTCCAGACGATCCAGACCAGCCATAACACTTCAAACTACCCTAAATACATATTCAACACCCAAAGTTTTATATTTACATACCTACCACTCAAATACACCTGCTTCATCTAAATTACTACTCCGTCTAAACGCCGTGAATAGCCCACCCGACTCTGCTTTCGTGCGTGAAATCCCTTATTCTTCGGCGCAGGAGCATCTACCCGACCTTGCCCTTGCTGCGCGAAAACCCAATCGAGAAGATCTTCATTCGCCTCTTCCTCACTCGAACAAGTACTCAGTTTGAGCTTCTACTTTTGGCTTTTCATCGAGATCTAATGTTCAGATTGGAGCTTGCGGCTAAGGTACCGATCTTCATGAGGAATGGGGTAATAGGTTGTGTAGAGATTATGGTTTGAATGTTTCTTCTTAATTTTTTATTTTTGTTTTTCCTGGAGGTTTGCAATTGAAACAATATAGGGTTTGAAATCGAAACAGTTTTTCCTGAATTGAGAAAATGTTATGTTTCTTTGCCTAAGATTTCAGGAATTGAAGTCGAAAGTTTAGGAATTGAAAAAATGTTTGCAATCGAAACAGTTCATGAATTGAAAAAATGTTATGTTTCTGTGATTATCCCTCTATTGCTTTGATGGAAGGGGATGAAATTCCGAAATCATTCAGTTCTTTGCCTAAGATTTCTAATAAAATTTCTTTATCTAAATCTTTTAAAAAAGCTTTAGCTGGTTCGTGTAATGAATGAACACTACAGGAAAATCATTGATTTCCAGCGGAATTTTAACCGCCGGAAAACCGCCGCTAAATTACAAAACCGCCGGAAAATGCTCAATTTCCGCCAGAAAATGCCGCCGGAAATGGGTGATTTTTCTGTAGTGGAAATGGAGAACCCTTCTCCTTCAAATGCTTTGCAGGCAAAGCCGTCATTTTTCTCTGGCTCTCTCTTCCGCCCTCAAATCTGTGAGACCCATATTTTTTTGTTCGAATACCAACACTAAAACCCAAACATCCCTCCGTAATAGAATTCCTAAATATATGAGCCTAAATATAAGAGCTCCGCCGATCCCCTCCTGGCCGGCAGCGATCGTCGGATTCGCTCTCACCCAATCCTTCGCTGTCTGCACCATCCGACCACACAACTTTCTATATTCTCGCCCGTCTTTCCGAACCCTCTGATCATCCTCGAGCTTGTCCATGAGAGAGCTCGTCCAGGTGAAAGATCGCACGACAGGAGAAGGAAGGAATTTTTGACGGGGTTGTAACAGTGTGTTAGAAAAGATGAAAAGTTGAGTTTTAGGTGGTATATCAGTAAATATAGAACTTTAGGTGTTGAATATGTATTTAGAATAGTTTGAAGTGTTATGTATGTAAAAATCCCTATAATAATTTGTAGAGTCCTCGGTCTTTTTTTTTTTTTTGGAAACGGCACCACCGCTGTCACCCCTGAAAAGATATTTGCCGGTTTGAGTAATCATCGGTTGACCTAGAAGAGACACCCACCTCAAAAACATCCTGACGCCCATTTGATTGGGCCCCACTTAAAAAACACTGTTATTCTGAGAGAAATTGAGCACCGGTTATAAGATTCTCAATCGTACTTGTCCACTAATCAAATTAAGCAACAGTGAGGCCTCAGTCCTTTTAAATAGTTTGTAGTACAAATTCTCTTAAAAAAATAAATGATGGCCCTTTAGACATTTATAGTTAAAGTACAGCATTTTGTATCAATCATGTCTGTTAAGATTTTCAATCGTACTTTTTTCGAAGGCTTGGTTAATCCAAAAAGAGAATACTTTTTTTTTTTAGATTTTTAATCAATTAGAATTAAACCCGTATTCAAATTTTTTTAATTCAGAGCTTTAACTAACATGAAAGTAACAGAAGTCTTTATTTTTATTTTTATTTTATGCTTTTACTGATAAAATAGCTCTAGTTATAAAGAGCCATAGGTTCCAACTACATGGTTATTTATAAATATAAAAATATAACAAGCTAATATAAAAAATTATAAAATATGAATAGTTACCATATCTAAAAATGATTTGCTTTAGTATATTTAAAAAAGTAGAAAGCAAAAGAAAATAATTTGGAAATTATTATCTTTAATATATATAAATAAAATAAAATAATTTTCTCTCCCTCCATTTCTCAATAAATTCACATAACATTAACGTTTAAGCTCCTACGTGGAAAACAAAAACTAAAAAAAAAAACCCTCTAATATCATTCTCTCTATTCATATTAAGATTTTATTTGTGACAGCTTTCTTATTGCTTTGTTTTTCAAATTGCAATCATAATTTCCGTTTGACTACTATTTTCTCATTATTTTCGAAAAAATTTATACTAAAAATTTACTTTTTGTAACAATTTAAAAAAAAATTCTACAATTACTTTACAAAACAGGATTATTTTTCAGTGGGGGCACAAATTTTTAATTTGAAAAATACCATCAAGCTTTTTTATTCGAGCTTGAAATTGACATTAGAGTTTTATTTTTTTTTTTAATATCTAACTTAAGATTTTCATATCTAATTTAAATATAAAATAATTAAAAAATATTTTATAACAAGCAATAAATATATATAATTATAATTAGCATATTTTAAGCTACTTGATTTAAATTTAAATTTTTTAATCTTTCTCTAGTGTAATTTATTGACTTTAATTATAAAAATTTCTTATAAAAGAGAATTTGGAGATTTTAAAATAATAAAAAAATCATGAAATTTTAAATTTTAAGAAAATTACTAATGTGGAGATAAATGATTAAAATGGGTAAATATACAAATAAAGAGATAAATATAAATGAACAAAAATTAAAATGTTCTAATAAAAATCAACAAAAAAGTAGGCAACCTCATAAGAGAGATAGTGGTTAAAAAAATTAAAAATTTTAAAATCATCTCACCCTCATGGGAGAGAGAGAGATATATATAAGCCTATAACTAGTAGCAAGTATAAAATAACCAAAGGTTGCTAGTAAAAAATGGCAATAAATAGTGAGAGAGTAGATCAGAGGATCGAATAATTGTATAATTTTATATGGAAAAATTTTTTTTAGGGGGGAGGGGGGACGTGCCCCCTAGGCCCCTCCTTAAATCTGTCTTTCCGTACATAGAAAATTGTTTTAAGAATTATCATATTTTGGCTTCGTTTGAGAATTAATTATTCTGTGCGGACAATGAACGTCATCTAGAGACCAATCTAAATATGCCACGTCACCTCTTGCTCAGTAATACTGACGTGGCACATTCTGGTTGGTCTCCGGACGGTATTCTGCATAACGTCTCTGCACATAATACTTTCTCTCATTTGGGACGACTTTCTTACTGCTTCTTAAAGTAGATTTTTAGTAAAAAAGTAAAATTTATGTACTATAAAATTATATTAAGAACCAAAGCAAAGCCTTCACCTTCTACATCTTTGTCTTTTTTTGAATTAGCCGATAGTGATTTCATTTTATAATTATCCGTTTGATTGATGATACTTACGTTACATTTAAAAAAATAAAATAAAATACTGAAGCCCGTTGATTAAAGCTGATAAACGTCCATATTTTATTTCATACTGTTATACTTTCTATATTGGCTTCATGAATGATTGGAGGCCATTGTTACAGCTTGTATGTCCTCCATCATACAGAAATGAACAAGAGATTGCCACATCTTATGGAGGACGTCATCCAAATAAGAACCGCATAGTACTACTGATATTAATAATATCAGAAAGGGAGGAGGAGGTGCGCTATCTTCCAATAAATTAGTGGAGGGTTTGGTGTACAGTTATATCAGAGTATTTGGTAGAACTCATGCATGTCAAGTAATAGAAAATATATTTTATCATTGAAATAACATATGGCTGATTCTCATCTCTTAGTTTTTATTTTTTGTTGAGAAAAAAAAAATTATCATTGATATATAAATTTGTTGCGTCCTGAATATTCACGGAGGTAAGAAAATATAAAGTTTAACATTTTAATATTGTACAAAGATCCAACGCGCAATAAGATAAAAGAGAGGGTGTAAAGTTAATAAGAGATAACAGAGATTTTACGTGGAAACCCCTGAAAAGGGGGAAAATCACAGGGTCTGGGTTTTTAGGGTTTTTTGTCTCATGCCGACATCGGTCCTTCTGACCCTATCGCCTTCTACGGTCCTTCCGACCTCCACTGCTAGACAACAATCTTTTTGACTTCTATCTCCTGTCGACTATGGTCCTTCCAACCTTCATCGCCTACCTACTATGGTCTTGCCAACTAAACGAACATATCAATAATGATTCTTCCAATTTCTACAATGTAATGCATTTTATATGATGTATACCTGTCATATCAAGCCAAGGCCTTCCCTCCAATGAAGGGCCTCATTTGTAATTGACTACAAAGGCGACATAAGTTTGAAGGACCGTAGTTGATAGGAGATAGGGGTCAAAAAGACTATTGTCAAAAGGCAGTGGTCCGGACATCAAATGGTGGTCTCATAGAACTCTGGGCGTCAAGTAGTGGTCCTGTTGAACTCTGGACGTCAGATGGTGGTCTGGCGGGAGTCTGAGCTTCAGGTGGTGGTCCGGCGGGAGTCCGGGTGTCAGGTGGTGGTCCGACAGAAATTCGGGCCTCATGTGATGGTCCAGCGGAAGTTCGGGCCTCGATTGGTGGTCCAGCGGAACTCCGGGCGATGGTCGAGGAGGAGCGAGGAGGCAAGAGCGATCTCTGATCTCTCTCTCTCTCTCTCTCTCTCTCTCTCTCTCTCTCTCTCTCTCTCTCTCTCTCTCTCTCTCTCTCTCTCTATTGCTCTCTTACTTGGGGCCCTCTTTAAGAGGAAGGAATGGTCTATTTATAGATTTCCTATTGTGGCACAACCTGTAAATAGGAGGAATGTCAAGAGTAAATGGGGAGTAGTTTGAATGGACGGCCGATGTTAATTGAATCCCTTGATCATTGACTATTTGCTAGACATTTAAAGGTCTTCATGATGTCAGAATTATGTGATCTTGGGCTCGTTGGATTCTTCTCGTCGAGCCGCTCGATTCGATTATAATCATATCACGTTTGGAAACCGTTTGGTAATTAGAATTGTTGCTTGAACCTTCCAACGGTGCTTCGGGTCCTTGATTTGTACTCATTTTGGCTCGATTGAGTAAAATTTGGTGTCGTTGGGTTCGTATTCTCGAGACGTTCAGTTCAAAGACTAATGATATAACCCTTAAGCTGTCATTGTAAGATTTTTGTGGGAAAGATTGTGAGTGGAAAATCTTTTGTTGATTAATGTGTAAATCATAAAACTCTCAACCATCTCTAGTTGTGGTCTTTCTTGCAATGGGCAGGAGATTGTAAGAGGCCTTTTTTATGAGAATTTCAGAAAAATTATTCTGAAGTTTGAATTTCCCACCTAGGAATGGTGTAAATATCTTTTTCTTTTTTTGAATAAAGATTCATTTGGGGCAGCTTTTTTATTATTATCTAAAGTAATTTTATGATACAAAAATTTCAAGAACTTCAAATTTTTGTACTAGAAAGTTAATTTAGAAAACATCAATAAATTCATCTCAAATAAAGCTTAAGCATCACTTATTTATGTCACATAAATCAAGTTTTAATGATGGAGATATTTTATTTTAACTATCCTCCAATGGGTGGACATTTCATTATCACCAGATGATTCATGTTCTCTTTCACACACAATGTAAAAGTTTATGTAGTTGTCTCCAGTCTTTCTTACAATAAGCATTACAAATTCTCTAAGAATATTAACAATGGCTTTTAATCATAGTTAATTTACTGCTCATTAAGATCTAATTAGAAAGGCTTCATTTGGGGCGGCTTTCTTAATACTTTCAAAATCATATTTTTAGCACAAAAATATTTAGTTCAAAAAATTTTTATACTAAAAACTACTTTAAAAAACAGTAAAAAATCATCCCAAACAAAGCCCGTGTGAAATTAAAAATCTCCTATTACTGGGTTGCACAACATTTCATATCAATAATATGCACAAGATTTTCATTCGTGCTTAATTGAAAGGCATGGCATAACCCAAAAGGGAAGATTTTGTTTGCAATGAAAAGACAAAAGTCCTCAAGCTAGTTTAAATTCAATATTTCATTCTCTTTTTTATCTGATAAAATAGCTGCAAATTGAATGTAAAGTGCCATAGGTTCTCATGACATTGACATGATTATGAACAAATATGTACAAGCTTAATATGAAATTTACAAAAGATAAATAGAGATCATTGAGTCAACTAACAAAAAATATCAAAAGAATGAAAGATTAAAGGAAATATTTATCTCTTTGTTTCTTCCATGGTTATATGATACTTATTAAAGAGTGATAAAATAGTTATGAAATACTCAAACAGACCTTATAGGAAATGTAAAAATTATTTTTCTTCATTCTTTCAAGGCAAGCAAATCAGGGCCATTTAACTCTTCACATTCTAAGAACAACTTTTATATTGATTTTTAAAACAACTTTTTAATACAGAAAAATTTTGAAGTTCTTAAAAACTGCTTTAAAAATCAATAAGAAAACTGACCCAAACAAAATCGAAGACAATATTACTACTTCAAACATACAATTTGCACCTATCTTGCTAAAATTATAAATTATGTGCCCAAATCTGTAACTGCATCTTAACAAAATAGCAAAGCTTATTTTTGAAACAAATTGAAAGAATCTCTTAGGTTTGTTGTTCCGCCAAAAAATGATTAGTCATAGGGCTTCTACAAAGACTTAAGATCAATAAAGAATAGATCCTAAATCTATGCGACTTAAGAATGGATTGGGTCAGTTTGAAGTCTTGAGACAGGATTCTTTCATAAACTGGCCAGGATTGGCAAAGCCAAAAAGCAGCTTTTATGATCATCAGCTACACAAAACAAACAATCAAGCAGAGCTTTGCATGCTTATTCATACTTTACTGAACGAGCAGAGCATTTGGATGGAAGAAAAGCATGCGAAGCTGAAGTCCATTTCTAAAATTAATGTTTACAGCCAACTATTCTCTTCCTGTATATGTATACTTAAAAAGAGTTCGCAGCTGTATAGTTCATAATCTATAAACACTAACACCATAAAGAAACACCACTAGAATCTAATATATTAACCATGAACAAAACAAAACATCTTGAAATCTGTCAGCAAACAGAAGATACAAATTCTCCATCCTTCTCTCTTTTTCTCTGATTTTACTACTACTGTCTTCCTCGCTTCGAACTGCAGCTGGGGCATTTGTACTGCTTTATGCTCTCAGCTTTAGCCGGCGTGATCTTTACGCACTTACCATGAAACCACCTCTCACAAACATCGCATCCAATCCAGAATTCACTGGGGCTGTAATTGCCACCGCAAGCTCCGCAAAGGGTTTCGCTGTGCTCGTCTTCATCTTCTCCATAGCCTTCATCAGCATGCTTTGTATTGTTCTTGATCTGCCCATCGCTCGTTCGCTGGAAAATGAGCACAAATTTGTCAACGTAAAGCTTTGAAATTAGGCAATACATCAGAGCCCTGCATTGGGTACCCATACCCACACCCACCCATACCCAATGGGTATGCCCATGACCTTGTGGGTGGGTACTCAACATCGGTGGATAAATCGATTTACATTGCTAATCACCATATATCTTATATTACTACAATCCTCACTATGTAGTGTGCAGCACTTAACCACGCTGCTACTACGTTAAATTCTGATATTCAGCTTGAAAGTTTGCAATCAGAGCAAAGGGCAACAAGCCTCCAGGCCATCAGCCCGTGGTAGACTGCATTCAAAAAGCATGGAAAGTGGGTGGGATAGGTGGGTACGACATTCCGAAAGTCATCATGGGTGGGCATGGGTGGGCGAAGCCCATCCGAGTAAAGCATGGATACCCAATGGATACCCAACCAGGACTCCATATAAGGCTTTGCAATACATGGACAATTGTATCATAAAATTACTGGCATCCCAGCCATGCAATTCAAAATTTGGATGGTTGGATTATAGTGATGAAAAAACAGAATTGATCCAAGTTATCCTAATTGGATGGCATAGCTAGCATTGTCAGCCATTTTAAAGGGTGCCCTTACCTTGGTTGATTGTTTAGACTTGCTTCCATTATCAGACTTCTCCCTTCCTGGCTTCCTTTCAGTTACGACCTCAAAAACAGTTGGTAAATCATTGATCATGCTGAACAATCGCTTCCTGCCAATTAGAAGCAGCAGAGCAATATTAACACGGCAGAAAAGTTCAAAGAAACTAACAGACAAACACTATTTTATGTGGTTCATAAAATTACAAGTCACATAGGGCAAACAGCCGGCTATCAAAGTAGTTCAAGATTATAAGCAATGTGGTGCGCCACATATCACTGGCAGTCAGTTAACACTGCCATGAAAATATCTGCCAGCGTGAAAAAAGATTGACCTTCGCAACATTCGATTGCATAGGCGAGCAAAATGGGGTTCAGGCAAACTGGAGTATCAGAACCATTTGTTGTAATTTATGTAAATTTTGAAAACTATGGTACAGGTTTAGCTAAAAATTCAATTGGAAGTACCTTTGATGCACCCTACAGCTACTATAACTAGACTCTTCCATCTTTTCCATTAAAGTTTCTTACTACAATTCTTAGGACATTTTGTATGCAATGCAGGAGAACCCAAAAGAAAACTTATAAATGGAACTCTGGAAGCTGATCGTTAGGCCCACACTATGAATATCATGCAGTATTTGTCTATCAAAATAGCATCAGGTATCCCATTTGAGTTAACATTTAATTCTCATAAAAATTAACTCAACTTACTACCAAGGGCTAGTTTCTTTTCATGAAGTGTTTGAAATTAAACTAATTTCCAATAAAAAGTCCCAAAATTGAGACAAATATTGTTTGGAAAAGAGTGGATGAAATTGAGTTCCTATTTTTAAAATTCATTCATAAAGATGGAACGTGAATTCCACTTATAAGAGAACTTGAAAGTCACCTTTACATTTTTTTCTTTTTTTTTTTGTTTGGCTCGTAAAATAATAATAAATTGACAAAATTAAAAGGAAAATGGGTTTCATTTATCCATACGAGTAGTGAAATTAAATAAAATTAAAGAATAATGAGAAAATTGAAACTTATTGCTCAACAAACAAACACTTGAACTGAGATCGTCAGAAATAAATTCATACAAAACAAATATTACTAAAATTCACTATAATAAAACTCGTTCCAAACGCGTGCATCAAAATAAACATGATTTGAAAATAATGTACCTGAGCGTTTCAGCATTGAATTCGTTTTCTTTTGGCTATGATAAAGCTAATTTGCAATAAGAATTGTCCCGGCTGGACAACAACTAAACCCCATAATACTTTCGTTGATGGGTGGACAGGTTTGGATATTCAACAAGGTTAAGAAAATCTATAAAAATGCAGTAATGAACTCGGAGATTTGTAGAATCGAGCAAGATGAAAAGGTTTCATTATCTTTGCAGTGGTGCTTAACCGATTAACAACATAAAATGATTTGAATTATTAAAAAATGGTCAACTGATCCTTATAAGTTTAAACTCAAATGAACCATATGTAAGCACTCACTTTTTTTTAGTAGCAAAAAAAAAATCCCAGATTTTCAAATAAAGCTCTCTCCAAACTAATTATTTTATGCTTTGAAGCAAGTTCTTCAAACAATGTGATAAGTTTAAATATCTCGGATCTATTATATAAAAGAATTTAATATTGATAATAATAGAGTCAAATTTGGGTGGCTAAAATGTAACAGTACATTAAGAGAATTATGCAATAAGAGATTATTATGGAGACTTTAAAGATAAATTTTACAAAATTACAATAAAAGTTATGTTGTATCTATTCAAATGCTCTGCGATAAAAAGTTATTGACAATTAAGTTAAGTGAAACAATAAGCTGGGTATGCGAAAAAAATAAGAAATAAATTGAGAAATAATTATGAAAAGTATCTACTGATGATAAGGATATTAAAAAGTAACTCGTGTTATGGACATATAGAAGAAGAGTAGCAAAGGCATTTATTTGACTATAATATGAAATTAGTGTTGAACGATTAAAGAAAAAAAAGGCAAATCTTAAGTAATATGAATAAACTATTTGTGATGGATACGTTTAGCATCTCTTATAGCACAAAATAGAAAGGAGAATGAGAATTGAGAAATCAGAAAGCCAACCCAAAATAAATGGGATAAAGCTTATGATCATAATCATGAAGTTATTCCAAAATGCTTTGAAACTATATGGGCTTCACACTCAATGTTCTAAGATTAACTTCTAAATTTAAAATTGCATATCTTACTTTTCCTCTAAAGCATCTAATGTTTGATTCATTGTGCCAAAAGTATAATGATTCATTCCACATATAACTTGAGTTAGGAATATGTTTCACTAATTAATACATCGAATTTATTTTCATTTCTTTCCATAATGTATTCCTCACAAAACTTGAGTTAGGCATATGCTTAATTGACTAGAGAATAAAAATAACCCCCACACCCCAAGCCCCACACATTCAATTCATGTAGCCACGTGATTTATTTCCTTTGCAAATCTTGTAGCTATAAGTCTTTCCATGCATTCATGTATATGGGCGATGCCTATTTCAAGTATACAGTTAATCAGGCCGCTACTATTGTGCATAATATGTTTCCTTGTTCATGTACAAAGCATATTTCATGAGGTTGATATTCTGTAATCAAGACTAGCAACAATTTAAAATGTGTTCCGTAGAGCCTTATTCCGATCCTAAGTTGAATGAACTTAGTGGCAGTCCATATATTTTCATTTATATTACAATTAGGCTTCCAATTATAGTGTGAATTTAATCAAGACAATGATTTTGAAACTTCTTGCTCAGTAAAATCAATAACATAAGACATGTAAATGAACCTTCTTGCTCAGTAAAATCAGCTTTATGTGCAATCTTGTATCCTATTTCAGGCGTTGATTTGTTCGAGGCAATGCAAATAGTAACTACCAATTCTAGGAGTAGCCATCTGCATGCATCAACATGAGGCATGGCTCTCTTTGCTTGGTAAATTATTTCCTTATACTCTTTCTTATAAACAATTCATGATTAATTTTATAAATGTAATTAGTTTTAGTAAAAAATATTACAATTAGGCTTCCAATTATAGTGTAAATTCAATCAACACAACGATTTTTGTTAAATTGTGTTGGATTTCATCGGCTTAAGTGATTATATATTTATAGTTTAATGTGGAATTTATCATTTTTTAACATCAAAAAGGACTAAATGTTTTAATGGTGTTCAGTTGAACTACAAATTTTAAATCTAAATTATATTTTCATTTGTCGAATCTAGTTACTAAGATATCCTACATCATATTGATATCAAAGCTTACAGTTTGCATCGTCATGTGAAATAAAAATAGGACATATAATTGGGTTAATCTGAAAAAATTAATTAGGCACTTCAAATAAAAACAGGTTAGTCATGGTTCTCAAAACCTACAATTTTACTACTATGAGGTTCAAAATTATCTTCTTGCATTCAATGGAAGGTATAATCTTTGTGAATTTTTAATTTAGATCAATAGTTTGAAATATTTATTCCAATGTTATAATATATCTAATTCCTAAATATTTAAATTTGTTATATCAAAACTACAGTAACATACTAAAACATCTTGGTGAAGTATTGCAAGAAAATTCACATGAATAATATGAAATAAAAATTTAAAGAGTAAAATTTGATGACAATAGCCATATAATTCTTATAACAATTCCTTCATTCCTATTGATCCATCTCTCTCTTCTTAGACAATCAAATGCTATTTCGTGTGTTATAGTGGCAACGAGGCTACAATTCTGTCAGGTCTTTCTATAGTTCCTAAACTTCATATTTTGAGAGTTTCTGAGGGTGGTCAAAGGCTCAAAGTTTTTTTATTTTGTTTTAAAATTTGGTTCCATTTGTGCTTTATTCATAGCTTAAGTTGAGTGAAATAAGCGGCAATCAATCACAGGATTTGATGCTTATACATATTAAAACCTATGGTATGTGATTGCTTAATAAAATTCTAGTTTTTCATTCCATGTTTTGTATTGAACTAGAGGTTGTTTCCATCAAGCTCATACAATTAAAGGGAAGTCATATCCATGTACAGTATAAGACTTGATTTTCCCTAACTTGTAAATTTTTTTTTTGTTCTCCTTTTTATAAATAATACATGATTGGATTTAGAAATGTGTTTGACTTTATTCAAATTTGTTATAATTGGATTTCCAATCGAGACAAGAATTTTAATCAGGTTACGGATTTGTTGTTTTAATTTGTTTCAATGGACTTCTTCAATTTAGGTGATTATTATGTTATCATTTGGCACAAATTTCTCATATTTATAGGTTCACATAAAAATACTAATAGTTATTTTAATTGATTACCTTTGGAAGAACAATATTTTCAACTCAAATTATGTGTTTTCATTTGCTACTCGCTAGCATCATCTACTTGCATTAAGAGACTTTAAGATGTCTAACATCACTTAATAGCCCTCTTTTTCCTTCTCTTGAATTTTTGAGGCTCCAACAAATGTGGTAGCAAAACCAGCTTTCCATTCCTCCACTAACCTTCCATGAGGCTATTTACATATCTAACACTTAAAGTTAAAAATTTAGAAATGTGTTTACAAATTAGGGATTTAGAATAAAGTGGATTTAGGGAAAATCAAGTGGTATATTAGTCAAACAAATTTCTAAATACAAAACATGGAATGGAAAACTAGAATTTTATTAAGCAATCACATACCATAGGTTTTAATATGTATAATATAGAAATGTGTTTGACTAATATAGTATAGGGACATATGAGAGGCAAAAGAAGAACCAATACAGATATTGGATGTAATTAAGCTCAAAGATTAATAAAATAAGATGACATAAAATGCCATGAGAATTTCAGAAGAAATTTAAGCTAAAAACTTGTTAACACCAAATGCATCTCTCAGCAATAAGCAATTCAAAGAACCTACAAAAGTTGGAATAAAATTTTAGTACAGATACTACACAATGCGAATCTTCAATTAAATAAAATTGAAAAACAAAGCACCAACTTAATAAGCTGCAAATCAAATTCATTTATACGGCATCATCATCCTCATCCTATTCAGTATCAGCAATATCATTCTTTTCAGTTGAATACCAACAAAATGTTGTTCTCAATTCCAACAATTAACTAGAGAATTCATGCAAAATAACCACCTAAATTTCATCTCGGCCACAGGCCCAGGCACAACTCAGCAAAAAAGGATCCTTACAGAAGCAACCTAAGAGAAACCATGAAGGATAAGCCAAGCCAAGCCTAAACCTTACAAAGCTGAAACTTAGACTAAAGCAAGCATGTCACACTTCTCTTGCAATTATGCATCACTGCATATTTAGAAATATATATTAAATCATTTTTGGTGCCCTTGACCTTTGTGAATTCAGCAATATAGTGGGTGCCTAACAAGGCCGTGTATATGCAGAACATGAAGTGCTAGGCACGCAAAATAACATGCACAACAACAAAGCTAAGGTGAAATTTGACTCTACATATATTATAATAGTCGTAATTGGATGTTTTCTTAGAAAAATAACTTGGGAAGTTTCAGAGTAAATGCCCCTATGATATGCACAACCAACTTATTGAAGTCCATAACAAAATTGGTTCAAACCGGTTCATATTCAAACCTTAGTTCAAAGTTTCATTTAAACATGGTTTGAACCTCGTTTGAATGTTATTCAAACAATGTTCCCTGCTTCTAACCTAACTGAAAAAGTTTGAAGAGGTCTAAGAAAGGTTTGAGCTAGGCTCAAACAAGTTTTAAACTAGGTTCAAACTGGAATGGAAGAAGGTTCAAAAAGGGAGGTTCAAATAGGAATCTAACAAGGTTTGAATAGTGTTTGAACCAAGTTTGAGCCTTATTCAAACCAGATTTGAAACTAATTCAAATAATGTTCAAACAACGTGTTACAGCAAGCATTACTATAGTTTGGATCTTTAGAGTTTAACATAAGTAGCATACAATTGCAATGACAGGCATAGCCACCTTGAATAGAACTAATCAGTGACATTACTACAAACTTGCATTAAATTGACGAACTCATCAAATGACATTATTCAGAGATTCTAGACATATCATCAACATTTGAAAGAAAAGCCTTTTAATATCCAATAAAATTATAATGTTGCAAGTATGATAAGAAAAATAAAGTAAAATCTATCATGAAGGTGTCAAACACTTGGCCCTACAAATACTTAATTATGTCACTTCACATCACATCAACAATAACCATATTGCACAGCATCATTCTCCCTCTTTAAAGGCCTTCAACTGTGAAGTCAAAAACCGGTCACCCAAAGAAGAACGGCTTTTTGATGACAAATTTTAAACTTCACAATTAGAGATAATATAACAACGCTCTTTATTTTATCTGGAACCTCCCAGATGTTCTCATTTCCAATAGTATATATATTTTAGCATATGCACCCAAGCAAGCTTTCTTGTGTCGAATTTTCAATATAAGCTATAATAGCTGACACCCTAATCCCAAACAATAGCCAATGCATGTTTACAATTGAGACTCATAACATTAAACTTTCCATAAGTACATGTCATCTCATGTAAATCGAAGTCACTATTAAAATCCCATCAAGAACATGCAATTCAAATTAGCTAATCAGATAAAAAATTTCTGTTTGAGCCTTATTCAAGAGCTTGCCCAATGATTATTCAATTCCCTAAACCAAAATGGTTTTTTAAGCGTTGTAATAGTATGTCTATCTAAAAATCATCAATACATTATGTGTCTCAAGAACCTGATAGTAAGTGAATGCAATTTTCTCAAAATCAGCGAATGACAATAAGAAATTAGGAAGAAAATACATCAAAACTTTTTTTATTACGAGGTATATGAAGGAAATTAGCAAGATATAGTTGGATCTTCAATTGGAGAGGAAGATCGGGCTCTCCCAAATCAATAGCCACCTATTAGAGCCCAAATAACCTAATAAGAAAAAACTAAATTCAGCAAACTTTCAAAACATCATCTAAAATCATGCTATTGTTAGCCTTAAATAGGCTCCCATAATTCCCTCCCAAATCAGCCCCCTTTTCCTGAATAATTCCCTTTCAAATTTGAATTCATATTAGATTTATTTACCAAATTAATTTCCTCCCGATTATAATTAAAACTTTCCTAAACAAACCCCCCTTAAATACTCCTACTTTTCCCTAAAATAATTCCCTCTTAGATTTTGAATTCAAATTAGATATCTTGCTTAAATAATTCCTTCCCAATTGTAATTTAAACATTCCTAAATAATTCCCCTTTGATTAAGAACCTTCCTAAACAGCTCCCTCTTGACTAGAAAACTTCCTCATTCCCTCCCAATCAAATCGGTCAATCCATCAATACTCCTCTCCCAAAGTGTCACCTTGTCCTCAAGGTGGAACAAAGGAAACTGCTACTGAAGCATTTGACTGAAAAATGGATTGACACTGAGTCGAATGATCTCTTTCTCCAGCATCTCCTTGATCAATATCTCGATTGCATACTTCTGAGTTTGGAGATGATGGTACAGACGAACACTGATAAGTGATACTCCTTCAAGATGATAGCATGCTCGCATTCCTATGGAGGAGGCAACAACTGAATTGGTTGGAACACCTCTCGAGACTATTGTAGGAGTGTCTTAATCATTTTTTGTGCTTTTATCTTATCCCCATCTTCTACTTCCAAACTTTTCAGCTTCATAAAAAATCTCACTCCACCCTTTTACACTCCTTGGAAGTGGCTCCAAAGATGGCATCCCCTCTTCTTCCGCCAAAACTTCTACCTTGTGATCCTCCCTCGTTGTCCCTATATTAGGGTTTCCCCCACTTCCCAGTCCAATCAACGATGTTCTCACCTCTGATGTCGTCAATTGGGTGTGAAGCTCCAATAGTTTTCTTATCATTCCTTCTAAGTTGGAAAACTTTTCCTCCCTTGATGTCAATTCTATCGTCAAATGCTGATTTGAATTGGCCAACTTTTCCTTCAAGACGCTTTTCCAACGCATCAATTTTCTTTGTCGTCATAGGTCCCAAAAAAATGCTCGGATACCACGTGATAGGAAGTAGATGCAATTTCCTCAAAATCAGTGAACGACGATAAGAAATTAGGAAGAAAAACATACCAAAACTATTTTTAGTACAAGATATATGAAAGAAAATAGCAAGATATAGTTAGATCTTCAATTGGAGAGGAAGATTCAGCTCTCCCAAATCCCTAGCCGTCTGATAGATCCCAAATAACCTAAGAACAAACTAAATTCAGCAAACTCTCAAAACTTCATTTGAAATCGCCCTATTGTTAGACTTAAATAGGCTCCCATAATTCCCTCCCAAATCAGCCCCTTTCCTTAAATAATTCCCTTTAAGATTTGAATTCAAATTAGATTCATTTACCAAATTAATTCCGTCCCAATTGTAATTAAAACTTTTCTAAACATTCCCCCCTTAATCCCTTCTCCGTTTTCCTAAATAATTCCTCTTAGATTTTGAATTCAAATTAGACTTCTTGCTTAAATAATTCCCTCCCAATTGTAATTTAAACATTCCTAAATAATTCCCCTTTGATTAAGAACCTTCCAAAATAGCTCCCTCTTGATTAAGAAACTTCTTGATTCCCTTCCAATCAAATCGGCCGGTCCATCAAGACCCTAACAAAGTGATAAACTCAAAAGAACATAAACGCTTAGTGACATTATTAAAACTCTATGAAATATCGATTTTCATCAAGATCTATTGGTTACCAGAAAAAAAAAGTATAAGTCAATCTCTCAAAGCCAACTTCATTCTCTAAGTTGGTAGCTTTGGTTGGGTTCTTTATCCATAATTTGTCAAAATGTCGATAAAACTCAACTCTTCCATAAATTTTAAAAGCAAAGTGATATTCCTTATGATAATTATCAATTTTAAATTTTACTATCATATTCATAAAAATATAAGTGCGAGGTCCATGATGTGTGATGAGGACATCGACAGACGATACCAACATGTTTATCAACGAAGGAATCGCAGATCTACGGCCACGATTCAGCGCCTCTACTTTAGATTCAGATTTCATGATGTGTTATTTAGTTATTTGATGTTTTCCATTTTTACCCCTTTGGGGAGTTGTTTTGTTATTGTAGCCCAGAGGGCAATTTCGTACTTTTTCTTTTCATGAGTGGAGACCTATGTATAGTGGTCTCATATGTTGTAATGGGTTAATGAATATTTGAATGAAAATTTTGTTTTTGTTTCTTCTTCTTCTTGCATGAGAGCTAGAGAAGGGAGATAGCTCAAAGGTAGCCATTGCAAGGCCCACCAGTCGTTGTAAGAGTCCGCGGCTCGTGGTTAAGTTGTTCTATCTTATTTGTGTTTCTCTCATCCTCATTTAACCCAAATCCTCATCCCGATTACCCTCAATCCGAGCCCCAACTTCATCCTGCCGACCATCTAAGGGATCCAACCCGCCGGCCTTTCCCTTAGCCGCCGGCCACCCCTCCTCCACCACCTTTTCCCCAACCTCCAACCGCCGGCCCCTTCCCCCTTTCCCCACATGTTTCAAATTTTGAAATTCAATTTACTTGAATTTCAAAATTTCCAAATTTGGCAAAAGCCAAATTAGGAAAGTTTTCAAATCTAAATCAATTTGAAATTCAAATTGAAGTGGATTTCATAATAAAGTTTCCTAATGCTTATGTGTTGATTTGGAAGGCTCATAAGTTGCTCCCACACCTCCTCCCTCCCTCTTGAACCCGCCGGCCATGCATGGGTTTTCTCCCATTAAATCCCCACTTAAAGCATTAATGGCCACTTAATTTGAAATCAAATTTCAAATTAAGTTCCCCCAATTTCATTCAAATCCTGAAATTAATTTCATGTTTTAAAATAATCTCCTCCCCCTCTCTCTAGAACCCGTCGGCCCCCTCCTTGGCTCCCCTCATTAATTCCCCCATTCAATGCCTTAATTCCCTTGATTTGAAATTTAAAATTCAAATCAAATTTCCCTCCAAACTTAATCAAAATCTGAATTTAAATCTCTAAAACACTCCACCCAAACCTAATTTCCCCAAACCCTAGCCCACTTCCCCCTTGAACCCGCCGGCCCCCTTTCCTCCCTTCTCCCGCCGCCCTTTCTCCTTGCTCCTTCCCTTGTGAATTGTGAAGCCAAGAGAAGAAGAAGACGACGCCCATCAACCACCACTTCAATGACGTATGGCCGATCCAGAAATTGATAGCGGATTGGTGTTCGACATCTACGGCGACATCCACATCACTCGTTCACCGTTCTTCGACGTTGGGTTCGGCTTCGACGACACTGTTGAAGACTATTTGAACCGCATCCTTCCCACTCTCGTGGATGTTCTAGACGATCAATTCCAGGACTACGAATGGATCATCGTCGGCCACCCACCACCCTCATCACCACCGGCTACCGATCCGTCAACGAAGGTCCGCCGTCTTGCTAGTGGTAATATCCTTCTTCGTATGGTTCATCTTTCTCCGCTAAAGCCTACAAATAGTTGAGTGAGAAGGCCCTTGAGGTGAACCTCTCGTTTAACTAAACGTTGGATTATGTTATGTGTACTTAGCATTTTCGATTGCCTTGAACTTTGATGGAATTGTTTGGTTAATCTCTATTGCACTTCTTTGGCCTAAGCAAGTTGATTACTTCAAATTCATAATCTCCTTTTATGTGCTAGTGGTAAATTTTCATGAGCAAAGCTTTATTCAATTGTATTTCTAAATTCTAAAGGTAACTCCCAGTTGTCTCACATCAATGTGTCTCTGAAAATGTTGTGAATAAAACATTAGCCATAAATCCTAATGTGCATTAGAGACAAATACTAAGTTCTCCACCTAGTCTATTGACTCCCTCAATCTGATCATGAAATATATACATGAATCATTATTTTAATAAGAAAGATAATGTTGTGAAAACATAAATTTTGGTCAAGGAAGTCCCAAAACCACCAGATGGTAAGGAGGTTTTTAGTAATGAGGATATTATTTTTGGCTCAGATAAATAACTCTAACAAGAATTATACTAATAATGATTAGATTTTAAATATTGTTAATGTTTTCCATACTAACTTAGAGGTTCAAATTATTGATCAATTACCTGGAGCTACTACTATGGACCCAATCTTGCATTCTTCTTTGCATGTTAAACCACCACTGGTGGAACATGTTTGAAACTTGGCTGGGGAGAAGTTAAAATAGAATTGGTTACATCTAGATGTTTTAAACTATTCCCCTTCTCTTCATAAGTCTTTTTTTTTTGGCAATTTCATTGTGTATTCAAAATGAGACCCAATAAATCTGAGTATTAGTAGCTTGAGCTATTGTCATGAGCAAAGTGCTCTACATTTTGTATTTAGAATTGCTCCATACACAATTAACATTGGATGACAAGTGCTTTTGAAGCATTGTATGCAAAGACCTAAAGAGAAGTAAACATAATTAAAATATCCTGAAGAATCAAGCAAAATATAAACAATTATCCATAGATTCTTCCTATTCAGCATGATCAAATATTATATTCATTTCTAAAAGGATACTTCTAAGGACTCTCTTACATATATGATGATGGCTTGCTCACAACATTGTCAAGTCTTTTTCCAAATGAAAGCCATAATCCCTTTGCACACTTGATATTATCATATTCAGCTTCAAATCTGGGTCAGATCCAAAGAGCTCCTCTTTTATTGTATATCCAATAAGCCATGATTGCGCTTGTCAATGACCTTTTAATCTAACATCCAAAGTGCAAGAGTATTCTCATTTGTGGCTCGTGATGTCAAACATGTCTGCTTTTGTTAATCTCTTAGATTGCAAACTTTATGAACATTTTTCATATGTGAAATGAATATACTAAATATCTCTTGACAATTTCTTTCCCAAGAAATTAGAGTTCCTTTTCCTTGCACGTAGATATAATTTCCTCTTTTGACTGAAATTTGCTTATAAAAAATTGTCAAGTTTCTAATTGCATTGAGAAAAACATGAACATGAAGATATTCTATTCGCAACATTGAGTTACAGTTACTTTAAACCATGGTTTAAAAAATCATTAAAGGTGCACGCCTCGAGATGCGCCTCAAATTGAGCCACACAAGTACCTCGAGGCTTAAGTCTCATTGGCGCCTGGGAGGCTTATTCCTTTTTAAAATAAGTATTACACCATGAGGTGTTTTGAGACGACGTCTCCTTCAAGTTATATTTTATAAAATTCTTAATTGTATATTTTTATTTAGTATTATATATTTTATTATATCATATAAAGAAAATAAATTATTGATTATAGGACGAATTGTTTATGTTATGGTTAATAAAAATTTAAAAGATAAACACCTCAAATTATAGAGACAAATAATCGGTGATAATAAAATTGATGAATTTATGCAGTACACCCATATCCAATACTATACAATATCTATCATGAATCCATGCATGCATATTTTATTTCAATCTATGTCATTTCATATATATCAATATCCCTACATTTATCTTATGCATGTCACACAAAATCAATGCAATTTATATCATATTCTTCATCAAATGCAATGTATCATGCATACTATGTTTCATAAATATAATGTCATTGTATCAATTTCATCAGTCTTGTAAGTCTTGTTATATATATATATATATATATCAATTATGTCTAGTATCATATGCATGATATATTATATCATATCATTTATGCAATTTATCATATATGCTCATGTCATATGCATATATAAGCAAGGCAAGACATCTAACTACCTATGGTGTTTTTTCAATATCCAGTCTATCGGTTCACACTCCTGAACAGAGTAACATGTATCCAGCTAACCTGATTCTGCCAATCATTTCTAGCCAACCTTTTTTGCTTTCACACGCATAACATATCATATAAATCATAATAGCAAATATCAATACACCCAATGCAACTATCATTATACTCATCAGTATGCATGTATTATATCAAAATGCATGTTAACCAGAAAAATAATAAATTTATGCGTGTCAGATATTTCATGTGCAAATGTAGTATGTTAGCTCCTAATCATTTCATTCTCAGTATTATTCTACTCATTTCAAAAGAAATAACATATATATGAAACTAACAATGAAATTCAAATATGAACCAGTCAAACTGTTCAAGGCTACGATATCTACCACATATCAAAAATTACATGGTAAAAGTTCATCAAAATAGAAGATATTGCATTTTTTATTAATTTCATAAGGAAGAAATAGATAAAACTCAAAATCATCAAAAACATATGTAGGACTAAAGTTACCTACCACGATCAGAAAACTTTTTACAACTGAAGCAACATAAAATAGTGGCATGATCTCTTCTTTCCACCTCTCTCGTCCTTTCTCTCCATTTCTCTCACCCAGCATGAAAATGAAATGGGAAGATGATAAAATATATTTTGATATTTTATTAAAAAAATTATTTTCTGACCCAACGCTGCTACACTCACTTAAATTCTAAAAAACTAAAGGGCTTGGCGTTGCAATGCCCAATAGGCTCAGCAACACAACGCTACCTCAAACAATTTTTAAAAATTTAGTGAAATTAAGTTTGAGGCTTTTACACATCCTCATTTGCATAATAATCTACACCTTGAATCTTTCTGGGAGCAATTAACATACAAATGGGATTTTTATTTTGAATAGGTAGGGATATCTCATTAAAAAAAAAAGCAATATCATATTCTATTTGTCTTTGTAAGAAGAACTTTTCTTCAACAAAATGAAAGTTCACTAGTTTTAAGCAAATTTGTTTCTTGTTAGCCTCTGTACCTTTGTATATAAGATCTATGACATCTTCTATAAAAATACATCTTCGAACCACCAATCCCTAGCTCAGTTTCTCAGTAAATGTCCACATGATTTGGCTGCTTCTTTCCATACTTTTTCATACAATACAAGCATGTTAATCTTTGAATCATCTTGAGAAAAAGCTCTCGTAATATAAGCATAAGACCACCATCCGCTGTAACATATATTCGAACAGGTGTTCAAACAAGGTTTGAACATTTGTTCGATTCAAACAAGGTTTGAACATTTGAGGTTTGAACATGCGTTCGAAAAATGTTTGAATAAGGTTCGAACATGTTTGAGCACATGTTCAACCTTGTTCGGACATATTTTCAAAAAAAATTCAAACAATGCTCGAGCATTGTTTGAACATATTTTTTTTAACTAACAATGAACATATTCCAAAAAGATTCAAACAATATTCAAACAAGCATGCCTACATCATTCAAACTTTATATAATTCAACAAGTCTCAAACAAGAGTTAGGACTCCATCAAAATTACCTTGATTATTACACAATCACTTTAGTTATTCAAATACTATATAATCACTTTAATTATATGAAAATAACATCATTCAAACATTAAAAAGACTTATCACCACCGAAGTGGGTGTAAATGAGCAGCCCAACTTCAATGTCGCAATTTTCTTATCCTATAGAAGGAAGAGAACTCATCGAACTGATGATGAAATTGGCTATAGAAAATGTTGGAAGTGCACAGATGAGCTGGAACGACGAAACATCATCGTTCAATATTTTTAGTCGGATATAATTGGAAGTGGGGATATAGGAATATCAAGGGCAATTTCATCCTCAAAGAAATTTTGAACATATTTCTCCAAAAAAATAAATAAATTAGATATTTGGCCAATTGCATGCATTATGAGGCATATATATCAAATTTCCCAAGCCAAATAGAAGTAGTAAATTATGATAAATAATTTTGGTAAATATTACACCAACCACATTTGAGGCAACTCTTTTCAGCAACATTAAAGGTAATTTTTCATCATAGAGAGAATTTGCATTTCTAATTGGTTGACCATAGCCAACAAGAAATCAAAGAACTACAATACATTCTACCATTAGCCTCTAATACCTTTTAAATCCTCTCACATAGGTCCATTTGTAACCCTTGTTTCTACTAAAGCTACCCATGTGAATCCCACTTTCCAAAAGGAGGTACACATTTTCAAATTAGAACCTAATATCTCGCCCTAGTTATCAAAACAACGCTGCTTCACATTTATTTTCTGCAGTTAACACTACATAATTGATGTAACAATTTTTTTTTAACCAACGCTTTATTTTGGGGACCTAACCACCAGTGACAGAATGCTAGAACGCCAGTGCACCGTGTTGTGCATTGCAGCTTTACCAAGTCTCTAATTATTATGCCACGTCAAGGAAATGATGCATTGCAATGCATCAATAAATCACATACAGAAACGCAGCACCAAGTCATTGATTTACTTTTTTAGACAGAGCAACAACACTCTTGTTAAGCAAAATGCATAGTAAAAACACTGTTGTTAGGCAACATGATGTTTACGGCTTGAAGCAAATTAGTACACTCAATGAACCACTAGATGGTCATTCATATAATTATAATTTTTTTTCCTAATTTTGGATAATCGAATAACATTGAACAAAATTTTAAAGCTCAACATATAAATGAATAAATTTGAATATTAACCCCTCATTTAATTATATGCTTAAACATGTTCGTTTATTGCTAAACAAGTAGCTCGCAAAGAGAACAATAAAATGCTACTTTAATGATAGTGTATTACTTATTTGATGACTTATCTTATGTTTTTGCATCAACTTTCTTATGTTCCATGGTAAATATCCATTTTTCATAAGGTTGTAAGCAAACTAATAAACTCGATCAACAACACAATGTTTGTTTGTATAAGGCTCATTTTTGTTCTCTTATTGAAATGAATGGCAAAAAACTTAAAACAATTTTAAGGGTCATATGCATACAAGACCAAAATAAAAGAATGAATGGCATAGTTATTTGCAAGCTACACGACATTAATACAGCACCTGCAAAGGACTCCTGACGCCCAGCAAGGTATCAATAAGGCACCCGCCTTCTTAAAAGGAACTGCTCAAAAAGGAACAAAGAGCTAAGCAGTGCCTCGCTACATATGTGCAATTAGCCATTATAGCATTCAATATGTGTGCCTATTACAGACCTAGTGATAAGGCACCAACTCCTTCGGGCAAGTTTCACGTGCAAACATATTGTCCACTTAGATTTATCTATAGTGCAGAAATTTTAAATGATGATTCTATCATGCAATACTGCACCCATGCCCACTGTTTATGCAGGTATGGAGCAGCCAGAAATGAAGCAAATAAGCAATAGGAACCCATCGACAGAAAACCCAACATTAAAAGGAATCAAGAAAATTAGGAAAACTATAAATCTCAAAGGATAAGTGCAAGGAACAGCCAACTCAAGGATATTACTGGGGGTTCTGTCTGACCTAGATAATTGCAATCTAAATCAAAAAATTGTAAACTACATGAGATTTGCAAAACAAATGTTGAGGAATGCACACGATGAACTACCATCTCAAACAATTATAAGTATCTTAAATATATATATTGTACGGCCTTTGATGCAACAATTTAAACTTCTTTCCATTTATAAAAGAAAATCAAAAACACAATACCTCTCAGGTCCCAATGATCTCTAATGCATCTATGGTAAGCTAAAAGTATCTTGAAAACTTGGTTTGTTTATTCCTCTAATTGGTATTTATACACAAAACCACCTAGAGAATAAGTGGAAATTACACAATCTTAAAGAAAAATATTAATTCCAATAATTTCAAAAAAAAAGTTGCTGTCAATGTTTTGCTTGTGTGCAAGGTTGTTGTCCACCCTTCGTCTTGATTTCTGCCTCTTCCTCTTTATCTCCTTCCTGTTTTAGTCAATGGAAGCAATCCATGGCACTGCCCTTTCATTGTTTGCACATGAATTCGTGGCACATTTTCTTTGTTCAGCACATGAATCCATAGCCCATTATCTTCCTTATTTGCCAATTTTGCCAGTCAAAGGTAGTTTAACCACTCCAACTCAACTTGGATGGTAGAGATCCACTATTCAAAATTTGGTAAACACATTTTTGAACAAGGTTTGCTGATTCCTTCCGTAAATATGTCAGAGAGTTGATTTCATGTTGGAATATATGGTATATAAATTAACCCGCTTCATAATTTCTCTTTTATAAAATGCTTATCTACCTTCACGTGTTTGGTTAGATCATGTTGTACTAGATTGTGTGCGATACTCATAGCATACTTATTTTCACAAATCCTTTTCATTTGACATATAAATCTTCCAATATAATTTTTATCCAAAGGAGTACATAAATACCTTAAGAGATTGCTTTCAATTCAACATTTGACCTTGAGACAATTGTTTCTTGCTTTTTTATGGTACCAGATTTCCTCCCAGCAATGTGCAACATCTTGAAGTAGATCTCATATCCATTAGTGATCTTGTATGGTCGGCATGAAAATAACCTTCAATTTTGTATCGTTTTATATTTTGTATAGAGAATTCCTTTTCCAAAATTTGATTTTAAATACCTAAGAACTCGATAAACAACTTAAAGTTGAGATGATTTGTGTATAAATTGACTCTGAGACTTACTGCAAAAGCAATGTCATGATGGTTATTGAACAAATAGATTAATTTCCCAACTAATCTTTAATATTGTCTGATGTCAACTTCTGTTCATTCATGTGTCCAATTTCTGGCTTGGTTCTGTTTAGGTTTCACATGGCTTTCAATCAGTCATTTTTATTTGTCTCGAAATATATTTTATTTAGAAATGAATATTCTTTGTTTTAATTCAGCCACTTCTATGCTTAAGAAGTATTTGAACTTGCCAAGTTCTTTGATTTCAAACTCTACAGTGAGTGTTTTCCCCAAGTAAATCCTTTCCTTTGATTGTCATCCAATGTCACAGTTGTATCATCAACATTTATCAAAAAAATTAAAATTTTTCATTCAAAGGAATGTCTTATGAAAGTGCATGATCATCTTGATTCTATTTATATCCAATTTCATATAAGGCTTTTGTAAAGCTGGTAGTCTCGGCCTTCTACTGGACGGTCCGAGCTTAATTCTATTGGACGGACCGAGCTTGTCTTTTGGAAAGCTGGTAGTCTCGGCCTTCTACTGAGCCCTCGGGGTTTGCTTATTTCCTATTGTTCTTGCATTTGCTTTCTGGATTTTGTATTAGCTCCTTTTTCAAGTAATGAAAAGTTCTTTTTTGATTAAAAAAAAAATTGTGCTATATATATATATAAGGCATTTGTAAATCTATCATACCATGCCTTTGGGGACTATTTAAAATCATATAATGTCTTCTTTAATCAACACACATTATTGTGAGATTTAAAAAATATGCTTCTACATGGGGTTTGTAAGAAAAAGTTCTTAACACTTAGGTTTATTATAAACCATCAATTTTTTCAAGGTTTGTCTGGGATATATCAATTACACATACATTTGATTCTTTTATTGCAGCACACACGCCAAATAAGAGACATTCAAGGCTTACAATCAGTAGACTGATGCTTTAGCATCGACTCAACCCATCTCCCTGGTTCGCTCAATCACTAGCACACACACTAGAGCTATTCACCAGTGTCCCTTGACTCGATACACTCTGAGCTTTGGGCATTCTTCTGTTGATTGACTTAGTTAGATTTCTATTAATATATTAGACCTTTTGTCGTGAGTCATCCTCACTTCCTGATGACCCAAAGTTACACATGCACTCTCAACTTAAAGTCAAACAATTAATGCCTGGTCAAACCTCATTAATAAAAGAAAATTTTAGGTTTAAAATGCACCTAAAGCTAAATTAATTTATTCTAAACTTATGAATGGATAAAAAACACTCGTTACTCGCTCCTAAACATAGCATGCTTATCAATATGATTTGGCCCATCACATTTACTTAGAGGACTCATTTTTTAATCATTCATTAACCCAAAATTAACCAATCCGTATAACCCAAATTGACACAATGGGATTTTGTTTAGCAACCCACTTGATCAATTGAGTCCAATATGATTTAGATATGCGATGAAATCTACGAAAAAAATATTATTAATTATAGATAATTAAGAGAAAAAGAGAGTAATCCAATTTTTATTTAAGTTGCAGCTGACACATTTTTAATTATATTTTATAACTCCCAATTGAATATATATCACCAAAACCACTTAATCAAAGCATTAAACTTTTGGTCAAACTTAAATGCTTAAAGGAGTCAAAATATGAGTTTAAATGCTAAGAATAACCTTGCATATTGGAATCAAATTCATTGCATTTATGATGATCTCCAAAGCATGCATGCATGAATTTTTATGAGTTTCAATTTTCTTTGTTCTCAACTTGTTATTGCAGGGTTTTGTAGAGGATGGTCAAAAGCAAGGATAAAATCAAGTTGAGTCATAGGAAGGACCGCAACATGGAAACATAGCACTCAAGTTAATGCGGGAGGCGGCATCAAGTCATATGTGTATTTGAAATATAATTATTGTGAGAAAGTTGTGAAGGATTGTGTCATTAGGATGAAGGAACACTTGGATCACACAAGAATATCGCACTGTGCCAAAGTATCCAAAACCGTAAGGGAGGAGATCAAAATATACATGAATAGGTCAATCTTGTCAAAGCACCTAGTACAGAAGATTTGAACGTTGATTTCTTTGATAGTGATAGAAATAGATCATCTACATCCACCACAACCCAACTACATAAAGAACAAAAGAAAAGGTATATAAAAAAATTAATTTTGTTAAAGCTTATTTACTCTGGAGTATTAATCTCATTTTTATGTTGATGAAAAACATTTAGTGGAGATGAAGAAGACCGAAATAAAGGAAGAAAAAATAGATTGGAAAGCATTGGATTCAACGGGTGATGAGGCAAGGGAGATTGCAATCTTTTATAACAATGATTCAAATGAAGACCCCCTCGGTCATGACAGCACTGAAGACTTCTAAGTTGTTGTTGTACCATTATTATTGTTTTATGAATTAAATGTAGATGAAAGAGAATTGGGAAAGAAATATATTTGTGTTGAACAACATTTTATATGATTATGCAATTACTATATTTTATGTTCACAATTATTACTTATCACTTTATGTCTTGTGCATTTTTTTATTTCATATATATGCAAATTTATTTCTTTTATTATCCTTTAATATATTGTTTGGGCCGTTTGGCTATTACAAAAAAATTTATTTAATCTAAATTTTGACTTTACGCAATTTTTGGATTTGAGGCTTACGCCTCAAAATTCTGAAGTATTACTCTCATCTTTATGTTGATAAAAAAGATTTAGGAAAGAGGGTGATGACTGAAATAGAGGAAGAAAAAATAGATTGGGAGGCATTGGACTCCACGGATGATGAGGCAGGAGAGAGAGCAATCTGTTATGATAATGATTTAAATGAAGACCCCCTTAGTGATGATAGCGCTGATGACTTCTAAGTTGTTGCTATACCATTACTGTTTTTTTATTAATTAAATGTGGATGAGTAGATAATTGAAAAATAAAGACTTTGTTTTGAATTGCATTTTATATGATTATGCAATTACTACATTGTATATTGTTTTGTTATTGTAATGTTTGAATTTCAATTTTATTTCATATAATTTATCACTTGTCACTTTTATGACTTCTGTATTTTTTTATTTCATATATATGCAAATTTATTTCTTTTGTCATCCTTTAATATATTATTTAGTTACTATACAAAAAATCATTTTTAATCTTAATTTTGACTTTACGCAATTTTTTTGAATTTTGAGACTTGCGCCTTGAAGCTTACGCCTCGCCTCACAAATGGAAAACGCTTCAATACCCAATTACGCAATTTCAAACCTAGCTCCTGAGCTTTTTTAATAATCCAAACTTATCTGATGTTCTAGAATAAAAGTTTTATCATCTTTGAAGTTGCCTTCCTTGCCTTTAATTCTCTCAGGTGCCCATATGCCAAGATTGCATTTCTACAAATTAAAATAAAAAGCTTCTTATAGAAAGAATAATTCATTCATTCTTAGGACTTAGGCTATTATGATCACAAACCTATGACCCCCCCCCCCCCAATCCTAAGAGCTTACTCATATACTTTAACACCCACTACAAATCATAAGCCCTAACTTGCCTTAAGTTTTCTTATCCTCATCTACATCAAAGATTGCTATTTAATTATGTCTTAGTGTGCATATACTTCGACTCATATCTTTATTTTAAGTCATTTCATTTATTATTGGAAGAGATATCAATCATTATTGAATAAACAAGTAGAACACAAATAATATTTCTTAATCAAAGAGTTTTTAGCATCACCCAAGATGTAATTAATCTTAAGAACAATATTCTTTGGAAATTTTTGATCACATAAACTCTAAATTCAAAATATGGGAATAGTCATGAGATTTGAAGGTCTAACTTGCTTATCATTAGTGTCATAAGTTCGTAGAGTAGATTAAATTAGAACCACTTCTCTACAACAATTCATTGATAGCACCCCAAGTCTGCATTCTCCCCGATTTTAAACTCCTTCCCATATATTTAAAAAAAAAGAATTTTAACCAAACAAAAGAACCAAATAAATCAGGATGTGAATTATATTCATTTTAGTAACAAAAAGTTTAGGTTTATTGGCAATATATCTCAAAGGATTGAACATATCCTTTTGCTAATGACATTACTTTATACTATTCCAGACATCATCTTGCTTTACATTTCAATAAGAAAACCCACTTGCATCCTACAGGTTTTTTGTTCTATTGATAACTCAACTGTCTCCCAACTGTAATTTTTCCAAGGGATTCATCTCTTCTCTTATGGTATTCTGCCAATTCTTATCTTATAATGCCTCAAATAAAATTTGTCAAATTTTAATGGTACTGATACTTATATTTTTAATAAAGCTTTATGTGTAGAAGAATTATTCAAAGAGAATGTGTGCTGGGATATGGGGAACATATGAGAATGTTTGATAAAAGGTTGATCATTGTTACAGGTCACCTGACAATAATTTCAAGCCTTAACCTTGCTGGAGACCTAAGATAGGATTTTTACTCCTTGTATAAAACTAAAGAGATTTAGTGATAAGACTTAATTTACTGTTCTTGCATCTTAGTAGCTGGGATGTCGAAAGAGAAGAAATTAAGTTCATCAAAAAAATTTTCCATCAGGCTATTCTAGCCTTAAAGTAAGTTTGAGTAAGAGAATGTTTGGATTGCTAAAAAAGGAATGCATGGTAAAATGAAATACAATGTAAAATGAATGTAATGTATTCGAAATATTTGAAGTTATTTGAATGAGGTGTAAAATAAATATAAATGATTATTTTTTTGTTTGGTTAAAAATCAAATGAATACAGTGTAAAACTCAACAATAATGGTGGTCAATGGCCGATAGCTGACAATGATGACGGCTAGTGAGCAATGGTGATATGTATAGGCAGACTCACAAGCCATGACCACTTTAATTAGCAAAAGTATCGCTTTATTTTTATGTTTGAACATCGAAACGAAAAGAAAACCTAGCAATTCGCACCATGCTTGGCGTTTTGAAAGCATTGGCTCCAACAATTTTAACCCATCAGCTTCAACCCTCCTCTTTCCAAGTTATTCTTCACTTTCTCCAAGCTTTTACATTCATCTCCTTTCCATTGTGCATAGAAGCAAATAGTTTATCCTTATGCCTCCATATTTTCTCCTTACAACATTATGATATTTTCTCCCATTTTATTGCTTGGGGAACTTAGGCACAAAAGGGGGTAACAAATTTAAGTACTATATGCCTTCATTTAAAAAAAATGAGTTCCTTACAATTGATTGATAACATCCTTGCTAAGGCACTGGGCAACAAGATTAAGTGCTTTTTTACTCACAATCAAGTTGTTTAAATAATTTCTCTATTTTTTCCTTGCTATCTAACATATGATGGGCAATATATGTTATATGATAGGAAGCTGCGATGATTTTAATCCATCAGCTTCAATCCTCACTTTCTATGCTATCTGCTCATTTTTCCCAAGTTTTTGTGACCATCTCCTTTGAAGTGCACAAGGAAACAGATGTTTTCTCTTAAACTATCTTATTCTTATAGCCCTCGTTTTGTTTTACTTTTCTACAATTATTTCTTTGAATTTTTCAGAAATGCACGTATAGTGTTTGACTAATACTTTTATAATGCTAACTATGATGCTATTATAGCATTATTTATCTTATTATTTTAATATTATTGTTATTCTTACTCATTAAAAAAATAAGAAAGATTTTATTATTTACATGCATCATCATCAAAACCATTGTTAATTATATCCCAATTATTTTGAATCAGCTTTGTAAATCATTATTTTTTCATCCATCATTATTGGATTCTGCTTTAACTATTAAATCCATTTGCATAAATATTTATACACAATTTCTATCCGTGTTAAGCATAATTTACCCATTGTTTGCTTCATCGTCCATCACATTAAGTTTATTTACTCAACTTATCGGTGCATCTTCACCCCCATCATGCACAAACAACATAAGTTTTTATTTCACTACCTTAACTTGAATGGGTGCTACACCAATAGGCCCTCTCAAGTCTCACCTAATCATTTCTCAAACCATCTTTACTCTTTTAGCCACACATTTATCTAAATACTCTTATTTTACAACAATCAACTTCTTCGTCATCCAACACAAAAATCCCCATGGCATGGCCAGCTAATTTCAATTTTATAAACTTAGACTTTCAAGTCTCTCTATAAGAATATCTTATCTCATAAGCCAAAACACTTATGCACCTTAAACACTTAGCATTACCTATAAAATTTATGCCTCATTCATGCATATAATAGATCCAATATACACTTAAACTTACTATATCTAATTATTAATTTATCTTTTGTCATTACCAACTCATAAGAATCAATCCCACATTGAATATCGTATATTGAGATTCATTCTGCCAATCTTGAGACAGATATTTTCTTCCTAGTTCCAGTTTTCCACTTGTGTTGCAAGAGGTCACACTGATTAGAACCAAATCATCTTCAATAACAAATATTATGGTGCTCAAATTTGAATATCATCCACAAGCATCGACAAAACCAATATAAAAAAAATAACCTGATGTAGATCCTTTATGTAATCCTCTTGTGATTAGAAACACTTTTGTGACTATACAACTAATAATTAATTACAATCATGCTCCATCATTCATATCCTTTTAAGTTTAACAAACCTTTAACAGACAACCTCACGGCACACCAAATCAATTATAATAGTAGCCAATCATCTGCTTTCTCAAAAACAATGAAAAACATAAGCGGTTTTTTTTAATTGTTCTATATGCTTTTCTCATTAATAGACTTCGTACAATAATCGCCTCCATAGTGGATGTTCTTTGCATTAAATAAAGTTATTTTTTTACAACCAACCTGATTATTCTATATAGACTATAAAAATGATTAAGACATAGGGCTGTGCAAATAAATTATTCTTAGTGAATGCTACCTCTCACACGCAATGCACATGGGATCTTTCTATATCTCTTGTTCCTTATAGGAAATAGGTTGTAGACCATATGCTTTGGGAAATGCCAAAAAAACAATAAACTCTTTGTAATATGTCAAGAGTCATCACCTGCAAATGGCATAAAATGTCAGAAAGAGATCTTCAACCATGGTGCCTTTCAACTTCATAACATGAGATGTCCTAAGAGGATACCTTAATGCATCAAAGGAAAAACTTAATAGCTAAATTAGCCAAATGGAAACCTTTGATACTTTGAATTCAACATCTACCAAGTTCCGCACTCTACACATTCAGCCAACATCCTTGAACCGCCGGTCTCCCAAAAAACTACTATACATGATCAATCTATGTTCAACCAATAAACTAAAATTTATTTCAATAACATTTTACCTTATCCTATTCATCAATTTGGTTAGCATATGCATATGAAATTGCTAGTAAAAAAATAATATAACACGGCAAAATTGTTACTTTCCAAGAAAGCATGGAGCCCCAATAAGAATTACACAAATGAGATAATCACAACAAAACATTCCCAGATATATATTAAATAAGGTTTCACTGCATCACCACACCAAAAGCTACCAGACAAAGCATTGAATGTACTAAACCATGTCAACACCAGTTAATCATTATGTTGCCAAGTGAACAAATAGACCAATGACAAATTATGATAAAGAAGAGGAGAAAACCAAAAAAAGAGATCATTCAATGTTACTAACGAAACAAATCATATTTTGAAGGAAAGAAAGTGAATAAAAAGAAAGCGCCAAGGCAAATTGTGGTTTGTTTATAATCAACAAATAAAGGGTGTGCCTCTACAAATCATTAGATTGAATCCATTGTGACCTAAATATCAAGTGTTCAAGCCATAGAAACAACCTCCCTACACTGCAATGATATGACTATGATACATCAACAGCTTCGCCAGTCCCTATATTGCCAGGAACCTCATGCACTAGCATTAGCAGGAGCTTCATTCACGAAGTTATCAATCAACAAACAAATATTTGAGCAATTCAAATACTTTTCATTTAAGTCAACACTCAAACATCCCAATAGACATGAGAAAGAAAAATTAGACATAACGAGTTGTCTCATAAGGGCATGAGCTAAAGTTAGTCATCAATAAAGATATGGCTTAGAAATTTTCTACATGAAAACTCTACATAAAACAAACATAAATACATATAGCTTTATTTAACAAGCTGTACCGGCCTAAAAAAGCTTTATCCATCTTAATGGGCACCAGATACATAAACAATCAAGTAATCATTCCAACACATTTTGTAAAAATAGTTGATGTAACATAAAATGTAGCTAACGTAACAACCAATAGATCTGGTTAATGAATGACCAAATCAAGAGAGACAAAAGAGAACTTATACAATGCATCAACCGCTCTTTCAATAAATTCAACTAGCTTTATTCTATGGGTTTGCTTCTTCATAACTCACAAATCATACCAGACACCATAGTTCCTAGTTATAAGTCATACCATTTTCTTCATAATGCAACTACTAAAATTCCAATAAGGGACGCTTGACTGCTGGAGATTACATGACTAAAATGCTTCTTTGCATACCTATAAATTTTAAAGAAGAGCTAGCCTGAAACTCCGGTACTTGGACTAATCCATAATAAATCATACTTATTTTTATTTACCAGAAAGTCTACAATAATAGATACATCATACAACTTACTAGGCAAACAAGAATGGAATATCACAATTCTCCAAATATTTAAAACTAAATACTTCGCTTTATTCTAGAAAAAAATTAAACGGAAATATAAGAGGGTCAACAACTCAAACAGGTATGGTATGGTTATCTACGAATTGAAGAAACTTGTAGAAACAACCAAAGAACTAGGTTAATAACAACTGCATCTCATCCCATGCAAGTAAATCAACTGGACCGCAAAACATTCCAACTCATCTCCGTACCTTTCATTGCCATTGAAACGTGCCCCAAGATAGAAGGCAACAGAGAGCAGCCAGGAGTCACTGTGCACCGCTACTAGAGAGAGCCAATCCCTCCGGTTCATTCCATCTCTGGCGAAATTTATTCCTAGCGCAGGTTCCGGAAGCTCCGGCGGCACCTCTTCCGCCGGAAGAGTCACCTCCCACGTGCTGTTCGGATGCCCGTACAGGCACAAGTTCTCCTTTTCTGCAAAGATCGAAACCAATTAGCCCTAGATCCCAAAAAACGACACCATAAAAACGCCCGCGTCGAACAGGAAAAGAAGTGACTCACCCGGATCGCAGAGTGCGTAGAATTCATCGACCTCTGAAGCAGAAAATCAAATGAGTTAGTACCAAGAAGGTAAGAGATAAAAGAGGGGTGGGCATGGGACCTTGATTAAGAGCGCGGATGATGCCGGTGCGTCGGCCGCAGAAGTCTTTGAAGATCTCTTCGACGGTGCGGGGAGTCGAAGAGATAGAGGGCATCTCCATGGAGATCGAGCTCGAGCTCGCCGCCGGCAATAGTAGGGCGAGGGATCCGTGAAGAGGAAAATACTGAGCTAAATGGTTGCCGCTTTTTGATACGGAGAGATCTAAAAAAGAGAAACAAACTACCTGGATAGGGACGTTCTTTTTTTCTTGGTGAATCAACTGATCTCGACCGTCCATCTAGTTTTAGTAATACCCTTTCTTCCAATGGACGGTCTTTGAATTGGCCGTGAATTGGGTTCGTACTAATCTTCTTGTTTAGACCTTGCGTGAGATCAGCAAGAAAATATTTGTTTATTTAAAACTTTAAAACATTAAAATTTTAATGTTTAGATTGATACTCTCATGTCATTACTCATTGGCAAATTTTATGATATAATTTTTTTGGGGGCCACTGAAAAAATCAACGAAGCAGTTGTAGAAATTAAAAATAAATTATGAATTTGAGTTTTTTTTATATATATTAAAACTTGCAATTTTAATCCAAATATTTAGAAAATATTTTGAAACATTTGAACTTAAATGTCAGCAAATTTATAATTAGGATAATACATTTGAACGACGAATCCAACGGATTAAAATTAAATAATTCTTATATTATTTGAATCCTAAACTGATCAAAAAAATGTCATGTTGGATATATTCCATCTAATCCAGATGGTCAAACTTTCTGCTTATTCACGCGAGACCTACATATGCAACTTACGATATAATGAGCAACAAAACTTATAGGGTACCTCCCAACTTGGTAATCATCGAGATGGTTGAAGACCAAAACACCCCACTCGACTAGAAGATTTTCGATCCACAATTGGCTTGCAACTAGATGCACCATTTTGTGCATGGTATGTCAAGAAAAAATTATAATATAATTTTTTATGGACATCAATACAACCCAGAGAATATAAATATTTCACCATAAAAAATTTAAAAAAAAAAAATAGTGACATTCATCGCACCTCCAAGCTATTGTTGCACCTACATTAGGTGTGTAAAACGAATCGAACTGAGCATGAGTCATGCCTCAGCCTAACTCGTGCTCGGCTTGTCAGCCAAATCGCAAGCCCAACTCCAACTTATCAAGCTAGGAGAGTTTGGATCCACTAGTGGCTCACAACCTTGAGAATGTGACCAACTAACCATAAAAAGTGATGACATTCATCAATCATCACAACATCTCAAATAGGCTATTGTTGCACCACCATTAGGGGTGTAAATAAGTTAAGCTAAGCTTAAGTCATGCCTATCTTGAGCTCGACTTGCCAACCAAATCTCAAGCATCAACTCGACCTTAGGATCAAGCTCGAGTCGAGCTTAAGCTTCACTTGTGGCAATAATGGTTGGTTTGCAAGCCAACTCATCAGGTCAAGGCAAAGGAGAATATCTCACTGCGACAACTCTATGAAGAAAGCATCAACATGACCAATTGCCAGAGAAGTCATCATAGTGCATTAGATTTAAGTAACAGGGAGGAAGAAATTGTCAAACTCACATGAGGAGGATTTAACATGAATAACAACTTCCTTTCTATAGGTGCCTAAATCCCTTTTAATTACTAACACAAGAATATACTTACAATCCTTTTAGTTAATGAAAAATATTAAAAGCTTTTTTTTGAAAATAACAACCCTCAAGGGCAGAACCAGCTCCAATTTTGAGGGGGGCAATTTTAATATAAAAATAATTAAATAAAAAAATAAAAAATTTAAATAATTAAATATTAAAAATATCATATATAATATTATGAAAGGTTTTTTAAAATTTTTTTAGCTTTATATTTGATCTATAAAAAAAATTAGCCTCCAAAATACAAACTAAATGTCTATAAAAATCATCACCATATTTTCAGCCACAAAAAAATTTAAAAAAAAATATTACAAGAACATGAAACAAATATATATATAATTGATATTCTTAATCAAATCCTGGAGATTTTTTGTGCACTAATTAACTCACTTTCAAAAGGTATTTCTATACTAAAGTTACTGCATAGAAAAATGAGCCTTCATTACTACCTACTGTCATAGCAATTAAAAAATAGAGAATATAGATACATTGGGAGAAGATAAAGCAAAAAATGCAATGTATGGTTGAGATGAATCAAGCAATGACAGGTAGGGGCAAAAAAGCATTTTAGGGGGGGAAAATTGATTTTTTAGGAGGGACAAAATGAATTTTTTACTCTCCTTTAAGTTAAGAAATTATTTTTTGAGGGGGGGCAATTGCCCGCCCCCCCCCCCCCCCCCCCCCCCTTATTTTTTGAGGGGGGGGCAACCCCCCCCCCCCCCCAAGTTACATAGGGTTCTGCCCTTGGCAACCCTGTTATCCTATCAATGAAAAGACCCGTAGAAGCTACCTAATTAACTATCAGTTGTACAAGAATCCCTAAAGCTCATCAGATAAAGAACTTGACATGCGAGCAAGATTGCAAGTCGAGTCTAATATAGTTTGAACTTGAGCTTGTTTAATATACAAGCTCAAGTTTAAGTTTAAGATCCAACTCACGACTCAATAAGCTCACTCACAAACATGTTAGCCAGTCAACTCAATTTATTTACACCCCTAACTAACATTATGTCATGCTCTAGAGTATAATGGATGAATTGTAACTAAACCTATTTATCATACATCAGAGACATTAAAATCCAAAATACAAAGTGAAATATAAACATTTATTTTATTTTCTATTCATATATCATCCAAATGAATTAAGTACACTAATGAAGTACATTTTTTATTCATCAAAACATAAATAATTGAATTATCAAAAATACCTTTATATTTTAAGTAACACATAATAATGTGACACTTTATCTTTTATAGTACAATAATATGAACTTTATTTGCACTTATTTATCAACATGTTGTCAAAAATATTAAGGTGTAAATTATTTTTAACTTAAACATGATGATTAGAACTAAATACTACATAAACATCACTTAAACTTGAACATTAAAAACATTAACACACACACACACACACACACACACACACACATATATATATATATATATATATATATATATATATATATATATATATATATATATATATATATATATAATATATATATATATATATATATATATTATATATATATATATATATTACTTATACTTGAATATGGGCATCAGTGTATACATGCTAATATGAACATTAATTGTACGTGAATTGGGTATCAATGTATATATTTCACTTAACAAATTTAATATGTTACATAGGAAGTTCAATTATACCTTTACTTGGTCAGCTCATACTTGCACAAGACAAAGTGGAGTAGACATAATTTGATTCCCTTTAATACTCCACTTACACTCATAATTTCACTTGATAATCTCACATATGCACAAAGCAGATGGAGGAATAAGAAACAAATACATAAATATAAACATATAAGGGCCCTAATAACATTACTCACATTGCACTTAAACATCTTCTACATCATCACTTTTGTTGTATGAACATGATATGTACATATTGATATTAACATGTCTAACATATATATGCCAAGTCTAGTATGAATGCATGAATTTCCATATTTACGATATTTCGCAGAGAACAAATGTAAAATTTGCATGCATGCTAAATGTTTATCATTCAAAAAACTATTTATATAGAACATTTAAAATATCATTTTAAAGTAATCAATGAACTATAACTGATGTGAAAATGTCACATACTTTATAAAATACCCAGTGCTTTACCCAGACAAAGCCACAAGGTGAAATTTTTCTTTCTAATTGCTAAAATGATCATAATGAAATATTGTACAACATACAAAAATAATGTGATGAAAAGTATCTTATACTTAATAAAATTATTAAAGAACCCAAAACCATATATATGTTCAAATGTCAAAATTGTAATTAGAAATATAGTATTTATAATCAATCTTGATATGAGTGATTTCCTTAATTGGCTCGATAGACAAATCATGCTCTGCTGTCACCAAACTCTAAGTTTTCTCCTCCTATATCTTCTTTTATTTTCCCCTTCTCCTCACTTGAACTCTTTATCAATTTTTTTGGTGAGTGGTGGTGAAGTGGTTAAATGAAAATACTTTTAGATATTTATAAATGAATATATCATTTTTGATCTAGCATCACGATGCTCCTTTCCCTAGCACAGCAATGCTCTATATGAACATTCCAAATGCTCCAGAAAAAGAGTTTAGAGTCGTAGCACCCAATCTCAAAGCTACTACGCTCCCAAGTGTGTTCCCCCTATACAAAAAGAGCATCACTGCAATGCCTCCACGCATAACGCTACAAAACTCAAAGGAAAATTTCCAATTAACATTTCTAACTATAATTCAAACATTGAAATTTCCATATTTTAAATAATTATTAAATAAATTCAATATCATTTAACATATATAGAGGCAAACATAAAATTCTTATAATATTTTATTAAGGTCATTTCAAGTGGCATGTCTTTTTTTTTTTTTTTTTTTTTTTTCTTTTGGTAACACCCATTGAATATGTGTATGTTGCATATTTTATGACCTGATCTAGTAAAGATAACATCTTGAATTTTAGTGTTTATCACATTTTACATGTGTTCAGGGTTGTTCTACATGCGTGTGAGTATCTAAATATGGTCTGAAGAAGGTTCTGGTGGTATGTAACAACTTAAAATTCGTAAAAATAAATTTAAAATAAAAATTTAGGAAAGTTAAGCTAGAGCACTACGGTGTTGCCTATTTAGTTTTAGTGCACAATCTACTTTATTTTAGATATTTGTAATTGATATCATACTCGATATAATATGTTTCTTATAAACTATTTTTTACTCTGATATAATAAGTGTTTGTCTATTTAGTTTTAGTGCACAATCTACTTTATTTTAGATATTTGTAATTGATATCATACTCGATATAATATTATTCTTATAAACTATTTTTTAATTCAGTTAAATACAAAATCAGCAAGTTGTTAGAAACTTAGATTGATAGGTGTGACATAGTGAGCTATGTTGACTCACACATAATATTTCTTCTATTTCAGGTCAGGGGAAAGGGAAAGAGCCCATTGAGTAACTGAACGTTCATGATCTAATTTGTCTGAGTCTATAGAGAATTTTTTAATGATTTTTTGTAGTCATTAGCTATTTTCAAGTCCGTAGCTATATATTGTAATATAAATATTGTATATACATATTGGTAAATTTGTAGGAAATTTTTAGATAAGTTGTTTTATTTTTTTTATTAGAACTTAATTAGAAGCTCTATTATCTGCTTCAAATTTTAATTAAAAGAAATCTAAAAAGTTTTTTAAAACTTAGATCTTGAGCTTGGACTATCCTAATTCGATAAATATGATCCGTCTGTCTATGGGTTATATTGAATTAGGTTGTGATAGTTGTTAACATTTTGTCAAGCTATTATAATATACCTTAGCTTAAGAGAATCAATTAAGTTAGCTCATGCATGAGATCATCTAGTGACTTTTGAAGATAACTTAATTCTCCTTTTTTTTCATATTATGAGCCCCAATAACTCTAGAATAGTAAAGAATTTAAAAGCTCTAACTATAATGCCCTAAGATCTAAATTTGAAAAAAAATTTATCTATTTTATTTCTTAATTAATTTACTAGAGTTATTAATCTCATTTATTAAATAAAAACCAACATAAGGTGTATGTGTCGGGTTCGGGTCCAATCCAAAACTGACTCGCCCTCTATATCTTCTCTACGGACAATCTATCATTTTGTGTTTACGTGTCTGTCTTGTAATGAAAATTGGTACAATGTAGGCTTTATGATGCACATCAAGGTGATATATCAATAAAAAATTGTAGATATCTTAGGAGTCAACAAATTATATTTGAGTATTCAACTTCTTTTTAATAAATTGGGTCAGTGATTTAGGAATTCGAGTTTTGATTTGGTGTAAATATTGAAAAAATATTTCCATTAGTACCCTTGTTAGCGATGATGGAAATCAACCTTATTGATAATAATAGGTTTTGATACTAGTATTAATCAATCATCGACTTTGTTTATGATGGAGGATGTTAGCATTTGTGTTGACAAGGAATATCGATATTGTTAGTGGTGATGGACGTCGATGTTAGGATTAATGGGGGTATTGAATTTGTTGGCAAGTTTGGGTATCATCTCTTGACTCAATGGTAGTTGTTAACCTTATTAGTGATGGTATGTTTCAATGTTAGTGTTGACTACAAGCGTCAATATCATTTCTAATAGTGGACATTGAAGTTGTTGGCTATGACATGTTATTTGTGCTGACAATGAAGACAATGGGTGTTCGCGCTTGTATCAACAACTAACATTGATGTTGGTCTTGACGACGTATATGAATGTTCATAACATGAGATTTGAATTCTCTACTTTAGAATCCTTTTTGCGGCCTCCTCCCAACCTCCCTAAATATTTGTAAGTATGTCATATTCGTAAATTTTTAAAGAGGGACGTTTTGGCCATTTTCAATATATTTAAACACTCGATCAAATAATATGTATCTTTGTGCATTATAATTAGATGATATTGAGCTCATTATATTTTTCTAGCGGAGATTGAGGATATTTGTAGTTAACTAGTCATAAGTAGTGATTTTGTATATGGAAAATGTTGCATTTTTTTTTTTAATTAATCGAACCAATTGGTAGCTTTTAGATGTTACGCTGGGGAAATCTATGAGATTGTAAAATTTTCGTGGGGATCGAAGCTTATGGGCTGCTAAATTAGGAATAATATACACAGAGGAGCCCAATTTGCCCTTGAATGGGCTATTTTTCTATACACATGGATCCGTGGATCGTCTTCCCCTTGAATGGGGCCCAAAGCCCAACTTCATTTAAAAGATGTGTTATGTACAGAGCACTGGCGATAGCAGGCATCTATGGAAATATAGGCTTTACTACTTAATGACAGCTTATGAGAGCATTTGAAGAAATTAATAACAGTCAAATTAATTTTGACTTTGTTATAACTTTTTAGAACAATTTTCTAGTACAAATATTAAAATTTTATATTAAAAAACTGTTTTAAGAAGCAGCAAAAAAATCATCCCAAACGAAACCGCTTTCTTTCTACTTCTTAAAGCAACCATTTAATACACAAATTAAAATTTTTTTATTAAATTTTTTTTAAAAAAATAGAAAAAAAATCATCTCAAGTGAAGCCTAAGTAGATGATTTTATGAGAAACAATACAAAATCTCAAAAAAAAAATTGAAATAATCTATGAAATTTTTAGATATCCTCTAACGGTTGAAAAAAAAAAGAAAGAAAACTAGATCAAACAGTTGAACAGGACAGCTGAATGAATGGATTATTGAGCACAGAGATCGAGATCATGGTTGGTTTTCTGTGAGCAGCGGACATTGTGGGATTAGAGCTGAAGAAAGATTTTTTTGGTAGAGACTGGCTTCGTTTGTGATGATTTATTTATTGTTTTTTAAAATAATTTTTCAGTAAAAATTAAAAATTTTGTATTAAAAATATTCTTTAAGAACTAATAAGAAAGTCATACCAAGCGAAGCCATAAATTAGTTGAAGTTTAGCAAGAATTTAAGGCATGAACAATTGAAGTAGATTTTAACACTATGTGCAAATTATTGATTGAGGGAAGGAGAAAATGGTGTGCTTTTAAGTCATATTTATGGTCTTTGGGTTGGCTAAAAAATGCAATGTAAAAATAAGTTTTTGTAATAATTTGGATGAATGTAAAGTAAAGTAAGTGATTTTTTTTTTAAATTTAAAGTAAGTGAATGTAGTGAAAGTCTCAAGATGGTAATCAACAATGGTGACCAATTGATGCAGGTGGTGGTAACCTGCAACAGGCGGTGACCGGTGGAGTGTTGGTGGCACTTGACAGCGGTGCCCGACGGTGGGTGCCAACTGATGGTGGTGGCCAAAGGCGGGTGTCGCTAGCCGGTAGAGGGTGGTTGCCGATGCTGGCCAACAGCAGGTAGTAGTGGTCGACGACTGAGGTCAAGCGAGTTTGCTTGTGGTGTAAAAGATTTTAGCTCAAAAACGTGCAAGCTAAAAAATGAACTAAAATGATTTACACGACATTTATTTTACTTTGTATTCTTTTTTCCTCCAACCAAACATCAATATTTTCAAAACCCTTGTATTTGAAATACTTTATATCAATTTTACTTCAAACTAAACATCCCCTAATTTGATTCTTACTTGTTAAGTGTAATATCAGCTTTTGCTTCAGGTTCGTCTGGACGAAGTTGGATCGTCCGGGACGATCGGTTCAGGTTGTGTAAAAATCATGTTTGGCTGTATGGTTCGTCTGGACGAAATCAGGATCGTCTGGACGAAAATAGTCAGAGAACCCTTCGCCAGGGGATATGTAATTTTCGTCTGGACGATATTCTTCTCTTCATGGATCGTCCGGTACGAAGCTCGAACGTCCAGGCGATCAGTCTGGATATATATAGAAATGAGATATTTTGAAGAGAAAGAAATATCTGGGAGAGAGAAAGGAAAAGGAAAAAGAGAAAAGCTGGTTTTCGGAGACGCGGAGCGCTTTTCGTCCGACGCTGCTGTTGGGAAAAGTGTGATCTCGTGGTAAGGAATCCCGAAACCTATTTCTGTTTTCAAAGATGTTGAGTTTTGACCGAGTTGTGATTTGTTTTGTATTTTCGTAGTCAACTTTTCGACGTGATTTGAGATTGACACAACTTTCACCGCACAACTTTTAGGTGTTATTGATATGATTTTTCTACCGATTTGACTGTTTCTACGAATTTTCTTCCGGTCGGAATTGGTTCTACGCGGTTTTTTATCGAATAGAAAATTATCAGGATGTTTTTGACTTGGTTTCTATAGAATAATAGTCTTGTATTGATGCCGTGGATCTTCGTCTGTAATTTGGAAAGATTTGGAATTTGTGTCTTTTTGCAGGATTTTTGTGTAACTTGACCGACTACTGTTACGCTGCCCGATTTTCGTTTGATTTCTGATTTTCCTGAAATTGATAGATTGAATTGATATGTGCATGACTATGATATGATTGTTCTGGATTGCTTTAAATATTGATTTTTGCATTGATTATAGATTGATTATTGATTGCTTACTGATTGACTATTGATACTGAAAGACAAGTGGGAACATGGTTGAAACATGGTTGGAGATGATACCTGTTCAGGATGGTGGGCCGACGGGCTTTCTTTAAATCACATATCATGGATATGGATATAACGATGGGAGTCATAAGGAGATTATATGCCGACGGGCGGCGACGGGCATAGAGTGAAGACTCTTTTTCATAGAACCAATGTTGATATCTACAAAAGCAATACGGATTCTACAACAGCACTGACCAGCGTTTGTGCTTGTCTAGTAGACCATTGAATGATTGCATCGTACGGATTTCTGATGTATTGGATTTACGGATTTAATGTTTTGTACGAATTCATTGATTTTTATTGACTGATCATTGATTATCGTCGACATTGATATCTTTGACCATTTATTATTGTTTTGGGATTCATTGTGAATGATCATCGAGCATTGATACTATTGATTATTGACATTGATACATGGATATGGGCGGCATTAGATTTATAGATTCATTGTACCATTGATCCTGCATTGATTCGACTTGCTTATATGATTTTCGTATTGTCTTTCGATTGATTTTATCGACTTGATCGTATAGATTTGATTTATTTTGATTGATTTTCTCGACTTGATGGACTTGACGGATTTATGTTGGATTTATGGGTTTAGCATTTCGATTGTACGTTATGGTTCATAGATAACGGCACCAATACTGATATAGATTCTGCGTATTTGATTCATAGAGATTGACGTTATTGATATATGCTTGTAGCGATTGATAGATCCGCATCGACATTGATATGGATTTGATATGGACATTGATAGATATTGATACTGTATTGATAGCATGAACATGGACATCGTACTACTGCCTACCGATTCCTTGATATTGTTGCCTATAGATTTTATAGACTCGCTGTTGCTACTGTTCTGCACCGTATTGACTGTGTATAGATTCATTGTTCCGTATTGCTTTTCTCGACTGATTTCATTGATTTGACCGTATTGATTTGATTGACGGATATTGATTGATTTATTGAATTGAAATGATTGATTTGCCTGCCGCTGCATTGACTGGTTTTATTGACTATTGATTTTCGGATTGCTCGATTACTGATTTGATTTCCACTGCATAGACTCATTGACCAATGACTGATATAGATTGATTGACTGTGATTGACTGACATGCATATTGATAGCATAGCCGTGCTTTGATTTCAGTTATAGGTATTAGGTGACCTGCTGGGCTTTGTAAAGCTCATTATATGTTGGTTAAAATTTTCAGGTCCGAGCATGGGAGCTGCAATGGAGATTGATCAAGACTGTCAGACGAATCCTTTCACTATTGATATCTGGGGCATTACATTAAGTTTTGAAATTCGGCTCTCACTCTTATTATTTAAAATCATTTAAAATAATCCATATATTTTAAAAATTAATCCAAAAGTTTTCAATCAATCATAAAAATTATTTACTTAATTTAGTGAATTAATTAGGGTTTAAGCCACCATTAATCGTTTAGTCACTTAAAATGTCGGCCTTCTAATGACCTGATTATGAGAGTAGATGTTTTAGATCCGACCTATGTTAATAAAAGTAAAAGTAGAACTAAAAAAATTTGGTTAGAAAATATTAAAAATAACATTTTTATTAGATGTAAATTATAATTTGACTCTTAATAAGATATAATGAAGACAAAAGATTCTAGTAGCTAACTCGGCATAGTGAGATAAATGATTGATATAATTGTTATTCTCCACGTTTTGAAAACCGGATCCGACCGGTTCAACTATAAACCAGTCTGAAGGCTGGTCCGGTTCAACCTTAAAACCCAATTGTGCACCAAACCGTACAGAACATGTTTGAACCACCGGTTCAATCGTGAACCGGCGATCCGGTGTTGATTTTCTAAAACCGGCCATTCCAAAAAATTTTATTTAAATTATTTAATTTTAAATAAAAGATAAACCTAAACAATTAATATGAATATTATTATATATTAAAACTCTTAAATAAATATTAAAACCAATGATTATAAAGTACATCCAACATTCTAAATGGCTTCACAAGGCTCCATATGAGTTCCTATCATGTGTTAAAGAAAAAAGCTATATAAACTATGCAAAGCAACACATCACAAGTGATGTGTGACTAAATCATAGAAAGCAAAAAGTTATCTTTGGTTTCATCTAAACACAACCCAAAGCAAAATATCTTTTTAATGGTTTTTTAATTAATTTTTATAATATGAATAATATTTATTTATTTAGTTGATAATATTTATTTTTTTAGTTGATAATATATATGATACGTCATGCAAAAATTATCTTTATTGGGCACGAATCTCAAGGCAAAATCAATTCGGAAACTTCAAAAATTAATTTTGGGAGCACCCGAACTGATTTTAGCGAGCTTACAGTCAACTGAGCGTCTCGGAATACAAACCCAACGACACCAGATCAACCCAATCCGAGCCCAAATGAGTAGATCAGGGCTCAAAGCGCTGTTGGAGGTTCAAACTGCAATTTGAGTTACCAACGGTTCCGATTCTATAACTGTATTTCTCGATCGACGGCTCGAGAGAAGAATCCACGAGCCAAGATCGCCGAATTCGTCATTAAGGCCTTCAATGCTCAAACGGGTGCATGATCTGGATTTGAATCGGCCGTCCATTCAAACCTCCCAATTCGCCTGATTCTCACTGTTTTACGGGCTTGCCTCACGAAACAAACCATCTTCTTCACACAAGAAGGGAAAGGGAAGAGAGGAGAAGAAGAGAGGAGAAAGGGGAAAAGGAGATTCCTCACCTCCTCGACCACCGCCGGGGCTCTTCGTGACGCCGGAACTCTGCCGGATTTTCAGGAAACACGGAATTTGCACAACTTCCATGTGTGAGGAATACTTCCATTTAACAACGAGTTCCTCTTAACGCTAAAACTCCGCCAAGTGAAGCCAGAGTTCATCTGCCACCAACAGACGTGGACATTTACCCGACGTCTAACCTTCACTCTCCGCCAAGTTTTACCCAACGCCGGACTTTACGGTTATCGGACTCCTCTAGACGTCTATGCAAAGATGCATTTCCTTCCATTGCTGGACTTCTACCTGCGCTGTCCTACTGAACTTGTCGTCAGACTACAGTCCTTCCACCTCGTCGCCAGCCGACTAGGTCCTCCTGACTTATGTCGCCCCGGACTACAGTTTTTTCGACCTATGTCACCCGCCGACTAGGTCCTCCTGACTTACGTCGCCCGCCGATCAGTCCCCGTCGCCAGCTGAATACGGTCCTCCTGACCTACGTCGCCCGCAGACTACGGTCCTTCCGCCACACAACTGTACAACTGACTCATTGTATTTAATCATGTAATGTTCTCCCTAGATGTACATCAAGCTAAGGCCTTCTCCCAAGGAGGGTCTCATTTGTTATCGCTGTAAAATACTAGTGGATTTGTTTAACAACTGGGCTAGGCTCCGTGGTTTTCCCCCTTTTACGGGGTTTTTCACGTAAAATCTTGGTGTCTCATAAATGCTAGACCCTCTCTCCTTATCTGATTGTGTGCCAGATTTTCGTACAACGCTAAGACGATAAACTTTATATTTCTCTACCGCCGCGAATACACCTGGACACAACAATATATATTTTTTATCCATTTATTTTTAATATATTTGATTATATATTATAAAAATTGTTTTTATAATATGAATTTTTTTGTGGGAAATTTTACTTTTTTTAGTTAATATTTTTTTTTTCAATTTAAATTTTTATATTTAATTATATATTATAAATCATCAATTTTTAGTGTGCGTTTTTAATATAATTTTAATTGATTAAGTATAATATTAATTTATCATATCTAAATGGTTACAAATTATTAAAGGCCGTCTCTATTCTACTCTATATTTTTTATAGCTAAAGAAAGGGATTTTTTTTTTCTGTCTATGAGGGCAATAACATTTAAGCTATTATTTTATCTGTTGCATGCCCCTACTTCATATAGTTATTTTATAATAGAGAAATTGGTTTGCCACTAATAGTGATATAAGTGAGTCAAACTGACTAGTGAGCCGGCTCGAGCTCAATTTGAAAAATAGCTTGATGAGCTAAGGAGCTAAGTTTGAGCCAGCCTCGTCCCAACTCCTAAGCTTGTGAGCCGACTCATTTAAAAAATATTGCTATAAAATATACTTAAAATATATTTAAATTTAGAGGTTCAATAAAAAAAATTCAAAATATTAAAAAAAGTATATCTCACTATCTTTATGTTATAATTTGCAACTCTTTTTATAATATTTTTTAAATCATAATCATATTCTCTTTTCCGTTATGAAAGAGCCAGCTCGATAAACTTGATTAATTAATCAAGTTAAGCTCACATTAATGCTTCATTTGGGACGACTTTCTTATTGCTTCTTAAAACAGTTTTTTAATACAAAATTATTTTTTTTTTTCTAAAAAATTGCTTTAAGAAACATAAAAAAAAATCATCTCACATGAAGCCTAAATATGACTAGAGTTAGACTTGACTCCTTCACAGCTTGCTATTAGGAGGAAATTTCTTATTGTTAGTACATGCATGTAACTAGGAATCGAATCTTCACTTTTATGCTGATGCCTTTTTTTTCCTTAAAATTATTTGATAGCATCGGACAGTTTTTCAATTCTATTTTACGAGTATATTACTTTATTGCCATTCCAAATAAATATAGTAATTAAATTATCCATTGCCAAAGTTTACATATGATTCCTATATTATAGATCATAATTATTGGTGTAATTTTATATTTGATTATTATATATAGTGATGTTGATGTATGGAGCGCTCCTTGAAATGATTGGTGCGATTATGAAAACGAGGAGAAGGATTACGTAGTGTTTAAAAAATAAAATAATAATAATAATATTTTTTTTATATTTAGTTTAATTTGGGACGACTCTTTTAATATTTTTTAAAGCAGCTTTTAGTATCTACAATAAAAAATTTGTATTAAAAATTATTTTAAGAAGTAGTAAGAAAGCCGTCTCAAATGAAATCTTAGACTTCATTTAGGATGATTTTCTTATTGTTTCTTAAAGCGTTTTTTTAGTACAAAAAATAAAAATTTTATACTAAAAAATTATTTTAAGAAACAGTAATAAAACCGTCCATAAAAAACCCTTAGATTTCATTCGGAACAACTTTTTTATTGCTTTTTAAAACAACTTTCTAGTTTAAAAATTATTTTTTTAATACTAGAAAATTGTTTTAAGAAACAGTAAGAAAGATGTCACAAACAAAACCTTAGTCAATTAAAATATACTCACATATATACATCATATAAGTTTTGAACGTAAGTTTTTTTATTATGTCAAAACTCTCAACCAATAAATCAGGATGAGCTACATTGTGGATGCCTTGTTGCTCAAACATATTGAGAAAAAAATTATGTCATGATGCCATTTAAAAAAAAAAAAAAAGATGATGAATCTTGTTGCGTCCTGGAATATTCGCGGCGGTAGAGAAATATATGATTTTACGTCTTAGCATTGTACGAAGATCCAGCACACAAGCAGATAAGAAAGGGGGTGAAACATTTATAAGAGACACCAAACATTTATAAGGGGGTGACCCAGTTTGAATGAATCCACTAGTATTAATATTGTAGTCGATTACAATGAGGCCCTTCCTTGGGAAAAGGCCTTGGATTGATGTAGCAAATGTACATGATATAGATTCCATTACATGGTAGGAGTTACATATACATGTTTGTCTGGTCGGAAGGACCGTAGTCAGCAGGAGACCGGGGTCAGAAAGACCGTTGTTTGTTGATGGATGTCGGAAGAACATAGTAGGCGACGAAGGCCTGAAGGACCGTAATCAGTAGGAGACTGGGATCAGAAAGACCGTTGCCTGGTGATGGAGGTCGGATGGACCGTAGTAGACGATGAAGGCCTGAAGGACCGTAGTCGGTAGGAGACTATGGGTCAGAAAGACCGTTGCTTGGTGATGGGGTGGATGGACCGTAGTAGGCGATGAGGCCTGAAGGACCGTTAGTCGGTAGGAGACTGGGGTCAGAAAGACCGTTGTTGGTGATGGAGGTCGAACGGACCGTAGTTGGCGACGGAGGTCGTAAGGACCGTAGTTGGCGGAGACTTGGGTCAGAAAGACCGTGTCTGGTGATGGAGGTTGGAAGGACCGTAGTAGACGATGAAGGCCTGAGGACCGTAGTCGGTAGGAGACTGGGGTCAGAAAGATCGTTGTTTGTTAATGGAAGTCGGAAGGACCGTAGTAGGCGACGGAGGTCGGAAGGACCGTAGTCGGCAGGAGACCGGGGTCAGAAAGACGTGTTCTATTGATGGAGGTCGGACGGACCATGTAGGCGACGGAGGTCGAAGGACCGTAGTCGGCAGGAGACCGGGGTCAGAAAGACCTTTTCTGTTGATGAGGTCGGACGGACCATAGTAGGCGACGGAGGTCGGAAGGACCGTAGTCGGCAGGAGATCAGGATCAGAAAGACCTTTGTCTGTTGATGGAGGTCGGACGGACCATAATATGTGACGGGTCGGAAAGACCGTAGTTGACAGTATTTTGGGGTATGTGGGCATCAGGTGGTGGCCTGGTGGAGCTCAGGGCCTTAAGTAGTGGTCCGGCGGAATTCTGGGCCTCATGTGATGTTCTGGTGGAGACCGATTTGATGATGATCTGGCGAGAACAATGGCCTTTGCGAAGGTGAAGGCCGTTGGTAAAGTGAGGGCCTTTGGCGAAGGTGAAGGCCGTTGGTAAAAGTGAGGGCCTTGGCGAGGTTAGGGCCTCTGGCGAAGGTGAGGGCCTCAGATGAAGATGTCAGGCCTGAACGTCGGGTATTGAGCAGAACGTTGGACCTTCAGCAGATGTTCGGGCCTAAACATCGGGGCTGAGGTGGTGGTCCGGCGAGGCTCCGGCGGTGGTCCGGCGAGGCTCCGGGGTGGTCCGGCGAGCTCCGGCGGTGGTCGGCGGGCTCGCGGTGGTCCAGCGAGGCTCACGGCGGTGGCCCGGCGGTGGTCGAGGAGGAGCTTCTTCCTTCTCCTCTGCTCTTCTTGCTTGGACCCCCTTCTTATGAGAAATGAGGGCTCTATTTATAGATTTTCTGGAGTGGCATGGCCCGTAAATAGGCGTGAGATCAGGGGCGAATAGGGAGTGGTCGAATGGACAACCGATATTGAATCCTACGATCATGCGCCGTTCATTGGTCATTTGAGGGCCTTAGAGATGTCGAAATTCGGCGATCTTAGGCTCGTTGGATTCGTCTCGTCGAGCCGTTCGATTCGAGTATAAGCTCGTTAAAATCGGAGACCGTTTGGTATCTCAAATTGCGGTTTGAACCTTCAACAGCGCTTCGAGTCCATGATTCGGACCCATTTGGGCTCGGATTGAGTCGATTTGGTGTCGTTGGGTTCGTATTTCCGAGACGCTCGTTCGACGTATGTTTGTTGAAATCGGAGTTCGGTGATGGTCTGAATTAATTTTTGAAGTTTCCAATTTGATTTTGCATCGAGATTTGCGCCCGATTAAGATAATTTATTGACGACGTATCAAATCTATAGTCATTATTTGATTTATAATACAAAGTAATATTATTTATGTAATAGTTTGATTTATAATTTTATCAAAATTTTTATATTAACTTTTTTTAAAATAAAATCTTTATTTTAGGATGTAGCTATATAAAGTGCATAATTTTACGTATTTATATTTAAATTTTAATTATTATATATATAATTTATCCAATTTTTTATATTAACTTGTTTATAATAATAATAATAATAATAATATAATATAATAATAATATGTGTTTGTTGATGTCTTTGTGCTCAAATATATTGGGAAAAAATAGTGTTATAATGTCATAAACCAAAAATGATAATGATGGATTTTAAGTCCTCGAATTTATTTTGAGATAAATATAATAAATAAATAATACATATAACATTAATCTTAAAATATATCTGATAATTTTAGAACACATCATAATTAAAAATTAGATAAAATATTCTAATTCAATTTTCTTTCAATGTCTTGCCTGAAGAATCTTTAAACAACGAACGGTTATAATTAAGTTTATTAATTTAACAATAATTAATTAAAGGGCATACCTCTCTTCCCATGTGGAGGAAGCTGATTAATTTCATGGTAGTATTTTACAAGAACACAATAGACCTCTTTTTATTATAAGCCTATAATCAGACGCAAGTTATGACCATTTTTATTTTTTATTTTTAATTTCCCATCGTACAAGTGAAGGGTTCACCTCAATCACACTCAGAATTCATTGGACTATTATGGCTGACGACCATACATTATTTCTTACAATAGAAAAATAAAAATAAAATATTTCTCATTCCTCCAACAACCTCATATAAAATAATAAATTAATGCTGCATTTGGGAGAAATTATTTTATGCATGTATCAGATCATTTGGAGTTAAATTATAATGTGTCACATCACTCGTTACATAGCGGTACACAGCCGTGGTACACATCAAACAAATTACGTGGCTAGTTCTGCTTCGCTTCCGGACGTCATCCGTATCCCTACAAAATAATTTCAGATGTTTGGGAGGGCAGCATCATTTTTTAAAGTTGTTTCTTTTATGATTACATAAAATAGGTTTCTATCCTAAAATATCTGAAAAATAATGAGAAAACATAAAAAAATAGTAGTAAAATAAAATTATGATTGTTGGATGAAAAATAAAGTAGGAAGAAACCTGTCTCAAACAATTTTGAAGTTACAATTTGACAATGTTCTATATATGGAGCAGATGTTAGACTCCAATTTTCAGTTGTAAGTGGTTTATTTTACAAGAATGACATTATTTTTTTTTAATGAAAACAAAAAACATAATAGGTATTTAAATTCCACTTATTTATTTAAAATGCAATAATTAGGTGAGTAAATAAAGATTTTGAAAACAAAGAAAGAGTCAAATTATTTCCTAATAATTATTTATTTAAATCAACGATTATTTGCTTTAACCAACCAAGTATTGAATGCATCATATCCATTAAATCAGATTTCCTAAATTTCGAAGAAATGCAGCATTGAAGTAATGAACTGTAATTACATGTTTTTCTCTGAAAGAATAAAAAAACAAAAACAAAAAATGAAGAGAATTTCCCAGCCATGGGATGATTAATAAAATCATAATTGATATATCCTCTAAAAATCATCTTGATCAAGCACGAATCTCGAGGCGAAATCGAAACGGAAACTTTAAAAATTAAAATTGGGAGCATCTGAACTCGGATATCGGCAAGCTTATAGTCAAACTAAGCGTCTCGGAAATACGAACCCAACGACACCAAATTCAACTCAATCCAAGCCCAAATGAGCCAAAATCAAGCACCTGAAGCGATATTGGAAAGCTCGTACCACAATTTGAGTTACCAAACGGTCTCCGATTTTAACGAGCTTATAGTCGAATCAAACGGCTCGATGAGACGAATCCAACTAGCCCAAGATCGCCATATTCCAACATCACTAAGGCCTTCAAATGACTGACGAACGGTGTATGATCAAGGGATTCAATATCAGCCGTCCATTCGACCACTCCCTCTTCGTCCCTGATCTCATACCTATTTACAAGTCATGTCACTCCAAAAAACTATAAACAGACCCCTCATTTCTCATAAGAGGGGACTCAAGCAAGAAGAAGAGAAGAAGAAGAGAAAGAGAAGAGAAGAAGAAGAGAAGGGGAAGGAGAATCAGCTCCTCCTCGACCACCGCCGGAGTTAGTTCCTTTCACCGCCTAAATAATGCCGGAATTCTGCCAGATATTTAGGGGATGCCAAAACTTTGCACAACTTTGTAACTGAGTTTCAATTCAGAAGAAACCCATTTAATCTGATCGTCCTAACTTGTGGGACGAATTAGCCTCTTGTATCTCAAACAACACTAGTGGAACTTTTCAACTGGGCGTGGCCCCATAGTTTTTCCCTTTTTAGGGTTTTCCACGTAAAAATCATGGTGTTCTTTTATCTTCTGTTTGTGTGTACTAGACATTCATGTAACACTCAGACGAAAATTTTCTAACTCTATCGCCGCGTATATTCTAGCCCGCAACAATAATAACATTAGGAAGCTTGTTTGCTAGAAAGTTTAATACACATGCGTTTTTTTGGCTTCACAACTAAAATAAGATGAACAAAATTCAGCTCCTCCAAGCACTTTTTCTTAACCCACGCAAATTGAATACTAATGTATGTGAGCGATAACTAAACATAGAGTAGGATCGCTACTAGTAAAATAGGCTCTCGTAACATTTTTTTTACCCTATAGTAACATTTAAAATACATTTTTTTTTGAAGCGGTTTCAAAACCGTTGCACATCCGCCGTATTTATTATCGATACAAACCATATCCACAGTGCTAATTGAACCGCTGCAACATATCTAATTTTGATAGTGATCTTTTTTGTAGCGGTTTTAACCCCTACAAATCTACTGTCCTGCAGTGGTGTCCAGTCTATAGCAGTGGTTTTAACACCTACAAATCTACTGTACTGCAGTGGTGACCGGTCTATAGCAGCAATTTTAACACCTACAAATATGGAATGGTGCCTATGACAGTGGTTTTAACACTTACAAAGATGGATGACCTGTCTAATAAGATATATATTTATATATATATATATATTATAATATTTATATATAATATATATATATATATTTTATAATTATATTTATTAGATAAAATTTAATAACCTACTAAAGTTTGATTCTTGTTAATTTCTTTCTAAGCATGTTATTTTATATTTCCTATATTTTTGTTGATATTCTTTTATACCATGATACTTTGTCACAATATCTAACCTATTCATCCCTTTGAATGCTCATCTGGCCCGATCTTTGAATAACTCTATTTTGGATCAATCTGATTGGTTAGATATGGAGGGTCCATCTATACCTTGTGTGTGTGTGTGTGGTGTTGTGTGGGGGGGGGGGGGGGGGGGGGGGGGGGGGGGGGGGGGGGGTTTTTTTTTTTTTTATTTTTTGTTTAGTTTTTTTCTGTTTTCGATGTTTTTTTTTTGATGATTTTATTGAATATGTAATGATGATATGTATAGTTTCATGGTGGCGTGTGTTGTTGATCAAATAATACTGAATGACGGTGGCAAAAGACATAAAAGTAAATATAAGAAAAAATATTCTTTGGGTTACACTCTCGCTTTCGATGCCGTGGGCTTTATTGAAGATTTGAACGGTGATGAGGTGACTCCCTGCTTAACACCTTGTTGGCCCGGGTTTGTTGGCAACCTTGGTGGTAAGTCCTCTGCTTGGTGGTTGCCTGTGTGGGATGTAGGCTGGTGATGTGTTTATGAGTGGTTGTCACTAATGGATGATCCGTGCCTGGCTGTGGGGTGGCTGCAGGGGGCTTCACCATTCCCTGAGTCCGTTGTTGGCTCATTTTCCTGCATCTTTGATTGTCTGTTTTGTTGAGTTTGCTTACATTTTCCGTTATTTGATGCATTTTGGCTTCGACTGTTTTTGGGTAAAAAAATGAGCATAACGTGACAACCAAATTGAGTGGTCTTATTTTGCAACAGATAAATTCTAATTTGAATTGAAACAAACCTACTAGGATAATTCGAGGCATCTTTTTTATTGTTTTCTCAAATAGCTTTTTAGTACAAAATTTATATTTAAAAAAAATTATACTAAAAAATTATTAAAAAAAATAATAAAAAAGTGGTCTCAAAAAAAGCCTAAATTAATAACACTCCAAATAAGCTTCTTTCAAATTTAGCCTATTAGGAAAGTTTTAGCAGTTCGTCATGCGCGCGAGGTCAAATTTCTTTTATTAGAAATTTGTATTTTATTCATTTTACATTGCTTTGGAAATTCCAAATCTAAAGGGAGATATTTGGCTCATTATTATTTAGATATCAAGGCTATTTATTGAGTTATCAATCTTATTTCACCAAAATTTTGCCTTATTCAATTTATCACATTCAAATGTTAGTATTATCAAAATTGTAACTAATTGGTTAAGAGTGATGCTCAAAGTCCAATTCACTTATTATTATCCCCATCAATCAATCAAAATTCAAGAATTTTCTTCTCTAAGAGTAGGTTTTCTTATATTTTTTTATAAACACAGTTGAAGAATACTGCTTTTACTCTATCACTATCATTCGTCTCATTACAAGCAAATCTGTCACCTTCAGACTTACGCTTCGTTTGGGACAGCTTTCTTCATGCTTCTTAAAGCAGCTTTCTAGTTCTAAAATTTTAACTTTTGAACTAGAAAGCTGGTTTAAGAAGCAGGAAGAAAGCCATCCCAAAAAAAGCCTTAAGTTGCCCTTCAATTTCAAGAACTAGTTAGAGAGTGGCAATCGTCTATCAACAATTTTAATGGTTCTAATTTAGGGTATTAATTTATGCACAATAATTTAAATAAAAAAGAAAATATGAAGTTTAATTTAAAGTATTCATATAATATTTTAAAAATTAAAATCATTATTAATGACAAATAAATTAAATATGCACATTCCTTAATTATTCTTAAGTCTTTGAATTAAATAACTCCATGTCTTATCAAATATTAATCAAATAATACATGTTAAATTAGTATAAAACATCTATACATTATGTCTTTTTGGGGGGATTTACATAGATACCACTTTATTTCATGCTATTTACATATCTTACATCAAAAAGTTTAATATTACATTTCTATCATTCATATAAAATTTTAATATCAAATATTTCACTCATATATTCATTATTACCACTCATACGACCCTATAAATTTGAATATTTTTTTCCGTACACTCGTATTTGTTGTATGGATGACAAAAATGTAATATTAAAATTTTAGATGTTAAATTTGTAAATACTAAATAGCATGAAATGAAGTGGTATATATGCAAATCCCCTTTTTTTTCTAAGTATGGTGCTACTTACCAATCACCAAGGACACGACAACTTAGTTAAGGAGATTTCCTCCTACGATAGGGTTCATTAATGGAGCCAAATCATTACACTTTATTAAGTGTCATGCATTTTTCAAATATTCTTGTTTAGGCAAATAATCAGCCTAGTTAAGCAGTCAAATCACGATTAGACTAATCACCAACGGGGCTGCCCTTTCAACGTTAGGTTAAATCCTTTAATTAAAAATCAAGCAATGTGAACATTACATATTTAGACATTTGATCAAAAATAAAAAATTATACCCACACATTAAAAAAAAAAGGAAAAAAAAATGTTAAAAATGCCATTTTCGGGCTAAAAAGAGGTTAGCGGGTCAACCCAAATACGGCTCGTTTGATTAACGGGTTGGAAAACCCAACTTGAACAACTACAAAATGTTTCAACTTAAATCAAAGTTTTTTTGATCGGATTGACAGATCGGGTCATTTATTGAAACCTCTAATCCAAAATGTTTACTCATCAAATTTCCTACTTGGTTCAAGCTCCTTCGGGCTTTAAAAAATCCATAGCTTTTTGGAAATCTCTGCTTAGATGATGCTCCCATAGTTCTAGGTTCTCTAGACTTAACCATTTTAATAAATTTAAATTTACCAAATTAGCATAATTAATTTTGGTATATTTATTAATTTTAAGAGGCATATTATAGCTCATCTATGGATTATGCCCCACATTTATTATTATTATCATCAATAAAGGAATGAGATCGTGCCCTCACCTGATCAGTAATGGTGGTCCAATGAGTTTCAGCAATGACCACTAATTGTAATGTCTCCCATTAACAAATTGAACATTTTTTATTGTAGAACTTTTCACTAAGAATTCAAATAATCAGATTGATGAATATAATTATAGTAAGATTTGTGGATTAATTTTGAGATTTTAAAAAAGAAATTATAATATGATGTTCTTATATCAAAATAATTTTTCTTCTTAAATGATATGTAATCAAACCACTACCTAAAAGTATCTTAATAATTGACTAATGTGAGTAATGCGGTTGTTGGGCCTTTTTTTTTCTTCTTTGTGTGCGTGTGGGGTCTTTACTTGTTTGCTTTGTGGTTCTTAGGTTTGTGGCCTCTTTAGGTTGGTTGGTCGGCTGACTTTTGCTTGTCTGTAAAGGGGTGATTCATTGGTTGGTTGTTTGTCTTCTTGGGCTTCGGCTTGGTTGCTATGTTGGGTCTGTTTTGTTATTTTTTTGTTGTTGTGGTTCCTTTATGTGAGTTTTTTGTGTGTTCCTACCTTGTGGGGATTTTCTGTAGTGTTTGTGGTCCCTTTTTACTTTTTGCATGGTTCTATGTTGATTTTCTATAGGTGGACTCTTTCTGGCTATTGTGGCATCGACTAGTGGATTTTGTTGATTGCAGGTTTTCTGCTCTCTTGGCTAGTTGCCCCTTGGGCTTGTTCTGATTGTTTTTATTTTTTTTTTATTTCTTAGTTTATTGTAATAGGTAGAACCACTAGCTCGTATGTTTTATTTCAAACACTATATTTTAAGAGAGATTTGTGGTTCTTTAAAGACATGTAATTTTCATTTTAGTTAATGCGTAGGCCCCTCCATAAGTTTTCTCTTAAAAAAAATGTCACACATTGAGAAGGGAGTCTGGATGATCTAGTTCAAGCCGATTAAAATTCTGATCAACCAGAAGGTCAATTAGATCATTGGTATGTAATACTCAAAATCGAGCATTTCTAGAGTTTTAGCGATGGTTTTGCAGCGGCCATGTTGAAAATGGCTTTTGCTTATCAAAAGAAGTATATCATATTCTTATATTGACACTTTGAATCTATAATTAAAATTTTAATTGCTAGATTAATGAGAATAATTATGAGAAGGTTCATAAAATTGATCTCTTTTTAAGGGACATTAGTTCAATTAAGGTAAACTCACATACACATCACATACCCAAAACCCAAGCCCAAGACCTGTTGGTTGATAGTTAAAGCTCACAACCAACAAACAAATATGAGCTGTGTAAAATTAATATATTGAGAAACAACAATGATAAGCCTCTATATTTGTATGCAATTTTTAGTCTCCACAAGAGAAATCGTTAGCTTATATTTTTCACATCTTAATTTTTAAAATTGGCAAAATAACCATTTAATATTTGGGTAAAAATACAATAAATAATGCTCCTACTATAATTAATAAGATAATCATGACATTTCAAATACACCCTTGTATATAAAATATAATAAATGTTATTATTTAATTCCCATATATTATTTAAGCCATTTAATTTTTTTTTTCAGGTCACTTTAATCTTGCCTTATTGAATTATAATAATTGCTATGTGCTAGAAATTTTTTGTCAATAGAGTCTACGTTTTATTTCTCAACATTATATTTTCAGCATGCATAAATGTAAATATTATGATAAGAATTTTTTTTAATAAAAAACTTAGAAAGTGAAAAAATCACGAGGCTTAGCCTAAATGAAAAATATATTATATATTAAAAGATACAAGAATCATTACATCCTTATATTTGAAGAAGAGTATGTCTATTTGAGAATAAGATGCTTGACTTCTCTTATGAGGTTTAACAAAAATCAAGAGTTCAAAGATAGACAGCACCTAACAACAGAGCTTGATTTTTCCAATAGAGATTATAGAAAGTATGTGCATACATGCAGAAAGCTATACCCAATAGTATAGTTATATCTTTTCAGAATTCTGAAGATGATAGCAGTTACTAACAGTGATCATCGATGGTGACGGTGGTTATCGGTGATAATAGTCGGTATTAGTCGTCAACGATGATAGCTTGAAAATGCAAGAGAGCTCGCTAGTTCTCTCATTTCTTCTTCCTTTATGTGGAGAATGGAACTCAATTAATAGATTTGTTTGGATGAGCATTTTGATAATTTGAACTAAAATCGAAAACACTTCATCGTACAATCAATATCGATTCTATTGATTATGAAACATTTTTTCAGCATTTGACTGTCTTAATGATGTCGTAATTGAGTGATTTTGGGCTCTTTAGATTCATCTCGTCGAGCCGCTCAATTCTACTGCAAGCATGTCAAAATTTGAGTTTAGATTATCATAATTTTAATTTCAAAAGTTTCTAATTCAAATATATTCTCGAGATTCATCCAGATCATATGATTTTTCAGGAGTCATATCAATAACATATCAGATACGATCAATCTTCCATGTAAATTTTTATAAAATTGAAATATAAATGAAATAAACTTCATCCAGCTAAAATTTTCTTCATATATATCGTACATCTTATTTCAAATTTGATATTAATATATTGAAAAACAATTATCTAAAATTCTTTGTTGTATCCCGTTGTTTTCTCACGTTATAATTTATTCGAACAATTAATTCAAATAAGCCTTCATATCATAATCAATCCAACCACTTTAAAAAATTAAAATCACTAATTAGTAATTAATCACCAAAATATCCGATTATTTACTATAATCAACTTACGGACATTATCTTGTTAAAATCAGACGCGGTTATCGTACCTCGCGCATCGGTTGACAATCATGATCGGTCTACATCGCATTTGACAGAAGAGCTGGTGGCGCTTATCCCAACCCCCAAGAAAGCAACTAACGCCACCTCATTCCAATAACTGCATCAGCTTCACCGGACCCACAAAAGACATGCGGGTGCAAAACCTGGTGAACGTAATGAATAAATTGCATAAAGATTATTGTAAAGTAGACTCCCCATTAAGTAAACATCTTCTGGAATGCTTGTGCGTACCTAACCGATTTGGGCGTACTTAGATTTCGTAGAGGATTTTTCCGCGTCCCCCTCGCTGCAAATTATTGCATCAGGTCATCGGACGTGGAGAATAGATTCGGACATTCAATAGAAATTTTTCACGTCATTTGAACTTTTGACTGTACTTTTGACTTGCGCTTTTGACTGCGCTTTATCTATGCTTTTGACGCGCTTAATTTAAAATAATATTTTATTAATATTCCGACCTATCTTCGCGTCCTGTGACTGGACTCCCTTATGAGTCCGCAAGCTAAGTTCCTGTCCATGTCCGCACGAAAAAATTATTCTGTGCATACAACATACTGAGGGTACCGAGTGGTACTGCAATTGGTACCTAGCACAGTATCGAGCGCCCAGCGATGTGGCACTTTTTTATTGGTCTCAAGACACGTTTGGTGTCCGCATGCAATAATCACTTTGTATGCACACCCATATCTCGTTTGTCATCTGCACACCCAACTCTCATCTGGTCGTTTGGAGCTATTATTCTGTGTGGACACCAGACGGTAGAACCGTCCGGTTAAGTGCTGGATACCCAGCAATACCGAGTGGTACCGAGCTGGATATCCATCAATGAGGTGATATGGTGCATTTTTATTTGTCTCCGGACATAATAATAAATCGGTCGTTCGCATGCCACGCTCCCTTCCGCAAGCCCAACTACTGTTTGCACGCCCAGCCCTTGTCCCACCATCCACACACACATGTCTCGTATGCAGGTCCAACTCTCGTGGAAGGATTTCGCTCTTGTCCGCATGCCCAACAGTCGATTCAAAGCACATTCAGTTACAAACTCACGTTCGCAAGCCCCGTTGCTGCCGTATTGGAAGATGTTCAAGAACTTTTGGAATAAATGAAAATTTATGAAACAGGGCGTGATGATGATCTGAATCCTTAAGGCATTTTAGATATCCATTATCATGTTCTCAGCTTAGAGGATCAAATGCTCTACCATGAGGTGAAGTAAGAAGACGAAGAAACTTCAAAGATCTTAGAAAATCATTTAAGTTATTTTAGAGAAATACTTGTGCATTGTCCCTCAATATAAGACATAAGAAATTGCAAAATTTACGTCAAATAATCATTCAGGGCATGTTCAACTTATAAATTTAGAACCATTGAACCCTAAGTTTTATTTAAAATTTAGGTACTTAACCAAGAACGGTACACAAGCGGGAGGTTACTTTAATTTGCCACTAACACCCAATTAAATATATATAGGAAAAAATGGAGAGAAAAATTGGAAGAGAAATCTAATTTAAATTTGATTTTGATAAATTTAAAAATATTTATTTTTGGGACATTTAAGTCAATTAAGACAAATTTACGTACGCATCATATACGCAAGACTCGAACACAAGGTCTCTTGTTTGGTAGCCAAAGCTCTCAATTGGGGGTGTAAATGAGTCAAGTCAAGTCGAATAGTGGCCTATATCGAACTTGGCTCATCGGTCATAAAATCTGCTCAAACTTGAGCTCGTCTCATTGTAAATGAGCTCAAACCAACTCACGAGCCTCACTATGATTTTTTTAATATTATTAATTATTTTTAATATTTAAATATTTAAATTTTTATTAAGTACTTTAAACATTTATTATTAATTTTAAACATTTATTATTATTTTTAAAAAATTTAAATATAGTAAATAAAATAAAACTATTTAGAAAATATTAATAATTATTCGAGTCTGCTTGCGAGCTCCCAAGCCGAGCCTCATCAAGCTCGAAGTTAACTCGTGAGCATGATAAGCTCGACTCACGAGCTGACTTGGCTCACATACACAATTACACCCCTACTTCCGACCAACAAACCAAGTTGAGCTGTGTTAAATTATTATAAAAGCAGAATATAAATGAATACTCCAATTCTTATTTTGCACCAATCTCAAAGTTTATCTCATTAGCATATGATATTTCTATTATATTTAAATAACACAAAATTAAGTTATTTCGATTTACAGATAAACTTATATATATATATATATATATATATATATATATATATATATATATCCAAAATACTTGACTTAATTTTTTCCTATCATATATTATATATATATATATAATATATATATAATTTTTTCCTATCATATATTATATTATTATTTATCATTATGATATGCTAAAAAATAGATAATAATAAAGAGAATTTTATATCTTAGATTTACATGAAAATTATGTACACGCATAAATAATCAAACAAATGAGAGATTAGAGTTTTTATATAAAGAAATATTGGAATTGAAAAAACCACAATGCCTAATCTCATGCAAATAATCTACCATGTATGTAAAATTATATAATTATGCTATTCCTCACAATTGAAGAAGGTGGGTTTACAAAATTGAAAGTACATGGTTTGATTGTAGTATAGATTGCGAGATAAATAGTGAAAGGTGATGATAATGTATAAAAGTGCGTGATTGAATGATGATAGTTACAAAAACAACGATCACGTGATGATAATTGAGCGACGATGATTAGGAGATGACAACAAATAACGGTGTTAAGAGATGGTGGTCAGAAAATGATAGTTGAAGAACAACAATAGAATAACGGTGTTCAGATGATGATAGACCGATGATAACAATTACTTGTGGCGATCATTGGCGTTGAATATCATATAAAGCTTTAGAGTTCTTCAAACCTGCAAGCTTACTATAATTTTAAGTCAATGCCCCTTTTATGTAAATAAAGATAGTCTATTTATAGTTTTCAATCAATATTAGTCATTTAATTTTGGAACAATATAAAGTTGAAAAATATTTTCCCACATATAATCATATAACATAAAAAATAATAATATTCTCTTAACAATAACTATTAATTATGAATTGCTCGATAATTTCTAAAATTAATTGATATAAAATTGCAATCAATTTACTATGATTCAAGAACAGTTAACCTGAAATTAAATTAATTTAATTTAATTTCTCTTTCAAATTATATTATAATAATAATATATTAACGATATATTTTTCTCTCTTTATTTATATTTTTCATATCTATATTTTCATTTATACGAGAATCAACTTCTCACTAAACTGTTTCGTACCAATCGCAGTTGGTCCCGCCAGCGTGGGCTCCGAGCTCCCAAGCCCGGCCCACTTGCGGGACCCAACCTGGCCCGGGTTCCGAAGCAGGCGAAACTACTGCCTCTTAGCTTCCTGCCGCCCCCCACCTTGAAAGCATGAGCAAGCCGGGACTTCCTTGCCCTGCTCGTCCTCCCGGACATCCTGTGTCGTACCATGGATAACTTTTATCCTTTTCCTCTACTCCCTCCACTTCTGCAATGACCAACCGCCGGACATGGAGGAGCCGCAGGTGCACGCGGTGCTCAATTTCCTCACCCGCCACGGATTCTCAACCGTCGCCTCCGCCCTACGAGACGACGCCCTCTCCCGAGGCCTCGACCTAACCTCCGATGACGACTCCATCCCTACGCTTCCTCCATTACGAACATCCCCCATGCTCGTTGGAGTCTCTGGATCCACATCATTGTCCTCCTCGGGCGATTTCGTTAGCATTGGGTCATCTCCCTCCGGTACGATTCAGTTCCTTTTCCGATTTTTGTTAAACCCTAGAGAAACCACTGACTAATTCTGTGTGAAAACTAGAGCTGCGGAATCCGTACGGAATCAGCTCACCGGAATCATCGGCGAGGAACTCGGAATTTGGGACGGCGCGGGAGTATAATGAACCTACTCTGTTTGGTGAGGCCGGTTGGTACGGCGATCAGCTTGGGGGGTATTTTAACGATCCCTACCGGTTACCGGCGAGCCAGAGTGAGGACAAGTTTGTGATGTCGATTGAGGCGGAGGAGAGGTTTCTGAAGCAGGAGGACAATAATTTTGATTATATAGTAAAGCAGGAGAGTTGTTTGGCTTTGGATTCGGGTGGTCTTTATGGGTGCTCGTTTCCGCTATGTGATTGCTGTAAAGGGAATGGTGGGGAAATAGCTAGCAGTTGGAAGCCGAGTTCTTCAATATATGGAAGGCATCACATAATGGACGATGAGACAGAAAGGTTGGATGATTGCGATGAGGATGAGTCTCAGTTGAAGTTGGTTGACGAGTGCACGGGGGCGATTACATGGAGACGTGAGTCGGGTGACTTGGATCAAGGGAACGAGGATAAGGCTTTGGAACCTATATCTGGGGAGAAGAGCATTCAGAAGCTTAGTGTTGATGAAATCAGTAACTTTGTTTTTACCGGTGAGTTCTTCTGATAGGTAAATCTCCTGTTAAGTAGAAAGTTTTGACAACCATATTTGTTTTCTCGAGCAACTTTAAGTTTGTTCTCTCACTTTTCATCAGTTTTCATTCTGGTGGAATTTCATAAAGTTTTAGAGTAATTTTTGACACGTTAACACATGCTGGGTGAAGTTTCGATAAAGAAAAAATGGTAGTTATGAAAGGATTCTTGATCTAGTGGTTAGAGAAAATATTGTTTATAAAAGGTTATGAGTTCGAGCCTTATGCTTTGTCATGTATTGCTCATCATTAAAAAAAAGCACTCTACAAATTTTCAATAGATTTTTGAACTAAGGCAAGAATAGATGCAGCATTTTTCATCCTTTGTCTTTTCCAGTTCTCATTTAAATCATCTTATAAAATATAATGAGAAAATTTCATGAAAAAAAATCTGTATAATCTGGACTTTTTGCTGCAAATTTAATTAAAAATCATGTCAGGATATCTTGATATTGATTGTGATCAAGTCCACGAAGCAAAGTACTTGCCACTCACGTGAGCCTTCAAACCTTAAAATTTGCTTTGAGATTAGTGTTATATATATGAAAATTTTATATTGCATTAATTTCAAAGTAAATCCAATGATTTGAAACCCACATGATAAAAAACTACATTAGAATATTTGAGCAATTTTTCTTTTTCAATATAATCATCATAATGCATTTAAGATTAAAAGGGATATTTTTTTTTGTTTTAGGCTTAAATGAGAAGTTTTGTGCTGTGACAAGAGAGTCGTGGATGGACATCCTTTTCAAAACAACAAGATTGGGAAAAATATAAATGAATGATGATGCCCATTAATATGGTATTGTTGTAGAGTAATATGGATGATTATTTTGTAAAATTATTGTCAAGTTTGCTTTCTGGCATGAACTTGTTTGGTAAATATTGCTAGCAAAGGAATTGATTAGATGTCAAAATATACATGCTTGTTGAATAATTAATAATTATAAATACATTTATCTAGATGTAAATGATCTAAGTAAGATTTATATGCATTCATTAAATAAATAGAAATTGAAATGCTAATTAATTATTAATTATAAAAAGATTTATGTTGTTGTAATAGATATTTATTTAATGAAAATAAAAAATTACTAAAGTTCATACATGAAATTGAAAAGGATTAATAAGGGTGTTTATGAAATTGAAAAAAATAATATTCAGGGGTATTAATTAAGCTTTGTTAAAGATAAATTTTGTCTTAAGAAAATCCAAAGCTCATTTTAATAAAAGTGTGCATTAAGCATGGCTGATTAGCTTTTGATAAGGATGCTCAGGTGGATGAGTGACTTCACTCTAAGAGATAGAATGCGAAACAAGTATGTACGTGAAAAGGTTGGAGTTGCTCCAATGGCAGATGAGATTAGATAGAGTCACCTTAGATGTTTTGGGCATATAAAACATTGGCCTTTCGATGACTCGGTTAGAAGAGGTGTATTGTATTTGGCATATGTTAAGAAAGGTAGATATAGACCTAAAAAGACTTTGTTAGAAAATATTAGAAATGACATTTTTGTATTAAATTTAAATGAGAATTTGACTCTTAACATGACAAACTGGGAAAAAGGATTCATGTTGCCAGCCCCATGCAATGGGATAAAGGCTTGATGTTGTTGTTGTTGTATAATTGAATTTTCCACACAACAGTTGGCATGGCCTTCATAACATGTTGTAAAACTAATTATTTTGTCTTAAAAAGGTGTTGTTAAATTGGACTTTTATCATCTTGATATTTACACTTCTATACACTTGATCTTCTTAATTAAAAGAAGATTTTTTTTTTGTTTCTTTTTGATGGATTGTTTAAGATGTGGCCTAATTTAATTCCCATGTTTTAAGTATGAGTTCGTCTTTTATTTTGTAGATGTTGAAGGGGCATAATTAAAGGAGTCTGAAGAACTAGTCAAGATGACTCTAGAAGATATTGGGATCTATCTAGGTAGTTTGGTCAAATAGATATATTGGATTTATGGTGATATAAGTGTAGTTTACTGATAAGCAAAAGAATTAAATACAAGGAGTTATGATATATTGGATTTAGGGTATTATAAGTGTAGTTTACTGATAAGCAAAAGAATTAAATACGAGGAGTTACTAACAAATAAAAAATTAGTCGACACCTTCTCTTCCTTTCTTCCCCGATTCTCCTTTAGCTTAATTTGAGTAAGAGATGTTTGTCTCTCATTCTTCCCCTAGGATTCTACTTATAGATATTAGAATTTGGATGAATCTAACGACAATGCCTCTTTTGATCGAGCTTCCTGTAACCTTCTGATTGACTAAAGCCTTGACATCTCAACGCAATTATTTACTCTTATTATTTTGTATCTTTGGATTGAACTGAGATGAGTTTTTCCTTCTCTTGTTAAGTTAATATTTCGTGCCTTTTGCCCATTAATCAAGAATTGAGACTAAATTGATGGGTTGCTCAAGTGTATTTTGCTCATGATCCTAAGGTTGGATGGGGCAACCTGAGCTTGGTCATCATTGTTTCCCCAATCTCAACTTGCCTTACACGAGTTGTCATAGGGTACATAATTAAGAATTTTCAAAGAAATTGCATTGTGTGATAGATGATTTTTAAGAAATTCATACTTTACTATATTTTCACCATTAATTTCTTTTTATCCATTTTCAACTCTTTTTGGTAGAAACTTGTCATCAGTTTCGTCTTTGAAAATTGCACCAAAACACATTTGACCGGTGGTTTCCTAAGAAATAAGCAATGGAGTTTAACCAACAAGTAGCATGATAGCATCCTTTAAAGTTGTAGAGCAACCCGTAGCTTTTCCAGCTACCAAGGCTCCTAATATTTCCCTTTCTTGAAATTGTTGAACCCTTAGGAGCTTACATCAAATGGTTTGTTATATTCTATATAATATGAATTGGTGGTTCCTGGAATCGATAAGTGTGTCTTGATCAACTAATCAACCAAATATGTCATCAAAACCAAGACTAAGCTTTCCCCAGCAAAGTCATTTTCAATCCATTTCATTTGCAACTTTTTTAATATTTCTACTCTTGAAGTTTTTGTATTCTTGGAGTTTTGAGTCCATTTGACCTCGACTCATTTATCCAATTCCTAGTTTGTCAATATGAAACTAATGGCCCATATTCGTAATGCTGTCAAATTTTTCTTGCACAATTAACTATACACCTTTAGGGTTATAAGGAATCAATCGAAGGCATTGTGATTATTATTTCTTTTATTCCAAATTTTTAGATTTGGCTTTATGAATTTTCCTTCATCCGCAATCATGCTTGATTAGATTGAAGCCAACTCCTTTTTTATTAATATTAGCTTATCAAAATTATTAGTTCTATTTAGCCCATACTTGCTCTAATTGCTCCAACTCCGTCTTTATTATTATAAGCTTTTTTTTTAAGCACCAAATCTAATGTTTCTTAAACATTATTGTGCTCTTTTTTACTGGTTTTTGATAATTTTTTAACCATCTAAACATTTATGCTTTGAATAACTTTCTCCAAGGCTTAAATGGAGTATTTTCTTTGCCATAGCCGGCTCCCCAATGGATGCAATAGGCATTCATGAGCTGGTCATTTAGGGATTTTAAAACTGCATAATTATCCGTGGGAGTAAAGTTTTGATAAAATTTATTATTTCTGAAGGAAAAATTCATCATCTTAAAGGAGTATTGTTAAATTTTTATTGATATTAATTTTGAACATTGTCATTTAATCCTTAATTCAATTTTGATTAACTGACTTTATCTTTTTCATATTCGAGATTGAGAAACCACAAGTTCTAGATTCTGAAGTGCAAGTGCTAACTATTGAGTAACAACTTAAATATATCATATTCTAAAGAGCTTATTGGGAAAAGGTTAAATATTCATTGCAACTTAGCTATCAACTTCTCAAGATTAAGATTCATATTAAGGGTCTATTTGAGACAGCTTTCTGATTGTTTTACTTTTCAGACAACAACCATAATTTTGTTTGGATGCTGCTTTCTTGCTGTTTTTAAAAAAAATTAGGGAGGAAAGCTATTTTCAGTAACCATAGTATCAAAGTCTTTTTCACTATATTAACTTCACAATCAACTTTATAAAACTTTGTAGCCATTCCAAATAGACCCTGAGTCACACGGTAACTTCAATATGAAATAATTCTTTATTAGTTAAGGTCCTTATTAATACTCTCAATGTAGAGTATATAAGACTGTTTGTTATTGATTTGACCTCCACACATTTGCCAAATCAGAGCGAGCAAAGGGACTTAAATCGACGACTTGAGTGACAATTGGCTCACTTGAATGGTCAAATGACCTATGATTGCCAAACGGACTGCGCCACCACCGCTGCGATCGGAGCGTTGAATTTGTCTTAGAGGACTACCTCGAAGTTGAATCGAGCTAGAATGGTCAAAATCGACATCTGACACCCGAAATGGACGTGCGACACTGCCCAAACGACGTCCAATTGCAAAATAGACTTTGTCGTTGCATCCAGAACATCCAAGTCACCTAAAATCGAATGTTGTTTTGCTCAATGAAATTCTCACGAGAAAATTGGCACAAATCCAGAGACGATGACGCACAAATTTCGAGGAGAAGAACGTGAATCGAGATGCACGAGGAATAAGGGAGTGCAATGATCAATTTATATTAATTTAAATTAACTCTGTAATGATAATAAGATAAATTATTATTAATGTACATATCTGCTGACTTACTTGCACATTCGGCCGCCCCATTCCCTGTAGATTGACATCGAACTATCGTGTCTCTTCCCTCGCTTCTTGCTCAAATCTTGCTTCTGCTCAAGAAGACGATGCTCTGCTCTCGTCGTTAAAAGGGAATTGAACATAACCGAAAGTTTTTTAATCTTCTTTGACACACAAAACCTCAAGAGCAGCCCATCATCTCTTTGCCTCTTCTTTGTCGAACTCCAAAGCTGGACTCCATAACCAATCCACCTCATGGTCCTCCTCTTCCTTGTAGTCGGCCGAGCAAACCAGCCCGCCTCTTGCTCGCTACTATGCTGGCCTCACCTTGACGCTGGTCCCTACTCGCAGCTCCTCTGACCTAGCTAACAATTAACCTCGTCTCCATCTCCAACAATGACCTGACCTCACCTGTCTCCAGCCGATTCCCATGACCCAGCCGAACGAGCTCGACCCCACTGCCTACTTCGTATCCAGCTTCTCTGTTCCAATTCCTTCACATCCAATCCTGACCACAATAATCACAAGCCAATCCCGCACCGATCTCACATGCCCTGTTATGATCCTTCACCCGTCCTCTGCCTTCCAGTCGCCGAACACCCTCATACAGCCTTTCTCCCTCATTGAACTTAACTCCACTCCCAAAGATGCACACTCAACTGTAGCTTACATCACCTCTTCTTGACTCACCCACCCTCACCCGATCCTGTCACTACTGCGCAGATCTACATAACCAGCCTTCGACTCACAACAGGCCAGATTTCCTTCTTTAGCTCTCACTACACTCTCTCCAACCTGCTACAACACTTCTTCATGCTCTCTACTTGATCCCGAGTCGGCCTCCCATATTTGTTCACGTAACCATCTCCTCTACCAAACTGTAGCCCACAAAACTTCCTCCTCACTATTCAGTTCAGCCCAAAAAGCTCACCTACAACCCCTCTCAAGCCCAACAAAGGCCTCCTCTTCTCCTACTTAATCAATTGTAGCCCAAACATCTCTATAACACACTCCATAGCAGCAGTTCCTCCCTACAGCCCACTACCAACCATCATTCGCAGCCCATCAACCCACAAAAATCAGCCCAGCCATCAGCCCCGTAAAATCAACCCAATTAGCCCTCTCCTCCATCAAACTCTACTCAAATAACCTGAGCCATTCAACTAACAGTTCACTACAACCTCCTCCAGCCACCTTGCTTTCAGCAACCATCCAAACAATCCCTCCTCTCTAATATTATTATTAGCAACATTAGCATTGGTAAAAAACACAAAAAGAGAGTTTTGGTGCGCATTTCCTCGATCCTCGTGCCCTCGACGTGGACCCCGCTGTCGCCTCCAATTCTCGCTAATATATAATGGCTCATAAAATTCAAAAATCCCCAAATCCTGCTCTCGGTGCACGCAGCGCAATGAGTAACCATCTATACGCGTTTTTCTTAGCACGGTGGGAGGAAACTCTTTGCGGCGAGTCGCGTGAGCCTTATACACGCTTCTCTTAGCATGGCGGGGTAAAGCTTAAATACCCGTGTATGAGCTTCTATGCCTGAGGGAAAAAATTGTGCATTTTTTAAACAGGTACCACTTGAAGACCCATACATGTCTTTCTTGACATGGTGAGATTGAAGACCATGATCGGGACATCACCCGACACCGACCATTCATTTCTTTGTTTACATGGTGGGAAGGTTAAGACTTTCCAAAATTTTCCCAAATGAGGGAGACGCCAGGAGGCTACCGAATTTCAGAATGAAAATACCCAAGACTTGAACAATGACAAAGAGTAGAACTTGAATTAAACCACAAGGAACTAGATCTTAAGGTCTAAAATGCACAATCAAATTTAAAATATGAATGCTTAATAGCAATTCAAATCACTCAAACTAACATTAACGAATAAGCAGGGGACTTGTATTGAACAAAACTCCAAGCATGATTTGCTTGCAAGCAATAAGCAATAGTAATTAAGAAGGAGGTGTGATTAGGAGTGTCAAAATGGGTTGACGGCTCAAGTTTGGGTCGAATCCGAATTGACTTGGGTCTAGCAACACGAACTCGACCCGAGCGGGTTATTGAGTTGACCCAGACCCGACCCGCCCGCGAACCATTTGTAAAATGCAAGCTGGAAGGCTAGGCGGCACTACGGTATTCTGCCTTTCTTTTTATTTCAACCATATGGCATCCTCCGATGAGAACAAACCAATCTTTACGGCCGCATGCCTGCAGCTACCTTCGTCATCTCTGCCGCTGGCGAGCTCGTTGTCACCGCCTCAACTCTAATCCCATCCCTACTCAATATGCCCACGTCAGACCCCAAATCCTCAATCCTCCTTCCTCACCCCGGCTTTGCCCCTCTTCCGCCGCTTTTGCCTCTTGTTCTTCTCCATACTCCTTCGGTTCTTCGTCTTAATCCTCTCCCTTCTCTTTCCCCTTCCACCCCCCCCCCCCTCAAATTCCTACGCTGCCATTTGAAAATATTACTTCGTCCGATCCCTCATTAACAGACTCCTAGATGAAAATCCGATCTCCTCCTAGGCGTGAGGGCTCCATGCAGTCAATTGTGCCGCACTTTCAGATGCATTTGAGCATACGATCCTGCGACTTGAGGCATGCAAAGCGTGACTAACATATGTGTCAGAGTCACTCGAGCTGTACGGGTCATGCGAGCATATTGCGGGGAAAGGTTTCCGGGTCAACCCGAGTTAATTTTGGGTTTCTAGATTTAGCCAGATCCCAACCCGGGTCGGAAACTGAAACCCGAACCCGACTCGTTAAGCAAACGAGTTAACCCTAATCCAAAATTTTTCGGGTTGGGTCTGGGTCGGGTTTCAGGTCGTGTCAAATATTGACACCCCTAGGCGTGATCTAGTTAAAGTAAATGCCCAAAAACATCCCAACAAGCATTGCAAATCATGCAAGAATAATAGTGATTGATGTGTGACACTTATATCAATCTTGGAAGCAAACATATCAAAAAATAAAGGAACTTTAATGTATACAATCAACTATTCATGAGTGGTAGCATAAGACATCTAGCGATATGCTAGTGAGCAAAGAATGGAGTTACACAATGACTATAACAGCTTCCCTACTGTCAACACCAACTTGTAAGCAAACACATCAAACCTCTGCAAATAATGAAAAGGCAAAGTACGATGAATATGACGAATCTCTTTCAAGCATAAGTAAGAGGACTACGATGAACAAGGCGCACTATCCACAAACAAAAGTAACAAATCGACAATAAGTGTGACGACCAACAAACAACTATAGGACACTTGTCATGCATACAGTAGTCCACCTATGGATGACGACAAACAACATGCAATAAATGCTAGGGCATTCGCACAGTCAGCAGTAATTCAATATCTGGTAAATACATCAATTCCCTGCGGACAACGAGGACTGATACAGTTCACATACAAGAAGAGGGTTGATATACAACAAATGCAGACACCCATGAGCTGTTGCAGAAGAACCTCCATGTACACAATGTGCTATCTACAAGTAAATACAAAAAAATTGTGATAAATGCGAGCACTTACGAACTGCTATATGCGGTTTGTCAGTGCACGATAGCTCGTATGCAAGAAGCAGCGAGCGACCCATTACGCAATGCTACGCACTACTTACAAGAAATATTCTGGACACATTTCATGGACATGCAACAGCTGGCGACTCCTGAATACCTAGCGCTTGACCACAAGTAGCGTTAAATGAATCTTGCATTACATGACATCCTGCCAGCATAAGCAGCGGATGAATCGTAGTGCAATGCTACACATTGCTAAAGCACACTAGTGGATCCACAACATTTATACAAGCGGACAAAAGGCGTCAGAAGCACACAAATGGAAACCTGTGCATTTTTCAAATGATTATCATCTGCATAATTGAGCATATTTAAACATTGCAAAAATATCCCCTCATGCATTGAAATGTGCACTGATGCATTCATAACATGCATATGCATTTTGTAAATGTTCTTAAAGTTATGTAAAACATACACACATATTGTAGTATGTAGGGTATACTATGCAAGCATATCATTCAATATGCAAAATACGACATGCCGCGACGACGCGTTATATTGACACACGATCATATTGTGCATATATACGTCACAACATGCAAAGTGCTTTGCACAAACAAATTGTCCAATAAGTCAACGTGCATCATATGTTACGTTAGTGCCTTGAGCCACCACACAAATGCATTATGCAAATGCATGAACAATATATGAATGTATTATGTACACATGATTGTCATGCAAATAAATATGTAAATACACAAATATGCATACAAGTGGGAAGGTACATATGTGAACACGCAAACATATAAGTACTCGTGCAAATGTGCATATACACATGTATATATATCATACATACCCATTGCATATGTATGACTACCATACAAACACATTGTGCAAAATGCATTCAAAAGTATATTCCCGCATGGGCCTCGACGAGTATGATGTATGCACACATGTGACATCGGAGGATACTGCATGGGTCAATAAATAAACCTAACTTCGAGCCCGATCCTTATATGTGAATAGATAAGAGTCGAAATGGCTCGAACTGTCAAACAAATATACGGTCGCATCACCGACTGAGATATTTATTTTATACGTTAATACTAGGCCTTCAAGGTCTATTAAAAAAATCACTAATACAGACATAAATACAATGACATACTCGATCCTCTATCGAAAAGTAGACATAGTCAACAATGTATGACCAATAAAGCAAGATTACCCGTAATACCCCGATGATGACGTTGTTGATAGAAAATCTCAACCGAAGGGGACCCTAAACATTCAAAATGCCTCCAAATTTCCAGAAAATACATTCAATTGATCTTAACATATTCACGAACAATATAAATATTTAAGGTTGAAACAAAACACCTAAATACTTAAAGCAAAATACCCATTCACCCTCCGCAACAGTCTGTCGAGGTGTACAAGTTTGAAAGTCACTTCAGCTCACAAAAAGAAAATGTCTGGTTGAGAATATCACTATGATTCATTCTTAATTTATCTCTTGCCAGTAAGGACGTAGCACGTCCTCTAATTGGTGGTTTCGTCACCAAATGACACCACATGTAAATGGTTATGATCGAGATCCTCTGATCAGGTGATTTTGTCTCCAAATGACACAATTAAATTATGGTCATGGTGAGAGCCTGTATGTTTCCCAACGGCTTCAAATCCTTCAGTAATGAATCAATAAGTTATGATCGATAGGGCATAAAGCTCTATGTTAACTAAGTTGGATTTAAAATTTGTCATCTGAGACAGACATTTACCCCAAGTATCTAAGGTATTCTTAGACGAAGCAACTTATGGCTGGTGATAAGGTTCTTTATAGCAGGTTGGGTTGATTACCTCCTCTGATAAAGTAGACTAAGGACCATTATGGCCCGGGATGACAGAACTATGGGATCTTGATCAGTTCTATCATCATTCCCCTCACTATTCACTTTAAGTGCAAGGTGGTGAATTTTTTATTTTAAATATTAAATTTTGAAATACCTAAACATGCTGCTACAGTGCTATTATATGTCAGTTACCACGTATCTGTTTGATGACTAGCCTTAATCGAAAGTTTCCTCTCGCTACCGAGAGGGATAATTAACTATAGGGGCTTACGCCTATAGGAAACCTGAACTCCGATCATAAAGTTCTTGCAAAATGAGGAGAAATATCTGGGTGATGTCTTAGTTAAATTCTATTTTGTCTTCTGAAAATTTGCCTCAAAACCTACTCGTTAAAACTTCTCCTTTACGACACTAAAAAGAAAGGGGTCGTGGAGAGACTGGTGCGCGAATTTTCAAAGCCCACACTCCAGTTTTTATCTCTTGTAAGAATCAAAATAATTGCTTGAGGGATTAAAAACAAGATAAATATAGGTGTTAATAAGTTCATAGGCTAACTGTGGAGTAGAAAAAACAAGATCAATGGCTCAAGCTTTTTTTGAGGACTTGTCCTAAGTTCACAATGAGATGCTTTCTCATATAAAATGCGAAGAATTGCCACGATAGCTACTTTTAATTTTCTATTATTGTATTCTTCTCTGCACACAGTTTCTCTTTTTCTTTATATCATGCCTTTTCTCTCCCTGATTTTTTGTACTTAACTCTTCCTACATCTTTTTATGCATACTCATTCCATGATTGTAGGCTTTATGTTTACATAGAAAGGGCAATAGAGTTAGTGAAGTGATGATTAAACTAATAAAAGAACCACATCGGTTACCAGGATGAGTTGGATTGCCAAGCTAAAGAAATTATGTGTTTTGAGTTTTGGAAGTAATTTAATTTAATTAATAAATGAAGAAAGCAACGTGTACGAGAATTTTCAGATGAATCATAGACCAGCAAATCTTCCTTCTCTCTTTCTTTTTGTTCTCTTTTTGTTTATTATAGGAGGAAGATCTTGAGGTTAAAAATTATTTAAAATGACATGAGGTTATATTGGGATTTATGTACATAACTTAATCAATGATATTTGAGGGCTGGTGTTCAAGAGAAGCACATCATTTATCATTATGCAATGAAGAGATTGAATATGAGTTGTTGTATCTATCAAAGATTAATTCCTATAACACCTCATTATGTGCGACTCATCAGAGCTATCCACATGTTCGAAATTTTGATTTTTTGTTTTGGTTGGTTTGCATACCCTAGCCAGTTTGATTCAAAACATCACCGAAAAGATGTCGATCCAATATTAATACATAAATCAGTATTGCCTTGTAGAATGCCATCTAGTTGTAGTCCCAAATTGGTCGTATTGGAGAAGTCCTTCCGAATAGTCCAAAGGCTATAGACCTGTTTTCATGTCACCACATGATGGTTGGATCACCCTAGATTCATTCCTCAAACTATAGAGTATAGATTATTTTATCTTTATTTTTTATGCATTTGCAATTTTTGCCACTCAATCTGGTCGCTTAAGAAGCTCCACCTGGCTACTTCCTATGCGGAGTAACAATACCCAGAATATTCCTTGCAGCATCACAATTTTTCTCTACCATGGACGTCCATTGCTTTCAAGTATCAAATCACTCACTAGTCCTCCAGTCATGTAATGATTGTCACATGACACAGTGGACATAAACCATAATATAGAACCACTTGAAATTTTCTCTCACATTTGTTTTTTGTTTTTCCTCTTTCTCTTGGGTTCAGGGTTGTAAAGACTAAATATTCTCAACAAGCTTCTCATCACTTGGCTCAATTAGGGCTCGGTTCATGATTGTTTAATTAATCAATCAATTAACTTTTCTATATTAGATTGCTTTTGTTCATGAATGAATGATACTTATTTATGTTCGTTAAAATGTTTGTTTATGTAGTAGTTTATTCAGTTAAAATCTCATTTTTAAGTTGAACAGGTTGCTTATTAATAGGCTCAATAAAGCTTGTTTAGTTAACTAATAGACTATACAATAATGTTGGTTGTTAATAGGCTCGATAGACCTTATTTGGTTAGCTAACGAGCCGAGAAAAATCCAAGTTCAAACAATCATTATTTTAAAAAAAATGAGGTTGAATGCTTCTACAAATACTTGATTTGAGCTCGAGCTTAAGCTCAAATGTGGTTTTGGTAAAGAAGCTCAAGCTTGAGCAATCTTCTGCTCAGCTTAACTCAGTTCATTTGCTGCCCTACCTAGGCTTCTATTTCTCTCAACAACTTTATCTCCCTTGCCATCAGAAAGTAAGCTAGCTCAAATGTTGAGCCCTTCTTTCACTTTCATTAAGCCAATCCTACTCATGATCTTTTTTTATGAATCGGACAGGACTTGGACTCAATCTTGTTTATCATTTTCTTTGACGACTTGCCGCCCTTCTCCTTTTCTTCCTCCCTCTCTTTTAAGCTTATTTGCTAAGCATAGATCTGGTGTTCTCATCCATAATGGTTCCATTTGTATTCACCAAAGGCTAGTTGAAGCCCTTTTGTAATTTCTTTTTGACAGGGAATTCCTGTTTCAACTTCATGAACCCAAACCTTGTCATTTCAACATGATAACACTCATAGCTCATTGATACCATGCTTGATAAGATTTTTATTTCTCACCCCTAGTTTGTGTCCGATGTCTCTTGCTCATTATTTTTAATTTAGATGGATGATTGCATTGTGTTTACTTATAATCTTTAATTCAAATGTAGTTATCTGAACGGGCCTATTAGTCTGCTACCAGTTATTTGCCTATATATAAACATACCGTGAATATCATGGTCATCATGCAAATTGGAATTCCGATTTTCCGATAGCTATTGTTTACTATTCTTCTCGTCTGTTGTTGAATTGCATATTGATGTAGTTTACCTCTTGAGTTTTATTTTCCTATGAGCACGTAGAATGTGACTTGATTCTTTTTTTTTGGAACTTTCTGCATTGGTGCAATGTTTCAAAGAAAACTCTATCACAATAGGTGCAACAGTATTTTCAGATGAACTCAATTAAGATGAAACATAGGCGGTGAAGTGAGTTGAAGCAGAAAAGAGCCAAATTTTGGTTGAATAATGTCAAAACCAATTGATTTGCACCCCTCAGTGCCCTTCTCACTAGCTAACATTGAGATTCTCCGTGGGATTATAGCTGGCATTGCCATTAGAATAACTAGAAACAATTAGGTTGCTTGTATCTGAGTTTTGATTTAGTTTATTAATTGTTTGTCAGCCTATATCAACTTTAACCTTTCTCATCTGAGATTGGCTCAGGAAAAGTTTTAGCAGCTTTCATGCATGAAAAATATCTATTATTCTTATGTAATGTACTAGGAAAAATGCTAGTTGTTTCTAATTGGTATGGCGATTTGCTATCTAATTCTGTTTTTGTTCTACTTTTAAAGGATTCCTATGCTTATGGATTTTTGTTTCCAATTTGAAATCCTTCTTCCCTCGTTGTTATTGTCATCAATAAAATTTTTGTACTAGTAACTGGAATGCAATGTGAAGATTACTTGACAAATATCACTAATAATGTTGGAAGTTATCATTAAATGGCTAAGTATTTAGCTTATGTGTTGAAAACTTGGAAGGTAAATCATTTCCAGCCAATTTGATCAGTGGTCATTCTAGTTGTTGTTTATGTTCCATTACATTTTAAGATCCTTCAAAATACCTCAAATCTCCAATTATTGTTGATGCACTTTCTTGGTACTTATGCTGAATTAAATGACATGCTAATGCAGATTGTATTCCTGTATTTATGCAAAATAAAGGTGCAAGTTTAGACCACTTTTCTGAACAAGGATTTTCCAAAAATACTAATAGCGAAATTATAGGAAAAACTGATTTTGATGGAAAGTCTTTTGATTGGAAGCCTTCTGAACTAGAAGCTAATGATGGCTATGACTGGGGGAATTTTGATGGTGACTATAAGGAATCTGAATCTCTTGGAGCTGGCGGTGAGAATGATAACATTTCCGATGATATTCAGCTTGTTTCTGGTCATGAGGATGAATTTGAAACATTTGACTTGAGAATTATACATCGCAAAAACAGGTTAAGAACCCATAATATATTTTTACAATGTGATTAAAATTTTGGTTATGGTGGTTCTAATGTGTTATGCATTTATTGCAGAACCGGCTTTGAAGAAAATAAGGATTTTCAAATTGTATTAAACTCAGTTGTAGCTGGTAGATATTATCTTACCGAGTATCTTGGTTCTGCTGCATTCAGCAAGGTTGTTCAGGCACATGATCTGCACACAGGAACTGATGTGTGCCTTAAAATCATAAAGAATGACAAAGAGTTTTTTGATCAGAGCTTGGATGAAATCAAGCTTCTCAAGTATGTTAATAAAAATGATCCCGCTGATCAGCGCCATTTATTACGTCTGTATGACTACTTTTACTACAAGGTATGCAATTGTTCGAAGTGAGGAGTTTTTCATATGCTTTTAATGATTTCTCGCATTTCTTTATTTTGGCATGCTTTATGTGATTGTGTGTAGGAGCGTTGTTAGGTATAGTTGCGGCTGTATTATTATTTTTTAATTGTTGGTTATTTTACTTGAAGCTTTGGGTCTTCCTAGTTTTGATTGTGGTTGAATCCTCAGAAAAATGACTAGGCGGTTAAAATAGAGAAGTCTCTTAGAATATAAAAGGTAAATTTTATAAAACTATAGTTAGCCCAACTATATTGTATTGATTTGAGTGTTGAACAATAAAGAAACCGTTGATAAATAAGTTAAGTATGACAAAAATGAGTATGTTAAGATGAATGCATGATAAAATTAAGTATTGATTGATAAATGATAAAATTAAGTATTGATTGATAAATTATTAAATTAGAGGGATGATAGAAATAGTATCTATTGAAGTTAAGATAGTGAAGAATTAATTTGGCTGGTTTGGCAATTTTCAATTAATTAACATTGTCGTTGCCAGGTCCCAAGTCCTGGAAGAGAAAAGTAGAGGGTTGCATTAGGTAGTCGAGAGTCAACGTAAAACTTGTCGAATAATCATGTCATGAATCCTTTAAAAAAATGTGTTAATGCTAGGGCGTCCCCTGGAAGCGACGCGCTGTATGACCTGAATACAGTGACAAGTGTGCAAGGGCCGCTGCACTGGCGCCCGGGTGCAGTGTTAAATAGGCAAGGATTCTCACATCAAGGAAGGATGTGGGCAAAAAAGCTAGTCCATGAAACTAAAATTAGGATAGGAACTTGGAATATAGGCTCCCTTACAAGAAAATTAATGGAATTAATAGATATTATGATTCATAGGAAGATAAATATTATGTGCATTCAAGAAACTAAATGGGTTGGAGAGAAAGCTAAGGAGATTAATAGTTTAGGATATAAACTATGGTTTTCGGTAGTAGTCGTACTAGAAATGGTGTAGGTGTGATTATAGATAAGAGTTTGAAGGATAATGTTATAAAAATTAACAGAATTGAAGATAAAATTATGACTTTAAAGATTGTTGTTGATGCTAAGATTGTTAATATTATAAGTGCTTATGCTCCTCAAGTAGGTTTGTATATGAGTTCAAAATTAAAATTTTGGAATGACTTAGAAGAATTAATACAAAATATACCTCTTGAAGAAAAAGTTTTTATTGGAGGAGATTTAAATGGACATGTTGGTAGAGAGGTAGATGATTTTAAAAACATCCATGGTGGCCATGGGTTTGAAACGATAAATGAAGGTGGTAAGACTATATTAGATTTTTCTTTAGCTTATAATTTCTTAATAGCTAATACCTTATTTAAAAAAAGAGACGAGCATCTTATTACTTATAAAAATTGATATAGTAAAATGCAGATTGATTATTTTCTTATAAGAAAATTAGATCGTTTAGATTGCAAAGATTGTAAAGTTATTTCGAGTGAAAATTTATGTACCCAACATCGATTATTAGTTTTGGACTTTAAAATAAAGGAACAAAAAAATAAAAAATAAAGTAAAACAATTTTCTAGAATTAGATGGGGGCATTTAAAAAATATTAATAAAATTATTTTTATGAGTAAGATTTTAGATCTTAAGATTCTGTCTGCGCATGAGGATGCCAATATTATGTGGGAAAAAGTGGCCTGTGATATTAAGAATATTGCAAAAGATGTGCTTGAAGTTTCAAAGGAAAAATCTCCTAATAGTAAAAATAGTTGGTGGTGGAATCCAAATGTGCAAGAAAAGATAAAAAATAAGAATATTTGTTATAAAAATTGGTTTAGATGTAAAAATTCTGATAATTGGAAAAGATATAAAGAGGCTCGTAAGGAATCTAAGAAAACTATTTGCGATGCAAAGAGTTTAGCTTTTAATTATTTACATAATAGATTAAATACTAAGGAGGGAGAAAGATATATGTATAAGTTAGCCAAATAAAGAGATAAGAGTAGTAAATATTTAGTTCAAGTGAAGTGTATGAAGGATGAAGATCAAAAAATACTTTTCTTAGAAGATGATATTCAACAAAGGTGGATGAGGTATTTTGCTAAACTTTTTAATGAAGAATGTGAAAATATGATTGACTTTAGTGACTTTATCACCCTAAATGAAAATAAAGATTTTTGTTTTTATCGGCGTACAAGTAAAACCGAAGTTAGAGATGCTTTAAAGAAAATGAAGTGTGGAAAAGCTGTTGGGCCTGATGATTCCAATAGAGATGTGGAAATGCTTAGGAGGTGAATGAATTTCTTGGCTTACTAAACTTTTTAATACTATTTTGAAGACTAAAAAGATGCCAGATGAGTGGAGAATGAGTGTGTTAATTCCTATTTTTAAGAATAAAGGTGATGCACAAGAGTGTGCGAATTATAGAGGAATTAAGTTAATGTGTCATACTTTAAAACTATGGGAGCGAGTTATGGAGCATAGGTTGAGGCGTGATACTAATGTTTCTCAAAATCAATTTGGATTCATGCTGGGTAGGTCTACTATGGAAGCCATACATTTATTGAGAGGTTTGATGGAGAAATTTAGAGAGAATAAGGAGGATATATATATATGATATTTATTGATTTAGAGAAAGCATATGAAAAAGTTCCAAGAGAAGTGCTATGGAGAGTTCTTGAAAAGAAAGGAGTTAATAATGCTTATATTCAAATCATTAAAGATATGTATGCATGAGCTATTACTTGTGTTCAAACACAAAATGGTTTGACCAAGTAATTTCCTATTTCGGTTGGATTACATCAAGGATCAGCCTTAAGTCCATATCTTTTTGCTTTAGTCATGGATGTTCTCACTAGACATTTGCAAGAGGATGTACCTTAGTGCATGCTTTTTTGCTGATGATATTCTTCTTGTTGATAAGACTAGAGAGGGAGTTGAAGGTAAACTTGAATTATGGAGGTCAACTTTAGAGTCTAAAGGTTTTCGCTTGAGTAGATCTAAAACTGAATATATGGAGTGTAATTTTAGTGGAAATAGACCTAGTGAGCGGATTGTGACTTTGGGCGATCAAACCATTAATAAGAGTACAAGTTTTAGATATCTTGGATATATTGTTCAGAGTGATGGTGAAATTGATGGGGTTATTATCAGCAGAATTCAAGTTGGATGGTTGAAGTGGAGGAATGCATTGGGCTTATTGTGCTATAGAAAAGTCCCCCTCAAACTTAAGGGAAAATTCTATAAGATGGTGGTGAGACCTGCAATGCTTTATGGTGCCGAATGTTGGCCATTAAAAGAGAAGCATAATACTAAGTTAAGTGTTGCAGAGATGAGGATGCTTAGGTGGATGAGTGGCTTGACCCTTAGAGATAGGATACGAAATGAGCATATACGTGAAAAGGTTGGAGTAGCTCCAGTAAAAGATAAGTTTAGAGAGAGTTGCCTTAGATGGTTTGGTCACATTAAACGGAGGCATTCCGATGACCCAGTTAGGAAAGTTGAGGTATTAGATTTGGCTTATGTTAAGAAAGGTAGGGGTAGACCTAAAAAGACTTGTTTAGAAATGTGGGCTCCGAAAATTCGGCCCCGGCCTCCGCTCGCTTTTCTTATTCGGCGAGGGAGTTTTAACTGAATAAGTTCCGAGGTAAATTTTGGAAGGCAGATGGGTTTGTAGATAAGACACTACCCAGAGATTTCGCCCTCATTTGGTGAGGACTTTATGATCTGAGTTCTGGTTTCCTATAGGCGCAAGCCCCTATAGTTAATTACCCCTCCCGATCACGAGAGAGAACTTTCGATTAAGGCTAGTCGTCAATCAGATACGTATAGAATACGTGTTATCTGGCATATAGTAGCAGCAAGGGTATTGAATTTGGAAAGATTTGGAATTTGGGTTGGATTTGGGAATTTGGAAAGGTTTGAAAAGTTTGATATTTAAAACTTGAAATTTCACCATCTAGCACTTAAAGCAGATGGTGGGGGAATGGATGATGGGCCCGATCAAGATCCCATGGTTCCGTCGTCCCGGGCCATCGTGGTCCCTGGTCTACTTAGTCAGAGGAGGTAGTCGACCCAACCTGACAGAAGGATCCTTGTCGGCAGCCATGGGTTGCTTCGTCCAAGGGGACCTTGTAGACCGGGGTTGGATGTTTGTCTAAGGGGACAAATTTGAATCCACCTTAGCTAACAGAGGGCTTTGTGCCCTATCGATCATATCCTATTGATTCATATCTCAAGGATTTAACGCCACTAAGGAACGTATTAGCTCTAGCCATAACCGGTATCTGTGGTGCCATTTGGCGGCAAAACCACTCGGTTCAGAGGGCCCCGGGTCATAACCGTTTACCTGCAGTGCCATTTGGCGGCGAAACTGCCGGTTAGAGGACACGTACCACGTCCTTACTGGCAAGAGATTGTTTGAGAATGGATCCTAGTGATATTTTCGACCAGGCATTTGGCTCTTTTGTGAGCTGAAGTAGTTTTTGATTTGTCCGCCTCGACAAACTGTTGCGGAGGGCGGATGGATTTTGCTTTAAGTGTTTGATGGATTTATTTCATTTTAAATATTTTTGGAGATTTTGGGATTTTTGGGGATTTTTGGTGGAGTTTTGAGTTTTTGAGTGGACTTGTGGGAGGCATTTAAAAATATTTGTGAACCCCTCCGGTTGAGATAACCAGTCAGTACGGCCATCATCGGGGTATTCGGGGTTATTTCTCTTTATGGATTGAACCTTGTCACTCTGTCGGGCTGTCGACAGAGGATCGGGTTTCTTATAGGCTTTGAGCCTTTGAAAGTGAATTCTTTTGATTTTAGGCATTGAAGGCCTAATATGAATGTATTAAAATAAATATTCTGGTTGCCACGGCCACATATTTATTTGTTGGTTCGAACCCTGTCGACTCCTATTAATCCGTATAGGAGGATCGGGTTCGAACCTGAATTCACTTGTCAACCCGCGCAGCATCCCTAGACGTCACGTGTGTACCAATAACACGCTCGCCGGGGCACATGCGGGTTGAGAATATATTTCCCCCTTTAGTGTACCTATGTGTATACAATTTATAGTGCACGTGCAGGGGGTATTCTTGGAATAGACGCCTTCTGTCTGCTTGTACGAATGTTGCAGATCCGGTGGCGTGTCGTAGCAGCTTCTGAATAGAGTGGTTCGCTGCTTCGTACAGGTAGACTGTCGTGCACTATTTGTTGATTTTCGTAGGCGGGTCATAGTGCACTAACGAGCCTCCTGTTTTATGTTGTAGGAGCTTGTAGATAGCTGTTGTCCTTTGGTATTTTGCTTGTGGTTGATATACTGAGAGTGTAACCGGTCTTCCCCAAAATATCATAAATATTTACATTTGATTTGTGACGTATCATCCAGTGTTTGCTTATGGATAACAAGTGGTACATGTAACCGGTCTTCTATAGTGGCCCGTAGATGCTTGCATCTGTTATATTTCGTACAATGTTCACTTGTAAATGTGATATAGTGCATATGATGAATCTCCTCCGACCTCATAAATATTTGCACTTTGTCATATACTATCAACTCTTGCTTATAAAGAGCTAGTATATTTGCTTAACATTGGTTTATTGTTGATCGCTTTACATGTACTAGCCACTCACTTGCCAAATTCACTTATGTGACAATTTCCTTGTGCTTATAGGAGACCGGTATATTTGCTTGCATGACAAATTCCTCCACTTGCATGGGGGATGTTACAATCATTTCATTCTCTTTATAGATTATTCAAGCCTCCTAAAAGTTCTTGCAAGCTCTCTTACTTATGTTCACATAGTTCAAATCTTATCCATTTGATACTCAAATCAATACTCAAATTCAAATCAAGTTTGATTTGAGTTTCCTTTCATTCAACCATATTAGGTACATTGTTATTTGCACTCAAGCAAAGCTCACTTGAGTTTGTTACAGATTTGAGTTTGATGTCAAAGTTCTCGTGATCTATCCAAGTCTTTGCTTGAGTTCAACTACTCGAGTCAAGCTTCAATGAAATTCTCTTGGTTGAGCTCTGATTCAAGTCCTCCTTTACAAATCCCCATGATTATTCAAATCATGATCAAATGAGGTTCAAATGTTCAAGTGTAGGTACAAGTCATATGTCCCTATTGTCTTTGCAAAGTTCAAGTCCAAACTCAAAATGAGTTCAATCAAGTTCTCTTGTTTCAAGTCCAAGCTTATATTCATTTTACTTGGGTTCAATTCTTTATTAAGTCATTTAAATTTGTTCAAGAGTCCAAGTACAAGTCATCCGTCGTTCTTGCATGTTATTCGAGTGCAATCAAGTTCAAGTATAGCATTGTTCTTTTGATTTGAGTTCTGAGCAAAGTCCCAAGTCCTTGATTGTCCAATGTATCCAAATTTTGAGTTCAAAAAGGTCCGAGTGTAGCAACATTTCACCCGAAATTTCGGCAGCCTTCCGGCGTCTCCCCCGTTAAGGGAAAACTACGGAAAACTGGGCCTATCCCACCACGCTAAGAAAAGCGTGTATGGTAGATGTCCTCTTTCGAGGACACCGCGGCCGTGTATATTTGATCCCCCACCACGCTAAGAAAAGCGTGTATGGGTATTTTGAAAACATTTTGCAAGAAAATCATTTTTTTTATAGTATTTTGTAAGAAAGCAGTTATTTCCCCGCGAGCGGGTACTTATGGGTATCCCCGCTTCGTCGTGCGTATCGCACCGGGATCCCTTCCCACCACGCTAAGAAAAGCGTGTATAGGCGGGGTTTCCAAGGCGATACGAACATCAAAGAGGGATTTCAAGTGATCACCCGATTCGTTGAGAGCACCGCGACTAACTTCCTCCCACCACGCTAAGAAAAGCGTGTATAGGTGGTCGTTTCGTCTCGTCGCAAACATCGAAAATGGTTCTCGGAGTTTTAGGGTTAGAGAGTTATATCTTAGCGGGGTCGACGACGTTGGTGTGAGGATCGAGAGAAGGGAGAGAAGTGTTTTTTTTTTGTAGTCATAATTAATTATGGTCAATCATTAATTAATTATAATTAATAATGATCAATTATAATTAATAGTAATTAATTTTAGGTAATTAATTAACTAATTATAATTAATTAATAATAAGTAATTATAATTAGAAAATAATTAACTTTAAATAATTACTCATGATTACTTTTATTATAATTAATGATTAATTAAGACTAATTAATTAATTATGATTAATTGATTATAATTATAATAACTAATAATTAATTATAATTAATAATTATAACTAATTAAAAGTTAATTATAATTAGTAATTAATTAATAATAAATAATTAGTTATAATTAACAATTAATTATAAAAAAAAACAAAATAATTAATTATGATTAGTTAAACTTAATTAAATTAAAAAAAAAAATAACGGCTATAAGAAAATCTCCCTTCCTCCTCTCTTTGTTTCGGCACAGTTACGGGATCTGGCCGAAAAGCACGTGAAAGGGAGCAAGTTACCTTCAGAGCAAGTGAGCTCTTGCTCTTGCTTCCGATCCTAATGTTATAACTTCCGATCCGATAGGAAATATCGTCAAATGAGCGAAGTCGGATGACAACGGAGGAGGCGGGATCAGGAAGAATTCGGCAAGATGTGGAGGTAGGTCGGTTTCCTCCTCCTCTCTCTCCCTTTCTCTCGGCCGATGGGTATGAGGGGATCGGAAGGTTGGAGCGGCTCGGGATCGTGGGTGTCAGTGTCGGGCAGAGGAGAAGGTTGGAGGTCGGGAGCTTGGAGTCGGAGAAGCGTCTGGTTTGTTGTGTGGAGTCGAACAGAGGAGAGGGTGGTCGGGATTTAGTCGGAGCAGTGGTCGATCGCTGGTGTGGAGGTAGCGACGGGAGCAAGGGTTTGGTCGTGGAAGTCGTGGGAGAGGAAGTGTCGTGTGTGGAGAGCAGCGAACGGGAGAGGAGCTCGGCTTCTATTTAACGACGCGAACGAGGCGACGATCGAGGAGCTGCTGCGGGATTTGCGGGAAGAGATCGCGAGCGGCGCCGAATCGGCGCAATTTGCGGCAGAGTTCGTGGATCCAATGGGTAAGGGCAGGTATGTACGTTGGGTTTCTTCGTTCCTCTCTCTTTTTTGTATAACACGAAGGTCAACAAGAAAATGTTAGAAATGATATTTCTTTATTAGATTTAGATGAGAATTTGACTTTTAACCGGACACAATGACGAAAAGGATTCATGTAGCCGACCCCACGTAGTGGGACAAAGGCTTCATGTTGTTGTTGGCAATTTTCAATTAAAGGTATCAGATGCATCAATAAAATGTGTGGATAAAATTGATGTCGGAAGGATTAAGAAGAAAAATTGGAAGAATGAAGGTAACTTGGAAAAAAATTGCGCATTCAGTTTAGCACCTCATGCTTAATAAAGACCATTGGATAAATAAAATTCATAAAATCAACCGTTAATGGTTGGGATAAGGTTGATGATGTTGTTGTTGGTAATCCTTAACACTAGGTTTTGAAGAGTAACTTGTCCCTTCTTTTGCTTAATAAATGTCCAATAAAAAACTATGAAGTCTCGTGCTAGATATGGGTTATTACGTTGAAAGATAAAGAAATTTGTCGCAAGTTATGTAATATGTTTTAGGGTTTACCGGTTTAGTGTTTTTAATGCAAAACTGATATGAGAGGTATTATTAAAATCATGTAATACATGCACAAAGTTGTGCAGTCTACAAACTAATAATTTTAACAATTACTTGTTACTTGTGATTGTAAAAAAGAACTATAAGGACTTCATTGCAGATGATAGTTTAATAGTTTTCTTCTAGAAGCAATGTGTAGTAATTTGGAACCATGAAAAATCATGCAAAATACTTTTTTGACGCCCCTGCAAGAAATAGAAGTACTGAGAGTGGGGAGATGTTCATAAAAACGCTGGGGTGTTGATATTTTTATGAACTTCTTTAGCATGCTCTCATTTACATCAGAGATTATTCATTATAAAGTATCAAACTTTGTTGTTGTTGTTTTTTAATTTGTGGTATTAAAATGGGATTAATCAATGACTTTAATTTCCTGAACTATGAGGTTTTTAATTTTCTCCACTCGTTGATTTCCTCTCTCTCTCTCTCTCTCTATTCCTTCCTTGCTCCCTCTTTCTCTATCACACAGACACATGCACACGTACAAAATATGCAAGTCAGGATGAAAACCTAGCATGCTAACTCTTGAGCCTAATAATCTTTGACATACTTTCCTTCTTGGAATTGTATCTTCTGTTTGGTTATCATTTCAGCTCAATGTCTTGTGTTTAGAATGAAAGGTATAGTTTACTTTACGTGGGTATTTGTGATCAGGTTGGTAATGTGTATATAGTATGGTTATCTTTCTATATAAATTCAAGCTATTTGTCAACCATTTTTATTTTCAAATCTAGAATTCACTTGAGGCGGGTCGAGGAGTAGCATTTAGATTAACTCTATTGTGATATGGAGGTTATATGTTCAAATCATGTAATAGCCTTTTTGCAATTTATTGTATTGCTGCCCTTATTTACCTTTTTTTAGTTTCCTGCATTGATAGGAGCTTCATGTATTTGGTATGTCCTTTTTATTTCTAAACTTTTTAAGTACTTTCGCCATTTCCATCATAAATAACAATTTGCATTTGATCTAACCCACATTACAAAATAGTAACTTTTGTAAAATTCTTGCAGGAACATCTTTTTATTGTGTGTGAGTTGCTTCGAGCAAATCTTTTTGAATTCCAAAAATTTAATCAGGATTCAGGCGGGGATATTTATTTCACATTACGCAGGATACAGGTAATTTTTTTAGTAATTTAAAAAATGTTATAAGTTGGCTTAAATTTGTTCAATTTTGAGAAATCTATATAGGAGACCAACAAGTCTTTCATTATGGAGAGTTTTGCCACAAGTGAGCTCTCATATTTATAAATATTTGTGTTTCAATTTCAAAATACTATTATTCTTAGGAAGAAATTAACAGAGAAGTAAATCTAAATGAATATTTCTAGATGATTGAATTATGTTCTAGTATTGCATGTTCTATTTAGAATGATGACAGTCATTAGTAGAAAGTGTTGAGCTGAAAAAATGTAATAATAAGAAAAGAAAAACATAGCTCTAATTCACGTTGTGCCTACACATTTGTTGCTCGGACCACACATTTGTTGCTCGGACCACACGCTACTCACAATCCCTTGCTACACGTTAGCACGATCTATTTGGAACCCCTATCCTCCTAAACCTATGATTTGCTCACCCTTTCTAGTCTCTACTTGCTATAGTGCCATCACTTTTCCTTCATTGTCTAGCGCACTCCTGCACATCTTTGACTCCCATACCCCTCCTATATTGGGGAAATTATTGGGTTCGGACACCGGACATAGCTTACGTTTGGAACTTCACAGTACTGAGCTTGGTATTGTGAAGTACTGAGTACCGAGCTCAGTACCAAGTAGGAGGTGATGTGGCGCATTTTCATTGGCTCCGGATGTCGTCCGGTGTCCGAACCTAATAATTTCCCCCTATGTTGGCCCCTTGTTCCTCTAATGCTCGTGAAGAAAAGCCCTATGACATGTGTCTCTCTCTCCTCCACTGTAATTAATCTGTTGTGGAGCTCTTGTTTCCCTTAATCTCTCATGCTATTGATGTCTCTTCCCACCTCTCTGTTTATCTTCCCCATCATCAACTTTATGTGCTCACAAAGGTTGGTTATATAATACATATTGATTATAAGATTACTTGTTATGTTTGAGACACTGATTTTTATAAATGGAAAACTCAGTTATGTTATTATGTAGAACATACCAAGCTTGTTAAATATATTTTTACTTTGAAAGATGTGCAAATTAATCAAGACATTATCAAAGGCAATTAAAGATTAAAGCACCATTATGGACCTCATTAAAAGCTATAAATAATAGCTATATACTAATTATATGTTGGCACATGGATAATCTTACTACAACATTGAAATGTGATCTGACATGTAAACGCTTTCAAATCATCCTAATCTACATTGAGGTTCCTAATTTATCATAAAAAAACTTCATACTTGTTTTCAAGATTATGCTGTCAACCCAATTGATTAGGAAAATATGCCAAGCCCTTGAGATTAGTCTTATTTATTCCCTTTTTATCCAAGGTCTCTAGCAAGTCATTGCTTTAATATGCACACTAAAATGTCTTATATTGCATACCAAAATTAAATCAACTTAATGATACAGCGGAAGCTGCAACAACCCGCAAGGGGCAGACCCAGGAAACCCTGGACCGGCCAGTCCTACAATTTCCAGCCCAGGAGGAGGACGGCAGATAGGGAGTGGAAGTCAACTGAGGGTGTAGGGCCCAGCAAGGAGTTAATTTTATATGTTAGGAGAGGATCAATTAGGAAAGGATTTCCTAATTGAAATTCAAATAGGAGAGGGAAATACATTAGGAAAGATGGCTGATTTAGGAGGGAATAGAAGAGCTTATTTAAGTCTAAGATTAGATTTTATTTTCTTTTTGCATAATTTTGTGAGTTTGTGCCGTCTACTGTTTTTGTGAGGGATCCTAGCGGCATCTAGGGTTTGGGAGAGAAGGTCCTCCTCTCGAAAGAGGAACATTGTATCTTGCTTATTTATATTTCGTTTCTTTCTCAATAAAAATATATGGTTTGTTAAATATATCGGTTATTTCGCCTTTAGAGTGAGGTTGCAAGACCCATTGACACCGAAAAAATGAACAGCTGAATTTGCTTTTAACCCTAGTTCTATTGCCAAACATATTACTAGACTATCTAAACAAAAGGTTCAGTGCTAAAAATAATACTAACTTACTGATATTACAGTGCTGAGAAACACAACAAATTTACAAGAAACAGAGGAAAGCCACACAAATAACAAGGAAAATTAATACGAGCAGCAAGAGAAAGCTAAAGGCTAACAAAAGCAACAAACACCGTAATTCCTACAAAGCTGCTTTATATCAGAATGAATAAATCGTTAAATTAAAACCTTAGTCTACAATGACTGCTAGCTATTCAGTTATTAGACTGGTTAGATGTAGAAAATTAGAACTTATCTAAGAATTTTGATAGATCGGAAGTCTTGCTTTCTTCCAAGAATCCTAGAAACTTGTCAGCACCCAATAGGACTTCAATGGTACCACAATCTCCTTCTTGCTTCAAGAAATCAGCCCTTATATATAAATTCATAAGACACCAAAAAAGAAACATTGGCCAGATCCTTGTATAAGGCATTTCAACGAACAATATTAGAAGGAAATACAGAACCTGATGGAAATTAGTCAGAAGGTAGTTATTTGTTTCTTGAATTTGCAGGACTTTTTTGCTTGTGCGATAGTCACAAGGTTCAGTCCATGAATCAGTTGGACCAACACTTGGACTCAAGGAGCCGTGGCTCATCCCACAGTGAGGCCAGCCAATAAGGCTAGTGGGAGTTAGAAAGTTGATTGATTCTTACTTTGCTGCAAGGAAGAAGCCAGGAATTCAGGTTCTTGAAAATCTGGTTGGCTGGAAATGGCCAGACTGTGACCTGACCGGTGGTTCCAAGGTCGGAAAGGGCTGATGCCTGCGTGGAAGCTGCTGCTGTTTGTCCACAGAGCCGAATGCTCAGACGGAGGCTGAGAATCTTTTAGCTGCTCATTGTTTAAATTTATCTCCTCACTACAAAGATACGAATACAGAGTGTCCAGGCTAATAGAACCTTGAGTTGTGCGGATTGCAGATTTAAAAGGATTGTAAATAGAAGGCAGTCCATTTAAAGTGTGAAGAATAATATCTTCAACGTCTATGTGTCCACCTGAAGCCACAATATTATCAACTATGGCTTTGATCTGAGCCAAATATTGTGTCATTGTAGATTCCTTCATCTGTATATTGTGCAGTTGATTTTTAAGTTGAATCACACGCGAGCGATTCGTTGGCTGAAGGCGATTTTCCAACATCACCCAGATCTCATGAGCGGTAGAAAGAGACAATATATAAGGCAATACAGAGGTAGAAATGGTGGACATCAATGTAGAAACAAGATTTTGATCTACCATTTTCCAGATCCACAGATCCTGGGAATCGGACTCCACCGGAGGAGCAACAGCTCCAGTGAGGTAACCCTCAAAACCATTTGCCGAAAACAACTTGAATACTTGCAGACGCCAAATAGGATAGTTTTCATTAGTGAGAGAAGTAGAAACAATTCTTCAGATTGCTCATCAGAAACTTCAACGAAGAAGGGATAGTGATCTCCGACATAACAGCAGAGAGAGAAGACGCCGACGCCGAAGCAGACATAGCGGAAGAAGTTGATTCAGGATTCGCCATTGTTGGCTCACTGAATCTTTAGCTCTGATACCATGTAAACATCCTGCATTAAAACATTAGAAAGCAAAAACAGAGAAGAGAAGTTGAAGCTTCAGAATGATCTCCAGGTTTTTCATTAACCCTCGCTTTACAAAGCTACAGTATATAAAGTATATTCTGGGGAGCAAATCCTGAGTTAGCCGCTAATGGCAGTAAGCCAGGCAGACAGAGCACAGAGGTAGTGCTCACACTACCGTGCTCAAGTATTAGAAACCGGATAAGCTATCATTATCTGCAGATATACTCTAACAGATGGAGTGTTTCTGCCGTGATCAAAGAACCACTATAGGTCAACAACATCTATGAATAATGCATGAATATCAATTATGTATGGTGCTTTTACAATCATTTTTTTGTATTGAGAAGCATGCAAACAAACATAAGGCTCTTAAATAACCCTAAACTTATATGACGGTTTCAACAAACCTCAAAATAACCTCTTTAGGTTTTTCTTCAAACTTATAATGTCAAACCAGTTGATCGAGTAAATAGGTTAAAGGCCAAAGTTAATGCGATTGACTCCTGGTTGATCCAAGGGTATTTATGAGTTATCGCTTTTATGCTTGTTAAAATATGCGCTACATCAACTACTAAAATCAAACCAAACTAACTAAACGAGTCACCTTGCCTGCATAATGAGGTTGTAAAACCCACCATGTTGGTCACTTTGCATGTAGGGGTGATAAGATCCGCTATTGGGCAACTCATAAGTAGAGTTATAAGCCCCAAACTTTAAATCATGTTAATTCCTAATATTAAACATAAATCAAGAATTCAAATGACAAATATTGAGTTTTTCTCATCATCGAGGTTACATTAATGAGTTTCCCAATGAATATAAGCCCCAACTCAATTAATTGGTTGACACAAAGCCAACAAGGTCATTAAATTAAACAAACTTAATCAAGTCATTTTATTTATAGGGTAAGTCCATAAGACTTATTACTAGGCTTTCCTCATTCTTAAGATTGTAAGTCCTGCTTAATAGCCTTTTAATGAATATATAAGCCATATTTCAATTTTCAATTAATTTGGGTCTACACAAAGGCAAAATACCTTTTAAATCAAATATGAGCCTTTTAACAGATGTTAAATCTAACACAAACTAAACTTAAGCCACCCTTAATGTTAGCAAGCCCATCAATTAAAATCAAATCCACCAATCATTTAAAAATGCTACATACTTTGTGCCTCTAAACTATTTAGTTTAAATTGGTGCAACCAACTCTTTTTCAATAAAACCAATCGACATCAATCTCGCAAGAATGTTATTGGCACGCATTTTAATTTATCTTTATTGGGATTCATGAGAGACCATCCACGATTGCTAATCTGGTTTCCTAGATGTTATACCCGTTTGGTGTTGGTAGATTCTATTGGTATAATTGAAGGGATAATAGGATCTTTATCGTCTCTACTTGACCCTTAATAATTTCTCCCTGAATTAATTCGAAGAAAGTATTATATGTGACCCTTAAAGTAAGCCTAAGCATCCTTCATAATCTAGAATGCTCTTCCGCGAGGCAGATGGATTGTTAACTGTGGACTTGCGTATTTTCGAACTCTTTTTAATTTTGAATCTACGAGCATATCCTAATTATGAACCATAAGTTTTATTTCTGTTCACTGAGCATACAAGCATCATAAATATCATCTGAAGTTGCTTTTCCTTGAAAGAAGAAAAGGTGCTCTTTCTTTCATTTAAATTTGAATTTATGACGTTTTAAACTATACGTTCATGTTTTACTCAACGATCTAAGCAGGAAAATGCTACAAAATAGCAAACATGACAATTGGAAAAAACTCTTTATTCTCAGGCCATAACTCGGCAGTGTCTTGAGGCTTTGGAGTTCCTGCATCATTTGAAAATAATCCATTGTGATCTGAAGCCTGAGAATATTCTCATTAAGAGCTACAGCAGGTGTGAAGTGAAGGTTATTGATCTTGGAAGTAGTTGCTTCCTGACAGACAACTTATGTTTATATGTGCAATCTCGTTCTTATAGAGCTCCAGAAGTTATTCTTGGTCTGCCCTATGATGAAAAAATTGATATGTGGTCTCTTGGTTGTATCTTAGCCGAGCTCTACACTGGTGATGTATGCTCTCTCTCTTAAAGGATATATATATATATATATATATATATATATATATATATATATATATATATATATATATATATATATATATATATAATCAAATTAATCATATTGTTTTTTCATCTTAATATATATTTTTAAGCTGGTAGTTTCAATAGCTCTTTTGTTGGGTTTTTGGTTTAAATATCTGTAACCATCCAACAAAATATTTGCATGTATCTTTCCTTGCAATTAATCATTGAACTGACATGGTTTAGGCCGATTTATGATACATTTGTCATGATATCTAAGGCTCTTATGATATTGTTGTCTCAAAATTGAAGAAAATATTACTGATCGAAATTTTTAGATGACATTCTGAAAGCTCTTTCCTCTTCAATCTCCTGAAAATAAAGAAAAAGAAGAGAGAGAAAACAAAAACTCAAGTTCCCGAAAGTAAATCATGTATTCTGAATGTAGAAAATACAAATGTATAACTTATGTTTAAATGTTTACTTTAGATTTGATAATGCATTTCTACCTTTTTAGATGATTCCATGATCATTAAATACTGGTCACGCACTATTATAAATTCACTTATTCAATTATTGAACAATCTTCACCTCTAATGCGCATCCCAAACTTATAACTATCGTAGTAAAATCACGCAATAACAAATTTGTTTACATAAATCACTCTTATTTATGTACCATCTTGTGGTCTCTAATAAGTTGTTCTATAGCTAATGTGGTAGTTACAATAAAACGTTCGAAAGTGTAAGCTATGTCTGGACTAAAGTTCATTTTACCTAAAAGATGCCATGGTCCAGAATAGGCCTTTCTTAAATCTGCTGGAAGCAGCGCCCCTTTCAATTATTTAAAGAATAAGCCCTTTGGAATTAGCATCTTTCCTCCCAGTCTACCCCACACATGGCCTTAATTGCCATGCTTTTAATCTGTTATTCTGAAATTTAAATAACAAACTTGTCTTTTATTTCCTGATTTATGTTCAAATAAATACTGCTTGAGCTCTTTATAACCCTTCTCTCTTTTATTAATGGCCATCATGTCTTAATTTAGAAAAGGGATTTTCTCTTACTTCTGCCATTACTTTTGATCTACTTTATCATCTGCAAGAAACGTGGACGAATTTGCAATCTGACTGGCGAATTTTTCACTCTATATAGGTTCTGTTTCTAAATGACTCGCCTACAATGATGCTTGCTCGAATGATAGGAATATTTGGTCCTTTTGACATAGACATGCTTGACAATGGTCAGGAAGCGCACAAGTATTTCACCGAAGACTATGATCTGTATTACAAAAATGAGGTTTGCTTCAACTTATCATCAATTGCATTATTTATCTTTCCAATCTCATGCTAATTAGTTAAATTTTATTTACTTTATTAAAAAAAAAACATATATTTAATTCTTTTAACTTTTATGTAGTCGATCCCATGTAGTGGGACAAAGACTTTATGATGTTGTTGTTGTTGTAACCTTTTTTGTTTTGGCAGTAAAAGCAATGTAAGTCATTGATTAAATAGCCTAACTAAAGTTTCATTTGAGACGGTTTTTCTTGTTGCTCTTAAAGCAGCTTTTTTGCTAAAAAATTTTCAGTTTTTTGTATTAAAAATTTGTTTTAAGAAGCAGCAAAGAAGCCGCCCCAAAAGAAGCCTAAGGCTTCGTTTGGTTATTATGTACTTTGCCTAAAAGGTAGTTTTTTATGTAGTTTTAAAACTGTTGTTTGAGAGAACAGAATTTTCTAATGGAGAAGTTAATATCATAAAGCTTTTGAAAACAATACAAAAATACAATTCTCTAAAAAACATTTATGCAAAAGTGACACATACAAACAATGGTAAAAAAAAAAATTCTGCAATTTCGAAACCGAAAAGTCAAAATTAAGCCGTCTCAAGCGAGGCCTAAGTGTCATATCACATGAGTACTTATTGTAGGTCATAAAGACATGTTTCCTTCATTTATTTGAATATTTGTTTATCTTTGGGATTGATTGTAATATGCAAATTAATTGATTAATCATGAATTATACCCTATTCAAAGCAAAATCAGCCGGCCTAATCTTTCTTCTTGCTATTCTAGTAGAAATGTATCGGCCATCTTTTTTTCATGAAATTAATTGATTTTGTTTTCTTCACCCAGGAAACAGATAAAATAGAGTATCTCATACCAGAGAAATCCTCACTGGCCTACCAGCTGCAAGTAAACGATGCAGCCTTTCTTGATTTCCTTGGTCATCTTCTCCAACTAAACCCTAAGCGTAGATTAACTGCAAGCCAAGCCCTGAAACACCGATGGCTCTCTATCTCCTACGACTGAAGACTTCTCACAATACTTGTTCAAAATTCTTCCTCTTCTTCCTTCCGGAAATGGTGAATATTCTGACCACATGAGTGTCTTATTGTTTGTTGTCACATGAATTTTTGTTTGTTTTTTCCTCGATGAAAATGATTGTGTAAATAATTTCTGATGACAAGTGGAAAATATATAGTGATTTCCATCTTGTGTTTTTAAGAAATATTCATAGATTTGTTTTAATAAGATTTTGGAAATCTGATGTGTGAAATCAACAAATGTCTCACATTTTATCCTAATATTCTTTCTACTCTTCAATGATGCGTGGAAATAGTCACGGACGGAAAGAACCGTTTGGTTTTTTATGTCTACAGTCAAAGCGCAGTCAACGCTTTTACTGTAGACAGAGAAAAACCGGACGATTCTCTCTGTCCGGTGTCCACACAGAATAATCTCTCTTATTTGAGACAACTTTTTTATTGTTTTTTAAAATGACTTTTTAGTGTAAAATTTTTTAATTTAATATTTTTTATATTAGAAAAGTTAATTTAAAAACATCAAAACAATTTATCACAAATGAAGACTAAAATTAGATTTGAGCAATTTTGTTAAAAAAAATAATTCGAGCTATTTTGTCACTTTTAAGAAAAAAAAATATTTTAATTAATCATCTATTGATTTAGTTTTTAATTAAAAAAATAAAAAACTGATTAAACGTGGCTTTCTAGTTCTTAAGAGTGATTGTTTTTTTATTAGCTGAGTTTTTAAAATAATGAGAACACTATTTCATCTAACTTGAATTAGAAACTCTTAAACTTCAACAAATATTATCCAATTATTTGCAAACATTTAAAATGAACCAAATTAACTAAAATAATTCCCGACTTCAAAGAGCATTTTTTTTTCATTTTTTTGTTTTTTTCCTTTTTCCTTTTTTTATTTTTTTTCAATGGTTATAAGAGTTAAATTGTCATATAAATTTAATAAAAAAATTATTTTTAGCACTTTTTAATCAAATTTGTTTAGGACTATTTTTTAATTTTATTTAATATAGATCAGATCTATTACATCTGCGCTTCTAATTGTGTTGTCATAAGATCAATATTTAATGTAATTAAATCATCTAAAATGACTCTCTAATCTTATTTATTACTAGAGTTAAATCAAATAACCAAACATCATAATTTTATCTAATGTTGCCTAAAAAAAAAGAAATGGGGAAATTACATAAATTTGTTTTGAATTTTTAAACAAGCCATTTTCTTAAACAAAAAAAAAAACATAAATAACAATCTTGCCATTATTTAAATCAAGCCGATATTTACCAATTTATCCTTCAATTTATAATAAAGAAAAAAAATTTAAAACTTATTTTGTTCAACCCTCAGCAGCGCAAATGATATTTCAGAATAATATTATTTATATTTATTTTTGTCAATTGTGTCAAATATAAAAATAAAAAATTAGGGCCGCACAAATTGAGAAATTGTTGAGTGATGAGAACTGAGACTGAGGCATATTACAAATGACGTGCTATAATGACCGATACATTTGTCCAAAAAATCCGTCGAATTTATAAAATTACCTTATTACAGTACTACCAAATTTTGTTGCTTTTGACCACGATTATGCCGAGTGGGCAAAACCGAAAAATTAATAGTTTTATTAATTTTTGATTTAAAATAATCAAATTCCTTGTGCTTTTAATAATAAATATATTTAAAGAAAATTTATGTGCTTGATTGGGAAATAATCGATGAGCGTATATTTATATATCTGATAATTGAAATTCTATATTTGTTTTATAACGGATATATTATCAAAAAAGTATCTTGGTCATACACGAATCTCAAAGCAAAATTAAGTTATAAGCTTCTAAAATTAAATCTGGGAACATTCAAACTCCGATTACAACGAACTTATAGTTGAACTGAACGTTTCGGAAAGATGAACCCATCACAGTAAAACCAGCCAAATACGAGCACAAATGAGCCCAATATCAAGGGTCTAAAGCATATTTGAATTGCTCAAAGCTCAATTTTGAATATTAAACGAACTCTAAAAATGACATGCTTATAATCAAATCGAGCGGTTCAACGAGACAAATCCTACAAGCCCAAGATCACTGAATTCTGATGTATCATTAAGACATTCAAATGATCAGTAAATGATCCACGATCAAGGAAATCAATATCAGCCATCTATTCAAACGACTTCCATTTTAATATTGATCCTCCACATATTTAAAAGTCATGCCACCCTAAAAAAGTTATAAATAGCCCCCATTTTTCTCATAAGAGAGAGGGGGAAGAAGGAAGAAAAATGCGGATTTTGAGAGCTCTATTGCCATCGACCACCGTTAGAATTTTTGCAAACTACCGCTGGAATTCTTACCAACCACTGCTGGAGTTCTGCCCGACCGTTGCTTGAGTTTTCTTCCTGATCATCGCTAAAGTTCTTCCTGGTTGCCGGAGTTCTTCCCGACTGTCGATAGAGTTTTCTTCCCCACCATCGCCGAAGTTCTTTCCAACCATCGCTATAGTTTTCTTCCTGACCATCACTAAAGTTCTTCCCAACCGCTAGAGTTCTTCTTGATCGTCGCTAGAGTTCTCTTCCTGACGGTTGTCGAAGTTCTTCCAGACCATGATTGGAATTCTTACCAACCGCTGCCGAAGTTTTCTTCCAGACCATCCCTGGAGTTCTTCCCGACTGTCATCATAGTTTTCTTCTCGACCATCACCAGAGTTTCTTCCCAAACACTGCCGAAGTTTATTCCTGACCGTCGCTGAAGCTTTTCTCAACGACTACTTTTCTTCCGCTCATTCATCAATCATCGCTAGATTTCTGTCCGATTATTCAATCTGTTGTAACTCCAGCATCTCCAAGGGGAGAATCAAACTTTGTAATTCATCCAAACTTAGAAGAATTTTCTCATCTAGGCTAGGCCCAATGATTTTTCCCTTTATGGGGTTTCAACGTTAAAAAGTTTATGGTGTTTCTGTCTCTCTCAACTTTCTATTAGTGTGCATGATATACGTACATTACTAAGATGCTATATTTTTTACTCTAATATTACGTATATTCTTGTTCGAAATAGTTTGACGCCGTCTGTTGGAAGCTTCTATTCCTAATACTTCTTATTCAATGGCTAATCAAAGTAATACCAATAATAGATTCTCTTGCTCTAACACGCATCGTACTATATTCCCATATGGCAATCATGGACGCCATAATTATTCAAGGGAAGGGTCTTATTCCTTGGAATTTGGAAACTCGAATTCGTAGGATGAAGGAGCAATAGACACAAATCTTAGAAGTATTGGAGGAGGTATGCTAACAAAGGATGCTATCTCAAAATGATGAAGTTCATCTCCTACATCCTCAACAAAATAATATGGGCAAGCAATTCGAAAATGCTCATCGTCAAGCTAATGCTCCTCCTCAAATCACTTTTGGTGGTGATATGTTTGCTTCATGAGATATTCATATTGATTTATGCCCAATCAAATTCATTAAAATTGAAGTTTGTATAATCCCATATTTAATTTTAAAATTTTTTTGATTCAAATATATATTAAAATTCACACACAATTAAGACAATTTTTAATGTATCTAGTTTAATTATAATATCTCATAATTTAATATCTCATATTTTTATAATATTAAAAATAATATATAAAATATAAAACTTATGATGTGTAAAAAATATCTTGCTGATATAATATATCATAATATCTTGATATAATATTTTTTCTTAAAAAAAGCCTCATTGCAAAATAAGGGTTCCTTATCTAATTATTTAAAAGCAACGAGGACTACTTCGCAATAATTGCAATAATTCGCGATCGCTACAGAGTCTATAATTCTCCCCTTCCTCGCTAACAATCCATTCCATTTGGTCATCCCCGATCTCTAAATCCTCCCTCGCCGCTGGCGAAGGGACGGCCATTCTCTTGGAAATAATCTGCTATCTACTTCGCTTCCAATGGCGGAGCTTGCAGACGCGGAGGCATTATCGGCGGTGGCGGAAGATAGTCGGTCGGCGGCTCAGGCGTGGCGTGCGGTGATCGGGTGGGTGGGTATCGTCCTTCAAGTTGTAATTCAGTTCCTACGGTTCAGCCCCTCTTCGTGGGCGCAACTTCTCTCCTTCGTCGGCCTCCGCGACCACCCGCACTCTCTTCTCTCATCCTCCGCCCCTTTCAAGCCCCTTCCCTCGGACATCCCGGTCGAAATCTCCATGGAAACTCCGATTTCAGTTCCTTCTTCAGTCACTTCCGCCGAAGCATTGGAGAAGCTCACGGTATGTCATTTCCCAGATCCCTCACTTGTTTGGTAAGGGAGTCGGCCTTTTTTTGGGTGCATTATAGCTTGTTCGTTTTGAGGCGTATATTTTGTATTGAAGTATGCCTGTTGGATGGTTTGATGGAGTTGATATTAGATCGTGATGATGAGTTCGCCGAGTATTTTTGCGTAGAATTCTGCGAGGAAAAGCTTTACCCATTTTTGGCTCTCATAACTTTCTAAGATAAATTCGGTTCGCACTTTTTGAAATTGAGTGAGGAATCCCATTATCTCTTGATGAGTTCAGGGAAGTGTTTGGAAATGAACTAATGGGGTTCAAAATAGGCCTAATACACTACCTTCCAAACTCATTTCAACTGGGAACTTTAAGTCAATGGAAGAGAGCAAACTACTAAGTATTTCCACACCAATATATTTTTCACGTAAATATTATGTAACTAAACCCAATACTCTGATGTGTCTTAAGCCAATTAGAAGGGACTATAACTTCATTCATGGGGTTGAGAGTGATGCATGGCATCAATGTCGAGGGATTTAGTGATTATTGTGATGAAAAATGATAGATTAATGTGAAAAGAATATAAATGGGAAGATAACTAAATAATAAGGGAAAAAGAAAAATAGAAAAGGTTGAATTCAAATAAAGGGCAAAAAGGAAAGAATGAGGTGCAATTCTCATATCTCTTCTTTGTGTTTCAAACCTAAAATTTATGGACTTGACATTCCTCTTAGGACATTTTTTCTTTTTATCTATCAATGAATCGATGATAACTTAAAGGAACTATGTTTATAGAGTATGATCTTTAATAACAAGAGAACTTACGAAAAAAATGACTAAAAAAGCCCTAGCTATAATAAAGCTTCCATAAAATCCCTATGAAAAAATAAGTCATGATGGAAAAAAAATCATCTATAGTCCTGATAAAATAAATATAAGGGTATCAATGAACAAAATGTTAACCTCTTTGTTGTGACAATACCCTCAAACTCAAAGTAATTTACTTTAGAGAGTGAGTGTAGTAATGCATTTGACTGGGTGTTGTAGTAAACAAAACAATATGGAGAAGGGGAAATGCCCATTAAAATATAGGAAGCATGAAAAAATCGAAGAGAATAAAGTGGGAAAGAGGCACGAAATAGTTGTACTAATTAGGAGTAGGAGCATTCATCACCAATCAAAGGCTGACAAGGAGCTATCGAGAGCAACCAATAGAGGGGTGTAGGCTCATATTTTAAAATATATATGAACTTCAAATAAGTTTGTGCAAAAATTGATTTATTAAAACTTTATGAGATATGAGTAATAAAAATATATATAGAATTCTTGTTGGTATGATACCATTGGATCATATTTTATGAAATTGACTGAGTGTGGACTACAATGTCTCTTGATAGGTTAAGTAAAAGGCTTAGAGATTGATCTTTGAGGCTCATTGTGATGCAAGGCTTCAATATAGAAGGCTTCATTGATCCTTTTGATCTAAATTATAGATCTATATGAAAATGATATAAATTAGAAACTAATTAAATAATAAGGGAGAAAGAAAATAGATGGGAAGGTATAATCCAAATAAAGTGAAAAATAGCAATTCTACTAATGAAAAGCTTCAATTAATGAGTCATAGTTAATATTGGAGAGAGCCATGGTTCGGTTCAATGACCTAATCCATAGTTGTGAGAAAGGGTTCATGTCAATTCCCTTAGGAGCGATTAGAGATTGAAGGGACACCATCTATATTGGAGCTCTCCTTTGCCAATCAAGTCATAATGGGTTAGAATCCACATGCAGAAAAAGAGAGGCGATAGAATTTATCAAAGAGCATGGATTTACACGCAATAAAAATAAATAAATGTTATGTGATAAATGTTTGGATTTACACATAAATATGCTTATAAATTTAGAAATATTTCTTTTTTATTTATTTACAAACATAAATGCATTTATAATATTAATAATATATATTTATTAAATCTTAACAAATATACATATAAAATAATAATAATAAAAATCTTACTCCACTCCCTCTCTTTGTTTTTTTTTTCCTTCTTTGTTTCCATTACTTCAATGGCACTTCTACTTCCTCCTTCCACCCTTCTACTTTTCTTCTCCTACATCATCCTCTTCTCCTTCTTTGTCCACTTATTCCTCTGTTTTATTCTCCTCCCTCACTCTTTCTTGAGCAAGACTTTCTGGATCATTTGCTTCTTCATTCCTCTCAAAGGTCATGCATGACACTAAGGTATAATGAAGTATGATCTCACCTCTGCTTTAGCTCTTCTCTCCATCCTTTGCACTTCATGTTAAATCATGCATTCGGGCGACCATTCACACATGAGCTAGTGCATGCAAATGCAAACTAATGCACACAAATTCAACTTATTGCACATGCATGAGTGTGAACACATGTTTAGTAGCAATCATGCATGCATATGACCACGATTGCATGTACATGTGAGCAACTGTGCATACATGATCACAAATGCTTATTTCACTAACATTGCGCACACATAGGAACCTAATTATCAGGTCTTCTAAGGTTTAGTGGGAGTTTACTATTCTTGTGTTTGCTATTTTGCTACTTAAAAGTGCAATGTCAAAGAGCTCTTACACTTTTCGAGGTTTGGTGGGAAGCCCTTCCCTCCTTAGGTTTGATATAGGGAAATACCACCAAATTTTATTTAAATATTGTTATAAACTACCCTAATCCTTGTATGTACATCCAAAACCTCATGTAGTCTTTAAATTTTGCCTCAATGTTGTGCATCAATTGTGCATGCTTTTGTAGTCATGGCATGATCGACAACAAAAATTGTGTCCACACCTCTACAGTGCCTCGTGCACCACATTCATGCATTTCATTAAAGGTTTGATGGGGATGATTTGTTAGTTCTTTTTTAAGTCCCTAGTGGGGTTGACATGATAGCTTCACCAAAATTAATAGTAAAAACTTCTTATATTGAGCTCCTAATGAGTAAAATATTCAAACTAATTCAAAAAAATATGAACCTTAACACATGAATATACTTAAGAAATTAATGGATATGATACACATTGGTATAAAATAAAAATAGAGGATGTTTACGAGACAATGTATGATTGAAAACATTTAAAAAGTCACCTATTTGCACTTGAGCAAGCTCCTAATCATGAACATGGAGCAAGAATTGAACCTCAAGGCAAGGTACAAGCAAGGTTGAATGTAGCTGCCTTGCCTCCTCTTAAAGTAAAATACAAACAATACAAATATATGATATTCTACAATCATGTTACCATAGTTACTTCAACCTTTAATTAATCATAAAATATTGTGTAAAGTATCCAAAGTTATGGAAGCTGAACCAGACCCTCCATATGGAGTTAAAACCAATCGATTTGCCCTGGCCTAATGTTCAATTGCGTATAACCAACTTGGCCTGGTTGGGTACCTGACAAATCAAAAAGTCCTTGCCTTCAGGACATCTAATCACAATCCTTATAGATGTTGTTGAAGGTCTTAATGGCCTTATGTGGTGCAATGATGTCGATGATGTTTCCTAGGACCGCTAATTTAATTGCGGGCTTTGCTATGATATTTGATTATATATTTGCATAAGGTCCTCGAGGCCTTTCAATGCAAAGATTCATCCAGCTAACATGTCTTTGGGTCGCTTTGCCTTTAGTCCAAGGTCAAAAGTCCCACCTATGGGCGTCTCTATTAGTTGTGCTAAAAGTCCCATTCCTAGGCTTACCAAGCACTTAGGGTTTCAAGTCCCGTCCTTCTCGATTTTTATCATTAGAGATGTAAAGCCCTAACTCTCAAATGAATTTATGTTATACATTTGTAGTAGGAAACTTAAAATCAAATGGTATGTTTGTATACATACGACTTCATTTGATCCTATGCAAGTGGCATAGTAAGTGGCATAGTCAACATAACCTATAAATAGACAACCATCATATGCAAATGAAAATAAAATGTTCTTGTCCCTAGTCGAGTTGATCTATCTCGCCAACTATTTAGACTATCATCTCAATTACATAGATGATCACACAATGAAAATAAAGTTCTCGGATCTGCTCCGATAGTAAGATGGATAATAGAGGTCACCTATATTAGAAAAGAAAACTTATAAGTAAAATATAAAATATAAAGAAGATTCATGGCAACCAGTGCATAATTTTATCATCTCGCTTTTGTATTCTTACACGTGAAAATAATTCTCTAATCCCTATATTAGGTGTGATTATTATAAAATCATAATAGAAGAGTTTCCTGATATTGTTTGCGAAACCAATCTTTCCATTAAAAAATCAAGCAAGATACACAAGGCACCACATACCTTGATGATGGATTTGATTATTGTAAATCATTCTTAAAGGGATTTTAGTCACATATCACATCTCTGATTATAATGAAAATTTAATCCGAAGACTCCAATCCATAATGACAAATGAGGTTATCATAAGATCATACTCTTACGGATAATCATCCAAATGAATTTGAGATAATCAAAATTCAAAGCCCTTAATGGTCAATCTTTTCAACCAATCAACTTGATTCTGTAGCAAGACAAAACTCAAATGCTCTTAAAGCCTTACAAAAAGAGCTAAAAAAGTAAAAGAATAGTCAGTTTGCTAACTTAGGATTTAGTTTGATAAAGATGATCGACATTTTGAGTTGCTAAGTATCTTAGTCACCAACAAGCTAAAAGAAGGCCATGTGGGATAGTCCCCAACCTAACATGTTGACAATCGAGCCAGTGTTTTGTAACTTCTCTAGTTTGAAAAACGCTACAACAATGTGGACTAAAGATAATGTTCCAATAGTTTTAGAATTTTGTGATTGTAATGAAGATATCAAATAATTGGATCTCATCTCTAATTTTGAATTTGTTTTCTCTGATGATGTGTATGATCATAGCAAATTATCATTGAAATAGTCTATATATGTGTTGAAATGCCCCTAAATCAATTACCAAGTAGTTGACGATCACTAATGTAATCATTATTGACTGGTGCCTCTATCTCAAAAAATGTATGATAGGAGATAACATCTAATACAAAACTCCTATCAAACAATGAATATACTCATGCCTCCTGTTTATTAAATCCTATTACTTAAGATAGGGTCACTGGCAAAATGCCCCATTAATTAAAGACAAACACTCAAAACAATGTTTACCTTGATGATGGATTCATTTGTTAGAATATTATAATTAAAGGGGTTATTGATATCATTAAAGCTCTTAACCACAAAGAGACATACTTTGAGCCTTATCCCTAATGATGCGTTTGATTTTTAGAGAAATATAATTGAAGAGGATCATTATTATAAAAAGGCTCCCTTAAAATCTACATTAAATTCTCTTCGAGCTTTCTTGCCAATGATGGTTATTGTTACATATCATCTCGATTGGGGGAATTTTATCTGAAACCATGCCTTCACATCCAAATTAAACCCTCTAAAAAATTAATAAAAACTCAAAAAGTCTAAGAAATAATTGACATCTTCACAGTTAAAGCTACCCAACCTCCGCACTATTTTCCTAAGGGTGACAAATTCAAGTCTACCTAAAGCTAATAAACATCAAAAGCTATGTCTTGTTTGTCCATATGATCACACTCAAAAATCTCATACCATTAAAAACATGTCAAAATCCTTTTGTGTTGAGTATTTTTGCTTAAAATGTGCTCCTGAACTACATCAATTATATGAAGAGTTAAACCTGAATGTTCCACATTGGTCGTGTCTATGAATTTTGAGCCATAAGATGCAATTTATAAGTTATGAAGACCTATATTAGTCAATATTAGTCTTGAAATTGAACATCAAAGGATATGATCGGAAACACTTGTAGTTCTCAAGTATTTCCTATTAATCTTCGAAAAACAGCGAGAACTCTCCACAAAAATCCACACAAAAACAGGAAAATAGTAGATAATTTGTATTATTTGATGAAATAGAAACGTAAAATAGCAAGATACAATTGATCCTCAATTCGAAAAGAGGATCGATCTCTCCCAAATTCTCTAGACGCCGCTAGAGCCCAAAGGAAACCTAAACCTAAGATATCTCAAATTTCAACCAAATTTAGGATGCCCTAACCTTAGGAAAACAAACTATTTAATGCATACAATTCAAAAGGAAATCTCTATACAGTCCCTAAATTCAAATTTCACTCCCAAATCCCTCAAAAAACTTTCCAAAATCTCTTCGTCTGGGTGTTCGGATTGCGTGATCTTCGCAAGAGGCGGAGATCCCACCTCTATTTCGCAAGCCGGTCCCGTATGGACTAGCTGGACCTGTCTAGTTGGACCGGTCTGTCTAACAATACTCCTCTTCTAAAGATCCACCTTATCCAAAAGGTGGAAAGACAACACCTTTCTCCATTCCCTCATCATCATAAATGATAAGAACTTGAAGAGTTTAGTCCTTACACATGTGCCTCGGAATATACTTCTCGTCGCATTTTAAACAGAGCCCCTTCGCCCTCTTCTCCTGTAATTCTGTTTCCATGAGCTTCTTGATGTTGTCCCCAGATCTTCCTCCTGTAATCTTTTCCTTTGAAGTTCCCCAAAGAGTATCCAGTGTTGGCTCCTTGGATGTTATTGACTCCTTGGATGTCAATAAGGTGGTGGTCATCCTGTATGAGCCTACTGAGCTAGTGCCTCCAGTTTCTCTCTCCAGGTGCCTCTGATTCTCCATCAACTGAGGTAGTTCCATAGCCTCGCCCAAGTAACGACGTCTCATTACTTTAACTGCTACTCGGATCTCTGGTGTCAGTCCCTTCGTGAAATTTTCCTCTAGCGTTGTCTTAGGAAGGCGGTCCAATCGGTTAGCAAGGTACTCGAATCTCTCCCCGTACTCCGTCACTGAACCCTCCTGTGTCAAGGCGAAGAATTGCTCATAGAAGTCTCCTCTCATGCCAGTTCAGAAATGTTATACCAAACAATCCTTTAACTCTCTCTAACTCCGTATAGGTCGTCGCATGTCCCTCCACTGATACCAAGACAAAGCCTTCCCTTTTAAACATAGGTCAGCCGCCGTCAGTCTCTCTTCCTCTGTCAACCCATTGATGATAAAATATCTTTCTATCTATTAGATCCACACGTGCACATCCTCCCCCTTAAAGATTGGCATGTTCAGTTTCCTCACCCTCGGGTCACACCCTTCACCTAAATCCTCAACCTCCCATTCCTCAAAAAGGAGGTGCTCCCCAATTGTCACGATCTTCCCTTCGACGATAATACCCAAACCCTTCATCAAAATCCCCACTTCTTTTAAAATCAGCACCCCGGTGATCAAAGTCATCATCTCTCCTTTCAAATTCAACACCACTTCTTGCATAGCCAATGCTCATCTCCTCCCTAGAAAATGGTTCTAGATGAGGCATTCCATCTTCTCCCTCCAGGATCTCCACTTCTGGATTTTTTCTTCCCCTAAACGTGTTAGGGTTACCATCTCTTTCATGGCTGCCGGTAGTTTTCTTTGCTTCCGATGTCACCGGTTTGGTTTTGGCTTCAAGAAATTTCTTCAACATGTCTTCCACTATGACAAACTTTTCCTCCATCCTTTCTTTGACGGATGCAATCTGATTTTGAAAATCAGCAATCTTCTCCTCAAAATCATCTTTGAGTTGCCCAAGTTCTTCCTTTAAAACTTCTACTTTCCTTCCGGTCATTGGTTACCCTTCAATCGACGTGCTCTGATACAAATTTGTTAGAAAACACTTGTAGATCTCAAGTATATTTCCTATCAATCTTCGAAAAACAACGAGAATTCTCACAAAAATCCACACAAAAATAGAAAAATAGTAGATAATTTATATTATTTTATGAATTAGAAAAGGAAAATAGCAAGATATAGTTGATCCTCAAATCTAGAGGATTGATCTCTCCCAAAATCTGTAGACGCCGCTAGAGAATTTCAGCCAAATTCAAGATGCCCAAATGAAACATAAACCTAAGTGATCTCAAATTTCAGCCAAATTCAAGATGCCCTAACCCTAAGAAAACAAACTATTTAATGCATACAATTCAAAAGGAAATCTCTAAATAGTCCCTACATTCAAATTTCCCTCCCAAATCCCCAAAAACACTTTCCTAAATCTCTCCGTCTGGGTGTTCGAATCGTCCAATCTCCGTAGGAGGTGGAGATCCCGCCTCATTTTCGCAAACCGGTCCTGTATGGACTAGTGGACCAGTCTAATAGGATCCTTTTATTAAGTTTGGTCAACTATCTATTCTAACTAAGTTGGCCATAATCCATAATAATTTGGATCCATAATTCTATGATATTTATAAAGTTTGTAGTCATTCTTTGATTGTTTGCATTGAGCTAGTAATGATGCATCTTTCTCTCCTTAATCCAAAATTTTGATATCCAAGGAAAGCATCATAAAGCCTATAAACTAGCTTTAATACAAAGTTATTTAATGATCAAGATGGGCAATTAACTGTAGGAGCCATACTCTATAATGCACCGATAATTTTTTATAAAGAAGTATGCAATATCCGACTTGTATCGGACACGATACTCGTTTAACGTGTTAAAGACGTCGAAGATGTGCTCGATTAAAAATATTAAAAATAAACTGGTCATGCATGTCTTAAATATTTTATGATTTTTTAAAAATATTTTTTTTGTAATTTAAAATTTTATTTATTAAAAAAACTAAATTTTTTATTTCCCCTACACAAACCCAAATTAATCGCCCATCCATAACAATGTTTGGTGCCATCATAACATTGACCTGCAACGCCGTCACAATATCAATGTTTCAAAACCTTCTCAACATCGAAGTATGATCTGTCTTTACACTAACGCTTGATCATTTTCATATATATATATATATAATCTCTCAATAACGAACTAATTTTTCCATACTTGGTATCAATGGGTTGTAATTTTTTAGTCCCTAAATTTAATTCATAATATTAGATTGTTAATTATTAAAAATTATATGCATACAATAACTTTGCTCTCTTTATCTCTCTCCCTCCACTTTATATATATATATATATATATATATATATATATAGCGCTAATAATTTTAAATTAAAAAAAAATTGGATCAAAATCTAATTGTTATTATTTTCTAAAATAAATTTTCTTTATTATTGTATTTAAATTTACTAGTTAGAGATAATTTTTTATCATTTAGCATATATATATATATATTATAAATATCTCATAATTAATTAATTCTATTTTAAAATACATAAATTTGCTATATTTCATGAATTCACACTCTTAATTTTGAATTATAATAAAGTCTCATAAAATAATCAATTTATTTTATATTCTTCTCCTTCCCACTTAAAAAACCAATTAAAAATACAAAAATTAAAATTTTCTAAAAGAAATGATAATTAACTTTATTATGAAACCTAATCTTTTCCCAAACGAACCATCGAGCCCTAGCCCTTGCCCGTGCTCCTTGCACGTGCTAGTCGATTTTTAAATCCTCTAAAATTTTTTATCTCACATTGAGACCAACATTGGCAGTTTTAAAAACTTTTATTTAAAAAATAAACTTCTAAATATAACATGAAGTATGATTACAATTTATATCTTTGTTCTTCATATTTAAAAAAAAATTGAATAATAATATCATTATCAATACAATCTAAAATTTCTTTTTCAATATAAATAATTAAAGTGTCGTTCTTCCACTTATCTTCAATTCGATTGCATAGTCATTTTTTTATGATAGCCATTGCAGAAAATGCTCTTTTTACTCATGTTGTTGCAACAGGTAGTAATAATATCAGATTCAATATTCTGAAAAATAAGTTGATATAATATTTCCTTCTTGCATTGAACCATTTTTTCAGCAAGATTTTCTATATCTTTTAACAATGAGAATTGAACATCAAACTGCATATCCAGAATATAAGTTTCCAGCTGATTATCAAGAATCATCAAATCAATAGGGGAATCACTTGGATATAAGTTTGTCATTTTAATAAACTTCTCTTTATTGAATGCTGTGGGCTCCAAAAATTCGGCCCCGGCCTCCACTCGCTTTTCTTATTCAGCGAGGGAGTTTTAACTGAATAAGTTCCGAGGTAAATTTTGGAAGGCAGATGGGTTTGTAGATAAGACACTACCCAGAGATTTCGCCCTCATTTGGTGAGGACTTTATGATCTGAGTTCTGGTTTTCTATAGGCGCAAGCCCCTATAGTTAATTACCCCTCCCGATCACGAGAGAGAACTTTCGATTAAGGCTAGTCGTCAATCAGATACGTGTAAAACACATGTTATCTGGCATATAGTAGCAGCAATAGGTATGGATTGGAATTTGAAGAGTTTGGGAATTGGTAGAAATTGGATTTGAAAATTGGGTTTGAACTTGGGAATTTGAAGAGTTTGATATTTAAAATAGAAATTTTCACCATTCAGCACTTAAAGCGGATGGTGGGGGAATGGATGATGGGCCCGATCAAGATCCCATGGTTCCGTCGTCCCGGGCCATCATGGTCCCTGGTCTACTTAGTCAGAGGAGGTAGTCGACCCAACCTGACAGAAGGATCCTTGTCGACAGCCATGGGTTGCTTCGTCCAAGGGGACCTTGTAGACCGGGGTTGAATGTTTGTCTAAGGGGACAAATTTAAATCCACCTTAGCTGACAGAGGGCTTTGTGCCCTATCGATCATATCCTATTGATTCATATCTCAAGGATTTGATGCCAATAAGGAACGTATTGGCTCTGGCCATAACCGGTATATCGTGGTGCCATTTGGCGGCAAAACCACTCGGTTCAGAGGGCCCCAGGTCGTCGTAACCGTTTATCCTGCGGTGGCCATTTGGTGGCTGACCGCCGGTTAGAGGACACGTACCACGTCCTTACTGGCAGGAGATTGTTTGAGAATGAATCCTAGTGATATTTTCGACTAGGCATTTGACTCTTTTGTGAGCTGAAGTAGATTTTGATTTGTCCACCCCGACAAACTGTTGCGGAGGGTGGATGGATTTTGCGTTAAGCACTGATGATTTAATTTCAATTTTAAATATCTTGAAATTTGGGATTGATTCTGGATTTTTAGAATATTTGAGTGGCATTTGAAAATATGTGTGAACCCCTCCGGTTGAGATTAGCATTCAACACGGCCATCATCGGGGTGTTTGGGGTCATTTCCATTTGTTGATTAAACCTTGTCGACCCTATCAACTTATCGATAGGGGATCGGGTTTCGTAGGCTTTGTACCCTTGAAAGTGAATTCTTTTGATTTTAGGCATTGAAGGCCTAATATGAATATATTAAAATAAATATTCTGGTCGCCACGGCCACATATTTATTTGTTGGCTCGAACCTTGTCGACTCCTATTAATCCGTATAGGAGGATCGGGTTCGAGCCTGAATTCACTTGTCAACCCGCGCAGCATCCCTAGACGTCACGTGTGTACCAATAACACGCTCGCCGGGGCCCTTGCGGGTGTTTGGGGGCATTTTATAATTGAACCCTGTCAACTCTTTTTCTCTACTTGGAAGGATCGGGTTCAGATTTAGTAACCCGCACATCATCCCTAGACGTCACGTGTGTACCAATAACACGCTCGCCGGGGCCCTTGCGGGTTGTTTTTTATACTGATTTAGAAGTACCCCATTGTGTACCTATGTGTATACAAACTACGGTGCACTCATGTGGGGGTACTTTAAAATATTTTGTAGTTGTGTAGATAACTATCGTTTGGATGCATACAACTTTTCATTTGAAAGCTTATACACGCCTTCTGTCCGCTAATACAAGTGTTGCGGATCCGGTGGCGTGGCATTATAGATTGTGGACGCCTTCTGTCTGCTTGTATCAGTGTTGCAGATCCGGTGGCGTGGCGTTATAGATTGTGGACGCCTTCTGTCTGCTTGTATCAGTGTTGTAGATCCGGTGGCGTCGTTATTTGGATGTCATGAGGTATTTTCTCGTCTTGACATTGACTCCCCTTTCTCAATCACCGGGGATGGATCTTTCTGGACTTTGGAGTCAATGACTGCTGATTTGGGGAGAACTCCTTTTAGGCTTTTCGGCATAGTGGACTTGCTATTTCCGGTGTTTGTGAGCACCAGAACTGTTTTCTTCTTTATTATAGAACTAAGAAGAGACTTTGAAACACCAGGAAGTTTGGTTCTAATTTGTTCAAACATTTCCTCCCTTCTGCCAGGGGGTGTCCTTTTTGTATATAGAGTCGCCCTTGTACTCAGCATACTTGGAGATTTTGGTCACCGCTGTCGTAGGTGATACCTGTACTTGTGTCCACAGTGATTCGTTGTTCTTTCAATACACTGTTGTTATCCACAAGTGGTTTGTACTCATTTGTAGGGATCCGTTGTACTTGCTACGACCCCCTAGCGGTATTTGTAGGAGAGCCCTTGCTTTTGTATTGAAACCACCTTTCACCAATCTCAGGTGGTTTGATGTCTGAATTTGTTTATAAAGGACGGATCTTTGACTATTTAATAGTAGTGTTGCTTTCTCAATCAACAGGCATTGTATGGAATGTCGTAGGAGTTCGTTGCATTCCTCTTTCGTGTGCATCGAGATTTCATCTCCTACTTGCAACTTGTTGTTAGCTTGGACGACTGTGCACTTAGATCTTGATTTGTTTATTCATCCAAAGCCCAGTTCTATGTATTCCATTGAACCCAAGTTCAAGGTTCAACTCATGCTTGAGTCTTGTGTGTTGTTCTTGAAAATTCAAATTCTTTATTGCTCATGTCAAATTTGGACCCAACTTGAGTTCAATTTGAGTTCCCTACTGTCTATATCTTGTTCCAGTTTGAATTCAAGTAGTGAGCTTGAGTGATCTTACTCAATTCATGTTAGAGTTCATTTGAGTTTGAGTTCTATGTTCGGGTCCTATGATATTGCACAGTTCGAGTTCCAAGAACAAGTTCAAGTACTGGTTCAAAGTTTTCTGGGATCTTTTGAGTTCAATTGTATGTTCGTATTGACTTGATTTTGATTTCAATTTGATTTTATCTCATTTGGTTTTGATCTTTAGAAATCACTTAGAGTTTTAGTTCACAAGTTCATTGTTCTTCGTATAGGTCCTATGGTCATTTGGTTCAAGTTCTGTGTATTTTTGTTCGAGTACAGGTCTTCTGTTGTTCTTCGTATTGTTGCTGAAATGATGTCTTCGAATTTGTTCAAGTCATTGTACATTTCAGTGAAAATTTTGGCAGCACCCCGGGATATCCCCCGTTTGGGGGAAAATTGGGGAGCTGGGCCTTCCCACCACGCTACTAGAGCGTGTATGGTAGGTGTCCTTGGACACCGCGGCCGTACAAATTTTCATCCCACCACGCTACAAGAGCGTGTATGGGGCCTTCAGCAGTACCCGTACAGCAGAACAGTAGTGACGTACCAGAACAGCAGTGACTCCCCACCACGCTACAAGAGCGTGTATAGGGCTCTCCCACCTCGTCGTATGCGTCGCACCGGGCTCCCTCCTACCGTGCTACAAGAGCGCGTATAGGTGCTTCTCCGGTTCGCTGCAAACGTCGAGAATGGGATTTTGGACCATCATACCTTTGCGTAGCATTGTCGGCGGTGTCGGTGTCGGTGTCGAGGTCGAGGACCGTCCCCACCACGCTACAAGAGCGTGTATAGGGCTTACCCGCCTCGTCGTATGCTTCGCACCGGGCTCCCTCCTACCGTGCTACAAGAGCGCGTATAGGTGGTTCCCCGGTCCGCTGCAAACGTCGAGGACGGGGTTTAAGTTAGAATTTATACCTTGGCGACTCTGGCGGTGATTGTCGGCGGTGTCGGTGGAGGATCGAGACCGAGGCGGGAGAAACAAGCTTTCTCTTTCTCCCTCTTTTTTTTTAATTTATAATTAAAATTAATCATAATAATAATTAAGTAATTATAATTAAAAATTATTTGCTAATTATTAATTAATTAAGATTAGTAATTAATTATAATTTAATTAATGATTAACTATAATTAATCAAAATTAATTATAATTAATCAATAATTATAATTTATAATTAATTAATAACTATTAATTAATTATAATTAACAGACTAATTATAATTATAATTAAATAATAATTAAATATAATTAATGATAATTATAATTAATTAATAGCCCTCCCTCTCCTTCTCTGCTTACGGGTTCGGCAAAAGAAGCGTGAAAGGGAGAAAATTACCTTCTCTGTCAGCGTGCTCCCGTTCTTGCTTCAGATCAAATGTCGTAACTTCCGATTCAAACAGGAAGGAAAGCTGTCGGGGGAGGTTCGTTGGGGAAGCAAAGTCGAACGGCAGAGAAGGATCTGAAGAAGCGACTGGAAGGGAGAAAGTTACCGTCCCAGCAAGCGAGCTCCAGTTCGTTGCTTCTGATCGAAATGGTCGTAACTTCCGATCCTTTAGGATCGGCGGAAGGGAAAGTCGCAGAAGGTGCGGGGTCGGACAGCCAGGAATGGGCCGAAGAGGCGTGCGAACGGAGGAAAGTTATCTTCACAGTCGTCGGGCTCCTGTTCTTGTTTCCGATCAAAATGTTGGAACTTCCGCTCCAACCGGAAGGAAATGGCGTCGAACGAGCGAAGTCGAACAGCGGGGAGGAGTCGGAGAAGCCGCTCGAAAAGGAGAAAGCGGCCTCTGCAGCCGGCGAGCTCCCGCCCGTTACTTCCGATCAAAATTGCGTAACTTCCGATCCTAATGGAAAGGAAGTCGTCGAATGGCGAAGTCGAACGGCACTGGAGCCGAAGAAGCGGCCTTCGACAGTTGCTTCCGATCAAGATGCTGTGACTTCCGATCCTTCAGGGAGAAGAGAGCGGGAGCGAGAGTGAGAGAGATGTCGGGATGAGAGAAAGAGCGAGAGCGAGAGAGCGGGAGCTCTCATTTCTTCGGGTTTTAACAAGACAGAGGGATCGTGCGATGAAACGACGTCGACGTGTGTGGGATGTCGATTCGAGCGGCGACGACGTGCGGGCAGGTACGACATTTTCTTTTTTTTGTTTTAGATGCAATAGGTCAACAAATGCATAGAACAAATTTGATGGTCAAACAAGCTATACACAAAAGTAATTTAGTATTAGCCTCTGTGAAACTATTATTCAACTCTTGAAGCTGAGTACTATGTAGAATATATTAACTCATTTATTTCTTTAGATTCAGAGTGATAATTTGTATTCAACATAAAATGAAGTCACTTTTTTTAATGAAGTCATCTCACTTTTGATCTCTTATATCTTGTAATTTAATTTTTGATATTTGAACTAAAAACGTGGCATTCATGATGTCCTGATATTTTCTTTGCAAAGCATCTGATAGTTCAACAGTGATTCCAAGTATGTCATTCATTAAGTGCAAATAAAAAAAGAAGTCAAAAGATTGCATTGAATCTAATAATGCAAATGCTTCTCCTCTCTACTCAGAACTTATGTCATCCTCTAAAACTATTTCAAGCACATTAATAACTGAGAAGAACATTGTAATTAATCTAATCAGTGACTCATAATAAGAACCCCATCTTGTTTCACCGGTACTTTGTAAAGATATTTCTTGATTTAATCTTCGTCCAGTAAACACCTCACCATTTTGTAATGCACTTAATGCTATATTGTGTTGTTTATCTCTTAGTGGATCACGACGTTTGCTTGAAACATCAACAATATTCATCACATTTGAAATTATAATAAACAATAGTGCAATCTGAATATGATCTTTCACAACTGCAACTTAGACTTACTGAAGCTGGTGCGAGAAGCAGTTAATATAATGTGCAGATTTATTGTCATTTAGAAAAAGTGCTTTTAGGCCATTAAATTCTCCACTCATATTGCTTGCGCAATCGTAACATTGATCACGAATTTTAGAGTGAGACAAATAGTAATTTGAGAGGACTTGTTCAACTCTTTTTTTGAGACATCGAGCTAAAGTTTCAGGAGCATGAAAAATACCCAAAACACGTTCAATAATTTGGCCTTTCTCAGTCACATATCGTATAACGACAGCTATTTGTTCTTTCCTTGATACATCACGAGCTTCATCAACGAGAATAGAAAAGAAACTATCACCAACTTCTTCTTTTATTTAGTCTATAATAGCAATGGAAATGGCTCTACAAATATCTTTTTGAATATCATGGGCAGTCAATTTCAAATTATTAGGAGCATTCTTTCGTACAACATTATTTTATATCTTCATTATGCTTTATTAAAAATTACAGTAACTCAACAAAATTTCTTTGATTTTTGAAGTTAAAACTCTCATTATGCCCTCTAAAAGCTAATCCTTGAGTTAGAAGGAATTTTACACAATCAACAGAAGAATTCAAGCCGACACGATATGCATTTGTATCTCGATCAAACTGCACCTTGAAGGAAAATTAAATATGTTGATCTTGTTTCATTAAATTATCGCAATTTCGTTTTGTATTATTATGACCACTATTATGTTCTCCTATACTAAGGTCAAACCTATCTGATTTTTTCTAATTCGAGAATTCATTTTTTCGAAATGCCTCGTAACCTTGTTTTCCTCTTCCTTCTATTCCAAAAAGATAACAATATAAACAGTATGCTTTATCCGTATGAATACTATACTCTAATCAATTGGAGTATCTATCAAACCATGTTGGATTGAAACGTCTATCTTTCATCCCAAATTTACTTTTAAGGAAGTTATGATTGTGAGGCTGACATAACCTTTTTTTGTAAATATGATTTTCAAAATTGATGATTCTCTAGATTTTTTACAGTACTTTTTGATGATCCACCATATGTTTGAATTCTTTTTGTTTTGTTCATCATCTTAATCTTTTGAATCCTCTATTGGTGTTGATACGCAAGATTGTGAGGACTTCTTAAAATATTTTTTCATAATCTTTGTGCAAATTCAAACTAGTGAACTACACAAAACATAAAAACAAGAAACTAAATATTAAGAAGAAAAAAAGAGTTTAAAGCACTTGCCTTTAAAATAAACCAAGATATGAAGAGTTATCTCTTTGTTTATTCGGTTTAGTTGGAAATGAATATTTTCTATGACCATTTGAGTTTCCTCTTGATATGAGTGGATTAGAAAAATGATCTCATTTTTTTCTACACATAGAATGATTGAAATTATATTAAATTAAAATTAATAATAAATGTAAAAATTAAAATTAGTAATTACTAATTAATTTAAAGTGGAAAATAATTAAATTAAAGTATTATCATTAAAATTTAATTAAAACAAATTAATAACTTAATAATTTATTAAAATACTATTAAAATTACTAATCAATGAAAAGAAAATTTTAAAATAAATTAAAATTTAAATAATAATTTTAAATTTAAATCATTAATTAAGGAAAAAAGTTAACTTAAATTAGTTAATATAATTTTTAATCTTTTTTTTGTTAAATAATTTGAATAGTTAAATTTTTAATCATTTTATTTAAATTATTTAAAAGCCTTTGGAAAATTCCGCTTGTAATGGATGATTTTCTTGTAGTGACTTTTTTATATTCATCCTTAATACGCTTCACTTGAACTAAATCCTTTCTACTCCTATCTATTTGTTTGGCTAACTTATACATATACTTTTCTCCCTCCTTCGTATCTAATCTATTATATAAATCAATGTTTAAAATTGCGTATTCGGGTATTGAGGCGTTTTTCATTCGTGAGGCGAGGCGTAAGTCTCAAGGCGTAAGCCTCAAAATCAAAAGATTGCGTAAACATAAAATGATAAATTTTTTATATACTAATGAGTGAATAATATAAAACATTAAAAAGCATAAAATATGAATGAAATCAAAATATCCCAATAATAAGACAACATGAAATATAGTTCAACTCAAAATTCTATATTTCCCACATCCCAGTATTATTTTCATTAACATATAATTCTAATTTCCAAAAACAAATAGCAATGACATATCACATAAGAACTCATAAGTCATCAACACTGTCATCACTAAGGGGTTCTTCATTTGAATCATCATTATGATAAACTGCTCGCTCCCCTTCCTCCTCTCCTATAGAGTCTAATGTCAGGCATTTACTTCAAGATTTATATAAGTTTTAATATATATAGCGTGAGGTGTAAGCCTCATGCCAGTGAGGCTAGGCAGACCTCAACCAAGTTGAGGCGCAAGCCTCATAAAAAAAAACTCGAGGCGTAAGCATCGGGGCATTGTTTACTGGAATTTCGCAAAGGCGGGCCTCAAGGCGAGCCTCATATTGCACAATTTTAAACCATGATATAAATCATTAAAAACTAAGATCTTTGCATCGCATGTTGCTTTTTTAGATTTCTTACGTGCCTCTTTATATCTTTGTCAATTATCAAAATGTTTACATTTAAACCAATTTTTATAACAAATCTTCTTATTTTTTTTTTCTTTTTTTGCACATTTGGATTTCACCACCGACTATTTTTATTATTAGGAGATTTTCCCTTTGATACTCAAATCATATCTTTTGCAATATTCTTAATATCACTAATTACTTTTTTCCACATAACATTATCATCCTAATGCATTGACAAAGTCTTAAGATATAAAATCTTATTCTTAAAAATATTTTTGTTAATATTCTATAAATGCCCCCAATCAAAAATATTTTAATGATGGTGATTTTTTTGGAACTTAAAAAAACAATAATAGTAATAATAATAATCAGGACGATTGTTAACCTATGCATATTATGCTTTTTAGCTGCATCGTTGTGGCTTCCTAGTTACACATCATTGAAAGAATCTCACAAGCTGTCTTGGACTGGTTGAGTGAATTTTCATATCGGATTGAGAAGTATAATCTATGAACGAAGGGAAAAGTAAATGAGAAACAAGTACAAGAAAACTTAGAAAACAGAACCTTATTGTGCTGCAGGTTACTTGCACTATCAACTTGAACTTATTGAAATGTTCATTGAAATTATATGCTGTAATGTTTTTGATGATCTTTTCACTGGATAGGATGTCATTAAATTTTATCCGAAAATTAGCAAGGTTCTACGATTGGGATACAAAATCATAAGGAACATGGGAATTTTATAATGCAGTTCGTAATCAGCTTCAAACTAAGAAATTGAATGTAATATATAAGCATCTTGCAAGTAGAACAGAAAATGTGTTGATTAGGTCTCCTTGTATGCCACCTAGTAAAAGGGTATTCCGTGAGTGCTTAAAATGCACATGCTATCAAAATAAGCTCTGATTGTATGGGCTTGACTGCAAAATGCCTAATAATGATTTTAATCCCGGTTCCTCTGTAGTTATACTCAGCCAACATAGGATCCAAAGGATGTTTTTTGGTACTTATTGTTTATACTTCTTAAAGTTTTAATGGCATTCTTGTGACTTGGCATAGCCAACTTTTCATAAATAGGTGTCAGCTTGTCTAGAGCCAATTCTCTACCCCTCACCCTCTCCAAAATCATACTTGAACGCACATCCCTTTTCTCTGCCGAATAGATCTAAGAGATTTGTCGCATATAAGAATTCAACTTAGAATATCCTGAATCATTTCCAACCAAACACTGGAAACTAAACTTAACGAGATCGTGAGCCAAAGCTAGAAGGGGAGAGCTTGTTCAGTCAGGAGCTTGGGAGAAGTTTAGCTGTTCTAGAGCTGGTTAATGTCATCAGGGAAGATGCTGTTAGCATTGGTTGCTGCTGAAAGATTTAATATCCAAATTTTTGATAAAGAAGTGACATGAAACTTCAGTTTGTTGATGAGTAGAAGCATTTAATCTTATATAAAGTTTATGAACATTAGAGCTTTATTTGAAACAAACCCTATTTTTGAAAGAAGCTTTCAACTTTGAAAAAAGTCCATTATTGTTGAATTTTCTTCTTCCAATCAATTGATCTGTACATGTTTGGTATCGAGTTTTATTGTTGCTTTGTTTCTTGTCTTGATGAAGATGACTAATTATTTTACTGCTGTTATCATTTTTTTATATAAAGTTGGTTTTTGACTCATCATTTTAACAAAAGCATCTAGCTTTATGAGAATCATGTTTATCTCTTAAAAATCTTACAAGATTGTTGAAACTACGCAGATAGTGCTGGACTTGGATGAGACTCTAGTATGTGCATATGAGGCATCCAGCTTACCTGATATAGTTCGGATTCAGGCCATAGATGCTGGTCTTAAGTGTTTTGAGCTAGAGTGCAAAACTGTGGACAAGGTTCTGCCTAGAAATTTTCAGCTTCAATCATTTACGATCTAATAGATTTCGTAAAAATGACACTTGTTTGAAATAAAAAAAAAATAAAAAAATCTTCTTGTGAAGGATGCTGAAGGGAGAGAAAAGATCAATCATGTAATTGTGTTTGAGCGTCCCGGTTTGGAGGACTTCCTTGAACAGACCAGCAAATTTGCGGATCTTGTTCTTTTCACTGCTGGGCTTGAAGGTCTTATATTTTTCCGCTCCAGTGTTTTCCACAAAATTCTGTATTTAATTTCTATCACATCATGCTTCCTAAATTTGATGGTGGTTTTAGGTTATGCCAGACCACTTGTTGATGTTATAGATGTCAACAACAGGTTCAGTCTCCGTCTTTACCGCCCTTCGACCGTTACTACGTATGTAATCTTTCCCTACTATTTCTACAAGAAATTGGTTCTAACAGAGCATCATATCGAAATATATGATCTACATACCTTTCTTTTTCCTTTTATATTTTGTTGAGTTTATAGCTATCTACAAAGAATGAAATGCATATTCTAATTTTATATGTCATTATACAAAAAAATAATCAGTCTTGGGATTGCATGATATTCTCACTGAAATTCTTTTTGTATGTTTTCTTAGTTTTCCTAATTCCCATTTCTGTGTGCTGTTTCTCATATTCACGAGTATTAACAATTAAAATATTCATTCTCATTGCATAAAAGGTTTGTTCTCATGGAGTAACTCTTGAATTCCATTGGAAAAATTGTCTAGTCTTATATTTTCCAGATAATTACGTGGAGTACTTTCAAATTGAAGTATTGTACTTGGTAATGTAGACTTGGTAGAGAAATCGTAAGTATTTTATATTTGGCATGACTGAAACTTGTCATAAACTTCGTGAAGGAATATAAATACTCTTGTTCATTTTCCTGTTGAAATTTTAGGGATTTACATAGATACATGTAGTTCTTATCTAATATATTCTTGACATCTAAAATTTTATATTTACATGTATAACACTCTATTAGCTAAATCACATCAAAATATATACATGAAACTATGTATTTCACTTAATATAAGCTAATATTAGTGATATTTTTTGACATGTTTTAGAGAATGTGGTGTAATTTAAGTAAATAAAAAAAATTAAATATATAAAAATGTATAAGAATTCTGTGGTCTGTATGCAAAATCCCCCTAAATTTTTGCAGGGCTAATTCTTGTCCTTAGGCTTCGTTTCGGACGGCTTTCTTACTGCTTCTTAAAATAACTTTTTAGTATAAAATTTTTAATTTTTTTAGTAAAAAGCTGCATTAAGAAGCTGTAAGAAAGCCGTCCCAAACAAAGCCTTAATTTCCTTTTGATCCGACAATATTTTTCCAATGTTTGTGTTGCTTTAAGTTCATTGAACAAAATATTACAAAGTACCTGCCTTTATCTTCAGCGTTATCCTTGGTCTAAACCTAAAGTACTACATATTACCAGATCTCTGATATTAATCTTGGCTATTTATGAATCAGGGAATATAGACACCACGTGAAGGATCTCTCCTGCCTATCAAAAGATTTATGCCGAATCGTAATTGTCGATAACAATCCCTTCAGTTTCTTGCTGCAGCCGTTGAATGGAATACCCTGCGTTGCATTTTCTGCAGCCCAGCCCTTCGATGAGCAGGTGATCATAACAAAACTACACAATTTCATCTGCATTGAGAATATACAAATAATGAAATAAACTAATGAATGATCTAAATGGTCCTTAGAATTTTAAGTGTGTTCATTTTAGTCCCTCAATTGATTAAATTTAAACCTATTTATCATATCATCAATTTTGTAATTATTTTGGAAGAAGATTGGCGGAGAAAAGCTTTTCTTGAGGACTTTTCAGACTTTTTGAAGTCAGTTCTATTAATTTGAGCTAGTATTAAGTAGTGGGATCAACTCTAAAACCAATTTCTATAAAAAAAAAGGATAAAGTTGGGGTGGGACCAAATTGTTTTAAATTTAAAAGAGATTAAGGTTTTATTTGGGACATTTTTTACAGCTATTTTTTTGCGGCTTTCAAAAAATTAGTAAGAAAATTGTCTTAAACAAAGCCTAAGATTTCGTTTGGGATGGCTTTCTTACTACTTAAAGCAACTTTCTAGTACAAAAATTATTATTTTTACATTAAAAAGCCGCTTTAGGAAGCATAAAGAAAGCCGTCCCGAATGAAGCCTAAATTAAACATCTAAAATAATTAAGGGACAAAACTAATCCACCTTAAAAGGTTAGAAACTAGTTTGATTATTAACTCATAAATAAAATCATTTTTTTGTTTATTCATTGGCGAAAATCATTAAAAAATTTATATTATCTTGATACAAATTGTATTAGGATAAACTTCAAAATTATTAAAGTTGCAATACCAACTCTGTATATACAATTCTAATCTCAAGATAAATTTAATAATGTTTAACCCCATCTTAATATAATTTGTATTGTGATATCTTGAATTTTATTTTTGTTTATTAATTTAAATCTGATCCTTTACTTCTTTTTTTTTACTGTCTTTCATCTTTCAGCTCTTGAAGGTTGTTCTTCCACTTCTGAAGCAGCTATCTCTTGAGAAGGATGTGAGGCCTGTTCTGTACAAACAGTTTTACATGCCTGAGTGGTTTGAAAAGCATGGAATCCCATCTGATAGTCAGAGTCCATGATACTAATGAGTTCTCCCAAAGTACCTTTTTTGTACATTATTACTATATTTTTTTAGGATTTCTTCAAGGAAAAAAGATAGTCACATGGTGTGATTGAACTCTCTATTTTGCAGTGAACTGGTTGGCGTTGGATGGAAATTTTTTGTAGAATTGTAAGCATTCAAGCATGTGAAAAGCAGGTGTGGGTGATTTTCTTCTCATTTGTGAGATTTTCTTAATGGTTTCAGAAGTGTTTTTGTTGCTTGTAAATAGAAAACTTGTTTTAAAAATTAATGTTTTTGTTTTGTTTTTTATTTCATTTGGTTTTTTGTGAGGAAACAATTATATTTGGGTTTTAAAAGTATTTATGAAGCAATGCATAAAAATGCATCATATGAAATAATCTTAATTTTTTCATTCTTTTAAAGCTTGTTTTCTGTTACAAAACAAGTAAAAAGCATTAATATATGCCTCATTATTATTTTAAGATCTCATTTGAGATTGTTTTTTTACTATTATTTAAAAGTGCTTTTTTTAGTATAAATTTTTGTATTAAAAAATTATTTTAAAAAATAGTAAGAAAGTTGTTCCAACGAGGCCTATATTGGTTGAATATGGTGGTAAAATAACTAAAGATTTGCAGAAAAAACTATATTGAGGTATTATGATGTGCCAACATGAAAAAGAAGAATAAATATTTAGAAATTAAAAGATATTTAAAAAATAATAAATAATAAACTATATTTTCAGAATATTTAAATATTTATTTTTTAAGCATTTATTTATTTTAAATTTTAAGCATTGAATTTTCTCATTGGTCACACTGCATCAAGATATCACAGTTGACAGTAATCATTTCTTTCAAAGATTTTTTTTTTTGGACATTTAGGTCATTAAAGGCAAACTCACACACACAACGCATACACATAGACTCCAACCCTGGACCTCTTAATTGGAAGCCTAAGCTCTCAACCAATAGGCCAAGCAGAGTTGTGTTCTTTCAAAGATTAAACAGATCGAAAGCATTATTCATTCGTTACTGTTCATGGTAGGAATGTATCTCATCTTGGCTGCGCTCCAAATCTATAACGAAAGCATCGTTTGTTGTGTCTCGGCAGTGTCATTTTCACCAAAGACCTCTCATAAATGTAAAATTAAAAAAAAATCAAATTATATTTTATATATATATTGTGTTTGATTCTTTTAAAATTTTCAATTTTCCGCTTTCTTTTGCTAAAAACAAACTCTATTATAATCACTCAGCTTTTCTTATTCTTTGGTTGGGGGATCTGATTATTAATTTAAGAGATTTGGGATTCGAAGTTAGTGCATATGAATTTATCTTAATTAGCTAAAATGTCTTTAAAAGAAAAACTTATATGATCTGTTTAAAAAATTTTCACAAGCAGGTAGTTTCAGACAAATTTATTTACACGTAGTAAATTCATTTTCTCTATTTTTTATTTGTTGTAGGCTAGAAAATTTACAGCTCTAGAGTGAAAGAGTTTTGCCTCCTAATTTTGCATGAATATTTAACACAATCAGATTAAAAAAAAAAATACTAGAGTTTTTTTTTAACATAGAAAACTCGAAAAGAGAAAAACCATGAGGTCTCGCTAAATTGAAAAAATCTCGCCGTGCATGCAAGAGTTATAAATATTGGCTTTTCTTGGAGATGGTGAGATTACAAGAGTTCAAAAAATGCAAGGAAATAGTGGCAGAGTCTCGCCTGGACATCATGCAACAGTCAATTGGTAAATGTTCGATGACAACGATCAAGCAACGGTTGGTTTGCGAAGTTACGATTGCAGTGGTTGGCTAGTGGTGGGGCAGAGGTCCAATGACTGGTGGTTGGGTGGAGGCATCAGACAGAGAGGTCTAGCAATGATCTGTTAGGCCGAGGTTCAATGACGATTGGCTAGATGTCTGATATATAATTTTTTATTAAACATCAATATATTTATACTTAACTATATATAATCCTTCTACTTTAATTATGAGAAAAAAATGATTCTCATATCTTCAATTATAATAAATTAATGTAATTAGATGTCCCTCTTATTTTTTTTTAATTCTTGAATTTTCCATATATAAAAAATTTTGATCTCTTACATTTTTTTGCATATGTTAAATTTTTATTTCAAAATTAAAATAATAAACATACACTCAATCAATGTAAAATTTTTAACACATTATAATATTATAAATTCAAAAAAAATATACAATTCTTGAATAAACCTTAACTTCAGAAGCTTCTAGCCTCTTCCATGATCATCGGTCACATTCAGAAGTGAATAATAAGGAGAAATAGAATTATAGTTGCATTACTATAATTTAATAATAATAAATAAATAAATTCTAATAAAACCAAATAATTTATCATACAATGAATGAAATTCTCTCTTATTTACTTATTTTCAATTATCTTATTTTAATTAGATCACTGAATTTGATAATTATATGAGATGTTTAGAAAGAATCTAAATATGCCTTATTACTTATGATATAACCAACTTTTTAAAATTACACTAATACCAATGGCAGTGAAAATGATGTAAATTTTATTTTTGTCACATTATTTTTCTTTATTTATTTTATTTTTGATTGCCTCTTGTTTCATTATTAGACTGAAATTTTTAAAATTGCACAGCTCACCTTCTCAATCTCGAACTTTTATTACATCCGGTGCAAGGACGTAGAGGAACGTCCGATCGGAGTCAAATTTCCGCCAAAAAACTCGGTATTTGCTCGGTACAACTAGGTATTATTTGATAATAACGATGAATACCGCTCTTTGAAGACCAATACCGAGTTATACCGAGCTATATCGAGAAATACCGAGTTGTACCGAGTTTTTTCTAGGAAAAACTCGGTACAACTTTTATATAACTCGGTATTGCTCAAGATAACTCGAAATAATTCGGTATTGGATCTTCACATGATGTTATTCCTCGTTATTATTTGATATTGCTCGGTATTTGCTCGGTACAACTCGGTATTTCGCGGGAATTTGCTTCCGACCTACGTCCGGTCGGAGGACATAATAATTGTTCCTCAGTCTCACCCAACTAAGAAAAAAACTATAAGAACATATTCGATTATTAAAAAAAATTATTTCTATATAAAAAAAGTGATGTCATACGGATTTCCCAATGAACTTTATTTATTACGGCCGATATTATGATTGTTATCGACCTTTACCTATTCATCAACTGTACGGGAAGATGACATGCTAAGTGGATAAAAGGACGGCGTGACACGTGGCACTATATTTATATCATTTTTTTTTTGAGAAAATGCATTGTTTTATTTCATTAGGGTTATATTTGATGAATTTGAATATTTTAATTTATGATTAATTAAATTTAGATTTAATTTGAGATAGCTTTCTCAATGTTTTATTTTTCACATATATGTTTGATCATTATTATTTTTGCTGATTTTATAAAAATTTTGTGTTTGAAAGCTATTTCTTTATAGTAGCTTTTAAAAAAATTATTTTCTCCACAAAAATTTTATAATTTTTTTATAAAAAATTACAATCATTCCATGCGGATCTTGATAGAAAATTTTAAAAAATTTTGATTTGATAATAATTAACTTTAATAATGAAATTGATTGATTTTAGTTCAATGAGCATATATTAGAAAAATTACCAAATAATTTTTATTAAAATTTATAATTTTAGCAAGTGAAATAATAATATCATTGATGATCTTTATATTATTTTTTATTTCATGATTGGATTAATTTAATATTTAAAAAATGAATATGAATGATTTTTGCAAAATAAAAAATAGAACGAATAAAAAAAATCATAAAAAGTCAAAATTATAATCAATAAGATTAAAAATCTTGATGCATTCTTATAAGAATTTTGATCAGAGTTTTCTCAAATGAACTTTTTCTATTTAGTTTTTAAGAAAATCAGGAATTAGATTTAATTAGAAATATTTCAATAAAGTATTGTATAGTTTAATAGGTAAATATTAAATATATATAATAAATAGCAAAAATGAGTTAAATGATATTGATAGTTGACTCCGAAGTCTAAATTGACATTTTTTAATAGGTAAATTTTCAAAATGGTCCCCTGACTATTTGAAATTTTACAAAATGGATTCAAAAGTATCATTTTGAGTAAATTTAAAATTAATTTTGTGAAGTCAAGAGATTAAATTAGGATCAGTTTTATATCATAATTATAATATAAATTATTTTGAATAAATTTTATATAATTGAGAGATCAAATTAGAATAATATAATACCCTGCGGCTAAATGGACTATACTCGAATTGTTTGGAGATTCTTTTTGAGTTTTTTTTTTTATTTTTTATTTTTTATTTTTATTTTTTTAACTTCACACGACTTATAATTGGATGGAAATTTAAAAATATAATTTCTATTTTCTGCCGACGCGTTCGGAGTCGCTCCTACTCTACCCGGATCCGGATCCGGATCCGGATCGAAATAACTTGCACGGGATTTCGAGGCAGAACTTCTGCACTCTAAAAAGAAACCATAAAATTTGACTACTTACTTACCAGGACATAAAATTTGGCCAGTTGCCTGTGCATGTTGCAGTGCAGGTGGATGATTCATTCTAAAAGATCGAGACGATCTTCTTCCGTCGTCTCTCTCGCCTCTCTACTGTTTTTCCTCTGTCAAATTCGACTCTTTCTCTCTCAATCTCTTTCTCAGTTTGTTCCCAACTCTCTCTCTATCTCGCACACACATACACATACTCAGTTTGTTCCCAAATCGACTGAGGATGTTTCTGGAAGGAAGCAATGGGAGAGGGATGTCATCTCCCAGTATCGATTCGGTTTCGTCGGTGAGAGATGTCACTTACAGGTATTCTTGTTTTCCTATTCCGCGTTTCTAAAGTGTTTTTTTGTTTTTTGTTTTTGTTTTTTTGTTTTTGTTTTTTTTTTGTTTTTGTTTTTGTTTTTACTTCGATCGATGGGCTCTTATCACTGCAACATCCTCTTCCTCTTAGAGATAGGCATAAATCCCTAATCCCTGTGATTGTTTTGCTGATGGGATACCTTAATCCTTTTGAATAATATTTGACTTTTTTGCTTTAACTTCCGTCTAGGTTGGGTACGTGTTTAGTTTGAGCTAGGAGTTTGGTTGCAAATCAGATATATCGGAGCTTAGTTTAGGGTTTAGTAGGTTTTAGGAGCTCTTTGATCTGTAAATTTAAACAGGATTTAAGCAAGGTTTAGCTTAAATCCTGCCAAAACAGAATAATTGGAACTTCAAATTCTACTGTTTCGATAAATCCTGTTTCAGCCTCATTATTGATTAAATTCAAGATTTCTTAAATTCCATTGCACATAGGATTTAACGGATTTAACGATTTCTCTTCTCAGAAATCTTAAATCTTGAAACAAATTGGCAAACAATTTATCGGGATTCAACAAGTCAAGTCAAACACTTTTGAGGTTTTAATCTTTTCAAGACTTATTGAATCTGGATTTGCAGGAATTACTAAATCCTGTTTGGCAGCCCAACAGTCCCTCGAGTTTTAGCTCAATAGAAGGAAAAAAGATGTAGCCTTTAAAATAAAGCTATTATTTTCCCAACGTACTCAACTTAAGCCCTCCTCAACCCATCCTTCTCACGATGTTTAATACTATATTTTAATGAGTAGCAAATTAAAAAAAATCAATCAATGTTGACATTGTAAAAAATTTGTGCAAGGATATCTTAATATAATTTGCATTGAGATGGACTTAAGAGCTGTTGATTTTGTATGAAGATTAGTGCTATTGATGATAGCATATATAAAAGTATTAATCTCAGTGTAAATATAAGAGCTCTTAAGCGCTTCCTGATGTAAATTACGTTAGGGTATCCATTCATACTTTTTGTTGGCATTATTTATGGTGGGTTGAATAAGCATTTTTTTTTTTCTTAAAATAAATCTGTACTTATCGTCGCTTCTGACAATTTTTGGGATTATTTGTATAGAACATTAGAACTCCCAAAAGTTTGATCTTTATGTGATAAAAAAAACATAATATTTAAAGTCAGGTGATAGGAAACTCTTGTAGGAACAAGAGTTTTCCTTGCTGAATTTGAATGTCAGCAGTTGCAAAAAAAGATTGGAGAAGAATTTGGAAGAAATAACTAGAAATAAACTTTTTTAATTGATAAAAGATGAAAGAAAACGAACAAGATACCCTTGATCCTTAATTGGAGAGGAGGATCCGTCTCTCCAAATCTCTAGCCGGTGGCTAGAACCCAACAAACCCTAGGAACTCTCCAAAATTCAGCAAATATCAAGATAATCCTAACCCTAGACAATCTCATCTATTTAAAACATACAAATACAGCTTTGATTTACTAAACAACCATTCTCTAAATCAAGACCTGCGTAATCTGCCTCCTCCTCTTCAAGTAATGGGCCCTACAAGGGGGCCGGCGGCTGGCTTGGCTGCCTAGAGTAAACCAGCCCTCCTTGGGCCGGTCCCGCTGGTCTATCATTAGGTTAACATATATAGTAGTTACCCTAGGTTTAGGTTTTGTTATAAAACCCTGCAATATTAACAACGTTGATTATATATCAAACTTCAATAGTAATCATAGTTTTGAGGATTTAAAGGTTTAGGGTTCAATAATAATTAAAAGCAATTACTAGAGTTGAAACTTAGCATATATTTCAATGTCATGGTTTTACGAATGCCCTTGCAATTATGCATATATATAAAGATTAATCGTCCTTATTTGCAAAATAGTGTAAGGTTATTGTCTTGTTTATAAAGTTTTAAACAGTTATAATTTTTCCAAAAAAAAAAACTGTAAGGATTTTTATACCAATAACCCCACTTATAATTGTTGCCTTGATGAATTTTAAGAAAATGCCTTGTTATTAAATTTTTGAAAATTCTAATGCAGTTGATGAATTCACAGCTGTGGTTCTTGTGGCTACTCATTAAATTTGAACTCCTCTTTACGGAATACAAACAATATTGGATTGAAGTACAGAAAGATCATCAAGAAGGGGATTGTATCATTCTATTCGATTGATGAGAGCAGGTTCTCTCAGACAGATGAGGTTAGTTGTCTTCCATACTTCAATTCAATCAATTCGTGGGGGTTTTTCAGGCATCGAACAAAGCTCAGATGCAGGAAGTGTGGAAGCTACATTGGTATTGCTTATGAGGAGACTTTCCCTTTGCCTTCATTGGGATCTGATTACTGTGATACAAGCTCGGGCAATGGTGCCGGGTGTTCAAAAAAGTATAAGATCAGAATCAGCTCACTTCAACCATCCTCTGAAGAGTCAGGTACCTCTTTTATCAGGAAATGATATTCTTGTAAGAGTCTGGTTCTGCTAAAGTTGGAGTTGTATTATTATTTGTGTTGTGAGCAATGAGAAGCTTCTTGGCTGATGATGATGCGCACAAATCTGTTCATCATGGACATGGTTGGAAAATCTGTAAGGGCTTTTGTTCTGTACTTTATTCTATAGTGACACATACATATTATTTGTTAAGAAGGTTGTCTGCATAATTCATCTATTTTTACTTCTATAAAAATCCTCTTTTTTTTTTTGTATTGGATTCTCAAGTGATACAAAAATGATCTCTTTCTAGTCGGTTCTACTTCGGCCCATCGAATTTGCATGAAAACTGATATTTCATGGTTTGGCATTCACAGTTCAGGTTGCTGGATTCTGCATTAGTAGCACATTTGTATGGAGTTTAGTCTTTGCATAAGCCAACCCATTTGTCAGTTCCAGTTCAACTGTTATACATCGCTAGAGGCTCTACTTTGTTTACTGCGGTTAATAATTGTCAACATTATCCAGGAAAAGAAAGTGAATACTGTTCTTCTCAAATAGTTCACTTTCTTGTTTGGACAAAGCATTTATGTGAGGCACTAATAATATGCAATTATATAATCATCATTAATCTTGTCTTGAGTATTTGGGGTTAGTTTTATGAATACTTATTTTGCATTCATTTTTGTTGAGTGTTTTTGAGATTTTAAAAATAATCTTCATAATCATTTTGTTAATTTCTATTCATATTAATTTAGGCTTATCTTTTTTCCTTTTTTGTCTCACTAATTTTATCAACTCATATTTATGTTAAAATTTTCATTTTTTTTTGTTGCTTTTGTCTTGTTGTGTGCATTAATATTTATGGTGATAGAGATATATAGAGTTTAACATCTCAACTTTGCACGAATATCTAGCACATAGATAATAGAGGGTCATAAGAATTGTTAGAGAGATCGCATTTTTTATGTGAAAAAATCTGGAAAGTGAAAAATCATAGGGTTTGACCTAGTTAAAATGATTTCACGGGTATTTATATTTGGTTATAAGCAGGGGCGGAACTGTTAGGTATTGAGGGGGGGCAATTACCCCCCCCCCCCTCTTTAATTTTTTTTTTAGAGAGGGACAATTAGGTAATTTAACCCCTTCAAAAATTTTATTTTGCCGGTTTGCCCCCCCTTTGCCCTAACAAGCCAAAATAACACCCTAAAACAGCGAACTAAATTCGCGCAAGACGGCGACTCGGCGAGACTCGAGAGGGAAGGCTTCTCAACTGATTCACGCAAGACGGCGAGACCGCGAGATCAGGTCTGTGCGAGAGGGAAGGGTCCGTTCGTGATTCGCGACTGCCTCTGGCATCGGGAGATCTAGGTAAGTTGAGAAGCGATTGTTGATCTTCTTTGCTTAGGAATAGATAATGGCTGCTGTTATTTTTCTTTTCTCCCTCTTAATGACAAAGAATATACTTCTTCTTCTTCCCTTGAGGATTTGATTAGATTTTCTTGCATACAACAATTTACTTTAGATTTTCTTAAAATCCACTGACCAGTGTAATAAATCCCGGTGAATTTTGATTTAAAACTGCATAGTTTTATTTTGGAACCAGATCATTGCAACAAATTATTGGTATGGTAAATAGTTGACAGATTTTTGTATTTTTATTTATCTATTTGTTTTTCTTTCTTATTGCAATCATCTTGACGATTTCAGTAATTAATAAGGGCCTTTAAGCCACACGTTAGATGTATACAGTTTACTTATTGCAATCAATAATTTCTTAGATGTATACAGTATACAGTTTACTTGAAGATTTCTTATTGCAATCATCTTGAAGAAATCAGTAATTAATAAGGGTCTTTAAGCCAAACATTAGATTTTAGAACCAAATCATTTGATTATCTTTTTTTCAGTTTAGATGTATTCAGTTTACTTAATTACTTGTGTAATCATGGCAAACCGCACGTTCTAACTATAGAAGTTTAACTTTTAAGCATTTTGACTTGAGAAAATCTGAAGATTTTTCGAAAAAATGTGTTTGGGTTGAAAGGATGAGATTTGCATGACTGTGAAAATAAACAAACATCAAAATTAGGGATTTGAATTCATAAAGAAATACGGGGAGCTAAAATTTTAGACAAATCTTATGTAATTGAAATATATTTAAGTTGTAACTTAGATTTGGGATGGAGCTAAAATTTTACTGAGAAATTGATGTGTTTGATTGCCTTGTACCTTACATTGAAAAAGATGTGTTTGATTTGATTCCCAATGAAGATGTAATCCAATATTATAAAAAAATGCAAAATAGATTTATAAAATTATAATGGTTTTCAATTTATCTATCTTATTGGAATACAAGATTTCATTTTGAATTATGTTCTCATTTTTTTTAATATTTGTCTATTAATAAGAAAATTTTGCCCCCCTTAAAATGAAAGGTTGGTTCCGCCCCTGTTTATAAGTGAAGCTTTTCATCGGGTGCAGCTGTTCGTAAAATATATACTACATTATTGAAGTTGGGAGATCCCTTTGGTGGGAATCTAGTATAAATTCAGGCGTTGAAGTTGGGAGTTAGAGTTGATGTCGATGACATACATTGATCTCCTATGTGATGACATTTGTTGGCTTTATTAACGATGGTCGATGATGAAGTCGGTAGGCATTAGATAGTCATACAACATTGGTTAGGAGACCATAGGTTGATGGACCAAAGGCAGGCAATAATGGTCGGATGGCCGTAGTCAGCATGTGACAGAGGTCAGAGGACTATAGTGGGTGGGCAATAGAGCTTAGAAGGATCGTAGTCAGGTAATGATAAATGGAAGACCATATTCGGGTGACAATGATTCAAGAATTATTGTTGACTGACAATAGAGGTTGAAAGGATCGTAGTTGATGAGTGATGGAGGTCGAAGTATAGTAGTTGACAGAAGACGTAGGTTGGAAGGATCATAGTTGGCAGATGGAAGAGATCAAAATGATCATAGTCGATGGGTGTGGAGGTCAGGAAAATTTTATTGAGCCACGATGGTCAAAGGATCATAGTCGGGCGATAGTGGTCGAATGATCGCAGTCAGTGGACTATGAATGTTAGAGAGTTGTAGTTAGCGGGCGATCGAGGTATGAGGACTGTAGTTGGCAGCGATAAAGATCGGCAGGATTGTAGCCATGAGGTGATATTCGCAGGATTTTAGTTAGGCGGCGGTGTTTGATAGGACTGTAGTCGAGTGATGGTGTTGGAGAATTGTATTCGTGTGATGGTGATCCGATGATCGTAGTTGGTGGGAGATGTAGATTGAAGAACTATAATCGGTGGGCAACCGAGGTTAGAGGGCCGTAGTGGTTCAAGGACCATAGTCATCAAGCGCGAAGGTAAATAAGATTGTAGAAGGGTAGTTACAACCTATGCAGAGCACAAGTATACTACCGATGTAAAGGTATGAATCACTGCTATTGGGTGATTGTGATTTGAGGACCTTTGTTGGCGGATGATGAATGTCAGAATGACTATAGTTGGATGATGGTGGTTTGACGATCGTAATTTAACGATAGTGGTCGGATGATTGTAGTAGGACGATGGTGGTCTGGGGACTATAGTTGGTGGGGGATGGTGGTCATAAGGATTGTAGTCAACTGATGGTGGTCCGGGGACCATAATTGTCCGTCAATGGTCAAAGGATCATAGTTGGACAATATTGATCCGAGGATCATACTCGATGGATGATGGTAGTCAGAAGAATTGCAATTAAGTGACATTGGTTAGAGGGTCACAATCGGATGGCAATGGTAAGATTATTGTAGTTGGGCAGTGTTAATCAGAGGACTATAGTCAGCAAGAAATGAAGGTTGGAAGAAATGTAGTTGGTGGGCAACGAACGTTGGAAGGTCCCTATCCAGGTGACAGTGTCGAAAGGTTATAGTCGGCAAGAGATGGATGTTGAAAGCACCATAGTCAGATGACAGTGATTGGAGGATCGTAGTCAGGCGATATTGATCTGAGGACCATAGTTGGGCGACAATAGTTGGGGTATTGTAGTTGGCAGGCGATGGAGGTAAAAAAAAAATCACAGTTGGGTAACTATGGTAAGAGGATTGTAGTCTAGAGATAGAGTTTTAAGGATCATAGTCGGGCGACAGAGGTTAAATGACCGTAGTTGAGCGATGGCGGTTTGAGTATTGCAATCGAGCGATGAGGGTTAGAAGGATAATAGTCAGCGGGTGACGAATGTCTGAAAGATTGTAATTGTGAAATCTTTAAGCAAAAGAAGTTAAACTCGTAAACATCTAGACGCCTTTTGATGTAATGGTTAGAATTTTATTTAAAAAAACTCTGCATTTAAGCGTGCTTATCCCAGAGAAATTTTGAGATTGGTGACCTCTTGAGAAGTTACATAAAAAAGACAAAATAGTGAGGCGCTTAGGCTAAAGTAGGTAATATCTCGATAGTTAAGAATTTAGGCTATTATAAATGGTATCAGAACAATACACTAGCCAAAAGATGAGAACTAAGTGTCATACAAGGTAAAGTGCTATGCCATAAAAAAAAATTCAAAAAAAAAAAAGGGTAAAGTGCTACGTCATGGGAGTAACCTCTTGAATCCTATATGGAAGAAAGTGCCACGTGGTGGGAGTCACCCCACTTAGGGGTCACCTCTAGAATCCTATTTGTTTGGTGGATGATTCTGGGATAAAGATGCTGACGAGAATTTGAGTTATTTAAGTGAGGGAGATTGTGAAACTCCTTAAATAAAACAAGCTAAAGTTTTAAACATCGACGTGACTTTTGATGTAATGCTTAAAATTTCATTTAAGAAACTTTGTAATTAAGTATTCTCATCTCAAAAAAAAATTTGGGATGAGTGACCTATTGGAAGTGTTACATCAGTAGGAAAAAATTGTGAGGCCCTTAGTCCAAAGCTGGTAATATCTCGATAGTTAAGAGTTTTATTTTGATCCAATCAAATAATTTTTTTCCAATTATAATTCCAAATCACAAATCGTTCTCATCATAACGTAGATATTATAGTGTTTTAATTTCACTAATTTTTTAATAATTTTTTGGCATTGGTACAAATCCTTAAGAAAGTGACATATGTCGGTACAAGTAGGGATTTTGGGACCATCAGGTGTCTATTTTTCAAACCAATTTCATGAAAATTTTTTAAATAAAATGTGTTATTTATGATATTTTTCTATAATTTTGAAGCCCCAAAATGATTTATATGAATTTTATATTAAAAATTGATTAAATTATATATTTATTTTATTTATTTTATTATTTTATTATTTAATATCTAATTCCACTACATGAATTTATTAAATCGCTTTCTTGACTAGTAAAAAACTCTAAGGAGGAATTAGAGAGAAAAGAGAGGAGAGAAAAAGGAAAATTAGATTTGAAGGTCATAAGGCGATTTTCGTCCGTGCTATTTTCGTCCATCAGTCATGTTGGGAGATGCTCTGTCTCATTGTTAGAAACTTTTATAATATTTCTGATTTTAATAATTTTGTGTTTTTTATATTTATCAATCAAAATTTTATTTAAGGATATCAAAAATTAACATGACCCAAAAACCCGACTAGAACGTGATTTGAATTTTTTGAGTTAGGATCAACCTGTTTTAAGAGAAATTTGAGTTCGGGTCTTCATTTCAACTCGTTTCAAATTCTGGGTCGGGTTCGGGTCAACCTGAAACCTGGATTCATTTTAAGTATGGCCTTACCACCTCGCTCGCCCGCTGCCTCACCGAATCGATCCCCCTCAGGTGTAAGACACACGCCTCACTCTCATGCTGGAAGACACAGCTGATGCTCCCTCCTTTCCTCTCTGGTTCGAACGGACAGAGCACTCCACTGTCATCTCTTTCGTTCTTATATACCTTATCCGACCCCTAAAAGCTTCAACACCTATCGAATCAGCCCCTCACCAGCCGGCCTTACTGTTGCTGCTACTTAGCCCGACCTTTCCACCCTGGCCTCCCACCTGCTCGCCATCTTCCTATTTGCTTCCCTAGTTCCCTGCCGTCTGCCTCCAAGCCGAGCTCCTTCAGGCCTGCCGCTCTCTTTCATCACCAATCAGAGATCACATATTCAGCCACCGGTGCCACGCGCAGTCTAACTCGCAACTCGTTTTAAATTAACTAATCGGGTCGGGTCAGGTCGAGTCAACCCAAAAAACAGGCAAGTTGGGTCTAGGTTGTAATTTCTGACCTGTTTGCAAAATCAATTTGGTTCGGATCGGGTCAAGTAACATCGGTTTAATATCGGGTTCGACTCAAACCTGACCAACAACCCATTTTTGACACCCCTATTTGTATTTTTGTTAATGAAAAATGAAGATAAATTTATATTGGCAAAACTTTCACCGTGTAATTTTGTATATATTATATATATCGAGATTATGAATATTTATTTGAGATTTTTTGCCGAGTGATCTTGAAAAAGCATTGATTTTTACCTATTCAAAAATTTATTTTCACCTTTAAAAATAGTTTTTAGTTAAATTTAAATTTCATAATGTTGTTTTATCACAATCTATGATAATTTTGTTAATTTTTTAAAATATGAATTTTTATTCAATAGGATTTTTTGTTGCATCCGTTAGGACTTTTTGACACTTTGAAATAAGCATAATTATGCTTTATATTTTATAATTCATTGGAAATGAGTATCGATAATAATAAGTGTGTGGGGGGGAAAACAAGTAAAAACTAGTTATTCACTGACGTTGGCTTGACCTGTACATGATAGTGGGCTGACGGGCTTTCTTTTAAATACTATAGTGTTATCCTTTACTGATTCACGTTATATAATAATTCAGAGTTAGTATGCTACGGCCAAAGAGCGGCGACTCAGTTTACTATAATTGACAATGATAGTCTGGTGGTGGCCCGGTGCCCGGTGGTGGTGCTTAGATGGTACTATGGGATTCATAGAGTTTCTGAGCTCTGTTGAATCTCAAGCCTAGCTCAAAGTCCAAGCTTCTCCCTCCCTCTCACATTTAATAAATTGTATGTATAACATAGAGAGTAGGTGATTATTTATAGATTTTTGAGAGTGTTACGCCCATAAATATGGAGAAAATCTAAAACACTCCATCATACAACGCTTATTTTTTCCTTTGATCATTAAGTGTTTGTTTAACATTTAAGTACCTTAATGATGTTATAATTAAGTAATATTGGCCTTCTCAGATTCGTCTCATTGAGCCGCTCAATTCAACTATAAGAATGCTAAATTTGATAATCATTTGATCATCCAATTAATATTGTGAAATTTTCATGCATTGCACCCTTAATTTGGGCATTCAGGCTAAATGTTTAGTTCGACCATAAATGTAATAAATTTTGTTCAAATCAACTTAAAATTAAATATTATTACACCAGCTTGAATTTAATTAGAATCAAAATCAAACACAAAATTTCTTAAATTTACTTATTTTTATATCACATTTACTCTTAAAGAAAGCTTAAGATTAAGGTTGCATTTGGAAAAATGTTTTTACTATTTTGGGGGTAAAATATAGTCCGTAAAATAATTCGTTTTTTCATCGGTATTTCAAATTTTGGACTTTGAAAAGCTATGTTCCAAAAAAAAAAAAAAACTTATAACGGTCCTAAATGGCTAAATCCCAATAAAATAAATAATCATAGGAAACTATAATAAATGCTTACATTACAAAAAGCACTATAATTTAGGCTTCATTTGAAATAATTTTTTTATTATTTTTTAAAATAATATTTTAGCATAAAATTTTTTTGAACTGAAAATTTTTTTTACTAAAACATTGATTTAAAAAACAGTAAAAAAATAATCCCAAACCAAACCTCAGCTGCTGTATTAATAAAAGTTTTTACAATCAGTACAATACTCAGGCATGTAATTAGTATAAACAAGACAGATATCCCTATCGACAAGCGCCAGAATTCGTAGTAATTAGTATAAATGCAATTAAAAACACTAAGTCCATTATAAACAGAGAGCAGCAAAAGCTTTACTCTGTCATGCAATTGCAATGTTAGCATGAAAGGTGTCTTTGGATCAGAGCCCTGCATTGAGTACCCATACACCCACCCATATTCAATGGGCATAAGTGGGTATGAGTACGCCCATGATCTCGTTAGTGGGTATGAGTGAATGTTCAACATCAAGGGATAAATCAATTTACATCACTAATCATCATATGCATGCAGTATATTACAGTAATTCCTTACTACACAGTGCTCAGCACAGAACTACGCTGCAACCATGATAAATTTTGATATGTGGCTTGAAATTTGCAGTCAGATAAAAGGTCAACAAACCTCAAGACCATTAATCCGTGGCAGACTACATTCAAGAAGCGTAAAAATTGGATGGGTGTGGGTGGGTATGACATCCCAAAAGTCACCATAGGTGGGCGTGGGTGGGCAAAGCCCGTCAGTGCAAATCGTGGGTACCCAATGAGTACCCAACCAAGGCCCCATATAGGGCTATGCTTTGGACGCAAATCAGTTCGCCAACCCAACGTTCCAACTTCTCAACATTTCAGAATAGCATAATGTTACAAGTTACTTGTGGATCAAAGCTAATGAAAGCCCCTATGAGACCGACCTTACTTACCATTGTGCTGCCATGCATAGCCAATTTTTGTTGATATTCAACATCTTAAGTAAAATTGATATTTGTAAACCACAATAATAACAATAAGTCTTTATCCCACGATGAGACCGGCTACATAAATTATTTTTCTCCATGATATTCTATTAAGAATTAAATTCTCTTTTAAATCTAATAAAAAAAATTTAAACTTTTTAATCATATATTTTTTTATATCTGCTTCTACTTTATGAACATAAGATGAATCTAATACATCTATTTTTGTAACTTGGTCATCATAAAGCTGATGTTTTATGTGAGCTAACCATCTATGGGGACCCTAAATTGATATATATATAGGCAATCACAGATTTCAAATGCCAGGGTAAACAGATTTAGTAAATATTTTGAGGGGGAAAATTTTCTATGTTATACATAAAATTTTCTCAAATCTAAGAAGGATGAGAGCCACCCCACATTGCATGGTTACACCATTGTTTGGGGGTGAGTAAACATTCAGTAGGTGTTGTACTAAGCAAAGAGAAATGTATTAAACAGATAGAGGGTGAAATACAAATGGTGATACAGAAAGTCACTACTTTTCTCTAGTATTACCTCCCTCTCCTCATCTTTAGTTATTCATTTGCTTAACATGGTTTTTTTTTTGTTATTGGCATTTCTAAGAGTATAAGGATCGAGAGATTATTCTGTGCGGACACCGGACGGTGAGAACCATACGGTTTTATCTTTGCGAACAGTAAAAGCGCAACATGAATAGTAAAAATACAGTCACAGAGACAAACCGGACAGTTATCCCCATCCAATATCCGCACAAAATAATTTCTCCTAAGGATCACATCTAAAAGAACATGGCTATCCACCTGTTGATGTGACGGTTGATGTTTAGCCCCTTATTCCAAAATGTCATAAGTAATGACTGCATTTGTGAGTAGAGTGTTTAAACACTCAACATCTTTAAAAAAAGTAAATAACAAATAACAAGAATACGAACACTGGCATTTCGTAAGCAAAGGAGATTCAACCATGAGAAATTTTTTCTATGCTAGAAATGTTCATGAGGAGATGCACCGTCTTAACACAAAATATTCAAACAGGCAAATAACTTAGAGATTTAGCTATTTTCAGATGAAAAACTAAAAAAAAAAACAGGAAATTCAAAGATTTTGTATATGAAATCACTAGAAAGAAGAAAATCATAATAACTACAAAGCCGAAGGATTTTAAACTAAGTAATGAGGTCAAGCATGCAGCTGAATAATCTGATGTGAACTTTGCTGGATACCAAACGGAAGAAACGCCATTAACATTTAAGAAACGACAAGCATTTGAATTTATCAATATTCATGAATCTCTAGTTGAATATTATCTTATTTACAAGGATGGGATAATTATGAGATAAAGTTCTAGAAATTTGCTAAAATTACATCAATAGAACCTGTTTGCCTTTTACTTTGTCTCCTAAAGCAGCAGATTTGCAAATTGGGCATGCATTCTTAATAAGAAGCCATTTCTTGATGCATCTGGAATGGAAATCATGTCTGCAATTCAGCCTCCCAATGTTCTGCCCCTCCTTGTATTCTTCCTACCATAAGTTTAAAGAACAAAGTAAATTAGAAGAATGAAAAACAAATTCTTAAAATAACAGTGGAATAATATCTCTCACTAGGCAAATCACACAGCTCCCTTTGTCTACATCTTGGATCACCCCAGAAGAGTATATCGCACTTGCCAAACACTTGGCAATATCACCTCCAGAGAGGCCAGTGCTTACATTTCCAATTCTTTCACCTAAATCAACTAGTTCCTGAATCAAACAGCAGATGCTTAGCCAAGAATCATAAATATTTAGTACTTCCATAAGGAGATGCTCACTAACCTCATAGCTCATGTTTTCTATATCCATTCTCATGTTTCGATGCTGATCAAACATAGTATGATGGTCATTAAACATTGACCTATCGATCATCATTGCACTCTGCAAGCCCAAGTAAATAAACGCACGGTATCAGGAGGAAATAAAAAATAAAAAATTTCTGTGCGGGCAAAAAAAAGCTGGAATGAACATTTTTCAACACCTACATAAACTTGAATGGCTAGCCTGAATCTAGATGGTCTTTCACTGGTAACCATTGAGCTTAAATTAAAAACAAAAAATCTCACAAAATGAAGCACATCGCGTACATGTAAGTAGGGGTGTCAATTTCGGGGAAAAATTATTAGGTGCGGAGTGTGCACCGTGTAATATCAAGATCTGCTCCAGTATCGTCCAGGACGATCTGGGATCGTCCTGGGACGATCAGTGGAAATTCAGTTCCAGATTTTGCCCAGTTTTGCTCCAGGTGATTTTCTGCATGCATCGTCCAGGCCGATTGGAGACATCGGCCAGGCCGATCGGCACTGTAGAAAATATCGTCCCTGCAATAGCCCTGAAGGGAGACCAGGCCGATCCTTTTGGTCAGATCGTCCCGGGACGATGCTGCGATCGGCCAGGCCGATCTGTGTATTATAAGGCTGATTTCAGTCGTTTTGAAGAGAGAGAAAAATCAGAAATTAAAAATAAATATCTGAGGAGAGAGAAAGTCGTGGGATTTTGGAGAAAAGTGGATTTTCGGACGACGCGGAGCCGTTTTCGATCGAAGTGACTGTTGAGGAATTTGCTGTGCTCGAGGTAAGGCACATTCTACCTTTCTCAATTTTCAGTTCCGTCGTGTTTGGCGGTATATTCTGTCCGGGTTTTGTTTCCGTTAGCGAATTTCGTCCGTATCTTTTGATCGGTTCAGTTTTTACCGCGTAACTTTCTGTATATTGTTGACGTGCCGAGTGTGCACATTTTGGTTATTTTCTGAAGATTTTCGTCCGGGTATTTTTGATTCGACTGTGTTTTTAGTCGACCGGATTTTTCTGTGAAATTGGAATTTATCTGTGCAGTAGAATAAAGGTTCTGAAATGTTGATATCTGTATTCTGTGCGAATTTGGTAAATTTTCTTTGCAGGAATTTTTGTGTAAATTCCGTATACTGCCGTTGTGCTGCCCGATTTTTGTGTAATTTCTGAATTGTCCGTATTTCTTCTGAATTGAAATGCTATGTGTATAAGCTATAAAAAGGGAGTTATAAGGGGCCTGAATCCTATGAGATTCAGTTAGTGAAACGGGAAATCTGAAATGAGCTCAATCTGAAATCTGATATCTGTTCTGTTCCGGATCCGATGAATTCTGTTTTGGTGCTATAAGCACATCTGTTTTGGTGCCGTGAGCACAAAGGGAGACATAAGGGGCCTGAATCCTATGAGATTCAGTCAGTGTCTGGGAAGGGAGGCATAAGGGGCCGGAATCCGTAGAGATTCCGTCAGTGTCAGGGCATTTAGCTATATGTATCTGTACTACTTTCTGTATCTGTTCTGTTCTGTATGAAATTGTGATTATGATATGATATGATCCGTACGATTCTGATTTCTGTTTCTGACTCTGTTGATTTGTTCTGTTCTGATACGATCTGTACGACTCTGATGTGATTTGATATCTGTCCGTAAGTTTTGATTTCCGATTCTGTTCCGACTTCTGATCTGATTTCTGTCTGATAAGTTTGATTTTGTTTTCTGAGGATTTAGATTGGTGGTTTGTTGCTTTGCTGAGCTGTTGAGCTCACCCTTGCTTTCTGGTGGTTTTCAGGTTCTGGGAAGGGCAAGGAGGTCCAGGATTAGATTTCGGAGTCTGATCAGATTAGGTACTTTTGTACTTTTGATTTTTGTTCAGTCATGGCTTTCCTGTTCTGTCTTTCTTTCTGTTGAAAGCCATGTACTGTTCTGTAGATGATTATTTTGAGGAAATGAAAAGATAGATGTTTTGTTCCGCTGCATTTGATGTTTTTAGTAGCTCTGTTGTTCTGTGTGCTTCTGTTGAGTTAAGAATTTGGAAGATCAGTTCAGTAACCTAATCCAAAGCCAGATCCTGGTTAGCTATTCTCCGTCGCGATCCGGCGCGGGCGGGATCCGTCTCGTCTCGGGTCGGGTCGTGACAAGTCTTTTTGTGGTATCAGAGCACTGGTTTTGGAAACAGGTTGGATTGTAAAACAGAGCTCTAGGAAGTGATCAGTGCGTCTGTCTGGGAGGTAGTTTTGGGTCGTTTGGCTTTTTATTGTGTTATTTTGTGTTGTTTTGTGATAGTTTTCCGGATTTTCTGGATTTTTCTGTATGGATCAGCCAGACCCAGACATGACAGACGGTCAGAGTGACGATCAGGCAGCACCAGTGGGGAGTACAGCCCCAGTGGTCGGTGCTGATACGCTTTCACAGTTTGCTTCACTTGTTGCTCAGATGATGAGCGAGACTCAGAGCAGAGCTTCGACTGTTAGATCTGAGGACATTGATCGACACCTGCAGTTATTTTTGAGGTTGAAGCCTCCGAGGTTTGAGGGCGCTGTTGAGCCCAGAGCAGCCGAGGAGTGGCTGAGGAGATTGGAGAAGACTTTTGACGGGATGCAGTGTCCTGCAGACAGGAAAGTTCCGTTAGCTGTTTTTCTGTTGGACGGAGAGGCTGAGCACTGGTGGGATGGCCAGCAAGCAGCCAGATTTCAGGGCAGACTGAACTCTTTGATTACTTGGGAGGAGTTCACCGAAGTATTTCGAGACTGGTTTGTTCCCCCTTCTGCACGACAGCAGATGCAGGAGAGTTTTCTGAGGCTTGTTCAGGGGAGCAAGACGGTGATGCAGTACGAGGCTGAGTTTACTGCATTAGCCAGGTACGCTCCGCAGCTGGTTAGCACGTCTGCTGAGAGGTGCTACAGATTTCTGAGAGGCTTACGAGACACTTTGAGGCAGCCTCTGATACCGTTCCGGATTGCCGATTTCTCTGAGCTTGTGGAGCGAGCTCGTCTGATTGAGAATGACATGACGGCTACTCAGCAGCGGTGGACTGCGAGTAGGAAGAGGTTTGGAGGAGAGACATCTGGCAGTAGTTCCTCTGGGAAGAGGAGATTTGTTCCTGGATCTGGATCTGGAGAGTCCAGGAAGAGCGGAGGATCGTCTGGTACTGCTACCAGTACGACTAGTTCTGGATCTGTCAGTACGGCACCTGTGTGCCAGAGTTGTGGACGGCGACACCATGGCCAGTGCTACAGGATAGCTGGTCTTTGTTTCAGATGTGGTCAGCCGGGACATAGGATTGCAGAATGTCCACAGATGGGATATGAGCAGCGATCTGAGAGCTTTGTCAGACCTGTTGGTTCAGCAGCAGGAAGACCGAGGACTGTTCCTCCACGCCCTGAGGGATTTGCTGGTAGAGGTGGTGGTTCTAGTTCTGCACCACGGAGACCACCTACGATTCAGAGGGAGCAGAGTAGTTCTGTTGCTTCAGCTCCTGTTCCAGTTCAGCCACGAGTTTACAGTCTGAGTCAGCAGGAGGCTCGTGATGCTCCGGATGTTGTGACAGGTACGGTTTATATTTCTGATCAGCCCTGTCGTGTTTTGTTTGACTCTGGAGCGAGTCATTCTTTTCTGTCCGAGCATTGTTTTGAGATTTTACATTTGGATTCAATGGTTTTACCGGTTTCTTTGTCTGTGATTTTACCGGCTGGGAATCCATTGGTTGCTCGACAGTTTTGTTTGTGTGAGATCGAGATTTCTGGCAAGAAGTGGAAATCGAGTTTGATTCGATTGCCGATTTCGTCGTATGATGTGATTCTGGGCATGGATTGGCTGAGTCAGTATGAAGCCCAGATTGACTGTCTGAAGAAGCAAGTGAGTTTGCTTGTGGCTGGAGAGAGAGTTGTATTTCAGGGATTACGAGGTGTTCTCTCCAGTCTGGTTTCTGCGTTGGAGGTGAGCAGGATGTGGAAGAAAGGATGCCCAGTATTTTTGGCTTCGGTGCGGGATCTGAACCTGGAGGTTGGTTCTGTTTCTGAGATCCCTGTGGTACGGGAGTTTGCTGATGTTTTTCCTGAAGAGTTGGTTGGTTTACCTCCGGATAGAGATGTGGAGTTCTCTATCGATGTTTTTCCGGGTACAGCTCCGATATCGAAAGCTCCGTACAGGATGGCACCGAAAGAACTTTCTGAGTTGAAAGTTCAGCTTCAGGAGTTGGTAGACAGAGGGTTTGTACGTCCTAGTGTTTCGCCCTGGGGAGCACCTGTTCTGTTTGTGAAGAAGAAGGACGGTACACTCCGTATGTGTATTGATTACAGAGATTTGAACAAGGTCACGATCAAGAATAAGTATCCTTTGCCTCGGATAGACGACTTGTTTGATCAGCTTTCCGGATCTTCGGTATTTTCGAAGATTGATTTGAGATCCGGATACTATCAGGTGAAGGTGAAAGAAGCTGATGTAGTGAAGACTGCTTTCAGTACTCGGTACGGGCACTACGAGTTTTTGGTTATGCCTTTTGGGGTAACCAATGCGCCTGCGATTTTCATGGATCTGATGAACCGAGTATTCAGGGAATATTTGGATCAGTTTGTGATCGTCTTCATTGACGATATTCTGGTATATTCTGCATCTGAGGATGAGCATGCCAGACATTTGAGGATTGTGTTGGAGACTTTGAGGAGGCATCAGCTGTATGCCAAGTTCTCCAAGTGTGAATTCTGGCTGAAGAGCATTTCATTTCTGGGGCATGTGGTTAGCGGAGAAGGCATTTCTGTAGATCCCCAGAAGATTCAGGCTGTTGCTGATTGGCCAAGGCCGACTACGGTATTTGAGGTACGTAGTTTCTTGGGCATGGCCGGGTATTATAGGAAGTTTGTGAAAGGATTTTCACAGATTTCGACTCCTCTGACGAGACTGACTCAGAAGTCAGTACCTTTTGTTTGGACACCGGAGTGTGAGACGAGTTTTCAGAGATTGAAGGATTGTCTGACTTCAGCTCCGATACTAGCACTTCCGTCAGGTACGGAGGGTTTTCAGGTGTTCAGTGATGCTTCACTGAAAGGATTGGGTTGTGTTCTGATGCAGCATGGTCAGGTAATTGCTTATGCTTCGAGACAGTTAAAGCCACATGAGAAGAATTACCCGACGCACGATCTGGAGTTAGCTGCAGTTGTTTTTGCTTTGAAGATTTGGCGTCATTACCTGTATGGCGTCAGATGTGAGATCTTTACTGATCATAAGAGCCTGAAGTACATTTTTACTCAGAAGGATCTGAATCTGAGACAGAGGAGGTGGCTCGAGTTGATCAAGGACTACGATTTGACTATTCAGTATCAGCCTGGGAAGGCGAATGTGGTAGCGGACGCTCTGAGCAGGAAGTCTTCTGGATTCTCAGGTATTCAGCTTACCTGTGATGACTTTCTGATTCGTGATTTGGAGAGATTGCAGTTGGAGGTGGTTTCCTCCAGTGATTTGGAGTTGGCTCAGATGAGTATTCAGTCTTCTTTGGAAGCACGGATTCAAGAAGCCCAGAAGTCAGATTCTGATTATTCGAAGTTGATAGCTCAGATTGGATCTGGTAAGACTCCTGAACTTCGAATTTCTGATTCTGGTGCTATTTTCTGTAAGAACAGGTTGTGGGTACCTGTGTCTGGAGACTTGAGGCAGGAGATTCTGTACGAATCTCACCATTCTGGCTACACTGTTCATCCAGGCAGTGGTAAGATGTACGCTGATATGAAGCTTTTGTTTTGGTGGCCTGGGATGAAGAAAGATGTGGTAGAGTTTGTGTCGAGATGCGAAGCCTGTCAGTTGGTGAAGGCAGAGCATCAGCGACCGGGTGGACTGTTGCAGTCGTTGCCTATCCCTGAGTGGAAATGGGAGGAGGTAACGATGGATTTTGCGATGGGTTTTCCTCGATCTAGACAAGGACATGATGCCATTTGGGTGGTTGTAGATCGATTGACCAAGTCAGCCCATTTTCTTCCGATCAGACAGACGGATTCAGTTGATCGCTTGGCACAGATTTATGTGAAGGAGATAGTCAGATTGCACGGTGTGCCTCGTGTGATCGTATCTGATCGAGATGGACGTTTTACTTCCAGACTTTGGAAAGGCATTCAGCAAGGCTTGGGTACGAAACTGCATTTCAGTACAGCCTTTCATCCTCAGACCGACGGACAGTCTGAGAGGACGATTCAGGTACTGGAAGATCTGTTGAGGCTTTGTGTTCTGGACTTTAGCGGAAGCTGGGAAGATCATATTCCGCTGATTGAGTTTGCTTATAACAACAGTTTTCAGTCCAGTATCGGTATGGCACCGTACGAGGCTTTGTATGGCAGGAAGTGTCGTACTCCTTTGACTCCGACCTCCTTCGGAGATAGGCAGGCTTTGGGGGCCACTTTTGCTGATGAAACTGCTCAGAAGATCATTTTGATAAGAGAAAGATTGAAAGCCGCTCAAGATCGTCAGCAGAAGTATTACAATCAGAAGCACAGATTTGTTGAATTTCAGGTCGGTGACTTTGTGTATGTCAAAGTCAGCCCGATGAAGGGTGTGAGCAGATTTGGTCAGGTAAGCAAGCTTAGTCCAAGGTATGTTGGACCATTTGAGATTTTGGAAAGAATTGGAAAAGCTGCTTACAAGTTATTGCTTTCTGATTCTATGCCTGATGTGCATAATGTGTTTCATGTATCCACTCTGAGGAAGTGGGTTTCAGACTCTGGGAAGAAGTTGTCAGCTGATGAGGTGGAGATTCAGGAGAATCTGGCGTACAAGGAAGAGCCAGAGCTTATTTTGGCGTACGACGTCCGAAAGTTAAGAAATAAAGAGATTCCGATGGTTAAAGTCCAGTGGAAGCACCGGACTGCACGGGAAGCAACTTGGGAGAAGGAGTCTGATATGAGACGGTCGTACCCGTACTTGTTTTGACTGAGTTTGGACTGGATAATGTCGAGGACGACATTTTTCTGAGTTGGGGAGATTGTAATATCAAGATCTGCTCCAGTATCGTCCAGGACGATCTGGGATCGTCCTGGGACGATCAGTGGAAATTCAGTTCCAGATTTTGCCCAGTTTTGCTCCAGGTGATTTTCTGCATGCATCGTCCAGGCCGATTGGAGACATCGGCCAGGCCGATCGGCACTGTAGAAAATATCGTCCCTGCAATAGCCCTGAAGGGAGACCAGGCCGATCCTTTTGGTCAGATCGTCCCGGGACGATGCTGCGATCGGCCAGGCCGATCTGTGTATTATAAGGCTGATTTCAGTCGTTTTGAAGAGAGAGAAAAATCAGAAATTAAAAATAAATATCTGAGGAGAGAGAAAGTCGTGGGATTTTGGAGAAAAGTGGATTTTCGGACGACGCGGAGCCGTTTTCGATCGAAGTGACTGTTGAGGAATTTGCTGTGCTCGAGGTAAGGCACATTCTACCTTTCTCAATTTTCAGTTCCGTCGTGTTTGGCGGTATATTCTGTCCGGGTTTTGTTTCCGTTAGCGAATTTCGTCCGTATCTTTTGATCGGTTCAGTTTTTACCGCGTAACTTTCTGTATATTGTTGACGTGCCGAGTGTGCACATTTTGGTTATTTTCTGAAGATTTTCGTCCGGGTATTTTTGATTCGACTGTGTTTTTAGTCGACCGGATTTTTCTGTGAAATTGGAATTTATCTGTGCAGTAGAATAAAGGTTCTGAAATGTTGATATCTGTATTCTGTGCGAATTTGGTAAATTTTCTTTGCAGGAATTTTTGTGTAAATTCCGTATACTGCCGTTGTGCTGCCCGATTTTTGTGTAATTTCTGAATTGTCCGTATTTCTTCTGAATTGAAATGCTATGTGTATAAGCTATAAAAAGGGAGTTATAAGGGGCCTGAATCCTATGAGATTCAGTTAGTGAAACGGGAAATCTGAAATGAGCTCAATCTGAAATCTGATATCTGTTCTGTTCCGGATCCGATGAATTCTGTTTTGGTGCTATAAGCACATCTGTTTTGGTGCCGTGAGCACAAAGGGAGACATAAGGGGCCTGAATCCTATGAGATTCAGTCAGTGTCTGGGAAGGGAGGCATAAGGGGCCGGAATCCGTAGAGATTCCGTCAGTGTCAGGGCATTTAGCTATATGTATCTGTACTACTTTCTGTATCTGTTCTGTTCTGTATGAAATTGTGATTATGATATGATATGATCCGTACGATTCTGATTTCTGTTTCTGACTCTGTTGATTTGTTCTGTTCTGATACGATCTGTACGACTCTGATGTGATTTGATATCTGTCCGTAAGTTTTGATTTCCGATTCTGTTCCGACTTCTGATCTGATTTCTGTCTGATAAGTTTGATTTTGTTTTCTGAGGATTTAGATTGGTGGTTTGTTGCTTTGCTGAGCTGTTGAGCTCACCCTTGCTTTCTGGTGGTTTTCAGGTTCTGGGAAGGGCAAGGAGGTCCAGGATTAGATTTCGGAGTCTGATCAGATTAGGTACTTTTGTACTTTTGATTTTTGTTCAGTCATGGCTTTCATGTTCTGTCTTTCTTTCTGTTGAAAGCCATGTACTGTTCTGTAGATGATTATTTTGAGGAAATGAAAAGATAGATGTTTTGTTCCGCTGCATTTGATGTTTTTAGTAGCTCTGTTGTTCTGTGTGCTTCTGTTGAGTTAAGAATTTGGAAGATCAGTTCAGTAACCTAATCCAAAGCCAGATCCTGGTTAGCTATTCTCCGTCGCGATCCGGCGCGGGCGGGATCCGTCTCGTCTCGGGTCGGGTCGTGACACACCGTCCCCACAAACATGGTACCTAACGATACCTAGCAGTACCGAGTGCAGTTACCTAGCGCGGAATAAGGCTTGTGCGGACGGTTCTCCCCGTTCGCACTCCGCACCTAATAATCTCTCCAATTTCGGGTCACAGGTTGGGTTCGGGGCAAACCCGAAACTGACTTGGCACTATTCGGGTCAACCCAAACCCGACCCGCTTCGGGTCTAGGTCAATCTCGGGTTTTCAGGTCAAAATGGGTTTTATGGTCAAAACGGGTCAATTTCGGGTTACTGTGTCAACCCGAACCCGACCCAATTTTTAAAATGGGACGATTTGCTGAACCCGACCAGTTTCGGGTTTTGGGTCAGGCTCGAGTCGTGTTTTTGGGTCGGGTCAAATATTGACACCCCTACATGTAAGCCTGTGAATTTGACTAGAAAATCCAAGATAGCTCAAATATCAAATCAATTTTTGGCTCGAATGAAATTTATAAGCATATATGTACGAGTATGTATGCATATATTTATGTTTCCATATATGTGCATGAGTGTTTGCATGTAGGTTAAAGCTCTTAACTTGGCTTGAAATATCAAAAGTCTTTTAAAGGAACTCTATCCAATAAAGAAAGATCACCTCATCATTCCAGCTACCATGAGCACGTTCCTCATTCGCAAGAGCGTTCATTCTATAGCTTAAACTATCATAAGAATTTCTCGTCCGTCCATATCTTTCGCTACTCTGCCCAAGCATTGATGATTGCCTGTGATGTCTCAAATGAGGAAAAACTTCATTTCCAAACTGCCTAACATCCCCCACTGTCCCTGGCAATCCCACAGTAGTATAGCTTGAAGAGGAACTGTAAGGATTAAGTCTGTGCCCATAGTTAATGTCATCTTGCATTGGAATAACAGGAAGGGTTGGCACTAAAGTGGCTCCATGCCGACTCAAAACTATATTTGAGGAAAATCCTTCAGCAATTTCCATATCGGCGTCAGCCCCACTGCTCGCAATGGGCTGGTTCATTTCATGATGGAAGAAACCTATGGCCCACATTCAGAAAGATGACAAGATAATTCACACCACCAAACCAACCATAAATAAATGAAATTAAATATAACCTACCTGAAGATAGAAACCTTCTGCCATAATCCAAGGGCATGGCTGCATCACCTGAAGTGCTTGGAGTTTGATGAAAGTGATGAGACAGGCTGCTTGATGCATGAGGACCAATCAAGTTATTTTCAATATGAAGGGCATGGCCATGCCGGCTTCTAACATTTCTATGAGATCCGGATCCTTCATCAATAGTTAAGGGTCCGTTGCTTGTGTATCCAGGAGGCATGCAGATTGAATTATGGGGCAAGAAATGAGGCCCTAAGATTGGGTTTGGCATACATTGATCAGATGAAATAGAAAGTCCATTTGAGCTTCTAGCACTGTAATATTCATCTGAATTTCTTCCATCAAGAGCCATGGGATGCGAAAAAGATTTTCTTTTAAAATACGCCCTTTCATAGTCAGCTTCAGAGTTGCTGGCATTAGTTGAGACTCTAATTTCAAGCTGATTATCGTAAGAACCACCATGTGTATTAATATGAGGAATTATGCAAGATCTGCTGACAGAAGAGTGGTGTATATGGGGATCACATAATACTCCTGTATTAGCTGCTCTGTAGTTTACCAAATCGGAATTGGAACTTGATGAGAAATTTGTATTAGAGCTTAGGGTATGATAAGCCATGGAACTTGATGCACTGCCTACTGCTTTATTTTCTTCAGCGAGGATAAAAATGCAATTGCCTACAAAGAAATATTGGTTTGGAGTTTATCAAACTTCTTAGAAGAAAATGCAGAAAATACAATTAGTTAAGAAAATAATATTATAATACAGAAATTACCCAAATTTAAGCAAGGATCAGGGAGTCTATGGCTCCATACATTGTCACGATTCATCTCCAAAATCTCAGAGGAATCAATTAAGTGTCTTTGTACTACAACAGTCAATGGCTCTTACTAAACCGAACTGCACAAAACAGGAAATACAGCTTGTTACATCATCAAAATGGTATTTCTGATTGATTGCAAAGTTTGGAGATTTAGGAAAAAGCGCTTTGATAATTAAGATATAGCAGCTTACATTGGACAAGGTGCTGGCAATATAAGCATCAAGGAATACAGCAACAAAGGATGATAAAGCATCTAAGACATAAAGATTGCAATGTTCTGAATTTATAACAGAATGTGAGCCCAAGATGGTTTTGCTAATGAAAACCTTAACCAGTTGGAGTTCTAAAGAGAGCCAACCTTGTGTCCCGGTTAATTTTCTTCCCATCAACTCTGCAATACAAGACCTCAATCATGACCTTGTACTGCCCTTTTATATCCCTTTGGTATTCCTCGTCAAAAGTACAGTTTTGCAAATGGCTCATTGATGAAAAATTTGTGTCGGAGGCAAGCTTTACAAGTTTCATAGCCGAATGTTCAAAGCTGATGTTTATCCTCTACCTGAGCTAATTCCTATGTCATTGAATCCTCGGAAGCTAAGTCTACACATCTTAACGATGAATCCATGACGGAAAAAAGAAAAATAACCATTTCATTTGCAAGCAATGATTGCAAAAAGAAACGTCAACTTGACTTGCAATTGCATGCCTCTCTATATAATATCTGAATTTCAATTAAATATCGTAACTGAAGGTATAATAGAAGAATGGATACAAGAACAAAGTAGAAGTATACCATATGAATATCAATATTTAAAATACTCAACATCTTGAAATATGTAAGCTGCAAACCTCACAATCAAAAAGAGGCTATTCCTTAAACATGCTTTCCTGGCATTGTCCTGCCCCTTGCTCTCTTTCTAGTAAAGGAAGAAAATGATTTATTTAAAGGAGAATCAAACTAAAATTAGGAGGATGAAGACAGGCAGTGGCCATAAAAATAGACTTGGCAAACGAATGATGAACCCATAACCTTTCACCAATGAGTTCCTTCTGGCTCTACTTACGATTCCTTTGAATACCACACAATCAGACTCTATGACGTCCTGCACGTAATTTGACATTACAACATAGGATTGAATGCCCGAGTAGACAGACCAGCTGTACACTGATATCAGTGCATCCTTTCTCCTTTGCAAAACTTAAGGCCAACAAGCGTATTTGGTCATGATGAACTTCAACAAAGTAGCGGTCAGCCGCATAAATCTACTTTGGCTATAAATTTAAAAATAAGAAGTAAAGAAAAACAACTTTAACTAAGGATGTTGTATCCTTAAAATTAATTTGGATGGTTTTCAAGTATTTTTCAGAAGCTTTCAAGGAATATGGATTTTGCATAAATATCAACAAGAATCCACTTTAAGCTGAACAGAAAACAGCTAATAACAAAATCAATTTCCATACTGTAACAGTTGAATCTTCTAACACTAACACAACCTCTACCCTCAAAAGGATTAATACCTGAAGGAACACCTTTCAACCAAGGCTTTGTTTGGGACGATTTTCTTACTGCTTCTTAAAGTAATTTTTTAGTAGAAAAAAATTAATTTATGTACTAAAAAGCTGCTTTAAGAAACAGTAAGAAAGCCGTCTCAAACGAAGCCTAAGTTTTTCCCAGGCCAACAATGATGCATGAATCAAATAATCTTGGGCATTGTCATGGGTTTATGCCTGAACTGCCAAAGAAATGCTGCAGACCAAATTAGCATATATCTCACAGCTCATGAATCATAACTCGCGTCAAATGAAAAACATAAGTTTTTTCAATAACAACAAAACAATAAGATCATGGATAGTGACGTGAGGACAGAGACACAGAAGGTCCGCTCAACTGCTGCCCAATAAGCCTTCATGTATGCCAAAGATGTCACGAACGCATGTTTCACTGCATGCAGTAAGATACTAGCAGAAAGAGCAAGTTGATTAGTTGACATATGCAACAAACTGAGACGGCATATAGGGTTTCCATAATTAAACAAATTCACCTCTATCAACGACAACTCCATTTTATTGCATTTAATACCAAGATATCAGACAGCTGACATGTAGACAATCAACAAACTCTGACACATAATGGTCATTCCGGAACGAGGCTTTACGCAAACAGCAGGATCAGTCATAGAAAACAAGTTATCTATGCAAAAAAAATTGAACATGTTTATATACCTATGCGTATATAATTGTCAAACTAGACATTAATGTCATTCCATGCGTTTTACACAAGGTAGCCCTAGACCTCGTTGATAAGGTGCACTATACATCAGATGCTAATAAATGCCATGCAGAAGTGATCTATGAAACATACTAATTGGCCGTATATGTTTTGGGAGTAAGGTAGAACAATTAGGGAAAAGTATAGGTAGAAATTTCAGAAATAAATATAGAAAAATAAAAAGGGAGCTATAGGAAGTACAAGTAGTTTCTTAACATAGCATATGCGTGCACCACAGTAGATAAAATGAGATAATGTATTTACCAATCATTAGATAGATCATTATTTTCTAATATTGCAAACACAATACTTTACGTCAACATAAGTAGGATGAGGAAAGAAAAAGCAATGAAGACCAAAAAATTACTGAACTTTAAGTGGACGAAGGGTAATGAGATGATGAAAATCTAAAAGGGTTTAAAATAGATGATAGATAACACAATCACTTTAAACAGTTTCAGTTATCCTTGGTAGCATGCAGCTCCTCATGCTCTATGTGCGCCTGAAATTTAGCATAGTTAATAATCCAGCACAAACTAAAAAATAAATGAATCCAAACAACATAAAGCTAAATGATAGTATAATCTTCAACTGAGATACCACGTGTTATTTTATAAATTTAGAGATGCAATGCTATGAGTTCTAAGATTACTCTTCTTAGGGAGCTCCTAGACTCCCACTGATACCTAAGTTGCCAAAAATATAAGATACCCTTCCAGAAAGCTATAAAAAATTTAGGTTGATGAAAAAATCAGTTCTTGGACGTGAAAATGCATAAGGTGCTAATGGGGTTACAGTGCATAAACCTCATAAAGCATACCATATGCGTAAATAAGAATAGAAAGATAAGATACTACTGTAAATGAAGAGATTGTCAACTGCTCATACCGAGCTGCCTTGCCATCACCAGATCTTTTTCATTGCATCAAATTCTAGCATAATAGCATAAATTATAGTAATTGCTTGCAAACCTAATCAGTGCAATTGCTGTACAGAAACCCCCTTTAAAGCTGGTTCTTGTAGAGTATAGCAACTAGTCAACATGAATCAGTGAAACCCATAGATTAAAAAGGCATTTGAGGCGCACACGTTGAGGCTTGCCTTATCATGAGGCATCCAAAAACTGCCTCGAGGCTTATGCCTTACTGAGTAAGTCTTATGCCTTTTTTTATTGAGGCATATGCTTTGAAGCTAAATGCCTTGATGAGTTTGAGCTGTATGCTACAAATTATAATATAATAAGAAATTAAAAATTTTGTTATATGATACTGTGATATATCTAATATAATTTATAACATATTCTAATTTAAATTTTTGATGTTAGGATTTAGAGACAATAAAGAGATAGGGGCTATGAGTAGGTTGCCTGCATCTTTGAGCGCGGAGGGCTATGAGTGGGGAGCGCCATGAGTGACTGTAAATAGTCTGGGAGAGATTGAGTGACTGCATGCATTTGTGAGCCAAGAATGTAAGTTTTTTGCCCCCAACAAAGAAGAATTTTTTTCTTTTAAATAAATTATTCATTTTCTTATAATTTTTATTATTTTTCTTTAAAATTTTATTTGTATCATTTTATTTTACTTCTTTTGGGTTTCCTTTAAATATATATTTTTACTGTATTTTTTAACTTATATAATGAACTAAGTTAATATGTTGATAGTTTATGACATAATTATGAACTGTTTTAAATTAAATGAGTTTTTTTTTAGGGTTACCTCTCAATAGGTCTCAAGACTTACATTTAGCCATAAGTGCCCTATTTCTCCTTCTTAAACCTTTAGAAACCTACTTAGTCGTTGTTGACCCCCATACCTCAAACCACGTGCGAAAGGACCAAACTGGTGAGTAAAGTGATACGCGTCTTGGCGCCACGTGTCACTTGAAGGATCAAACGATCTCTGATTGCCAAATAGATGGCGCCGTTGCGATCAGGGCGTCGAATTCGGCTAGGTCAAGGCTCTTTGCAATCGAATCGTACGAGATCAGGGCCAAAAGGGATGACCGACATCTAAAATTAAAGCGCGAGGCTGATTAAACGATGCCGGATTGACAAACAGACTTCTTCGTTGTGTCCGGAACATCGTCAATACCCTAAATGCACTACCAATTTGTATAATTTAGGTTGTGCACGCAAATCGAGGTGGGCACATGCAAGAATTACCATCGATATGCTCAAATGACGCCCGATCGTGAAATGGACTGTGTCGTTGTGTTCAAAACACCGAAAATACCCTAAATGCACTACCAATTTATTAAATTGAGGTTGTGCACGCTAATCGAGGCGGTCCAATGCAAAAATTAGCCTCGGCGTTGCTCAAACGACGTCCGATCGCGAAACGGACTGCGCCCTTGCGACCGGAACATTGGCAATACCCTAAATTCATTATCAATTTATCCAATTTCGATATTCGCCGAAATCGACACGTAAAACGGAGTACTTAGCACGCAAATCGAGAAAATAGTACGCAAATTGAGGCGATTTTGATTTTTCTGCCATTTCTAATTAATGCATAATAACATGTCATGAATATAGCAGTTGAATTATAAATTTAAAGAAAATGGACAGAAACCAAATAGGGAAATGATTCAAATCCAATTAAAATCATTACCTAATTTGTTATTGTCTCTCTGTCTCCTATGACCTTGAACAGACAGATTTATCGCAAAAATAGAACTGAACGAAGTTATTTCGTTCTTCTTCTAGCTGTCTTCCAAGCGGAAAATCTCCCTGCCTCTTGCATAACTCCTACAGCCTTACCTAACTCTTCCACTCACATTTCCTCCCCACAGCTTTGCCGAACTCCTCACCACCATTAACTAGCCAGAAACTCCACTTGCAGCTTTGTCCAGCACCCGTCCAACCAACTAGCCTTCCTGTTCCAAATCCTCTAAACTGAATCCTTCCTTCAGCTCACGTGAAGCCTGCCTCTAATTACTTGGAGATTCTTCAGCAAGCTTCTGTCAGCCTACAACAGCAGCTTTCCTCATATTTGTTGGGGAGATTTTACCGAACTACATCTCTTGCCTTCTTCTTTCATCTCGTATAATCACAACTATTGAAGCACCTCCAAAACTCCAACCAACCAAGCTGCAATAGCCTCGTCGCCCTCTACCTGATTCCACGCCAAAACCATTACAGGACGTTCCTTTCTCTTTCAAAATTTCTTAATACCTGAAGCTCACGCACCTCTGTCCACCCGCCTCCTACAACAGGCCGCCAACAATCAGGTAAACAGCTTCAGGTAAACAGCTTGCTGTTTACACACAAAGAATCTTCCCTGTTTTGATTCAGCGCTCACGCAGAACCCTTTCATCTCCTCTCCATTCACATAGAGCCAGCTCTTAACCACTCTCTTCCACAGCAAACCATTTCCTCCTTCAACACCCATTTCTTCCTCCTCTTTAAATTGCTGCCAGCAACTTTTCAAGTCACTAACTACAACCACTGAACTCAACGAAACTGCCAGCAACCTGCTCCCATCTCCTAACTATTGCATGTCACTTTCTCCACCTTATCCCTCTACTAAACCTGCTACTTGTAGCTACACTTACAACAACAAAAACCTCACAAACTCAACCACTTCCACCACTCTCAGCCTCCAGTTTACACTTCCAACTCCATACACAACAGCAGCCAGTCAATTCAGCACCCTCGACTGCTGCCTTCATATCATCCAACCCAAGTCCAAACCAAACGTTCTAAACAAGCCCACTGCCACACTCACCTCAAAGCTCCACAAATCAGATTATCCCACCTACCTAACAAAGATCTGCAGCCCAACATTTCCAATTTTGTTACTAGTGCAGCCCACATAAACCCAAATTAGCCCAAATCCAGTGCAAACCTGCAGCCCAATTTAGTCCATTTCACAATCATTTACCTCACTTAAGTTAAATCCAAACCTCGTTCATTTAACTTTAAGCTTATGACAATAAGTCCCTTATTATTTCCACTTCATTTTCTTTTGATTTGTTTGATCTTATTTAGGTAATTAGTTGTATTAGATTGCACTTCATTTAAGACTTATTTCTAGCATTGATTAATGTCATTGGGTAGTGACAGTTACTTGCACATATATGTATATATTCATTGTGTGTGTATTATATAGTCATATGTGCAGATGCCTTGTAAAAAAAAAAAAAAAGGAGTTTCAAAAAAAAAGGGCTTTCAAAGAAGAAAAAAAATGGTTCTTTTATCGATGCTTGCAACGGGCCGGCAAACCCCCAAGGCGCTCACGTAGCGTTGAGGGTGGGAAACCGGTGCGATGCTTGCGACGATTTAAAGATCCCTCTTCAATGCTTGCAACGAGCCGGCAAACCCCCGAGGCGCTCAAGTAGCGTTGTAGGGCGGGAAACCGGTGCGGCGCTTGCGGCGAAAGGGATAAAAAAATGTGTTCTTATTTTACTTTTTTTTAAGTACCCCCAAACGCCCACGTGGTGCAGAGGGAGGAAATCTATGTTTATTTCTAACATGTTTTCTTCTTATAATTAAAACAAACACCCTTAAACGCTCACGTAGCGGGCGGGGATAAAATAAAAAAAATGCGACCGCGGTGTCATTTTGACATCTACCTGAAGCGCTCACGTAGCGTCGAGGGGAAGGTTGTCTCTTGGTTTTTTCCCCTAAATGGGAGAGACGCCGGGAGGCTGCCGAAATTTTCACTGAAATTTTGAACTTGGACAAAATTTGGAGCTTGATTTGAATATAACTTGAGCATGAAATTAAAACTTAATTCAAGTTTAATCAAATGAAAAGAACATTGGAACAAAGTGCAAGAAGACTCAAATTGGGACTGCATTGAACTTGAACTTGGACTCGACTGCATTGAACTTGAACTCGTACTCAGATTTGAACAGAATTTGAACAACATTTGGACAGCATGGGACAGAACTTGAGCTTGCTACTTGAACTCAAGCAAGAACTTGATTTTGACAACAAGACTTGGACTCATTGTGGACTTGAATGAATACAAAAGAATAGAACATGAATTTGAATTTTAATTCAAACTCAAACAAGAAGCAATATAACATGAGCACAAATTGAATTTGAATTTGGACATGAATGGAATTAATGATCAATAAGGAGAATGACTTGAATCATGGTATCAAATTCTTAATGAATGTTGAAAAATAATTACTTCAATTGAAATATGAATGAATGATAATATCAAACCCATCATGTACATCAAGCTATCTTTGAAGACACACAAAGGGCTTGTAATTATAACTTGCTTACAAGTTACAAGAAGATTGTAAGGACATGGCTTGGTTCCAAGGCCATGGTGTGGGGGTTTTGTACCATGATAATTTATTTGTAACATTGAATTCAATTCATTCATAATCAATAGTGAATGAGAATTATGAGACATGGGACGATCTACCTACAAGTTACAAGGCAAAGATCTTTAATAGACTCAAGAAAGCCATGAGGATTGGAGTGCAACTTGCCAACTAGTATCAAAAGCTAGTGTTGTCGCTCATAACATGCGAGCAATGTAGAGGATGCAATGACACACTTGCAATCAAACTACATGAAGACTTTCAATCAACATTAAGGAATTCTCTGATGCATAACAAATGCCACACCCTATAGTTAATGTCAATGTGAAGTCAAATATAACCTATCTTGCAAGAAATGAAGGATATGAATACATCTGCCTTCTACGACACAACGCCAAGGTGCGATGAATGTAACAATGCTCCCCAACCAGTGTCAAAATACGATTAAAGACATTCACCCCCACAAGCAATAGAAATCAAGAAGAAATACACAATTTGATTGCAGTTAAGCATGCAAGAATTCTCAGCAAGTGCAAGAAGCATCATGACTTCCCTTTAGTCAACTAGTCGACTCGAGATAAATATTATGGCTGCCTACACATGTTGAAGGTCAACACACAGTGAATATGATAAGATGATTGATAGATGTGTGAGACAGATGTCACAATGAATGTAACCCATTCAGCAGTCAACCTCAGTTCATAGATGAGCTCATTTATCTGTCTGCAGGCAGTGGTGAATTTGTAATGGATGCAACACGCGCATGATGACTTTGTCAAAAGGCAGGAATTCAGGAGGGAAATAACATTTCTATCATCAACAATGATTCCACTCCAAGAAAACACATTGATCGCCCATAAACAGAAAGATTCAATGATACTATAGAAGGTCAATCTCGCATTCAACGTGTCAGTCACAACCAAATGATCTGCAATACATACAATCTCTCTACGAATACAGATGTATGTATAACATGCCATCAATGGGTAGACGCAGAAAGACTTCAGTAAATGCAGTATCCTGAAGTCAATTCCAGTCTGTGAAGGAAGACGTCTACCTACCTACATGCAGCAGTGGCGGACGCACTGAAAAGACCAAGGACCAAAATCAAATGCATAGAGAATACGACAAGTACAAGCTCCTACGACCCAAAACAGGAGATTCGTTAGTGCACTACGATCCACCTGCAGAAACCAACAAATAGTGCACGACAGTCTACCTGTACAAAGCAGCGAACCATTAAATTCAGAAGCTGCTACGATACGCCACCGGATCTGCAACATTCGTACAAGCAGACATAAGGCGTATATTCCAAGAATACCCCCGCACGTACACAATAGTTTGTATACACATAGGTACACTAAGGGGGTATATAATCTTAACCCGCATGGGCCCCAGCGAGCGTGTTATTGGTACACACGTGATGTCTAGGGATGCTGCGCGGGTTGACAAGTGAATTCAGGTTCGAAACTGATCCTTCTATACGGGTCAATAGAAGTCGACAGGGTTCGAACTATTAAGCAAATATAAAGTTGTGGCGACCGGTATATTTGCTTTAAAACATTCATATTAGGCCTTCAAGGCCTACAACAATATGAATTCACTATCAAGGGCATAAAACATACGAAACCCGATCCTCAGTCAATAGCTCGACTGAGTTGACAAGGTTCAAGCTACAAATAGAAATGACCCCAAACACCCCGATGATGGCCGTGTTGAACGATAATCTCAACCGGAGGGGTCCACAAATATTTTCAAAATGCCTCCCATAAGTCCACAAAAATTCAAAAATCTCAGAAAATCCAAAAAAAATTCAAATCCCAATAATCCCAAAAATATTTAAAATTGAAATCTATCCATCAAATCACTTAAAGCAAAATCCATCCACCCTCCGCAACAGTTTGCCGGGATGGACAAATTAAAATTTACCTCAGCTCACAAAAGAGCTAAATGCCTAGTCGAAAATATCACTATGATCCATTCTCAAGACAATCTCCTGCTAGTAAGGACGTGGTACGTGTCTTCTAACCGGCGGTTTGCCGCCAAATGGCATCGCAGGATAAACGGTTATGACCCGGGGCCCTCTGAACTAAGTGATTTTGCCGCCAAATGGCACCACAAAATACCGGTTATGGCCAGCGCCAGTACGCTCCTTATTGGCATCAAATCCTTGAGATATGAATCAATAGGATATGATCGATAGGGCACAAAGCCCTCTGTTAGCTAAGGTGGATTCAAATTTGTCCTCTTAGACAAGCATTCAACCCCGGTCTACAAGGTCCCCTTGGACGAAGCAACCCATGACTGCCGACAAGGATCCTTCTGTCAGGTTGGGTCGACTACCTCCTCTGACTAAGTAGACCATGACCACGATGGCCCGGGACGACGGAACCATGGGATCTTGATCGGGTCTATCATCCATTCCCCACCATCCGCTTTAAGCTCCAGATGGTGAAAATTCTAGTTTTAAATATCAAATTTCTCAAATCTCTCAACCCAAATTCCAAACATATGAACCTTCAAATTTTCAAACATCTAATCTTTCCAATCTCAAATCCATTGCTGCTACTATATGCTAGATAACACGTATCTCTACGTATCTGATTGACGACTAGCCTTAATCGAAAGTTCTCTCTCGTGATCGAGAGGGGTAATTAACTATAGGGGCTTGTGCTTATAGGAAACCAGAACTCAGATCATAAAGTCCTCACAAAATGAGGGTGAAATCTCTGGGTAGTGTCTTATCTACAAACCTATCTGCCTTCCAAAATTTACCCCGGAACTTAGTTCGTTAAAACTCCCTCGCCGAAGAAAAGAAGAAGCGCGGCAGGGAGGCCGGGGCCGAATTTTCGAAGCCCACAGTCGTTCTGCCAAAACTCAGTTCAACATACACCACATACAATTCACTAGATAATTTGAAGATGTGTCTTCAATCATGTCTACACATCCAGTAGAATGAGGAACAATATAAAAACTAAAAGATTTTGACAAATGGAAAATTTGGAGCTTAGCATGAAATAGTAAATTAGTTGTCATCTTAACAGCATCTTCTCCATCCTGTTCCATTCTTCAGCTGCATCCTCCGTACAAAGCACTTTAGCCCTTCCTCTGCCCAAACTTTGCATTATTCATCTCATACCTTCTCCCTCTAATCATCTAAACCGTTTTTAACCATTGATTTTCCGCCTATTGCAAACCAATATGATCCCTTTCAACACTTAAGTCTATGAGCTTGCTTCTCCCCCTACCTAGCCAATCCTAGAAACACCATAAGAAAAATGTTCACATCTTCTTGCCCAATAAAAACATGCAACCTTGCAATCCCTTAACACCGCTTTAATGGAATTTTTGGAAAGTCAAGAGGATGATGAAATGGGCTGAGGTCGATGTAAAGAAACTGTCTTCCTGATGGTTCAGGTTAATCAAGCATTGACTGTCGCTGATATATGAGATATAAATGGGCATCTTGGAAAAAAAAGGCATCATTGGTAAAGGGTGAAGGTATGATAAAAATAAAATAAAATAAAATAAATCTATAAAGTGGGCAACCATTAAAAACAAGTATGACGTTAAACCTTAAAAACACATAGAAAAGTGGAAGAAAATAGGTACGCATTGAAACTTTAATTCCAAGAAGAAACAAGCATAATAAGCTCATTCCACCAACAAAAATAAAAAAGCCTCAGTCCATCATAGAACCTTATTGTGGGTTATGCTAAACCCAAAATAACACCAAAATTGAAAACAAATACAGATTGAAGCGCATAGAGGTGTATCAGCATCATAATCATTTGCTGGACACATTAGACTTTTTTTTGCAAAAGGTTAGATTATCATAATTGATTACAACTTTGAAATTAAAAGACCATTAATAACTTCATAAGATGATCACTAGATGTGTAGAATGCATGGAAAAATGTGAAACGGATAAAATAATTGACAATAAAAATTCAAAATGCAGGACTTTCGGAGCAAATTTTGAATGCCAATAAATACTGGAAAGTTCTATTAAAACAAATAAAGGTGAGCACACTTGGAATGAGTTAAATGGTAGGAAGTGTTTCTCCCACAGCCTGATGACACTTCATTACTAGAAGAAGACTACTCTTGGTACAAGCTGAACCTTAAAGCACTGCAATTTTGGATCAGCGTTGTGTTCATTTGAAGGTCACAAAAGGTTATGGGGGGAAGACTGACTAGGAAGAGAAAAGTAGGAAAAACCATCTAACAAGATGAAAGAGAAATCAGAACTGAGTTAATTATTCTTTGTTGACCTCTCCGGTGGATGAGTGGCTTTACACTAAGAGATAAAATTCAAAATTAGTATATATGTGAAATGGTTGGAGTAGTTCTAGTGGCAGATAAGATTAGTTAGAGCCTCCTTAGAAGGTTTGGTCATATAAATCATCAACTTTTCGATGAACAAGTTAGAAGAGTAGATGTATTAGATCCAGCTTATGTTAAAAAATATAGAGGTAGACTTAAAAAGACTTGGTTAGAAACTATTAGAAATGACTTTTGTTCATTAAATTTAAATGAGAATTTAATTCTTAATAGGACAATGAAAAAAAAAAAGAAAAAAAGAATCCATGTAGCTTACCTCATATAAGAGGATAAAGGCATGATCATGTTGTTGTTGTTGTAAATAAGAGCAAAGACCCAAATGATGATAGAGAAAGAGGCCCCACACAAGTTTGAATAAGGTGTTCATGCTGTAATTGATGAGCTCCGTGAAATCAATCTAGGCTTGGATGTAGAACACTGACACGCCTTTGTCAATGGCTTATGCTCTGACTCCAATATAGAAAGATTAGTGGAAATTTTGTATAAGTTTCATGATTGCTTTGCTTGTATTTATGCAATAATGAATGGTTTAACTCCAGATGTAGCATTTCTCTTGCTTGCAAGCAATACCCTTATAGGATGAGGTTAGAGATTGAACAAGTGATTGGCAAAATGAAGAAGCTTATCAAAACATATTTTATTCAAGACGAAAACTATATGGCTTTGCCGACTCTTATCATGAGTCATTTTGGTATTGATTCAAAGGGTAACAAACATTGATTAAAATTGTAGTGTGTGGGGAACTTGGTGATATATTTAGACATATTATAAACCAATAAAATCAGTTAGACTATATTCCTCTAGGAAGCTTTTGTTAGCTTGAGCACAAAATCAACTTAACATGTTCTTTCCCAGTTATTTAAAGCCCAAAAAAATTTTAAAAAATTATCTTCCTAAACTATAAAACTCTAATTTGTGGAAATTAAGGATTCCAACCAAAATGAGGAGAAATTCAAAAGTTCCCTCCAATAATTTTGCCACATTTCTTTGAATCAATCCTAAGTCAATTGGCCTAAATCTCTTTTATTTGATGATTTTTGTCAACTAGAAAAATCATATAGCCTATATTATTATAGCATGCCTACTGCACGTACATACGTACACACTTGCATAGTATGCACCTCTTTGTTTTACTAATTTGATAAAATAGGCATCTAGGGATTTTTCCCAAGGATCTATATTGTGCTAACATATTTGATAAAATAAGCATCTAGGGATTTATTTGAAAGCCATGTAATAAAATTTATAATGAAGATTGTTGACCTCCTTTTTGAGTGAGGTCAATTCTCCAAATAAAAAATTCAATTCCCACACATAGATCACTAAACTCCATTCCAAACTTAAAATCCAAATCACCATTGTGCTTTGGTATAGTAATCAAATCATTGACCCCAAAATCATCACTTGGCAATCACCCTTGATTGTCATTTGATCATCTAATCAATCACTTGATAGTCACCAAATGATTGTCAATGATATGATCGTTTCAAAATCAAAACTTCCTCCAATCATTGATCTTCACAATCAACTCAAAACTCTAGGAAAAATCAAACACCAAATCCTTCATTTGATAGTCACTATTGATTATCACCTGATCATCTGTTCAATCATTGACAATCATCAATTGTCAATGATATAAGCATGTCAAATTCAAAACTCCTTTAAATCATTAACCAAATCAAATTCAAACCAAATCCATTGTTCAAATCCAAACCTCAAAATCCAAAACCCCTTGGTCCATAATCAAATTTTAGAGATTTTTTTTTAATCACCACAAACTTTGAATTAAAATCCAATCTGATTGCTTCTAAATCTCATCTGATTCGGTCAACGCCAATATGTACAGTATAATTTCGTTCCAGTACACATATTGGGGGTCCATTTCTTGACCTCGTTTTCAACAGTGCAAATAATCATTTCGAGATCGCAATTAAAGTTAAAATTGAACTAATATCCCAGTTAATTGAAGTCGATTTGACCACATGAACTAAATTTGATGACATAGAGTCCAATTTGACTCAATTCGAGCCCGATTTGACCTTGACGTCATCAATGGCCATTAAATAGACATGAATCAAGCAAAAAATAATTAAAATTAATTTGATTAATGATAAAATAAATTTGATTGAGCCTCGTCGATTCGATTCGACTGAACTCAAGCTCAAAATCACCAAAAATTAATTTGATTATTAATCAAATATATTTAATCGAGCAAACATGAACTGATTTGACTAGAATCGGATCCGATTTGAAGCTCAATGGCTTCGATAAACCCAATTTAATGTGAATCGACCCAATCTAAATTAAATCAATATCGATTAGCTCGAATACATTCTATTAAATTTATCTAAATTTTTTACTCAAAAATCTAATTTGGAAAGTTTAATCAGCCTCTTTACCAAAATTTATTCCTCAAATGCTCTCAGTTATAGTCAATTAAACCTTAGCCCTTGATTTCAAAATTAAGAAGGGAGGATAAGATGATAATTAGTTCTAAATAGAAAATTCTAGGGCATAATAAGAGGCATTTAGGTGGCAAGGGGGGCTAGATTCATTCAGCCCCTTGTTGTGTTCGTGCGAACAAAGACGTGAGATAGAGAGAGACAAGGGCAGAGATAAGCTTCATAGTTCATGCAATTTGGCGAGAGGGAGAGAGAGAGAGGCTATAAGATTCAATTAATCCTTCTTCCTTCTTCTTTGTTTTCTTCTCTATCTTCTCAATATTCTTTTTCTTCCTATTCTTCTTCTTCAACTTTTCCTCACATTCTTGATTTGTTCATTTGGTAATCAAGGACGAGGGACTTGGAGCTGTGGCGAGAAACCTCTGCTCCTTGTCCAAATGCTCGCCACAGCTCCTTGTCCAGATGCTTACCACAATCCCTCACAAAACATAGCAAACAAAAAAGAGAAACAGTGATTAGAATAATTATTAATTAAAAGAAAAGTAATTGAAAATATAATTAAATTTGAAATAATTAAAAATTACCTTTTTGGGCTTCTCACCAGCTTTGTTGATTTTACTTTTGAAACTTCAATTTTATAAGTGATTTTTATAATTATTGGAACTCGTTCCAAATAATATAGAGTAAAGAGAGGATAAGAGAGCACGAGAGGAGAACAGAGAAAGAAATATCAATGTCATTCAAATATTTCTTCCAAAGTCTATATTTCCCTCCAACATAACCATATAACTTTGCATTCAAGATTGAAAAATAAAGCACATGAAAATCTTTCAACATGGTTATAATCATTTATATAAAATGACACATAATGCCACCACACAAAATATGCAGGAAAATTTACCAACACTATTATACATATTATCGAGCATAGGTAGCCACATGAACTCTCTAAGCTTAATAAAAATTATTATATGTTGGAACACAATTAGACATATAGCTTCCTCTAAGATTAGGATTCCTCCATTCAAGATTTCTGTCTATTTCACACATCCACTAATTCTATTATGTGAATGCAAAGCATCACTCCACAGCTTCTCCCTAAAGCTAATGTAATCATCACAAAGACACTTGATAATTAATGATACATTCATAATATGGTTTGTCAAAATATGAAAGGGGCGTTGCTACAAACCACTTTCATCCATAATAGCTTCAATCTTTCTTTTCTAATAATGGCATGAAATTGAACATATATAAACTCACTTGTAAACTCTCATTTACATTTGCCCATGAAAGAATGAATAAACGAATTATGCAATCATCTCAAGTTCATCTTAAAATTAATCTTGTAACAACAAACATTCAACTCACCCATTTGCATGTAATTTCTCTTGCATGTAATTGAGAGAAAGAGGAATTTAATGCAAGTTCATTCTCTCCAAGAACTCAAAAAAATTTCTAACATAAACCACAAATCGCTTCAGATTTTTTCAGATTTCTTATATTCTTACATGAAGATTAGGTTGCAAACTCTATAAACTAAGCCATAAAACTTATTTGCATTTCAACAAACTCCCCATCTAAAATTTTAGATATGATATTTGTGAGTCGGATTGCATACAAATAAAAATAAATTATGGGGATTTCAATAATGTTGACAAGAACGACTTAATCCAAACTTATCACAATTTACTGTTTCATTTCTTTTGATTAGGAATAAAATCATGAAGAAATGTAACCATATGAAATAAAATAGGTGTAGCCTCCATTACTAATTTTACCACCAAAATTACATCAAAGAGAGGGAAAAGGAGCACAATTATCAACGATTATGAAAATGAACCATAGGCAAAACTTAAACAATTAACTCAAAGAAAACTTCTCAGATTTTTAATGAAGAAATCCTGAAATCCAAACCCTCAATATCTTGATTACCAAATGAACAAATCAAGAATGAGAGAAGAAGTAGAAGAAGAAGAATATTGAGAAGATGAAGATGGAGAAAAAAACGAAGGAAGAAGGATTGCCGATGGAGAATCGAATCTCGCAGCTTCTCTCTCACTCCCTCACGTTGAATCGCACGAAGCTCCTCTCTTCCTCTGCCTCTCTGTCTCACACCTCTGTTCGCACGAACACAACAAGGGGCCGAAAGAATCTAGCTCCCCTTGCCGCCCAAACACCCATTATTAAGCCCTAGAATCTTCTATTCATAACTAATTATCATCCTATCCTCCCTTCTTGATTTTGAAATCAAGGGCTAAAATTTAATTAGTTGCAACTCAGAGCATTTAAGGGATAAATTTTGGAAAAGATGCTGAATAAAACTTTCAAAATTAGAATTTTGAGTTTAGATAAATTTAATTGAATGTATTCGAGCTAATCGACACAAATTTAATTTAGATTGGGTCAATGCGCATTAAATTGAGTTGATAGAAGCTGACGAGCTTCAAATCACATCCAATTCGAGTCAAATTGGCTTGCTTTTTCTCAATTAAATGTATTGAATTAATAATCAAATTATTTTTTTGTACTTTTGAGCTCAAGTCGAGTAGAATCGATTCGATGAGGCTCAATCGAATTTATTTGTTAGATTTAAACGAGAATTTGACCTTTAATAGGACACAATGGAGAAAAAGGAGTCATGTAGCCGACCCAACGTAGTGGGTTAAAGGCTTGATGTTGTTGTTGTTGTATTAATCAACTCAATTCGACTTTAATTAAAGAAAGGCGACGATGTCGAGGACAAATTGAGCTCGAATCAAGTCAAATTGGATTATCCTGCAAGTATTGGACTTGATAATTAGTCGCACTTATTCCAATACTTGCATGAAACTTATGAGGTCATTGATCAAGGATAGCATTCTAAGTCCCACAATATTGTGTCATCCATCAAGTCATGTACCCTTCTAAAGTATTGTGAGTTTAGTTTGGGTATTCTCCCTATAATGGCTGAGGAATTATAGCCATGATTCCCTTTCTACCCCTAAGACAAGGACCTACGTGGTGTTGCTAGCCCCAACTTCAAGCAATTCCCTCCCGACGAGTTAGTCACCCCGCACAACACATAACTTCCACCTATGCATACATATATTGAATTGTAATACTTCAGACCTCTCTGATCATTTATATTCATCCAATGTTCAAGAATTCAATTCCCAATAAAACTTAGCTGTGCAACTCATTGAGTTGTGATCTGATGCGCTTGTCAATCAAAGGTCACATCTTGTCATTATATGCAACTCACTCAGCAACCCGTTTGATTATTGTGAAGTTGTAAGAACCATTTTCTTCTCAAGTATCATTATGTCAAGCTTACATCTTTCTATAACTTTCAAGCATTCTTTAAGAAAAAGGTGTGCCTTCACATTTTGATCTCAAAGTTCGTTGGCCTTTCTATTGCAATCGCATATCTTGTCATCCAAAACCCATATAGCCTCATATATCTACCAAGCTAAACCTACACAGCTTCATAGCCTAAGGGACTCATTGACCCTTCCCTTGGATGGCCTTCTAATCACTTAGGATCCATCCTCTCCCTTAGAAGATCTCAATCTTGATTCTTTTGTTGAACGAATCTTATCTCTTTTATTGAACTCAAATAACACGAGCGAAACAATCATACTTGAGAGTGCTCTTCATTATCACACCTTGTATGTAATTAATCATGGAGATTTGCGCCAGTAAGAAACATCAATCTCCCAAAACTAAATAATTCGTGTTCAATTCTATGTATCATCATAAAAATCTATAGAATATGCCATCCATTAACTCTCCGGTTGGATTTGTTACAATCCTACGATCATACATTCGCTTTCCATTTACTCTTGCATTAGTCTTATTCTAATCCATCGGAACTGTATATTCTCTTTCCATTGACTCTCTATTGGGTTTATTCCAATCCTATTTGATTTTCAATGCAAGGTTCTTTTTAAGTTCCTTGTCTTTTAAGAAAAGCAATGATTTTTTTTTTTTTAAAGAAAGTAAATCTTAGTTAAATCAAACAACATATTGTGCAAACATCAAAACCTTCAAATCAGTACTGAGAACACTAAACGGATAAGCAATAGAAACAGAGTAGATTACTTTTAACATAATTCTTTAAAATCATTGCAATAGTTCCATAATGCCGACTAAAATCACAATCACAGAGTAACAAGCAGTCTTCACATCAGTAACGGCACATGCTCACTTAAAATTTACAGTAGTTTTAATAGTATATATTAATGGACTAAAACTTGTTACAACGTCATAAACCCTAATCAAATGTCCATAACCTCTTTTCTGCAACTTAAAATATTAAGAGAAAATAACAGCACCTGTTCAATCAAATGGTGCAGTAGCTTTAATGGAAATCCATTAATGAAATAAAAATTGATGTGTGTTCATAAACTCTTTTTACATTATCCGTAACTCCCTCCTGTAATTGAAAACAAATATCTTTGGCAACAAGGAAATTCACTTCCGAAGATGCAGCTAACTAAGAATCCAGACCAGAAACATATTAAAATGGTACAATAAAAGCCAAATTGTCATAGCGCAACATAAACCACTGGGATGTCTAAACACTAAAGGTCGTGTACATTGCTAACTTGTTAAATGAACTGCAGTTTCATCAACTCATCGCATGCCAGACAATGAAGAGATGTCACCCTATTCTTGAGATGCAGATCACAGCTCTACTTTGAGTAGTTTCTAGAGGACATGTTGCATGTCTCTAGACCCTGAAAAGGCCAGAAAGGTATTCCTTACCTCACAAGTTATACTTCTGCAAACCAACTTCATCAACCTCTGCGGGTTGACTCTTTATTTCACTGCTTCAGGAAATGATAACCGACACACAGATACCAGTGTCAATAAATGCTGCCACCACTCTAATAAATACATGAGATCATCTGCATCATATGAAAGATAAGCTTTCAACCAAGCCCAATCATTTAAGAAAGCACGAACCAGCACAATCAGAAATTGTTCTGCAAACAAGTTAGTATGATCCACTTCCTCGCCTTGAGTCATGTTTAAATTGTCCTGCCTGATCAAGGCTGAGTTCCTTCGATGTGGTTTTCTTGACGCGCCGAGCTAGAAGCCGGATCAGCCCATTAAGAGCTTTTATTATTGTGAGGCTTGGCTTGAAGCACAGCCTTTGAGATTGAGCAAAGAAGTGAGGCACAATGGTTCATTCTCCCAATCTATTTCAAAATACTTCAATTGTTAAGGAGAAATCCTAGAAGGAAAAGGAAAGGACTCAATTGGAACAGAACCGATCATAATCTGTCTGCCATAGAGTTCACTCAAAAGCACTTCAAAAGGAAAGATAATTGCAGCAAATGAATCAAGGCTAAAAGGTATCAAGGATTCACAGAAACAATGAAAAGCTGCACCAACCCCTAAAAATAATACATGTGGAACTAAGCATTTTTAATGCTAGGAATGACAAATATAGCATGATTCTCATTTAGGATTCAAATGTAAGCAAGCTAAAATGCATCTGAATTGCAGCTGTTTATGATTGCCTACATCTGATTTGATTAAATAGGAACAATTCTAAGTGCTCAACTATGCTCAGAAAAAAGAAGCTTAAAGAAGCAGATCTTTGAAGTTCAAGATCACATGGCCTAAAGGACAAACTGCATGGCAATATTGCAGTACCTAGCACTCTCATAATTCTTTGTGAAGTTTATATCACACTTGCCGTACAAACAGCATAACACAATGAATTTAGTTGAAAGAATATAGAACAATCGAACACTCAAATTGTCAAGTTCATTTTCTGAAGACACCTAGTGAGATTACTAAAGTAATTGGAACACCATTCCCTTTTGAACTGGGAACTAGATAATAAAGCTTTTCTCAAAACAAATCCTGTGGAAGTAGGCTATCCTAAAAAGGATCACTTGACCAAGTTTCACAATTGGAAAATATAGATTATCCAATCATCACGAACAATGATTTCCATTTAAAAAGAAGACAAGATTTACTTTAGTAAATCTTAAAACCTGGTAACCAATTTATCAAAATCTAAATTCGTAAAGATCATATTTTGTTGTTGAGGATAAATTTTATTTGTTATAACAAGCCTTCATCAGCAAGCCCACTTGGTTTAAGTAGTATAAGCATAGGACATTTGCACAGCAACGAAACAGCATTGTGCCTTAAGATGGAATAAAATAGGGGTCACTGGGATAAAACTTGAGACATCCGTCTGTGACAGCATATGACGGGGCATTTAGATATTGCATGGCTCTTTCTTTTTTTTTTTTTTTTTTTGAGGCAACCATCAATATGCCTAAGAAAACTTCAAAAAAATAGACCCACCTATAGCAGTAAAACAATTGAAATAATTTCATAACTCATATCTACTTTCAACTAGATACGATGGGAAATTGTATGGATTTTAGATAAATAACTAATGTAAAAAAAAAATCTGACCAACCCTAATACCAGAGATTCCGGGACTGCAGCAAGAATGGCGTGGGTGATTTCTTGCAGCTTCTTTTTGATACTCCTACTGGTAATCCTGCTGCTTCTTTGTGCATCTGCTGGCATTGTGGTACTGCGGTGTGGCCTGATGGCTGAGACCCCTTGCATTAGAATTATAGCGGAACCTTCAACTCCTTTCATATCGAGGTTGTAGCAATAAATGAAGAGTCTGTTGGTAACTTTTCAGTGGTTTATTTGGCTTCCGGCTGTGATTATGCATGGCTCGAGTCAATGGAGCTATTTATATAGTTATTAGAGGATTGAAGAGGGAAAAAGCTTGAATTTCATTATGCAACATACTCCCTATTTATAGATCTATATAAGGTGCATTGATAAATAAACAAATAACTCTAAATAATTACAAAATAATGAGTAATACAATCATTCCTAAATCAGTTGCCTAGTTATGGAAGGAATTTAATGTGATCCACGCGATCTTCCCACGGATTCCTGTTCATAGCCGTGAGATCATCTTTGGAACGGGGGGTTGGGATTTAACACTCCCCCTCAAACTAGTGAATATAAATTTGTCATTCCCAACTTGGCAATCATTTTGATAAAGGCAGAGCTGTCCAATCCTTTGTAAGGATGTCTGCAAGTTGATCTTTCAATGATACATAATTGATACATACTAGACCGCTGTCTAGTTTTTCTTTAATAAAATGTCTATACACTTCTATGTGCTTGGTCCTGTCATGCTGGACTGAATTGTGGACTATGCTGATTGCTGATTTGTTGTCACAATGTAGCTTCATGGGATCATCCCACTTGACCTTAAGTCTTCTAAAATTATTTTGATCCATAGTAACTCACATATTCCCAAAATCATAGCTCTATATTCTGCTTCTACACTAGATCTTGCCACCACATTATGTTTATTACTTCTCTATGTAACTAGGTTACCTCCAAGAAATGTGCAGTATCCAGAGATAGATCTTCTGTCTACTGGTGATCCTGCATAATCCGAATCAATGTATGCTTCTAGAGTTATTCCGTGATTTCTTTTAAAGAGAAACCCTTTCCCTGGGTTTCCCTTAAGGTAGTGCAGTATCTTGTCTACCGCTTGCATATGAACCTGCTTTGGGTTCTGCATAAACTTATTGATCATGCTTACAACGAATGTTATATCTAGTCTAGTGCGGGAAAGGTAAATCAATTTCCCTATAAGTCTTTGGTAGGCCCCTTATCTACATCTAGATCTTTTCTAGCTTCCCTTAGTTTAAGATTAGGTTCTACTGGTGTAGGTGTTGGTTTATAAGCTAGTTTACATATTTCTTTTAGAAGATCTTTAATTTATTTTTGTTGGAAAATGAAGATTCATTTACTGGAGTGGGCTACCACAATTTCGAGAAAGTATTTTAGTCTACCAAGTTCTTTGATGTCAAATTTCTTGGTAAGACTTTTTCTTAGACTATCTATCTCCTCTTCATTATTTTCGGTTAGGATAATATCATCCACATATACTAATAGAATTGTGACTCCCCCTGAGTCAGAGTGTTTAAAGAATAGTGTATGGTCCCTTGACTCTATCGATATCCATGAAGAAGCATGAAATTTGAGAATATTCCAAATTAGGCCCTTGGTGATTGTTTTAGCCCATCTAGGGCTTTTCTCAACCTGCATACCTTGTCACCTCCAGATTCTTCCTTAAATCTTGGTGGTATTTTTATGAATATCTCTTCCTCCAATTCTCCATGTAGGAATGCATTTTTTACATCTAGTTGTTCCAGAAGCCAGTTGTACTTAGCTGCTATTGAAAGTAGGATCACGATCATGTTCATCTTGGCTACAGGTGCAAAGGTTTCTTAGTAGTCGATGCCATAAGTTTGAGTATATCCTTTTGCCACTAATCTTGCTTTGTACCTTTCCAGTGTACCGTTAGCATTATATTTTATAGAGAACACTCATTTGCAGCCAACTGATTTTTTTCCTTTCGAAAGATTGATGATCTCCCATGTATTGTTCTTTTCTAGGACCTGCATTTCATCTATCATGACATTTTTCCATTTTTCATCAGATAAGGCCTCAGAAATATCTTGAGGAATATGGATATCTTCTAGTGTAACCAAGAAATGTTTGTGTGAGGATGAGAAGTTGTTGAAGGATATAAAGTTGGTTATAGGATATAAGAGAGGTGGGAAGCTTACCTTATTTCCAGGAGATGGTTCAGATTCTTGGATATGCTTTATAGCACAATTTGAACTTGTACGCCTGGAGTATACCTGCACAAATCTAATGGCAACTTTGTCTTTTATTTCCCTATCCTGGTTTTCAGGTGGATTTGTTTGAGGTGGTGGAGGAAGGTCTAGAGGTGCTAGTTCATTTTACTCATCTTCCTCAAGTTCAGTCTCCCCTTGAAGATGAGGCTTAAAAAAATATGAATTTTGTTCATCAAAGGTAGCGTCAAAAGAGACAAGGGTTTTTCTTGTAGGTGGATGATAACACTTGTAACATTTTTGGGTAGCTGAATAACCAATAGAGATGCATTTGAGTGCTCTTGAATATAGTTTTCCTCTATTTTGGTTGTGAATATAAGCATAGGCAGTGCACCCAAAGATTTTTGGTGTAAGGTTATGATAAGTTCGAAACTCGAGGTAAAATGAGGACAAAATCTACATTTGAGTCTTGAGTTTTAGGGTTGTTCAAGGTAGTCGATTTATGAGATAAACTGCAGTTCGAAGGGCTTCCCCCCAATAGGATTTGGGTGTATTGTAGTGGAATAGAAAAGCTCAAGTGGATGCTAGAAAGTGACCATTTTTCTCTCTGCAACCGTATTTTGTTGTAGGGTGTGAATGCAAGATGACTCATGGATGATCCCTTTACTTTTGAAGTAGGAGGAAATGGTTTGGTTGAAATAGTATTTAGTATTATCAGAGCGAAATCTCCTTATTTTTATCCCGAATTGATTTTTGATCATGGTATGAAAAATATGAAGAATGATGCTAACATCGGATTTAATTTTGAGGAGATAGATTCAAGAGACTCTAGTGCAATCATCAATAAACGATACAAACTAGCATGCCCTAGAAATATTGGGAATTTTTTAGGATCCCCATATATCGTGAATAAGGTAGAAAGGAGTATCACATCTCTCATTTTTATTTGGGAATGAAGTTCTTTTATGTTTGCCTAACTCATAAGTTTCAGAATGAAAATATTTATTTTCTAATTTTTTAAAAAGTTGTAAATACATGTCTTAGGACATCAAAAGATCGGTGTCCTAACCTATAATGATGAAGTCAAATAGTGGAATTTTTATTAACTAGGGATAATATAGAGCAGCTATTTTTAGATTGGTTTAGTTCTTGCAGGTAGCACGGTCCAGGTTTCTCTTTAGCAAGTCCAATCTTCTTCCTCGATCTCTAGTCCTGAAATAAGTAATAAATAGAGTTAAATAAAACTTGATAATTATGGTCATTGGTAAGTTTTTGTATTGATATTAGGATTGAGGATAATTAAGGTACGTGGAGCACATTTTTTAGGGTGAGTGAGGGAGATAATGTTGTCTCCTTTGTCAGCTATCGTGGTAAGAGAACAATCAGCAGTGATGATTTTCATGTTGCTTGGGCAAGGAGTATAGTTGATGAAGTAGGTAGATGAGTGGGTCATATGATTTATGGCTCCTGAGTCAATGATCCATAATTCCTTTAAATAATTTCAAGAGACACTTGAATTAATAGAAATAAAAAACTTACCTGAGAGTGTAAGTGAAGAGGATGCATTTGATTTTTTCAAGAGATACTATGAGTCGTTTCAGTTTATCGATATTAGGAGTCATTTCAGTTTATCAATGTCTTCTTTATTGAGTTCTCAAAGGTTTGACTGTGCTTCTAGGTTGGGCTGACTTATACAGTTGTTGGCATGTGATGTGCTCATTGTTTTAGTTCTTTGATTCCACTCCTTATTGGGGAATTTTTCATGTATTTTCCAGTACATTTCCTTTATGTGTCTTGACTTCTTGCAATAACTGCACCAAAGTGAGTCTATATCTTTGAATTTGGAGAAATGTTCCTTCCATGACGATTCTCTATTCATTACCATTGCTGAACTTTCAACAACATTTAGTTCTAACATCACTCCTCGTTGGCTTTCTTCCACGCGGATGAGAGAAATGGTTTCATCAAGTGATGCATCTCCTCTTTGCCAAGGATCTGGACTCTAAACTGATCAAATTTTGTATTTAATCCTACAACAAAATCATAAACTCTATCTTTTTCAATAAAATTCTTTAGGATCACAGCATCTTCCGGACATCTATTTTCTATGCATATGTAGTGATCAAGTTCTTGTCATAGATTTTGTAGATGGGTGGCATACTCCGTCACGGTCTTGCTCCCTTGCTTTGTGCTTTCCTACTTTGGCTTAAATTTCAAAGATTTGAGTCGCATCCCGAGCTTTGGAGAAGGTCTGTCTGGCAGCATCTCATAAGTCATTTTTAGTAGAAAGGAACATGAATGTACCGCTAATTTCTGGAGTCATGGAATTCTACAACCATGACATAATCATGGAGTCTGTTTCATCCCATGCCCAAAAATTAGGATCTCCTTCTCTTGGTCCTCCTCCGAGAAGGTGGTGTATTTTTCCTTTCCCCTTTAAATAGGTCTTTGCAAATTGAGACCACTTTATGTAGTTGTTCTCATTGTGACAATAGGAATGTTGTCCTCGTCCTTGGTGCACCATAGACTCCTCAATTTGGTCAATGCTCTGGGAATAATTAATTTCTGACATTATGGAGTCGAATTAAGACTTATCTTTATGTCCTTAGGTAGCAATGAAAGCTTCCCGAGAAAAAAAAGGCATATATTTTTATTTTTCGTCCTTTATTAGCGAAACTAAAGATCTTTATTGTCGAAACTAAAGATCGAAAGAGTTTTTTTTCTATATTATCGACCTTGACTGTCGATCAGAGGAATTTTTTTTTAGGGAAAACGATCTTTATTGTCGATCATCGGCCTTTGGAATGGGGGGATGGGATTTAACACTTTTTGGGAATTTTTTTTTTTTTAGTGGTCTCAATTTGTGAAGACCTATTTAAAGGCCATGTTAGTTTTAGAGGATTGAAGAGGAAAAAAGCTTGAATTTTATTATGCAACATACTCCCTATTTATAGATCTATACAAGGTGCATTGATAAAGAAATAAATAACTCTAAATAATTATAGAATAATGAGTAATACAATCATTCTTAAATCAACTGCCTAGCTATGGAAGGAATTTAATATGATCCATGCAATCTTCCCACGAATTATTGTTCATAGCCGTGAGATCATCTTTGGAACAGGGGGTTGGGATTTAACGCTCCCCCTCAAGTTGGGGAATATAAATTGGCCATTCCCAGCTTGGCAATCATTCTGATAAAGGCAGAGCTATCCAATCCTTTGGTAAGGATGTCTGCAAGTTGATCTTTCGACGATACATAATTGATACATACTAGTTGTCTGATTTTTCTTTAATAAAATGTATGTCCACTTCTATGTGTTTGGTCCTATCATGCTGGACTGGATTATGGGCTATGCTAATTGCAAATTTATTGTCACAATGTAGCTTCATGGGATCATCCCACTTGATCCTTAAGTTTTCAAGAATTATTTTGATCCATAGCTCTATATTCTGCTTCTACACTAGATCTTGACATCACATTTTGTTTCTTGCTTCTCCATGTAACTAGGTTACCTCCAAGAAATGTGCAGTATCCAGAGGTAGATCTTCTGTCAACTGGTGATCCTGCATAATCTGCATCAGTGTATGCTTCTAGAGTTATTTCGTGATTTCTTTTAAAGAGAATCCCTTTCTCTGTGTTTCCCTTAAGGTAGTGTCGTATCATGTCTATTGCTTGCATATAAGCATGTTTTGGGTTCTGAATAAATTGACTTACCATGCTTACAGAGAATGTTATATCTGGTCTGGTGTAGAAAAGGTAAATCAATTTCCCCACAAGTCTTTGGTATGCCCTTTTGTCAATCAGAGGAATTTTTTAGAGGATTTTTTTTCTTTTCACTTCTTGGTTTAATAAAAAAACCAAAACGAACCAAGTTTTAAAGGCTCAGATCGAGCAGCACGGCGCGAACTTCTTTGGCACAATTGGAGTCACGGCTAGGGCACGGGAGGGCCGGTCTTCCGCACGTGTGAGTCGCTTCCGCTCTATCTTCGACAGCATTTGGAGTTGGTGTCGGCGCTTTTGTCTTCGACAGCGTCTGGAGTCGTCGTCGACAAGGCTCCATGCTTCTGGTGGCAACTTCTGAATTGGGTCGGGTAGCGTCGGTCTTCTCCTTCCTCTTTTCTTCTCCGACGATCTATGATCGTTCTTCGACGGTAATGAAGGTCATTATCTCATATACCATGTTAGTTTTAGAGGATTGAAGAGGGAAAAAGCTTGAATTTTATTATGCAACATACTCCTTATTTATAGATCTATACAAGGTGCATTGATAAAGAAACAAATATCTCTAAATAATTATAGAATAATGAGTAATACAACATTCCTAAATCAGTTGCCTAGCTATGGAAGTAATTTAATGTGATACGGGCAATCTTCCCACATATTACTATTCATAGCCGTTGGATCATCTTTGGAATGAGGGGCTGGGATTTAACAATAAATATAATCCTATGACTCAAAAAAAAAATTTATGGATGTGCAAGCTACTTTTTCTTCCAAGATTTTAATTGTTGATCAAGTGTGAGACTTGAATTTCGAGATAATCTCCTTGAAAAAGCATGAGGTTTGTTTTTATGGTGACATCTTTAATTTAGTTTCTCCTCTTCTTTATTCGACTTTTTTTAATTCTTGGTTGAAAGTGAGATTAAAGAGAGTCATCTTAGATGGTTTGGTCAGATAAAACGTTGGCCTTCCGATGAACCGATTAGAAGAGTTGATGTATTAGTTTGCCTTATGTTATAAATATAGAGGTAGGCCAGAAAAGACTTAGAAAATATTAAAAATGACTTTTTTTTTAATTTGATTTAAATGAGAATTTGATTATTGATAGGACACAATAGAAAAAATGATTCATATAGCCGACCCCACGCAATGTTGTAAAGGCTTGATGTTGTTGTTGTTGGTTAAAAGTGAGATTATGTTTATTTAGATCTGCTATAATTTGGATTTATGTTGATTTAATGAAATTTCAATTATGTGAGTTACTTCCATTATCCTAAATTATAATTGTTGATGTCAAATAGAAGAACAAAGATCCTTCATCTACATTAATTTCTACGCTTGCTTTTCAAATAGCATTCATCGAGTGATTTTTCGCATGTTTGTTTAATTATTTTTTTCAACACATCATATTTGCATTAGAAAATTTAAACCGTAATATGACAGGTTTTCATGACCACCCCGGGAACTCAAGTACCAAGGTGAAAACAAACAGTCACATGAAAATTTAAACATTCTCACATAAATTTAAAGTAAAAATCTTCCAAATAGAAAAGAGCCAACAAAACTATAATTTTTTTTATTTATGAACATTTTGTCTAGTACACCACTTATCTTTTCTCTATAACTACTTCATACATATTTTCACCAAATAAAAAAAAAAAAAAATACACATAACTTCAATACAATACCTAATTTTTGATGTTATCCTTCAGTTGTACATGAATCCTTTCCTTTCATCCACTTAAGTTAAAAGGGGATTTTCCTGAAAATAGTTAATAGTTACCAAAGGATGAGTAAAACAACTTGCTAATTATACTTCTAAATTATTCTAATTCTAGAATTTAGAAAACTTCATGCATTCAAGTCTTTGTAAACAAACCAATATCATTTCTTTTTCATGCACAGTAAAAAAAAGTAATTATAATAATGGCAGAACAAAAAAATGTTAGCTTTTCTAATCATTTTCATATCTTGTTTTATCTTATCTTATGATATGCTCCTCATAAGAGTCACCGTTTAAATGTGCACCATTAAAGACACCTTCTCATAACATTTTCCAAACTTAGCCCTGAAGGGCGAGTAAACCTTCTTCATTTTCATTTACGTGCATAAGTATATTGCATCCTTAGCTAGTAACACAAAGAAATGAACTATGTAATTCAGCATGCTCATACAAACACACATATAATTTACTTTCTATTCATTTTTTCTTTTCATACAATATCAATTAATAAAAAAATATTGCTTTGGACAATTAAAACATTTTAGAATGGTGCTCATATTTATTTCATATCGACATAAAACATTTAAAAAAATAGAACATCAATTTAAACATTTGCAACCATAGTTAGGTATTATATTGATTAAGTATTTTGTGTCTAGGATTGAGGCAGTTCAGTATTAGAGTATGAGTTAAAGGTGCATATTTGAGATTGCTCAATATTACCATTTTTCAAAAGTTCATGTTATCTTGTGATAGGATTCTCCCCCTAGATTGAAGGTGTGGGATAATAGGGCTAATTCTCAAAGAAATATCACATCAACAGAGTTGTTTAACTTTCTTGTTAATGGCAAATAGAACTTGTAACCATTTTTTATTTGGAGAATACATGGGAAATATTCCTTTGAGAGGCTTTAGGTCAAGTTGATTCAATGTATGTAAATAAAAATAGCTGGATTGAAATGGAGACTATTTGGATGTTTAGAAATGTAATAAGATGTGTTTCACATGAGGGGTGTTAAAGTTCACAACACGAGATGGCATTTCGTTGATGAGATATGTTACAATAAAAACAACTTCACCCAAAAAATGCATCTGAATATGAGAAGATAGCATAAGGGATCTGGAAAATTCCAATATGTGTCGTTTTTTCCTTCTCAAAATTTCATTTTTTGAGATGTTATTGCACAAAAACTTCGATTCACAATCCCTTATTCAAAAATTGTGTGGGTAGAATTCTCTACTATTGTTGGTTATGAAGAACCATATTGTTGTAAATCTAAATCTTTTCCCAACTTCTGCTCTTCTTTCATCAAAAAATATTTATATAAATTTGGTGTGTTTATCAATAAAGATGGCAAACCACTTAGATCTTGTAATGCTATTGATTCTAGAAGGTCCTTAAATATGGCTGTATCAGCCAAAAAAGAGAGGTCATTTTGTAAGGTTAATTTAGATAGTTATTGCAAAAATACTTAGATGGTTGATAAATCTCTTACTGGAAAGATCTTGGCTTGTCATTGAATAATAAGGAAAATAATTTTTTCAAAAGAAAAGAAATTTGGATGGACTAACCAATAATGTCACAACAAGGCGGAATAATATTTATTACTGCTAAAAAAGAGAGCCAAATAATTATTGTTTGTGCTTTTCTTTAAGGATTATCAACTCTCAGAAAAAAGTTATCGACGCACATGCTAGCTTTGTCAATCATCTTCCCCAAATCTAAGTGTTGGAATCCACAAAAATTTGGAAAAAAAATATATATATAATGACACAATTAAGATCTCTTATAAGTTTGCTTATGAACATCAAATTGCAATTTAAATTTAGAACAAAAAGAACAAATTTAAGGGTTAGATTCTTTGAAATAATGACTTATCCTATATAAATCATTTTTGAGAGTGACCCATTAGCAATTTAGAATACAGACAATAAGATTGTCATTCCATGAGCCATATTTATGCAATATTTAAGCATCACTAGTCATGTAATCTGATGCACTTAATTTCACAACTCATGTAGTTGAAATTTCCAACTTAACATTTAAGGCGCTTACATCATACCTTCTTGTACTAGTTAACAAATATTTGCAAAACTTGTAAATTGCTAAGAACTTTTTTCTATGAGTCCCAATTATTCCTTGAAAATCGACCTGGCTCGATGCAGGTTTGAGTTTCATAGTGATTGCAATGTTTCCATAATTGCCTTTGCCGAGAGTGTTTGATGGCTTCCAATCGGCAAATTTTCCATTAATTATTCAAGTCTCCATAGTGTGTCCAAATTTTTTATAATACTCGAACCATAGTCTTTCTTCTCTTTGTAAATTGCATCTAGTAAGTTAAGATCCTCTGGCAATTAGGGTAGGGCATTCAGCGATTGGGGTGATGTTTTGAGATCCAAATATCACATTTTTCTTACTTTCTTCATTTTGAGATCCAAACATCACCTTTTTCTTACTTTTGATGTGGTACCAGTTAGCAAGGGTGTGATGGAGAACACCGAACCCATGCAACGGTTTTGTCCTCCGTGGCCACCTTCTCTGCTTTCTTAACAACTTCTGCCAGAGCACTAGTTTTTATAATTGTTATCTCTTAGTTATTACAGTATTACCCTTTTTACTTTACTGTTGCTTGTATTAGTCGCCTGTAGTGAGGGGCGGAGGTAGCTAACTAAAAATTATCAATATCAGTTTACTGTTCCATTGCCTTTGTGTTGTTGTGCCGTGGCTTTCAGTGCAGGAACTCCGGCGATAGCTTCCGGTTTCACACCAACTGGTATCAGAGCTATTTTCCGCTCAGCACTGCGATGGCCGAAACTAGCCGACGAGCTGCTCTTGACGAAGATCGGAGCCAAGAGGATCTGCGGGCAGCAGTTAACACCATCTCGAAAGAGTTGACTGCTGCCGAGTTTCGGCGATTCGCCCGGGAGACGAACAGGAATATACAGGAGTTGAAGCAAAACAGTGGCGTACCCACTGGAGGTCGAAGATTGGAACGTGAGGACACTTCGCCAATGCGGCGAGGACGGACGAATGCCGATCGGACGCCGCGAGGGCTTCCCACTGTTTGTCCTGGATTCTCTGATTCGGAGGAAGAAGATGAACAACTGACGGGAGCGGATCTCTTTGAACACGAAGGAAGAGGATATGGCGAACGACTGGGAGCCAGACGGACTCGGGATCGACCGCCTGTTCATCACGGTGAGTTCCGCGTCAAAATTGATATTCCTTTTTTTGAAGGTCGTCTCCACATTGAGGATTATCTGGACTGGGAGAGAGCCGTCGAAACGTTTTTCGACTACATGGAGATTCCACCCGAAAAACAAGTCAAGTATGTTGCGTGTCGTTTGAAAGGGGGTGCTAGTGCTTGGTGGCTGCAGCTACAGCAAAACAGGCAGCGAGAGGGGCGGGGACCTGTTCGGAACTGGTACCGAATGAAGCAACTCATGAGAGGCCATTTTCTCCCAACCGATTATGAACAGATGCTCTTCCATCAGTATCAACATTGCAATCAAGGGCCACGCACCGTCAGTGACTATACCGAAGAATTTTACAGGTTGAGCGCACGTAATAACCTGAGGGAATCGGAGAATCAACTCGTTGCCAGATACACGGGAGGATTGCGGGAGTCGGTGCAAGACAAGTTGCAGCTAAACTCCTTGTGGACGCTCTCACAGGCCGTTAATTTTGCACTCAAGGCCGAATTGCAACTATCAAAACAGTCTAAGAGTTACTCCTCGCGGCGGATTCTCCCTGATCAGCCCAGTGATTCCCGCAGTCTTGGTTCTAATAAATCAACCTCTCAGGTATTGCCTACGGGTACCAGCAGCAATTCTGACAGTAAGGCACCATTCAAGCCTCGGCAGCCATCGCGAGATAATCCTTATATGAAGCCAACGACCTTGAAGTGTTTCCGTTGTTTCCAGCAGGGGCACAAGTCTAATGAGTGCCCCACGGGACCACAACTACAACTCGTCGAAGGAGACAATGACGAGACTGAAGAAAGACTTGCGACCGATTATGATGAGAATGTCGAGGAACTCATACCGGACGAAGGGGACGTTGTTGTATGCATCTTAGAGCGATTATTATTAGCACCTCGCCAACCTATCAATTCCCAGCGGAATGCGATATTCCGCACGCGTTGCACCATCGGCGGACGAGTTTGCGAACTCTTGATTGACAACGGGTGCACTGAAAATGTAGTTTCCCGGTCCTTGGTACAAGCTCTACAACTCAAAACTACAAAGAATCCCCAACCGTATAAAATCAGCTGGGTTAAGAAGGGTGTAGAAATCTCCATTTCGGATATGTGCAGAGTTAGTTTTTCCATTGGCAAGAATTATACCTGTGAAGTCCTGTGCGACGTTATCGACATGGACGTTTGCCATATGATTCTGGGCCGTCCGTGGCAATATGACAATGGCGCTGTATATGATTGTCGTCAAAATACTTACTCCTTTGAATGAAAAGGGCGAAGAATCCGGCTCCTACCACATGTGCCTGTGTCGGTTGACACCCCCAATAAGAACAAAGTTGTTCTTAATATTGTATCTGGAGCCCATTTTCTAGACGGGCAGCCTTCGTATATCTATGCATTGGTGGCCATAGAAGATTCTCCTAGCCTGCCGCAAGCTACCCAAGCCCACAAAATCTCTGCGTTAATTCAAGAATTCGGTGATGTTATGCCAGCTGATTTGCCGTCCGAGCTGCCACCTATGCGAATGATACAGCATCAAATTTATCTGGTTCCTGGAGCTAATCTGCCCAACCTCCCGCATTACCGCATGAGTCCTAAAGAACACGAGATATTGCAGGAAATGATCGAAAATCTGCTTAGGCAGAAATTGATCCAGCCGAGCCTTAGCCCTTGCGCAGTGCCAGCTCTGCTCGTCCCAAAAAAAGACAATAAATGGCGAATGTGCATTGATAGTAGAGCTATCAATAAGATTACTACTAAGTTCCGGTTTCCTGTCTCACGTGTTGAGGAGATGCTCGACAAGCTAGCCGGATCCAAATTGTTCTCCAAGCTCGATCTCAGCAGTGGATACCACCAAATACGAATTCGTCCCGGCGACGAATGGAAGACCGCTTTCAAAACTAAACAAGGCTTATTCGAGTGGCGCGTCATGCCTTTTGGACTATGTAATGCACCGGCCACTTTCATGCGGTTAATGAACGAGGTACTCAAGGATCATCTTAACCGTTTTTGTGTTGTTTATTTCGATGATATCTTGATTTACAGCCCCTCGCAATGCAACCAGTTACAGAGTATTCGCTCCGCCATGGTTATCTTTTCAAGGGTAATGCGTTGTGTATTCCAGATTCCTCGTATCGGCATCAATTGGTCAAAGAAGCCCATGCCGGTGGGTTGGCGGCACATCTGGGCAGAGAAAAAACGATCCAGCAGCTGAAGGCTCGTTTCTTCTAGCCCAAACTTCACCGCGACGTCTCCCGATTCATTGAACGATGTGCTATATGCCAAGAATTCAAATATACCAAACAAAACACAGGCCTCTATACGCCTCTTCCAGTCCCGGATTCAATCTGGGAGGACATCAGTATCGATTTTGTTTTGGGTTTGCCGCGGACGCGGCGAGGAGCCAACTCCATTATGGTCGTTGTTGACCGGTTCTCAAAAATGACACACTTTGTTGCCTGTAAGAAGACTCTTGATGCTGTCAACATAGCCCGATTGTTCTTTAATGAAATAGTTCGGCTACATGGCTTACCCCGGAGCATAACGTCCGATCGCGACGTCAAATTTGTGAGTCACTTCTGGCGAGAATTGTGAAAGCGTCTCCACACCTCACTCAATTTGAGCTCCGCCTACCATCCACAGTCTGATGGACAGACTGAAGTCATTAATCGCACTTTGGGAAACATGCTTAGATGCTTGGTACAAAACCAACCGAAACAATGGGAAAATGCCCTTAGTCAGGCGGAATTTGCATTCAATTCAATGCCTAACCGATCTACCGGGCAAAGCCCCTTCGCCATTGTCTATACAAAGGCACCTAATCACCTTTTCGATATTGCAATATTACCGAAATGTGCTAACAAAGCTGCTGATGTCTTGATAGATCAATGCCAGGCTGTTCTCGACGAAGTACGCACGAAGCTCATCTCGTCTAATTCCTCATATAAGAAGGCGGCTGACGTTCACCGCAGGCACGTTACATTCCAGCCAGGCGAACTTGTACTTATTCGGTTTAGCAAAGATCGTTTCCCTGTTGGAGCTCATTCCAAATTAAGCCCCTGCAAGTTCGGCCCGGTACCTATACTCCGCCGCATAAACGACAATGCATATGTCGTTGGGTTACCGGATAATATGAGAACATCCAAAACTTTCAATATAGCTGACATTTTTCCATATCATCCTCCTGACGATAATGGGACGGCACACATTCAGGTAGAACCTGAATTTTCGACATCCGGAGGCACCTGATGTGGTACCAGTTAGCAAGGGTGTGATGGAGAACACCGAACCCATGCAACAGTTCTGTCCTCCGTGGCCACCTTCTCTGCTTTCTTAACAACTTCTGCCAGAGCACTAGTTTTTATAATTGTTATCTCTTAGTTATTACAGTATTACCCTTTTTACTTTACTGTTGCTTGTATTAGTCGCCTGTAGTGAGGGGCGGAGGTAGCTAACTAAAAATTATCAATATCAGTTTACTGTTCCATTGCCTTTGTGTTGTTGTGCCGTGGCTTTCAGTGCAGGAACTCCGGCGATAGCTTCCGGTTTCACACCAACTTTCTTCTCCCTTAACTTCAAAGAAGGCTTCTTAGAGGCTAGGCAATGGAGTATTGTTAAGTATTCTTCATCAAACTTTATCAAGATTTTTATTGAGGTTGAGTAAGAATTAAAAATCCAGTCTATTTCAATAACTTTTTTGCATTATAAAGTTATTGATCATTTCTTTTCAGAATATTAAAGTATTCTATCACACAGAAATCATATTGCATTAAAACATGGAGTGTTCTCTTGATCTAAAAGATCAATGATGTATTGTCTTTGTCGAAGTATGCTTCCTTCGTTATATCCCATATCTCTTTAGCAGTCTTATAGCAAATAAATTTTTCATCAATTTCATTAGTCATGGAACCAATCAACCATGACATAAACATGCTGTTTTCCAATTTTCAAACTATAAATCTTGGATCAGCTGTATGTGGAGGAATAGCTTTACCGGCTCCAATGAGGTAATCTCCCTTCCCTATTCCACATACAAACTGATACGGGCCGCCGCCGAACGGCAGAGGGAAGGCCGGCGACCCCGGCGAGCTCGGAAGCGGCCGGAAAGGCGGGCCGCGTCGGCCGATTTGCCGAACGATCGCGCGGAGGGACGCGGTCGCGGAGCGTGACGCAGAGCGGGGCGGGGGCTTCGGCTTGAGCGGAACCGGTCCATTTCTGGACCGGTTTGGCTCGGGTCAGCCCTGAGCTGGGCGGTTCAGTTTGGGCAGCCCACTAGTGGGTTTGGTTTGGTCTTTTGCTTGCTATAAGTAGGGATTAAGGGGGATTTCTAGGGTTATGCATGATTTTAGTTTTCTCTTAGCCTCCTTAGTTTCTTTCTCTTGTTTTTCTAGGGTTTGTAGTGGGAGACCTTGTCCTTCTCGAAGTGGACAAATTGTATCTTGTTTCTCTTGGATTTTGAATGCAAATGTTCTTGTTCTTCCTCTCATCCCTCTTGTGTTGATTTTTTCTTGGATTTGGAGGAGAAATTACATCTTGGAGGAAAATTAGGGCAAACCCTAATTTGTGAAACCTAAGGCGTATCAAGTTGGTATCAGAGCTCTCGATCCTAGACGGCATGGCATCAAAGAAGGTAGAAGTTTTGGAAGGGGAGATGAGCCAGTTAAAGGAGGAAGTGGGAGAGAAGCTTTCGTCATTGGAGGGAAAATTCTCATCCCTTGAGGAGAGATTTGGGGGAATGGAAGAGATGATCCGCAAATTGGTAGACGCCCAAGTTGCTCAATCAAATCCTAAGGAAAAGGGGAAATCGCCGATGTCAAACCCTAACCCTAATTTCTCAATTAGGGAAGATGGAGCAAGCCAACCGGGGGAAGCCATGCAAGCACCACCTCACATCTCGCGCCAAGAGCCTTGGTCAAGGGAAGGGTGGGAGGCATCCGGCGTGGGTGGTGCACTGTGGGAGGGGACCGCCGGCCAAGGGGGAGGAGCCGTACGTGACCCTCACGGTCCGTATGGAGGGTGGCCGATGAGGCCGGGAGGAGTGCAAGAGATGGGTCGCACCACTTGGGAGCCACAAGGAGGGTGGTCGAGAGGTCCAGGAGGACCGCCGGAGTTGGGCCGAGCCACAGGAGAGGTCGGGGGTGGTTGGCCGAGACAACCGGGAGGCGCACACGAGGGGGGCCGAGCCCCTTGGGAGCCACCAAGAAGGGGGGTGCAGACCCCGTATCCAGGGGAGTGGAGGGGAAGACCTCAGTGGGAGGGATTTCAGCATGGGCCATGGGAAGATGGGAGGAATCTTCCTCGAACAGATACACGGATGAGGAAGTTGAAGGTCCCCGTATTCGAAGGGGAAGATGCGTACGGATGGGTCTACCGGGTGGAGCGATATTTCGCCGTTAACGGCGTCACGGAGGAGGAAAAGCTGATGGCTGTCCCGATTTGCTTGGAGGGGAAATCACTGGCTTGGTTCCAATGGATTGAGGGGCGACAACCTATACGAAGTTGGGAAGAGTTCAAGGACCTATTACTGCACAGGTTCAGAGTGTCCAGTGAGGGCACCCATTATGAACAGTTCATGTCTCTTGTTCAGGAAGGCACAGTGGCAGAGTACCGGGAGCGCTTTGAGCTTCTATCTGGGCGATTGAGGGGAATGCCCGATGACGCCATGGAGGGGAATTTCATGAAAGGGTTGAAACCCTACATCAGAGCCGCCATCAGGGTGGTCAACCCACGTGGGATAGTGGGAATTATGGAGACAGCTCAGCTTGTTGAGGACAAGCAGAAGGCGGATCAGACACGAAAATCAGGGGGGTCTCACCCCACATATCGCTCACCACTCATGCTCGAAGGACCTAAGGTGACTGCCACTACTCATCCAGAGGAGGTAAAACTTGAGAAAGCCACCACTGTGATGAACCAAGGAGGGTTCAAGAGACTGACTGACTCCGAATTGAAGGAGAAGAGGGTCAAGGGCCTCTGCTACCGTTGCGACGAGAAATTTGCACCTGGGCATAGGTGTAAAGAGAAGACCCTGCACGTGATAGTGGTGGGAGATTCAGATGGGGACACAGATGAAGGGGCAACAATGGAAAAGCTATGTGAGGTAGAGCATCCTCACCTAGATATGATAGAAGTGAGTTTGAATTCGATGGAAGGTTTACCATTCCATCCCACCATGAAGATGGAGGGGGAAATTGAAGGGTGCAAGGTGAGAGTTTTGTTTGACAGTGGAGCCACTCACAACTCCTTGGCCTATCGAGTGGCGGAACAGTTGAGTCTTGAGGTGATAGCAAGTAAGGAGGTAGAGGTGACCATATGCACAGGACAGAAGGCCCGTATTTATGGGAAATGCAAGGGAGTCACTATTATCTTACAAGGGGAGGTAGTTACTCAAGATTTTTTGCTGATTGATCTGGAAAACGCCGACGCCATCTTGGGTATGCAGTGGCTTCAGTCCTTAGGAGACATGGAGGTCAATTGGGAGAAGTTGATGGTTAAATACAACAGTAATGGTCGGAGGGTGGCACTACAGGGTGACCCTAGCCTATGTGGGTTTCCGACCACCGAGGAATCTATATTCTTTAACCTTGAGGACAAGGTTAATTTTAAAGGAGGGAGTATTGATACGGGCCGCCGCCGAACGGCAGAGGGAAGGCCGGCGACCCCGGCGAGCTCGGAAGCGGCCGGAAAGGCGGGCCGCGTCGGCCGATTTGCCGAACGATCGCGCGGAGGGACGCGGTCGCGGAGCGTGACGCAGAGCGGGGCGGGGGCTTCGGCTTGAGCGGAACCGGTCCATTTCTGGACCGGTTTGGCTCGGGTCAGCCCTGAGCTGGGCGGTTCAGTTTGGGCAGCCCACTAGTGGTTTGGTTTGGTCTTTTGCTTGCTATAAGTAGGGATTAAGGGGGATTTCTAGGGTTATGCATGATTTTAGTTTTCTCTTAGCCTCCTTAGTTTCTTTCTCTTGTTTTTCTAGGGTTTGTAGTGGGAGACCTTGTTCTTCTCGAAGTGGACAAATTGTATCTTGTTTCTCTTGGATTTTGAATGCAAATGTTCTTGTTCTTCCTCTCATCCCTCTTGTGTTGATTTTTTCTTGGATTTGGAGGAGAAATTACATCTTGGAGGAAAATTAGGGCAAACCCTAATTTGTGAAACCTAAGGCGTATCACAAACATCATAATGGATTGAGACCATTGAGTGTAATTTTGTTTGTTGAGTTTATACTTTATACCAAATTATTCGGATTAGGAGGATGGAGCATTTGATTCCACTTAAGTTATTGGTGATGAATGCTCAGGATTGAGCATAATTCTATGGTAGAACTATTATTTTCATTATTATTATCGTATTTTTTCATCGTCGTTGTTCACTAGACTAATGGTCCGTTTGGGCAGCTTTTTCAATGCTTTGCGTTCCAGACAAATGTCACACTTTTATTTGGCTATAACTTGAATATTGTTTTTCAAAAAATTTCATGGTAATAAGTTTTCTACAATCATATTTAATAAAGTATCGTCCTTGTATGGAAGCTATTGTCCAGCTCTGTAAGTAGGGAAAAAGTCTAAAATATCCACAATAATTTAAAAAAAAAAAACATTCATCATATAAGTTCTAAAACTAGTTTTACATATAGTTGTAGGCACAGAAAAAAGGATCATAGGTTGAAACCAAATAGTGTATGGAAGGAAAACTAGACTCAAAAGCAAGATTCACAAGCGCCGCAAAGAAGCAAGCATGGAAATGAGACTTGTGCACAATAATTCAGCCATAGAACACGTGAAGACTCGGCAAGCACAGAGAGGGACTTGCAAGGTCAAAGCAAGTTGGGCGAATAATATGCAAAGGCATGTAAGAAAAATGTTAGAAGATGTGCGAGAGAAAAAGGAAAAAATATGAAGGAGATGCATGGACACAAAAGGAGGGTGCAAGAAGTAGACGCACGAACGCAAAAATTGGATTCATGAAGGCAAGGTATAGATAGAAGTAGACGATTTGCAACTTTTTGGCAATAAGAAAGTGTGAGAAGACTAGTGGGAGTGTGAAGCTTAAAAATGATGGAGAGGTTTTATGTTTGCAGGGGTTCTAATCCACATAAATGCCAGGCAAAGACGATATAGCATTAGCCCAACCACGATGTTGAAGATAATGCATAAAGATGAGGCACCGAAGCAAGACATGCAAATGAGGGTATATTGAACCTTCGTCTCGATGGAGGGATAGGGATTAAAAATCAATGCTCTAATACCATGTTATTATTAGAAAAAATTAAAGTTCACTAATCTTTTTTGTTCATTGAAGCTATATTTATAAATAGAAGATAGAGTTCTCCTATAGCCCAGCATTTGATTACAATTAAAGGATAAAAAAAGGAAAAACTATAAACAAATAACAGAAAAGGATTTGAACCAGTTATTCAAAAAATTCTCTTTGTTGAAAAGATAAATTGTTCATAAATAAGGAGATATTTTCTTCTTCTTTTTTTTTCATTCATGGAAGGGGCTGAGCAATTATCCACATCGCGATATTTGAATCCAGATCTTTTTTATAATTTATTTATGTTGACAGATTGTGCAATTTATTTTTCCTGTGAATAAATGACTTATTCTTTGACGCCAAAGTCAGCCAGGCAGCTCACTCTTCTATCTTTGTTGATTTATTCTTCATCGAAGCTATATGTCGCTCAATTTCCTCTACTTCGTTTACTTCTTCCTTTGTCTCCAACTTCTTGCACCGAAGATCAAGATCGTCCAGGTGCCCGCCTCCCCTTGGTCGTTTTCCTCTTTGTCCGGCTTGGACAATACAGTTCCGCGTCTAAAACTTTCACCATAGAAGGATTCAACTAATTACTTTTTTCAACTAGGAACATGTCAAACCATTTGACTTTATATCAAAAATCCTCATACATTAAACTTCACATTCTAGTACCTGGAAATGCAATCCTGGCCACCGATCTGACAAACGCTATTAGGATAACAGTTTACACCAATTAATCACAGGAAAAAAAAGTATAAAGATAACAAAAAATACATTAAATCGATATCAAGCGGTTCCTAGGAATCACGATCCCAATATCGATTCACCGTGCAAATTAGACCTCAAAAATGAGGTAAATCACAAGCAACTAACGCAGCGATATACCTTAGGACCTCTGGTAAGTGAACAAGCAGATATCAAGCCTCGGACTCCTTTCCACGGAAACCGTCTGTTCGAGATTTCGTCCCTTTTAATCCGAGGAGTTGCTCGGAAAAGAAAAGACGGGGAAGCACGGCGGCGGCTACGACAGAGGAGAGGCCCGATCGGTTTCGGTGGAGAGAGAATCAGTTTTCACCTTAGCCTCTTGGGAATTCTATGTTAGAAGTAAAACCGGAGAAATATTTGAGACGAAAGCGACTTGCAAGTTGCAACTAATTTAATGGGCACTCAATTCTCTCTCACACATAAATATAAATTCATATTTATTTAATTAAAATTTTAATATTTATAAAATAAAATATATCATTTTATTAGCAATTCTTAATATCATATATTATTAGTGATGTATCACCAAAAATCAACTTTAATCAAGCACGAATCTTGAGGCTTAATTAAGTTGGTAACTTACAAAATTAAACATATGATCATCTAAACTCCAATTTCAACAAATTTATGATCAAATTGCATGTCTCAATGAGACGAACTCAACAACACTATTATTGGTTCAATCCGAGTCCAAGTGGGCTCAAATCAAGGAATCAGAACATATTTAGAAGCTTTAGTGCATTAATTAGATGATCAAATGACATCCAAATATAGCATGCTTATAGTCGAATCGAGCGACTTGACTAGACAAATCCAACGAGCCAAAGATTGCTTAATTTTGATATAATTAAGGTACTTAAATGTTGCACAAACACTCCATTATAGAGGGAGTCAATTTGGACCGTCTGATGGAGCACTTCAAATTTAGCATGGATCTTCTCCATTTTTACATAGCATGTTACTCACAAAATATATAATAAACTCTTTCTTCTCACATAAAAAGGGGGCTTGGACTTTTTGGGGCTTAGAATGTTGAAGGCTTACACTCTGGGCTAGAAACTCGAGAGAACTTAAGATTTAAAGAATCTTGAAGCTCCACCCTAGCACCATCGTCGACGAACCCGCACCGCCAAGCTGCCACTATTGGACCTCTATCCGACCATCGTTATCTAACTCCACCCAACAGCCATTATCAAGCCTTTGTCTGACCTCTACAGCCCTTTGAAAACCATCATCTGTCGAATACAATCCCTCCAACCACAATTGTTTGTAGACTATTGTCCCTTTAACCTCTGTCACTTGTCAACTACGGTTACTCTAACCTCCATCAACTACGATCACTCTGACCTGCATCGCTTGTCGATGATGGTCTCTCCGACCTTCGCTGTTTGCTAACTACGATTCTTCCAACTATGGTTGTCTACTGACTATGGTCCCTCCTATCTTCGTCATCAACAGTGTAATAGCTCATAATTTGACTCAGATAAATATTTTTTAGTCATTATAAGTCAAATTCAAAAACAGTATTCGTCATAAGATAGATATTATTGTATTTTAACAATAATTAGTTTTCTATAATTTTTTGGCGCGGGTGCAGATCCTTAATAAATTGACACATGCTAGTATTGTGGAGATTTTAGAACCGTCATATGTCTATTTTGCAAACCAATTTCATCGTATTTCTTTAAATAAAATGAGTTATTTTATAGATATTTTTTATAATTTTAAAAGCCCCAAAAAATTATATAAATTTTATATTAGTGTATGACAAGTGACGAAGTCAGTGAGCATTAGTGTAGCTTGAGGACAACAAGTACATGATTGTGGTCGATCAATAATTGTCACGCCCCATAATCTAATTTGAAAGATTTTTTTTTTATAATAACAACAACTAAAGCTATTTAATTTATTTTATCAATAGTATAAATATCAACGAAAACGAATCTATTGATTAAAACATCAATGTACATGTGCTTTTATACTTAAAAAGTTATATACAATACTCAGAGAGTAATACAAATACAACACCCCTATTTCTACTCATGAGTGCAAAAAAAGATCTAAACACAAAAATTAACAAATAGCAATAAATCCTGAATAAATGATCAGTTTCACACCCTCGATTCTCTTATCTGATCTGAAATCATTTAAATCATATATAATGAGTAAAAAAATCCAACATGTCGCTAAATCCTAAAACTGAACTCAAAGTACGGTAAAAAAACACTATGCATATCATTAATCAGTTTACAATAGTAGTAGCAATATGATTATGAATATATATAGAGTCGATATGATTATGAATATATAGAGAAATAAGAAATATGCATAATAATTAGCCTGTAAAATAGTAAACTAAAACGTTATGGAACCCAGTAAAAAGTGTAGTTACAACAATGCAATAACATGCATTTTAATAATCACACTATATAAGTAAGGAGTTCTTATTTACGTGATATTTTTCCAGTAGTTAGTAAGATAGTAATCGTTGGCTCATTAAACAATGCTGTTAGTCTTTATCAATTGGCACAATAATTAACTCCTTCTAACTCTTAATCAATAAATCATACAAATTAATATGATATAACTAAATCGTAGTATTTAAAGTAAAGCCCTTCGGGCCACCATTATGTACATGTCAATTATTCTTTAGCTAACATCAATAAAAGCAGCCTTAACTTATTTTCACACATTATTACTATAACATTGTAAAAGTAATAGCGCGCAACTATTATCCAATTATATACTCATATTCATTCAAAATGTTTTTATCACCAATATGCTAATATTAAAATGCAATAATTAATATTTTGTGCAAGTTATGTAAAACACAATAAGTTTTATTTTTTCCAATGAAATTATGAAATCAACTAGTCAAAATGTTCAAAATTCAATGCTACAAAACATAAAAAGTAAGTGGCAGAATTCACTAAACCAGAGAAAATATAATAAAATTAAATTTGAAGGAATCAAACGATCAAAGTCAAAATCTTTAAAAACAAGAAAATGATAAAAGTCATATACCACAATCTAAGTTTTTTTTCGTAAAAGCAACAAAGCACATTGATGTCCAAAATTCAAATTTTATATTTCTCTCTCCTTCTTTTCCTCTCTTGTTTGTTCTTCCTTCCACATAAAGGCATACAGGCTCAATGCCACAGCGTTCATAAGCTCAGCTCCATAATGCTCTATTTCAAGCAGAAATTCATTTTTTCAATTTTTAATTTATTTTCAAAATATTAGGTTATTACAATAGTGGTCGAAGAACTATAGTTGGGTGATGGTAATTGAAGGATCGTATTCGAGCAAAGGAGGTTAAAGGATAATAGTCATATAATAATTACCAAAGGACCATAGACAAGTAATATATGTTAAATGACTGTAGATGAGCGATGGTGATTAGAGGATTGCGGTTGAGTGATGTTGATCGAATAATTGAAGTTGGGTAATTGTTGTAAAATATCATAGTAGGATGATGTGCTTGAAGGATCATAATTAGGCAACGATAGTTGTAGGATTGCAATCAAGCGAATGAGGTTGGATGATAATAGTTGGGTAATAATGATCGAGTAATCATAATTTGTCGATGTTAGTCATAAGACCATCATTAGGTGACAATAACAATTGGGCAGTGTTCTAATAAAAGTGGTTGAGTGGTATTTTGGTGGTGGCAGTCGAGTGGTGGCCCAATAATGGCGGTCATGTGATAGTCTAACAACGACTATTAAATGATTTTCCAATTATAGCAGTTGAGTGGTGACCCAATAATGGCAGTTGGGTGATAATCTAACACCTGCTGTCAAATTATGTTCCAATGGTACTTGTAAGGTGATATGTCGATAGTGGCTATTGGGCGATGGTTCGATGATGGCATTTGAGCGATGGTGTCACGACCCAACCCGACCGGGACGGATCCCGCTTGCATCGGGCCGCGACACAACCATTGAAAATCCAGGATCTGGCTTTGGAATTTGCTTCAGACTTTCTTCCAAACATTTATACAGATAGAAAAACACAAAGCTACTATAAACATCCGAATGCAGAACAGTTCATCTATATTTTCTTTCCTAAAAAAAAAACATATACAGATACAGTGCATGACTTCAGACAGAAAGAACAGAATAGAACAGAAAAGTCATGACTGTACAAAAATCAAAAGTATCAAGTACCTAATCACAGATCAGACTTAGAACGTCTAGTCCAAGACCTTATTCCCTTTCCCAGAACCTGAAAACCACACAGAAAATAAGGATGAACTAACACCTCAGCAAGACATCAATCACCAATCAAAATCATCAGAAACTCACATCAGAAAACATATCAGAATAGTATCCGTACAGAATTCGAACAATCGTACAGAAATCGTATAACAGACAGAACAGATAATAGCTCAATCAGAAATCAAACATCGGATACGAAAAACTGAAGTCATATCAAAATCCCAATTCAAATCAGAGATCATAAAGCTTCAAATCACAGATCAGATAGGATCGTACAAAATAACCAACAACGTATATAAGTCATAGCAGAAATAATCACATTACAGCTTTACAGAACAGATAATTTCAGAACAGAACTTCCTTCCAGATGTCAGAACTTTCCCTTATATCTCCCTTGTGCTTATAGCACCAGAAATTCCCCTTATGGCTCCTTTTTGTGCTTATAGCACTAGAACAGAATAGATATACAGAATTTCAAATTTCAGAATTCCCCTTATGTCTCCCTTCCCGGACCCAGACAACGGAATCACAAAGGATTCCGGTCCCTTATAACTTCCTTCTGATAACATACAAATAATCAATTCATGCAAATAATCTCATTTCAGAAATTCAGAAATCGTACAAAAATTCAGCAGCATAACGGCAGTATACGGAATTTACATAAAATTCACAGATTCAGAAATTTACTAAATTACCACAGAACATTCACAACAACATTGTAAGACTTTCATTATACTGACAAAATATTTTTCAACATCCTGATAATTTGCAGTTCAATTAAAACACCGCAGAATCCAAAATGTTCGGTAAAATTTTCCAGAAAATACTCAAAACGTGCACAATTACCATCTCAGAGACATACCAAAAGTTATGCGGTAAAACCTTTGTCAGAAGAGAATAATACCAGAAATTCGCTAACGGAAACAAAATTCGGAACAGAAAATGTGTCAAAAATCTCGTTTCTGAAAATTGAGAAAAGCGGAATGTGCCTTACCTCAAGTCGGTCAACTTCTCTAACTACAACAACGAACGAAAACGAACCGGAGTTGCCCAAAAATCCTCTTTTCCTTCATTTTTCTCTCTCCTGGACGTCCTTTTTCTTTCAAAAAATATCTCATTCATATATATCCAGACTGATTGTCCCGGACGATCGCAACTTCGTCCCGGGACGATTTGGGCTATGGACGAATTTCGTCCAGACGAAATTAAATAATGTCCCTGACAACTTGCTCTCTGGAAAATTTTCGTCCAGACAATCCAAATTTCGTCCAGACGAACCATGCAGCCAGAAATGTTTTCCTGCACAACCTGTACCGATCGTCCCGGACGATCCAACTTCGTCCGGACGAACCTGGGAGCAAAATGGTCTTTACAGATGGTCTGGCAATAATGGTCGAGAGGTATTTTAATCATGGTGGCCTGATAATGTTCCAACAACAATAGAAGGATGGTGGTTCGTCGGTGGTGCTTAAGTGGAGCTTTAAGATTCTTTTAACCTTTATGCTCTCTTGAATTTCAAGCTAAAGTCCAAGAATTAGATCTCCCTTATATTGAGAGTGGAGCCTAAATATATAATTTTGAGAGTGGCATGTCGTCATGCCCCATAAATATAAAGGAAACGCAAAACACTTTTTCAGACGATTGTTATTAATTCTCTTAATCATAAAAAATTCCTTCGGTATTAAGTGTTTTAATTGTTAGGTTTGTATGAAGTCTGATTGTATCGATCAATCAAGTTATACTCATCTTAAATTTCAATGTTGTCGGTTGAGCTAGCCACCGGGTTGCAGAGGGGCCTTCCCATGCTTGGAGAAATTTGTTTTTATCGTGCAACTGTACAATGCTGCGATGTTGTTTACTTGAGCATTGCAGCACACATCTAGTTAGAGATATAGAGCAAAGCATAATGGAGCTCCAAATCCTGATGCTACGATGTTGCCAGTTAGGCTGAAGACAAAGAGTGGAGCATCGCAAGGCTTCAAACTCCAGCACCTCAACATTGCAAGTCGAGTTGGGTTTTTCTTTCTAGTTTTCATGTTTAACTTGAAGGGTACGCCCATTGAGGTGTTTTTATGTGTGTCTCATTATCAGTTTATGTAGAATATATGTGTGAAGAGTGTAAAGAGACAAGAAGAGAGTGAGAGAGAAAGATTTGTACAATTTCTCTCAACTTTCATACTAGATTTCTTAGTGTGGTGTCTTTGTGATTTTTTTATAGTTTGAGGTTTTCACGTTAAATTCATATGTAATTTTTCTGTTGCATTCATCTAACATAGGCGTTTAATTTAATTATAAATTTATTAAAATTAGAGCTGACTTATCTTAAATTTTTTTTTGAAAGTTTCTTATTCAAATATTTATCAATTAAGCATTTTTTTGAAGATGCATTGATACTTAAAAAAATAAAATTAGATAAAAAGTATTCTTTATATTAATTTATTAAAAAACTAAAAAATTTCACACATATAATTTAAATTAATTAAATGAATAAATAAATATAAAAATTTAGACATTAAATATATAAGAAAAATGACATGTCAAATTTATTAAATAAAAATTGCCACGTCATCCTATTGAATCGCTCCTTAGGCTCAACTCAACTCTTAATTAGACCCAAACAAAGACCTATACTCACCCCGTATCGTGAAAGAGCCCACGTGGAGAATTTCCGCATGTTATTGTGGGTCCATCTTATTTATCTGGTAAACTTTAAGAGTTCGATCGCCGTGTAGCTCGTTCACTCTCGACTCTTAAGCGCTTCTGCTCCGTTAGCCTTAGAAGTAACCACCGCCATTTCCACTGCCGCTTTCCTTCTTCCAAGTTCAAAAACTTGGTGCGCATCGCTCGATCCGCGATTTCGTGATGCGATTCCTTCGTCTTCGCCTTTATATTGTCTTATCTCAGACTATCTAACTTCCAGCAATGGATTCCAGCTCCGACCCGGTGGATTACCTCCTCCGCGCGGTGAGAGGCGCCGTCTCTCCTCTCGAGGGTGGGCTTTCGCGCGCCGCCAAGGATCTCGAGTCCCATTGGCTGGATTCGAGGAAAAAGATAAAGGAGAGTGGATTTCCTGTTAGATTTAGTGGTCAGGGGAAGAAAAGGGATTTCCAGGAAACGGTGGTGGTCTCTGCGGACGATGGTGATGAGAGGAAGAAAGGGTTCTTTTCGGGTAAGATGCCGATGAAATCGATTATTGGAGCTCTTTTCCCGAATCCTTCGGCGAAGAATAGAGGGGCAAGGGCGAAGTTACAAAGTGATGGATCTTGCTCGAACTGCTTGAGCTTCGCCGTGGCTTGGTCTATCTTGGTTAGCAACTTCGTGCAGGTGTTTCCGAACTCGTTTAAATGCGTTAAGAAATGCTTCCGTACGTCATGTAGCCAAGTGGATGGCGAACTCTTCTCTTATCCTTTTCATTTTGAATCTAAAAAGAAGGAGTTATGCCACCCTGCGGACTGTGATTTTCAATCGAGACTGTTGATCTGCAATGCGTTTGAGACATTGATACAGAATCTTGAAAATTTTGATCGGGACATGCCGAGGAATATAGTTGCCTTGCCGGCTATTGCAATGATCGATCATATGAGGACAATATCAGACATTGTCAAAGGGAGGCGGGGAAGTGTAAATGGTTTTCTTTCAAATGCGGGGTTCGCGAAGGTGGGAGGTGCATCGGAGATTTTGGTGAGGACTACCGCTTCTGCTGCTGATGAGGGAAAGCATCATTCAGCTGATGATGGAAAGGAAGAATCTGTTTGTAAAGAAGAACAGGAGTCTAATCCTGCCCATAAACTTGCCAGCAATTTGCTGAACATTCCTTTGTCCAATGTTGAGCGCCTACGTTCTACACTGTCAACTGTTTCTTTGACAGAGCTCATTGAGTTCATACCTCACGTGGGGAAGACATCTTCAGAGCATCCCAATAAGAAGAAACTATTCTCAGTGCAGGACTTCTTTCGTTACACGGAAGCTGAAGGTGCAATATACTTCTTATATTTCCATCAATAAATACAATCCAGCTAAGCTTCACATGAGAGCATGAAGTTGAAATTGATATGCTTCATCATGTTTGCTAAATTGCTAATGATGCATTCGAGATGGATTTACCTAGTGGAAATCGGGTGGTGAAAAGTAGTCTTCAGTCTATTCGTATTCCTCCAGTTTTGTTAGAGAAATGATTTACACGCCTAAAATCGTTACTGCGAATTTTCTCCTACAATTGACATCCACTCACATTTTAATGACGCTAAACTTACATAATATTACTATCTCTGTCCTATTTCTGCAGACATAAACATTTAGCAGCCTGTGTCAGAGATTTAAGCATGTCACATGGTGTTATTGTCTCTAACCTTTTTTAGAATCTATACTTTGATTGAATGAAAATAGTGTCAAATTGCATGAACTTCTAAGCATTTAAATTGATAGATTTATGAGTATGGCTTTAGAACTATAAATCAAAACTCAAGGATTGATAATTAGGTTTTGCAAAACAAACTGACGTCCCTTGAAAAAGTAGTCTTTTTTTTTTTTCCTTTTCCTTTTCTCATTTTAATTTACTGTTAGAAAGAAAAACACAATTTCAACATTTGAAGATAAGAAATTGTGACATTTTCATGCTTTAATTCTAATTTAAACATTTGTGCCCTATGGATAGTGAGATTTTTGAAGATGTTCATAGGATTACAGTAGGTAGGTTCTAGAATTGTGATGGATTTGTTTAAAAAATAAAAGAAAATGGGTTCCTTTTCAACTTTTAATTAGGTTGGACTTTATTGATTATGCTGTAAGTAGTTGAAGTATCTGTACCTATTTCATGTTTCATGCTTCCGTAAGTAAAAATATAGATAAGATTTCTTAAGTTTAGACTTGCTAATTGGTGGTATGGGCCCTTCCATTGTACATTATAAGTAATTTGGAGGCCTTAATTTTCTTTCATTCAGGAGGTTTGTTGTCATCATCTTCCAACCTTCTACCATCTGGCGCGAATTATCCATTGGCCATTCGCATATGAAAGTTTCATTTGACGTAATTGAGTTGTTCCTATTCCAATTTCATTCATTTTAATCCATCCCAGGATTATTTAGACGGTTAGCATTATGTTTGAGATATTTAAGAAATGTGAACAAACTACTAAAGTTCTAATGCCACGTTATGGTTCATATAGCTAGCTTTACATACATTTTCTGCCATGAACCCCGGACATTAACTCCCTATTCTGTTCTGTGAAATATTATCTTTAATCCTATACCACAGTTGAAAGTTTAGGAGATTATATACCTATTATCTTTTTACTTTGCTTATTTCTTCCACTGGTTTTTTTTTTTTTTTGGTAGTTAACTCTTTTATTTTTTGGAGTATGAGCTATTCATGATTGTCTTATCATCAATTTTTAATTTTTTACATCGTATTCTAAATGTTTTTTTGGGAATGCTTTGGCAGTTTACTGTCTTTCTTTGAAGGATTGTGGTTAATTCATCTTAATCATATTTTGATATAGGAAAGCGTCTTTTTGAGGAGTTGGATAGGGATGGTGATGGCCTAGTTACACTAGAAGACCTTGAAATTGTAATGAGAAAAAGAAAATTGCCTAGGAGATATGCACGGGATCTTTTGCGCCATACTAGAAGTAACTTATTTTCAAAATCTATTGGGTGGAAACAGTTTCTAACCTTCATGGAGCAGAAGGAGCCAACAATTCTTAGAGCTTATACAACATTGTGTTTGAGCAAGTCTGGAACACTTGAGAAAAATCAAATATTGACATCACTTAAAAGTGCTGGACTCCCAGCCGATGAAGCTAATGCTGTTGCTATGATGCGTTATTTGAATGCAGATACTGATGAGTCTATTTCCTACAGTCATTTTCGCAATTTTATGCTGTTGCTCCCTTCAGAAAGACTTGAGGAAGACCCCCGGTGAGTGGAAAACTTGTTATTCTATATCTATAAAGAATTAGAGTTGTCATTATGGTTGTATTGTACATCTGATTAATCACAAGATACACATGTATAGCTTTAGATGCAATTCTCTAACCTTTTAGGCTCCTCTAACAGAAGGGAGGGAAGTAGGGAGGTGGCCTTTGTTGGTAGGACTTTGGCAACATTATGTCCAGTAAAAGCCACCATGCATTGGATGGGTACTTATTTTTGTATATAGATAGATATTGTGGACGTTAGACCTTATCTTTTGGCAAGTCCATCTAAAATACGGAGGAAGGGAGAATGCCTCATTTTTTGATGGAAAGGCTTATTGGCGACATTATGCTTGGTAAAATGATGCATTATATTGGTACTTGTTTGTATCAAATATATGTGTGGTTGAAAATAAGAAATACATGAACATGTGTAGGAGAAGTGTACGCTAATGAAAAAATAAACCTAGACAAACACTTGAACTCTAGTTTGACAAGTTCACCCTAGACACTTGCCAAATCCCTGAAACTCTAATTTGACATGGGCATCCATAAATTTATTCTAGTGCTTTTGACATCACTCATTTTCTTATAGAAGGAATGAATGATTCAGGATTGCAGAACATACCAGTCCTTTTGTTAAACTCTTTAGTTGGTAGTGGGTTTGTCGGTGGTCATCCCATTCTGATGCTCGCTTAGGGGTAGAGGGTTAGTTTCGAGAAAATAGAGAGTTGATATGAATTTTCACATTTTTATATTCATTTCTTTTCCATTGGAGATATTATTTTTTATAATTGAAAATATCATGTGAAAAGTAACAATTTCAGCCGTAATTTATGGTTGATGTATGCCATTTATCTTAAGTTTATGGACTATGGTCACGATCCACATTATGGAAAACAGACAAGTTTTAGAAGTCCAATTTTTTAAATTTAAATTTTCTTATAGTTTGCTTTTTTACAGTATACGTATGAATCAAAAGGAGAACATGTGAATCAAGAGTTTTACAGTTGATTGAAATGAGAGATTATATAGATCTGTATGGTGAATTTGTTTCAGTCCTTAGGCATTTAATAGATAAAGATTGCATAGAAGATAAATCTGGTTGTTGCGAAGGGCCGTTTTATATAGGATGCTTAGAGTTTAGGATTAAGAATGTAGATCTAACATGCAACGTGGAAAATAATGCAATAATAAGCATACAAAGTTCTAAGGACTATATTAATCCAAAATAACTATGCATCACTTTTAATGATAAATTAAAATTGATAGAGTCCACTTCAAAAGAAAGATCGATTATATCCTTCTATTAGAAAAATTAAACATATCAAATGTCATGCACATACATGCCAATATCGCAAAATTACACTCCATGGCGCATGGCATGGTTGGTGCACCCTTTCTCCATTTTTATTGCTCAGCACAATAGTTCAAAATAGCACATGTAATTTGTGCTATGCAAAATAAATAACTCATGCCACATAACTCTCATAGCGCATGCTAATTTAAATTTGATAATTTAGTATTATAAATTTAAATTTAATTATTATTATTAAAAAAAATTCTAATTAAATCCCAAATCACTAAACCCTTATCCCGTTTATCAATAGGTTCTTGCATGCACACACTGCATCGTCTCACTTGATTAGAGCACTCTCATTTGCACGGTTTCGACCACGCATGCAATCTCTTGTATTGTTATCACAGTCTTGGAAATGCATGCCCAACATTAAAACGATGTTGGGCGCATACTAGCTGCTCGGTCTCTATCCTGCTCGCCTAGAGCATTGTGCATAGCATGCCTGATGCGGACATCCAACCGTCCATGCTTATCCGAGGAGCTGAAGATCGACGACCGAGTTCACTTTGTTTTATTTTAGTTTATTAAGTGTATTTTGATTTAATTTTGCAATTTCCTTTTTTACCCTTTTGTCTTATGTAAGCCCAAGGGGGGCTAATTTGTCTTTTAATTTCTTTTGAGGCCTATATATAGAGGCCCCTTCTCTTGTATTTGGTATGATGGGTTATTAATAAAAAAAAAAAATTTGCGTTTAGCACTTGGTTTCTTTGGGAAGAACGTTATTGAAATCCCTATGAGAGGGAGTCGGAGTTTCCACCAGCCGCAGGATGGGTCCGGGCTCGTGGCGTGAAGTCCCTTGGAGAAGGGCAATGTAGTACCTGTCAGCCGCAGGATGTGTCCGGGCTCGCGGTTGTATCTTTGATATTTTGTTTATTTGCTTTTGTTCCTTCTTATTGCTCTTCGTCGTTATCTTCATTTTCTTTCTCCTCCCCATCTTCATTTGGCCGCCGGATTCTAGCCTCACCCGAAAACCCCTCTTTTCCCCGTCCAACACCCACGGCCAACATCCCACCCAAGCTCCCATACCGCCGGCCAACCCTCTAACCGCCGGTTCCCCATCCACCTCCTCATCCCCATTAATTCCTTGCTTAATTTGGGTAAATTTAATTTCGGGCGGTTTTCAAAATTCAAATCCAACTAATTTGGAATTTGAAATTTTTTTTAATTTATTGTTCTATTTTTGGAAAGTTGTAAATGAGTTCTATTTGAATTTTAAATTCAAATGGGTCTAAATAATTCTTTCCTAAATCCCAAAACCCAAATTAGGTAACCCAATTGATTGCTCTAGACCCATCTTTCCCTTTGGATGCTGCCGGCCTCTTCCTCTATTTATTGGCTTTGATTAAAATTTATTTCCTAATCCTCCACTATTGCTTTGGGAAATAATTTTAAATCTCTATCCTTGCCCCTACCCGAAATTCCCTAAATCCAATCTCTGGTTTTATTTCCTAAATCTGGAAATGGGAATAGGAAGTAAATTATTTTTCCCTAACTCACCTAATACAACCGCCTCCCTCCTATGCCTGCTTATTTCTTTCTCCAAGCTCCTCTCTCTCACGGTCAAGACTTGCTGGACTAAAGACTAAAGCCTTGCTTTGGGAAATAATTTTAAATCTCTATCCTTTCCCCTACCCGAAATTCCCTAAATCCAATCTCTGGTTTTATTTCCTAAATCTGGAATTGGGAATAGGAAGTAAATTATTTTTCCCTAACTCACCTCATACAGCCGCCTCCCTCCTATGCCTGCTTATTTCTTTCTCCAAGCTCCTCTCTCTCACGGTCAAGACTTGCTAGACTAAAGACTAAAGCCTTTCTATGATTTTCCTTCCCAGTACTGAAGCTGGAATTGATTTTTTTTTTTCTGATTTCTGAGAGCAAATCTGAAAACTTCATATTTCGTTCTACATCAATGCCACTTTCTCTTCCTCGCACAACCACACATCATGTCTTCCTTGCACTACTGATTGCACACGTTGTCTTCTTCTCATAACAGCCACACATTTTGCCTTCTTCGACGAATGCTTCCTTTCTTACATTTGACATTGACTTTTCTATTTGTAAATTGTATTATACAACAACAACAACAACATCAAGCCTTTATCCTATTATGTGGGATCAACTATATGAATCATTTCTCTCATTGTGTTATGTTAAGAGTCAAATTATTATTTAAATCTAATAAAAAAAGGTCATTTTTAATATTTTCTAACAAAGTCTTTTAAGGTCTACTTAGACCTCTCTTAACAAAGGCCAAATCTAAACATCTACTCTCCTAATCGGGTCATCAGAAGGCCGACGTTTTATGTGACCAAACCATCTAAGGCGACTCTCTCTAATCTTATTTGCCACTAGAGATACTCTAACCTTTTCATATTTATGCTCGTTTGCACTCTTTATGTAGAACATGATCCTCAATGCATACTAAAATATCGAGTAAAAGCTCAAAATAGTCCACCGACTATTAGTAAATGTTCAATTTAGTCTCAGACTTTTATAATGCTCAATTTAGTTCACCGACTATTAGAAAATATCCCAATTTGATCTCAATGCTAAAAGTAACCGTTAAAATTAATCCCAATAGTTAAATGTTAGGACACTTTGAGTATCATGGTGTATATGAGATTATATTATTTTTGATATTATTTATTATTTATCATACTAAAATAAATAAATGAAATCATAATAGAAGTTAACGAATTAAATAACAATAGTGAATAATTAATAAACGTGATTAACTTTCATTAGAATTTTTGTATTTATTTTAACATGATAAATAGTAAAATATATAGAAATAATAAACACTAATACCCAAAATGTCCTTACATTTAACTGTTGGGGTTACTTTAGCTATTACTTATGGTATTGGGATCAAATTGAGACATTTTCTAATATTTGGATGATTAAATTAGGGCATTATGAAAGTTTGAGACTAAATTGGGCATTTACTAATAGTTGGTGGACTATTTTGGGCTCTTACTCCTAAAATATCTCAAACTAATATGGCAAGGTATGATATTCTTATGGCATATTTAAAACATTAAATGTGTAGAAACAAAATTGACACATGGCTAAAAGCCAACAACAGAGATTATCTTGCATCTTTAGATCATGGTGATTATGTATCATTTCACTAAAGCTAAAAGAAACTCTTTCCTAGGAAGTTGGAAGGTGGAGCCTATGGTGGTGGTGGAGATGAATTGGAGCATGATTATCTTGCGCAACAAGAATGATGGAAAACTAAGCTCTTGTGAAGGATTTAGAGATTTGATTCATTACGTTGATGTAAATCATGAGTCAAAGTAGTAGTCGGAGCAAGAGTCTATTAATATAACTTTGGTGGTGATAGTAATATGTGGTTAATTTATAGAAGTTTGAAATTTGACAATAATTTAAGGAATAAAATAGACTTCTCAATAATTTGTGGAGAATATGAACCTCCCCACATGTCATGCCACTATTTACGAGCACCAATATGACACTTTGATGGTGGAAGCATATAAGGTTTGTTTGTGATTGAGTGGGTAGCAACATAGGAGCTTAGGAACGACCTATATCACCATATGTAAAGGTTGATGAGCTAGTACAGCGATGAAAGACTGATTAGACTCAGGTGCAATATTGATCTCTTGCGTAGTCTCTTGGTTAATGTTTTGGTCATGCTCAACCTCATCTTATTGCATTGGATCTTTATGATCACAATCGTGTTTAGGTTCAACCACAATATCATGCTCAGGCTTAGACACAACCTTATGTTAATAAAGAGGCTTGGCTATTGATGTTTGTCCATTATCGTCAGCAAGCTCATGGTTTATTTGTGAGGGAGTGGGTAGTAGCAGAGAGAGAGCTAGGAAACAACCTACATTGCCTTTTCTGTAAAGATTGAGGAGCAAGTACTGTGGTGGAAGACTACTTAGACTCAAGTCCAACATGAATTTTTTCTATAGCTTCCTGTTTAATGATTGGCCCCCTCAACCTCATCTTTAGGCATTGGATCATCAGGCTCATAATATTGTGTATATTCCACAATAGAATGGTCAAGCTCATACATAACCTTAGGTTCAAAAAGAGACTCAACTATTGATGTTTGCCCATAATTATCATCAAGCTCATCTATGTAATGTAGTGTTACGGTTCTCCACTTCTCCCTAGAACCGAACCAACCAAACCGGCCCAAGCAGGGCTGGTTTAGTTTTATAGGAGGCGGGCTAAGCCGCCTCCTTAATATTCCGCCCAAGCATGGTGGGCCCCCCATTGGGAGGCAATTAGAAAGAGGAAGGGGTGGTTAATGCTTAAGGATGGAAATTTGAAATTGGTCTATGTTAGGAAGCTTTTTATTAGGAAGAATTGTATTTAAAGAACATGAGAGGCTAGGATTAGTGCATGCATGTTTTGAGTTATTCTCTTAGAGTTCCTTGGTGTCTTGGGCTCTAGACTCATCGTTTAGAGATTGGGAGAGAACGATCCTCCTCTCGAATTGAGGATCAATTGCATCTTGCTTGTGTTTGTTTTGTTTTGATTCCACTATTGCAATCTACCATCTTTTGGTTGATTTCATCCAGATTTTTGTGTTATTTTCGCTGTTTTGACCAATTATTGCTAGGGTTGCTTGCGAACTCAAGTATTTCCTCTTGGATTACTTGCAAACTCAAGTATTTCCTATCATGTAGATCATCACAATATTAATCTTCATAGATTAATTCATAACAAAATCAAATTTTATACCTGTGGAGGTGAAATAGATGGTTAAACTGATTTAATATGATTTATATTGATGATTGAATGATTTTTTTAATCTATCGTTTAGAACTTTCAAGCTAAATTTTGCATCTCATAATCTGAATAAAATATATCAACAAAATAATATTGGTGACTCCAAAGTGAATATTAAGAATCTTGAAAATCCACATGTAAGCATTTGTATTTTTCATATATCTTAACCAATAAGCCATCCACTTGATCAAATTGATTGTGCTACTATCATAATGACGCATCAAGAAATCTAATAAGCTTGAAACTTTAGCTTAAGAAATTGATAATATCAAATTATTGTGGATGAATGGTGGAAATCATGAGTTTGATCTCGAACAAATTATATCTATTTTAATACCACAATAAGCCACTGATAATGTGTATGCAAAAAAGAGTCCGCTTAATGTGCAACGGAGTGAAATAGTCGCTAGTATAAGGGAGATGGACGACAAGGGTTTGAGATGAGGGAACGAAAATGCTAAAGCACAGGCAAGCAAACATGAAAGCACGTGAAAGTGGATGTTTACAGGTGAGATCAACGAAATTGGTGAGGATTTATTCAGTTTTTTTTTTAATGAGGATTTATTCAGTTTGGATACCACTTAATGCAAATTAGGGCATTGAAAGAGTTGAGTATTAGGAGAGAAACCTGTAACAGTGGAAGAAGAAGAAAATTAGAATCCACTCGGAAAGAGTGAGGGGAGAGTAAGAGGGATTCAAAATTTTCAATTTTCATTCAATCACCAATCATCTTCTGAAAGTCATAAGGCGTCATTTATATAGATCAGAGTCTTCAATACATACTAAAAATATCTCAAACTAATATAGAAAAATAGAATGTCCTTATTATATATTTAAAGCATTAACCATAATTAAAATGTGTAGAAACTTGATGGACATACCTCTAAAGAGAAAATGACTAAAATGGTCCCTCAATTCTTTGTAAGGGACCAATGTGGTCCCCAACTCTTTTGAGTGACTAAATTAAAAAGGGGCCTTTTTGGTCCTAACATCAAATTTTGAGGTTAATGTTGTTAAATCAAGGAGTATTTTGGTCATTTTTAAATTAAATTATTTATTAAATATAATTTTCAAGTAATAGTATTAAAAAAAATATTAAACATTTCTTTAATAACAAAATATTAATAATTATAGTCTATAATGATCCTAAATTAAAACTAGAATCATTAATAATTTTTGAAATTAAAACTAGAATCAGTAATAAATTTTTTAAAATTATTTGAAAATTATATTTAATAAAAAATAACTAAAATACTCTTTGATTTAACACCATTAACCCCAAAATTTAATGTTACGACAAAAAAATGTCTCTTTTTAAGGAGTCGAGGGATCAATTTGGCTCTTCAAAAGAGTTTGAGACTATTTTGATCACTCACAAAGAGTTGAGGAACTATTTTAATCCTTTTCTCTGTCTAAAAGAAGATGACTGAGATTAACATGATCCAGATAGCCTAGGATTAGTCGACTGGCCAAATGTTTGGAGATCCTCAGTGTTACATTGGATCCACCCTGACCTTTTTGGCTGCTTTTTTAAACGCTTGATATGGTTGTCCAACAGTGAACAAGACCTGCATCTAAGGTTTGTGTCTTAGGATTTGAATGGGAACCTTATGCAAATAAAATTTACTATGTCAAATGAATTGTAGGAAGCAGATTTTGGAATTTTGACGTGAGAAAAAAAAAAAAAAAGACTTGTGTGCTTTAGGAATCCCCGAGCTGTCTTCTTAACTTGTGTTAAATTCTGTGATGATTTGGATGAGGCTACTATTAAGCAATATTAATTGGGATGATTTTGATCCAAGTGCTTTTATTCTTTTTTTTTTCCTCTTTTACTTCAAAACTGACCGATCTGTCTGACCGATCTGTTTAGCTTTTACTTGTGTCTTCTAAAAGAGTTTGAGCTGTTCAATTTGGGTCTGTTGAAAAAATTGTTGACATTTTCAAGTCAGTGTCTGTGTGGATAGTTTGAGTCCTTCAAAATTAAAATTTACAATAGCCTTTGAGATCAGTTTTTTCTGGTAAATTTGGTTGATGTATAACATGGATGTTCTCTTGTAGCTCAATTTGGTCATTTACCCAGTAAAGACTGATTTTGTATTATCGTTTGCTGGTTATAAGTCATATTTTGAACATTAATTGCAGGAGCATCTGGTTTGAGGCTGCCACCCTTGTTGCTGTCCCCCCACCAGTGGAAATACCTACTGAAAGTGTTCTGAAATCTGCTTTGGCAGGAGGTCTTGCATCTGCGCTTTCTACTTCTGTGATGTATCCTATCGATACAATGAAGGCAAAGCACAAAACTTTGTTCCTCCATATTTGCATTATAAAGAAGAAAGCAGAACCCTATCATGTGCATATGGCACACAAAAGAAGGCATATGCAAAATGCACTACCTGGCCTTCTTTCAGAAATATATTTACCCTTTGATTCAATGACTGTAAATTTTAGAATTGTACAACTAAATTACAAGGTTCTATAAGGGCGTTTTTGTAGAGCTTTCAAGTGTTGTTTTGTGGTTAGGGTGAATGCTTTTTTGTAACTTCTTAAGCCAAATGCAGGATATGATTCTATGCTAATTTTAAAGAAATAATTGAATTTAAAGGATAATTTGATCATGCATCGTAATTAACATGATATGAAGGATGCTAAAAAGTTAATTTATATCATTTTACTGCGATATTTCTTATTCCCGGTCAAGAGTAAACTGCAAAGTTGAATGTCACTTATTTTGCATTGTTTATTATTGTATAATTAAAGTTGAATTGTTTATTTAATGAATCCATCTGTTATCATGGAAGATCACATTGTTTCAAGACTTGCATATCAAATTAATTATCTTGTATTGTTAAACTTTATTTGTTTTTGTTTTTTTCAATTCTCGCAATGCAAAAATTAGAGAAAAAGGCAAACTCTAGTTTTGTTTTTTTAATCTTTAGAATATAGTCAGTTAGTAATGTTATTATCCAATAGTTCTATTATGGGTAATGCTTCTTTTATGGTATCTTGTATAATGGATTTACCTGTTTTTATCAGACACGTGTACAAGCATCCACTCTTTCATTCCCTGAACTTGTATCAAAGCTTCCTGAAATCGGGATTCAAGGATTGTACAGAGGTTCTATTCCTGCTGTTCTTGGGCAATTTTCCAGGTTCACAATCTTTCACTGCTTAGCTTTTGATTACACCATCAATGTGCATCATCTTTCTCCTAATTGACAGCCATGGACTACGAACTGGCATCTTTGAAGCAAGCAAGCTGATCCTGGTAAATGTTGCGCCGACTCTTCCTGATATTCAGGTAATTGTAGCTTCCATGGATTCGACTCTGAAAATTTGCAGTTGTCGAGTTGTCATCTTATAATTCTGTGATTCCACTTTTATGATAAAAATGTCATTTTGTAATTCTTACCTTGATTGGTGTTTATATTCCTAAATGAAAAATCAGTGTGAAGGGATGTGCGGTAATATTACAAAGTGACGATTTTATGGTATTTAAGTAGAAATGAGCATGCCGAGCGTGTTCCTGCCTAAGAAGCCTTCTTATCTTTCAGGTGCAATCTATGGCATCCTTTTGCAGTACGGTCCTTGGAACAGCAGTCAGAATTCCATGTGAGGTATTGAAGCAACGTTTACAAGCAGGTATTTTTGACAATGTAGGAGAGGCAATTGTGGGTACCTTACAGCAGGATGGTTTGAAAGGATTCTTTAGAGGAACTGGTGCTACACTTTGCCGGGAGGTACCCTTTTATGTTGCTGGGATGGGTCTATATGCTGAAGCAAAAAAGGTAATTTTATTTTACTCATAAGAGAGAGATCCTAGTTTTTTCATTTTTTCGTATTGAGCTTTTTAACGTTCTAAAATATTGAATCTGTGTTTCTTTTTATTTGTTTATGCTTGCTTTTTTTTTTGGGCAAAATTTAAAGTGAACCATAATGCACCGAAAGCTGTAAGCTTGAATGCTTGATATGCTCACTCGTTGGCAACAGTAGCGGTGGCATACGGAACTGAAATGACTGGCTTGCCGAGAAATTGTTTGTAGAGTCTGTTAGTGGAATATTGATTATTTTCAATGGTAAACTGTTAAAGTATTGCACTACCAAGTTATAGCATTGGCTCTATAACCTACCAGGTTCGATTCATGCAATTCTTATTCTTATTCATAGTAGTATATCTTACACCCATTTTGACCTTCCCCTAATCAATCATGAGGTGTAACAGAGGCGGACAATCTTGATAGACACATTTCTCACCCACTCATCTTCTACCTTTTTTCAACTTAGAATCGAGTGAGTAGAAATTTATCTGACTAGGTTGTCATAAAATATATCTCATTCTTCAACGAATTCATCATAATTATAGATATGTAAGTGTGCATAATTTAAATTATCAAACTATAATACAAAGTTTCTTATTACTTTAATAGAAAATTTATACATATTAGAAGTCTTTAATTTATATTATGTACATCGTTTTCTATATTACATTCAAAATTTTCCAAACATCCATAATACTAGGTTATAAGATAAGTTGGATTACTTGCCCATGGTCCCACGTGCTCCTTTCTAATTTTGAAAGTAATCATTGTAATACCTAATGAGCTAAAAACTCAACAAGATGAACAATTCTAATATAAAGTTCGAACATATAATAAATAAAGTAATAATATGCATGTTGGTATTTTGAACTACTAGGGCTGCAAACGAATCGAGCCGTGCTGAGTATGTGCGTGTTCATGTTTGAGTTCATTTATTATCAGCTTGTTCAAGTTTGAATCGAGCTTTTTTGTTTGTGTTTAAGCTTGGTTCATTTAAATTAATGGGTGTTCACGTTTGGTTCATGTTCAATTCATTTCATGCTTATCGAGCTTTAAACAAACGAGTCATATCGAGCTATAAATGAGCTCTACTTCTAAATGTACATTTACTTAACTAACGAGCCTTATCGAACCTTCTAACAAACAATTACATCGAGCCTATTCGTGAACATATCTAATGAAGTTTTTTAAACTATCAAACAAGCTTGTTCACGAACACATCTAATGAGTATTCTTGAGTTATCAAATTAGCCCGTTCATGAACATTACTAATTAGTATTTTTGAGCTACCAAATGAGCTCGTTCATGAACATACGATTTATGATTCATCTTATATTTGTTCAGAGAGCGGGTTGTTTGCGATTTTAGGTGGATGTGGGAAGTAAAAATAAATTATTAAACAAATTTTAGATGGGATTAGTAAAAATAAATTATTAAATTATTAAATTATTAAATATATTTTTAAAAACTCTAATATAGTTCTAATCGAGCTTCTTAACGAGCTTGTTCATGAGCATTAAACTATATTGTTCATGAATATAAACGAACCGAACCGAACGCCAAGTTGTTCAAGCTTGTTTATTTAGTTATCGAGTATTTATCAAAAGTGTTCAAGCTCATTTGTTTACTTTATCAAACTAACATGAATGAGCTTTTATCGAGTCGAGCCACGAGTAGCTTGTCGAACGCTCGGTTCATTTGTAGCCCTATGAACTACTATGAGCATTTCTAATTATAGATATAGCTAATTTGCTGCATTAATACATTTCAAAGAAAATTTTGTTTTGACATTTAAATAAATAAAATATTTTATTTTTGGCAATGAGCATGAGCATCTGTAAGAACATGAAATACATTTGTCAAGTTTTAAATCAGAAAATGCACTATACTTATTAATTACTTATATTATTTGCATTTGCATTATTATTATTATACATTAATTTTTTTTTTAAATTTCATATAATGCATTATAGACTTTTGGCACATGTATATCATTAGAAGTTACCTGGCCCATTGGCCCTAAAAATTATTGATAAAGTTTGAACAATTCAACATAGCAATCATCAATGACCCTTCAATCTCAAGGTTGAATATCATATTATCAAATTTCTAGATCAAGAGTAGGGAATTTTCTTTTTTCCCAAGGAGGCTCATCTTTTCATAATTGTTTACTCTCCTAGCGAAGGTCATCATAGTGTGCCAACTTATCTCACATGCTATGAGCTTTTTTTACCTCTTTCAATTTAATACAATCATTATCGACAATTAAATTTCTTGGCATTGATATTCACCTATTATCAATTAACATGCGTCAATGATAATCATGATATGCAGCATTCAACCTCTATGTGCTTAAATAAGTTTTTTTTTATATCAAATAATCTAATAAATCAAGCTAATTGAATTGTCTTGAATTCATTGAAACAGGTGATCCCATAAAATGCATTAGATTTGTTAGTATGATCATATCATGCTAAATATGAAGAATCTTTACTTGCTTGCATATAGTTATTCAATGGATTTATATAAATTAACAAGTGTACCTAAGAATAATTTGCATCCTATATTAAAGATTAATTATCTCACTTGAATTATAGGTTCTTCTTCAGAAAGAATTTCTAAAATTTTTATCACCTTGGCATCTTGTTCTTTAGTAAATATCTATGATGCACCTACACACCTTATGAGGGTATGCAGTATCGAACATGGACACTAACACACATCCAACACAGTTGGGACACGTGTTGGACAAGGTCGAAACATATTCGATTAAAATAATAATTTAATTAAAACTAAATGCGTGTCATAATATTTAATGATAAAAAAATTAATTTTTTTTAATTAAATAAAATGAGTTGAATTTCTTAGTAGCTGCGTATGTTCTAGGTTATCCCATATCCCTTCATATTTGAAGACTTCTTCATTTCTGTGAGTAGGCTAGGGTTTTGCATCGTCTTCTTCATTTACATGAGCAAGCGAGGCCGAAGGAGCTTAATATGCGAGCAGGTGAGGCTGTCACTCCTTCGTTTTCATTGTATTCATTATTTCTTCGTGTAGACAAGGTCGAACGATCAATTAAATTAATTTTTCTAACAACCATTCTAATACCCGTCATTCCTTCACTCAATTCATTTGCGTCCGTCACTCCTTCGACCATCACTCCTTCGCTCTCTTGATCGCTTGCTTTGTACATTTGAAGATCTACGCCGACAACGCTAGATCTATGCACGACCTCGATTATTCGATCCCTTACGCTCTCTTGATCTCTACCAAATATAAGAAAAATTGTTTTTTTTCCTCCTGGTAAACGATGTTTGCTCATCTGCTGTCTTTATTTCATATAAAATGTTGCAACACAATAATACAAAATTGACCTAGAGGAACTTGGTAATCTGGTTAACTGTTTTACCTCCTTTCCTGCTCATATTCACACTATTTGTTCCTCATTCCCAAAATCTTGAACCTGGGGATAGACCTATTCTTCAAAGCTATAGGGTTGAAATTATAGAATTTTGTTTTTGTAGAATGTTTGATTAAGAGATTTGGCGGCAGTGAAGCCATGGCATGCATGCTTAAAGATGTGAGCAATCATGTTTGGAAGTCACTACTAAATCCATTCAGTATCTAACTATCATACTTTGGGTTCAAGGCTTCGAGCAAGTTGCCACAACGGTATTCTTTGTGTAGGTGTGATTGAACTTCTCGAAACATAATTAAGTCGAAAGAGTATATCACATTATCGCTATTTGAATTTGTGGGAGAAAATAAAAATAGCAGGAAATATTTTATGCTTATTTTTTATTTTATAGGTTAGATAAGTAATTATGATATTGATTTATTATTTGTTTGTCATTTTTAATATGATGTTATCTTAATTTTTATGCACTATTTAAAAATTATAATGCCGTGTATGTGATAGGAAGTGGATGCAGAACTTATCAAATTCCTTGGTTGAATTTACAATTTCAACAAAACAGAAATCGGTAACAAGTAAAAGAAGAAAAATAACATTCATGAACACTTTTTATTGGATTATATCTGAAAGAAAAGACAAGATGCAGTTGGATCTCCAATTGGAGAGGAAGATCCGGCTCTCCCAAATCTCTCGACGCCGCTAGAGCCCAAAGCACCTTAAAAATACTACAATTTCAGCAAACAAGACCCTCCTAACCCTAGAAAAATCTCCTACTTAAAACAAACAATAAACAACTAATACCCAAACAACCCTCCCCCAATTCCCTCCCAAATCTGCCATATTTTCTTAATTATTTACCCCCACCCCTCCAAATCATCCCTAAAATATGCCCTCTTCAATCAGGCAACATCTCCTTGTTAATCCCCTCCAAATCAGCCCCCAATTCAATCCTCAAATCTTCCCTCTTTAATTAAAAAATATTTCATAATTAATCCCCTCTAAATCAGCCCCCAAATATACTATCTTCAATTAAGAAACATCTCCTAATTAATTCCCTTTGATTAAAAACTTTTCTAAACAGCTCCCTCTTGATTAGGAAACTTATTAGTTTTCTCCCAATCAAATCAGCTTGTCCATCAATACTCCCCTCTTAAAGTGTCACTTTGTCCTCAATACAGAACGAACGAAACTGCTACTGAAGCACTTGACTAATAGCACTAGACTGAATAATGGACTGACACTGGGTTGAACGATCCCTGCCTCTAGCATCTCCTTGATTAATCTTTCAATCTCTTCGTTCTAGATTTGGAGTTCATAATATAGAGGAACAGTAATAGGTGGGACTACTTCCTTAACGATGATAACATACTCACATTCTCGTGAAGGATTCAACCCTTGAACTTGCTAGAACACCCCTCGATACTGTTGTAGGGGTATTAGAATCATGTCTGGTGCTTCTATTTTGGCCCCATCTTTTTCTCCTTCAAAATTCGGCAGCTCCACTAAAAGTCCCACTCATTCACCCTTTCCTCTCCTTGGCATTGGCTCCAAAGGTGGCATCTCCTCTTCTTACCCCAATATTTTCACCTCCTGATCTTTCCATCTCCTTATCGGATTAGGGTTTCCTCCACTCTCTTGGTCGCTGGTGGCTCCAATGCCTCCGACAATGCCGTTTTTGTTTGGAACTCGAGCATCTTTCTCATGATCTCCTCCATGATGACGAACTTCTCATTGATTTTCTCATGGATGGCTGAAAGCTTTTTGAAAAGTGAAATCTTTTCTACACAATCTGATTTCAATTGCATGATACCCCCATCCAATACTTCTACTTTTCTTTCAGCCATGGGTGCCCAGATCCAATAGCTCTGATACTAATTTGATAGGAAGTGGATGCAGAACTTGTAAAATTCCTTGGCTGAATTTACAATTTTAGCAAAATAGAAATCAATAATAAGTAAACGAAGAAGAATTACACTCAAGAATACTTTTTATTGGATTATATATGAAAGAAAAGACAAGATGCAGTTGGATCTTCAATTGGAGAGGAAGATCCGGCTCTCCCAAATCTCTAGACGCTGCTAGAGCCCAAACCAATCCTAAAAACAAACTAAATTCATAAAACACTCAATATCCCTAAACCTAGGAAAAATCTCTTACTTAAAGCAAACAATAAACATGAAATCTCAAATTTGATTTTCCCTCCTAATGACCCTCTAAAATCTTCATTAATGACTGTTGGACCCCACTTGTATAGAAAGAACGGGAGCCTCTGGGTGGAAATCTTATTCTTGCTCCACTCATGGGAGGAATTCCTGCTTCCGCTCTATCGTTTTGGAACGGGTCGGTCCCGTGTGTTGGATCGGTCCCTCCTGCACCGGTCTGTCAATACCCTCCTCCCAAAGAACTACCTTGTTCTCAAAGTGGAAAGATGGTTCCCTCAATTTCTTCATCGTCACAAACAGTGATAACCTGAAAAGTTTGTTCCTTACATCTATGCCCCGGTGTATACATCTCATCACTTTTGAAACAAGACCCTTCACCCTCTTTTTATGTAATTTTATTTCTATGAGCTTCTTGAAGTTGTCCCCCTATCTTCCTCCTGCAGTGTTCTCATTCAGGGTCTCCCGAAGAGTACCCGATGTTGGCTCCTTGGATGCCATAAAGGTGGTGGTCATCTTATACGAACCTCCTGAGCTGCTGTCTCCAGTCCCTCTCTTCAGGTGCTTATGATCCTCCACTATCTGAGTTAGCTCCATAGCTTCTCCCACATCATGAGGCCTCATCACTCGAACTGCCGCTCGAATCTATGGTTTAAGCCCTTTCATAAAGTTCCCCTCCAGTACAGTTTCCGGAAGCCGATCTAGTTGGTTGGCCAATGCTCAAACTGCTTATGGTATTCCACCACCATCCTCTTATGTGTCAGGATGGCCATAGAAGTCCCATTCCATATTGGTTCAGAAATATTCCAACAAGCAGTCCTTAAACTCCCTCCAGATTCGTATGGGTTGCCTCGTATCCCTCAACTGGTACCATGCGAAAGCTTTCCCTTTCAAGCATATCTCGGCTGCCCTCAGTCTCCGTCAACCTATTGACAGTAAGTACCTTTACACCTTATAGATCCATCTATGGGCATCAACTCCCTAAAAAATCGGCATCTTCAGCTTCGTTACCCTCGTGTCTCATCCATTACCCCTGTTTCCTCCATAATTTCTCATCTCCCACGGGGTGGTTCCCGCCAAGTTGCCCAATCATCCCTTCTATGCTCGTACCCAAACCTTTCATCAATTTTCCAACTCCTTTCAAATTCAGCACCCCTTGGATCGTAATAAACCCCTCTCATTTCAAATTCAGCCCCCCTTTGGTCATAATTAGCCATTTCCCTTTCAAATTCCGTCCATCTCCTCTCCAATTTAGCACCCCTTCGTTCATGTCCAACCTCCTCATGCCTCTCCCCATAGCCCCTCTACCCGGCTCCTCCCTAGGAATAGGCTCTAAGGGAGATATTCTCTCTTCTCCCTTTTGAATCTTCACCTCCTGATCTTCCCTTTGTCTTATTAGATTAGGGTTTTCCCCACTTCCTTGATTGTCGGAGGCTTCCCTCGCCTCTGACGATGCCATTTTTGGATGACCCTCGAACAACTTCTTCAACATCTCCAGAATGGAAATATTCCCATCCATCTTCTCGTGGATGATTGAAATTTGATTCTTAATATCTAAAAGTTGAGTGTGGAGATTTGGATTTTCAGATTTTAATTGTCTGATCTCCCTTTCAACACTTCTACCTTTCTTCCGGCCATAGGAACCTGGATTAAGCTCCAATAGCAAAGAGCAACAATTTTGATGCGAATTCCGGCCTTCAAACAACAAAAACAACAAGATCGGATACGAAAAGAAGCAAAAATTAGCGAGGAAGGCTTCTATTTCAGCCTAGGATACGACTTTGATACTAATTTGATATGAAACACTTAAAGGAATCAAAATTTACTTTATTGAATTTAAATTTTTAGGAAGATTCCAGACCAGGAATAAGAAGAATTTTGGTGAAAACACTAGCAAGAAATAATGTTGATTGATAATAAATGAAAGAAAATAACAGGATACAATGAATCCTCAATTGGAGAGGAAGATTTGGCTCTCCCAATCTTTAGTCGGCGGCTAGAGCCAAAACCAGTTCTAAGAACAAACTAAATTAAAAAAAACACTCAATATCCCTAACCCTAGGAAAAATCTCCTACTTAAAGCAAACAATAAACATTAAATCTCAAAACAGCCCCTCAAATTTGATTTTTCCTCCTAATGACCCCTTAAAATCTTCTCTAATGATTGTTGGACCCCACCTGGCTAGAAACCACAGGAGCCTCTGGGTGGAAATCCCGTTCCCGCTCCGCTCCTAGGTGAAAATTCGACTTCCGCGCCGTCAGCACGGGTTGGTCCCGTGCATTGGATCGGCTGGACTGGTCTATCAGCATGCACCATATCCATGTCTTATTCAATGATAGTCATGTCCCGCATTCTTATCGTGTTCGTGTCGGTGCATCCTAAGTATCCTAATAATAATAAGTTTTTAATTTAGTATAAAATCTAAATTAATACTCGAAGCTAAATTAATTAGCCTCAAATAATTATCTCGAAATAATTTCTTCTCATTCAATCCTTCAATTTAATAAACTTGAATCCAAACTCAATTTGTGGAAAAAAAAAATACTAGGATTATTTTTTACCAAAAATCTGGAATTTCCCTCTTCATCCTCCCTTCCTTTTTCTTCCTCTCTATTTCTTCTTCTCCCCATCTTCTCTTCTTCTTCTCTTATTCCTCACTTGTTTTTCTTCTCTTCTTTTTCTCCTCTTCTTCTCTTTTTCTCTTCCTCCTCCTCTTTCCATCATTTTTTTTTCCTTCTTCCTTTCTTACTTTTCACTGTACGTCTGTACCAAGCCTCCTCCTGTTCTCTTTTTATTCCCTTTGCACCAAGAGCCCCCCTTTATTCCCTTTGCACCAAGAGCCCCCCTTTACTCCTTTTTTTCTTCTCATTCTTTTTTTCATGTCAGTTCTTTATTCTTTTTCTCTCTCCTCTTTCTCCTCCTCTTTCCCTTCTTCTTCTCCTCTACTTCATATACCGAGCTTTCCCTCTTGTGCCTGATTGTAACTCCCTTCTTTGTTTCTCGAGCGCTCAACTATTTGGGAAGGGATGAAGATGGGATGGATGGGATAAGAGAGAATTTCGATAGAGATAAGCTTAAGTTATTGATTAATTATATAATTAAATTAACCTATAGGCTATCCCAACTATCAATTTATTGATTTATTTTTGCATGAAACGGAATTTTGGAAAAAGAAATCTCCATTGTGCTACAGTACATTGATTTATTTTTTTAGTGCACAGTTGAACTTTGATACATATTATGAAAGATATTGGTGAATCCTATTTCTTAATTATAGTTAATGAATCTATAGATGTTTCTACAAAATAAAAATTAGCTATTGCAGTGAGATATGTAGATGAGTTGGGACAAGTCATTGAAAGTTTTATAGGCATTACACTTGTTGCATCGACTAATATAGTAACACTGAAGACAATTATTGAAAACATACTTGTGAAAAACTTATTGAGCATCCATAGGATCTGTGATCAATGTTATGATGGGGCATCTATTATATGCGGAAAATTTAATAATTTGAATACACTCATTCTTAATGATAATCCTTAAGCATTTTATGTTTACTATTTCGCCATCAACTTCAACTATGCTTAGTAGCAGTAGTGAAGAATCATTGGCAAGTGAAGCATATGTTTGAGTTAACTTCTAGAATTATAAATACTATTAGGGCTTCGTGTAAAAGATCAGATGCTCTTAAAGCTATTCGGCATGATAAAATACTTTCACATTTTAAAGATGACAATCTAATAAGCGGTCAAGGTTTAAATCAAGAAACTAATTTGTAAAGATCTATTGATACTCGATGAAGTTCACATTTTCTTTCTTTAATTAGTCTCGTGAGAATATTTGCTTTTGTAATTAAGGTGCTTGAGATTGTTAAAAAAAAAGTGGTATATGATTAGCAGTCTGTTGAATCAGGTGTTTTGATTGATATAATAGAATCTTTTGATTTTATTTTTATAATGCATTTGATAATTGATATATTATGGATTACAAATAAGTTATCTCATTCATTACAAAGAAAAGATCAAGACATTAAAAATACAATGAAATTGATACAAATATCTAAACAACTATATATATTGAGGAAGAATGGATGGAGTGCTTTTACTAGATGAAGTGTCACATTTTTGTAGCGTTTTTAAGTTTGATGTTTAAAATATGATTGATACATACAAAACTCGTCATCGATCAGTGCGAAGAGGTGAAGAAATAGCATACCTATATCATCATTGTGTTAAGCTATTCTACATTGTAGTTGACATGCAACTTCAAGAGCTAGATAATCTTTTTTATTTTGAATTTAGTATTGAGTGTCTTCTTCGTGTGACATGCTTAAACCCAATTAATTCCTTCCTTGCTTTTGGTGAGAGGAAATTGATATGTCTAATAGAATTATATCCAAGTAATTTTTTAAAATTGACCTTGTGGCTTTTAAAAGTCAATTATCAACTTATATTATTACTATGCATACCGATGATGAGTTCTCCTCTAAGCATTATGTTGATCTTGCAAAGCAAATTATTAAGATTAAGAAGGATGGTGTGTATCTTCTGATTTATTGATTTATCACTTTAGCATTAACTTTACCAGTTACTACTGCTACAGTGAAGAGAGAATTTTTTGCTATGAGCATTATCACACATCATTTGTGTAGTAGGATAGATGATGATTGACTCAACGATTGTCTTGTGCCTTACATTGAAAAGAGGTATTTGATTTTATTCCCAATGAAGTTGTAATGCAACATTATAAAAAAATACAAAACAGATTAATAAGCTTGTAATAATTTTTAATTTATCTACCATAATGAAATATAAGATCTTACTTTGAATTATATCCTCATTTTTTTTAATATTTTAGCGCTCCTAGCAACTAACATTGTTTCCACCAAAAATGCAAGTCATATTTTATTATTTTTGCTTCCCTGTATGGACTAAATTAAGAGCATAGCTGGCTTAGCAGCAACCCATGCCAGCGTTTAGATATAATCATACCAATTCTTAGAAATATCTGATATATATCTAAGCCCAAAATCCTGGTTTACATGAATACTTATGAATATATGTGATATTACCAGGCTGCTCAGAGTCTTCTGAACCGTGATCTTGAACCATGGGAGATTATTGCAGTCGGAGCTCTTTCTGGTGGGCTTTCTGCTGTGATTACAAATCCTTTTGATGTGATGAAGACGAGAATGATGACTGCTCCACAGGGCCAGCCTGCATCCATGCAGATGGTCGCCGTCTCCATTCTCCGGCAAGAAGGACCATTAGGGTTTTTCAAGGGAGCTTTACCAAGGTTCTTCTGGATTGCTCCTCTGGGTGCAATGAACTTTGCAGGCTATGAGTTAGCAAAGAAGGCTATGATTACGGCTGGACAGGCTGATACTGATCAGACTTCCTAGAATAATTGACAATCAAGCCTCTATCACCTATAGCTTATAATTTAATTGGGGGATTTACATTCATGCCACTAAATTTTTAGGAATTTACATATATGCCATCTAAAATTTTTTATTTACTTATATAACACTTCATCTTTAAATCACCTCAAAAATATCACTAACATTAACTCACTCATTTAAAATGGAATATAAATCTTCATGCAAATTTTGTTGATGTGATTTAAAACTGATGTTATATAAATAAATAATAAGACTTGTGCTAAATATGTAAATATGCAAAAAATTTGTGGTATATATGTAGATCTCCCTAATTTATAGGATGCAAGCCGTACGGATCTGAGAAAATTTTAACATAATCAGCTCCCCATTTGTTGTTTTTTATTTCTAGGATTTTAGTCTTGAGTTTTGTCCTGATGCTTTTTTAGAAAGAGGGAAAATTTTGTATCCTCTGTTGAGAGACAAAAATTTCCTGATGGTTTCTCTCTCTCTTCAATGACTTTGTAAAGGTAGTCTCCTGTATACTGCAGGAGCATTTTTTTTTTGTTCATCTCTAAATCCATTTTGAAAGTATATTTTGATGGATTAAAAGCCCTGAACTGTATACAATTTTTGCTGATGCTTTATTGGATGCTTTTGCTGATGCCATTTATAAACCTGTATATTGGCTGCATCAAGTTGCTGTGCTATTTCAGATGAAACGATTAGAATTTGTGATTCAGGTATTTATGTGGCAAGGCTATATATAGATATATATGTCAGACTCATCTGTGATATTTCAATGTTCTATGTATGGCAAAGGTTATTGAAAAGTAAAAAAGTTGGGTTCACAAAGTGATCTGTGATTTATAAATGAGCCAAAATTTGACCTCAGACTCTTTATAATTATTATAGATGATAAGCAATGAAGATAAGTATTAATGCAAAGTTTGATTAATTATTCATGTTCTACATCTATTTTAAAATAAATAAAAGAACTGAGGCTCATTTTAATTTAATTATGGTTAGGTTATCTAACCTAGTTCTTTTTTGCTCATAATAACACTTGGGATATGTTAAATGTGTGATGTGTTGGATCCTGCTGATGCGGATTAATTTGAGCTGAACTCAATTGCCTGATCTACAGTTGAGCCAATGAGTTTTTTTTTTAAGAATGGGGTATCTATCAGCTGTCCCTCTCCTTAGGAGACATTTGGCGGCATAAATAATCCCTCAACGAGTCTACCAGCAATCAAACACGCAGTTATTTTCTCCCCACTTAAAAGGTCGCGTCGCATGGAGATTTTTACTTAAAACATCCTATTATTATTATTATTACTATTTGATCCTGTTGTTCCTGTTATATTTAAATATTTATTTCAATGCCTACGTTCTCAGAAAAATGGAAGGCTAATACGTCTATCATTTAGTAATACCATTAGAACATCCAATAAAATTATTCTTGCATTAGGAAGAAATTTAGGTTAAAATTATCTTAATTTAATTTAACCATGATAAATTTTTTTAACATATAGTAAAACATGCATTAAACTCATCCCAAAATAAATTTAATAACTACAATGCCCATCTTTAATTAAAACTTGAGTAAGAAAAAATTATCATATAATTTTTTTTTCTTCAACTATGTTAAATTTTTAGTTAAATTTAGGTGCCATGCAGCTCATCTTGATTTGTTAGTTGACAGCTTTGACTATCAACTAAGATTTTGAACTCTAACCTTACGTACATAATATGTGTGAGTTTGTCTTAATTGACCTAAATGTCTCAAAAAAATTTAATGCGGACAAATTTCACATTTGTATAAAAATTAATTAATGAAAATATATACTGTGCTATAAAAAATAAATTTAGTAACTACAAAATCAATCATGATCAACTTGCCAACTTTTTTTCACAAATGAGTGAATTACTATGTTAATTTCAGTACACAAATATTTCACATAGAACATCATTAGATCTCTTCCTGAATTTGCTGCAACTAGCCCCAAACCCTGTCGTCAAACCCTCCTGATAATTTAACTGTAATCTAAAGCACAATCGCCAAAATAACCCAAAAACAAGACGATAACACAATAGTTGAGCATTCAGGAATGAGGATGTCGCTGTGGTGAAAGAAAAACAGCCTGACCCATAGTACTGTTAGATATTGTGGCGGGTTCCAAAGGCCGAACCGTCCAGAATAAATTTACAAAGGGTTTAAAGACAAGAACAAGCTTCGAAGACTAAAAGTTCAGACAGTACAAAAGTATGGAATTTGATCAACCTCAAATTTAAATACCAACGTTGAGAGTTCAGAAATCATGATGGTGGAAGCCTTGATCTTAAAAAGCATCATCATATTCATCATCATCATCATCATCATAAAAGTCATCATCATCATCATAGTAATCATCTTCTGACTCTTCTTCTGAATCCTCATACCAAATGTATTGTTCATCCCACAGTGGACAAGAACAAGTTGCCTTCTTGTCTTTCCATTCAGCACCACACGTATAGCAAAACTCGTATCCACACCTGCATAAATGATACAAAGAAGTTTCATATTAGAACAAGTTGAGGGAATAATTAAGCTTATTTTCAATATAATATATAAGCTTAATCAATCAAAATTTACATTGCATTTATCTCAAAAAAAATAAAGTTGAAGCTGCTGCTGAATCAGTATATAGTTCTGAAGCTGCTGCAGGCAACGAAATTTTTACTAAGAAGACCAACGAAATCCATCTTTATACAGCGTAGAGGGTTGAAATTTCATCGCTAATTGTCTAATCAGGTGAGGATTTAAGCGAATCTATCAGGTTGGCCCATCTGACCAAATTATGCCTAAATTTTAATGGCAAGGAGGGGATGATCATCTCAATCCGCTCCACATAAACATCAATTAATGTTAAGAATATTCCTATATTGATTATAGTCAAACCTATAAATAACATAGTCAAACCTATATTGATTAATGTTAAGAATTGGGTGCTCATTGCACTTAGACTGCTAGATCAGAGCTCTATTTTCCTTGGCCGACCTGGCTTTACAATTGTGTTTATGCTATTTAGGAAGTATTTAATTTTTATGAATATTTCTTAAAATATGTTTAATTGTTTTGGAAAGTTTTCTGAATTATGATTAATTGTTTAGGAATATTTCCTAAATCATTTTAATTATTTAATAAGGTTTCCTAAATTATGTTTATGTTAATTAGGAAGGTTCTATTTATTTAGAAAGTTTTTCTAAATTATGTTTATACTGATTATGAATGTTCTAATTGTGTTATTGTGTCTATTTAAGGGGGGAATTTCTCTACAATTTACAATATGATATTCCAAGAGTTTATTTTCCTAGTGTTTTTCGTGAGTTTCTAGAGGCATCTACGATTTGTGGCAGAGCTGATCTACCTCTCGAATAGTAGATCAATTGTATCTTGCTTTATTATGGAAGAAGAAATAAGAAAATCAGCCCTATATTGGTGTTCCTACGTTGTTCTTCTCTTCAATTTGTTATTTTTATGTCAAGCTATATAAAATTGGTATAAAAGCGAGGTTTTGGAGAGATGGCGTCAAAGAGGGTGGATGCGCTGAAAGGAAAATTGGAGCAATTCAAATCATGCATGAAGGAGAAATTTTCAACAATGAAAGAAAGGTTTTCATCCATGGAAGGAAGGCTTTCATCCATGAAAAACCGATTGTGAGGGATGGAGGAAATGATAAGAAAACTCTTGGAGATGCAATCAAAAACTTCACCGGTGGTTTCGATAACTAACTCTAATTAAGATTTGACCGGGATTCCTTTGGCTGGATTGAAGGGAAAGGAGATCGAATTGGAGGAGTTCAATGGAGAGTTTCCTTCATCAAAAGACATCTCTTGGGGCTTCGATAAGAGACGGATCATGGTTTCCATATGAGGGGACAACAACAAGGGAATTTTTTGATGGAGCTGGTAGGGTGGTCGACCACTATGTGTAGCATTTCAAGCAAGGGGAGTTGGTCGTCGGACAAGGAGCGGGCCTCCTAGGGCTCCAATAAAGGATAGAAGGTTTTCAGATGGGGGGACAACAGGGAGTTTCGTGGTAAAGATGGTGGGGTGGCCGACCACAATGGGAGGTCTTTTGGGCAAGGAGAGTGGACGACCATAGAAGGAGGGGGACGGGCCGAATCATGGGGATCGGGTCATGTGAAGGGAAGGGAAGAAATGTGGGATTCCCACCCTCGATACACGGGGTAAACATGGAGGGATTACGCGAACTGTTACACTGGAGGAGGAAAAAGCTATTGGGGCGGTAGCGATTCTAGGGTGAGAAAGTTGAAGATGCGAATGATTGATGACAAGGAAACTGAGCAACTCAGAACTTTCAACAAACAAATTGAAGAGGATAAAAAAATAATCATCTCAAGGAATGATCTTATTGAGCTACTAAGGGTTTTCTTGGTGGAGAGATGATAACACTTATAACATCTCTAAGTGGATGAATATTCGACAAAGATACATTTAAGTGCTCTTGGACATAATTTTAATATATTTTGGTTGTGAAGGTGAACATAGGCAGTGCACCCAAAGATTCTGCGTGTGAGGTTGTTATGGGTTCAAAATTCAAGGTAAAATGAGGATAGGATATCCATTGGTGTTTTTAGTTCTAAGATTCCTAAAGGTAGATGGTTTATGAGATATGTGGCAGTCAGAAGGGCTTCCCCAACTAGTATTTGGGTACATTGTGGTGAAAAAAGAAGTGCACTGGTGGATGCAAGAAGATGACCATTTTTTTCTGCAAGTCCATTTTGTTGTGGGGTGTGAATGCAAGAAGGCTCATGAATGATATATTCCTTTTGAAAATAGGAGGATATGATTTGATTAAAGTAATCTTTGACATTGTCGGAATGAAATTTCCTTATTTTCACACCCAATTGGTTCTAGATAATGTTGTGAAAAACGAGGAGTATAGTGCTAACATCGGATTTATTTTTGAAGAGTGAGATCCAAAAACTCGAATGCAGTCGTCAATGAAGGATACAAACCATCGAGCCTCTGAAATGTTAGGATTTTTTAGGGTGTTCATATATCACTATAAATAAGCTAGAAAGGAAATATGATATTTCTTATTTTTATTTGACAAAGAAACTCGGTTATGCTTGGCTAACTCATAAGTTTCATAATAAAAAGATTCATTTTTCAACTCATAAAAAATTTTAGATATATGTTTTTTAATAAATCAAAAAATGACTGTCTTAATCTAAAATGATAAAACCATTATTGATAGGGATAACATAGAATAGTCATTATTGATAATAGTTTGTTCAGCTCTTCCAAGTTGTACAACTCATATTTCTCCTTAACAAGTTCAATCTTTTTTCCCGATTTCTGCTCCTGAAATAAATAAGTAGGGTTAAATAGGACTTGACAATTATGATTACTGTTAAATTTTTGTATGGAGATTATGTTTGTGGATAATTGGAGTACGTGGAGCACATTTTTTAGAGGGAGACAAGGGTGTGTCTCCTTGGCCTGCTATTGTGGTAAGAAAAGCATCAACAGTGATAATTTTCTTATCACTCAAGCAATGAGTGTAGTCGATGAAGTGGGTAATGAAGTGTCAAGTGATATGTGGCTCCTGAGTCAATAATCCATAAATCTTTCAAATGATTTCTAGGGATACTTAATCCGATGGATATAAGAAACTTACCTGAAATTGAAAGAGATGATGATGGAGGTGGTTTTCCAAGGGATATAAGTTGTTTTAGCTTATCAATATCTTCTTTGTTGAGCTCTCTTATTATGGATCACATTTCTAGGATGGGTTGGATTGCTATAATGTTAGCTTGTAATGTCCCATTTCGTTCACTTCTTTGATTCAACTTCTTTCCGAGAGGTTTTTCGTGGAACGACTAATGAAGTTGGTAGGACTATATTAAATTTTTCTCATGATTTTATAATTGCTAACATCTTATATAAAAAAGAGACAAGCATCTCATCACATATAAAAAATGGATATAGAAAAACTCAGATTGATTATTTTCTTATAAGAAAAATAGATCGTTTATATTGCAACGATTGTAAAGTTATTATGATAAAAAATTTATGTACTCAACATCTCTTGTTAGTTTTGGACTTTAAGATGATGGCAGAATATGAAAAATAAAGTAAAAAATTCTCTTAGGATTAAATGGGCATTTAAATAACACAAACAAACAAACAAAATTTTGAGAGTAAGATTCAAGATCTTAAGAATTTGGCAGTATATCAAGAAACTAATGTTATGAGGGAAAAAATAGTTATGATATTAAAGTTGTTGCAAAGATGTGCTTCAAGTATCAAAATAAAAATATCTTAATAGTAAAAATAGTTGGTAGTGAAATCAAAATGTGAAAAAAAGTAAAAAAAAAAAAGCTTTGTTATAAAAATCATTTTAGAAGTAAAAACTTGAAAAAATTAGGAAACATATAAAAAGACCCCATAAAGAGTCTAAGAAAACAATATGTGATAAAAAAATTATAATGATTAATATAATAGATTAGATACTAATAAGTACAACATATATATATATATATATATATAGTCTAAAGTTTAAGGTGAAATCCAAAATATTTGTTTTTAGTCTAAAGTTTTTCGTTTGAGTAGATCTAAAAACAAATATATTGAGTGTAATATTAGCAGTAATAGATCTAATGGAGGAATTGTGACTTTGAGCGATTAAGTCATTAATAAAAGTATACATTTTAGATATATCGGTTCTATTGTACAAAGTGATGATGAAATAGATGAGGATATTAATAGTAGAATTCAAGTTGGATGGTTGAAGTGGAGGAAATCTTCGGGCCTGTATGATAAAAAGTACCCCTCAAACTTAAGGGAAAATTCTATAAGATAGTGATGAGACCTGCAATGCTTTATGGCGCAGAATGTTGGTCATTCAAAGAGAAGCATACAATTAATTTAAGTGTTGCAGAGATAAGGATGTTCATGTGGATAAGTGGCTTTACTCTTAGAGATAGAATGCAAAACGAGCATATACGTGAAAAGGTTGGAGTAGCTCCAATGATATAAGATTAGAGAGATTCGTCTTAGATAGTTTGGTCACATAAAATGTCGGTATTCTGATGACCCAGTTATGAGAGTAGATGTATTAGATTTGACCTATGTTAAGAGAGGTAGATGTAGACCTAAAAAGACTTGTTAGAAAATATTAGAAATGATTTTTTTTAATTAAATTTAAATGAGAATTTAACTCTTAACAGACACAATGGAGAAAAAGAATTCATGTAGCCGACCCCATATAGTGGGATAAAGGCTTGATGTTGTTTTTGTTGTATCAGTTTAACACATAAAATTACATGCAAGGCATCCTCATCATCATAGTTTAAAAATTATCAAAACATTCTCTACTTATAGTAATTAATTTTTTGTCCATTTTGTAATTTACTTTTTATATAACTAAAATCTTAAATAATTATTTTTTTATATGTAAAATCTCTCTCTCTCTCTCTCTCTCTCTCTCTATATATATATATATATATATATATATATACTTAGTGCTAATCATTTCAAAATGGATAAAAAATCATAATTTATTTTATTATTATTTTCTTAAAAAAATTATTATAATTTATACATTTATATAATTTAAAAATATCCTTTAATTAACCTATTACTTTTCATTAGCTTATTTAATATACTCTCATTTTTTTAAGAAAAGTATCTTTAATTCATTCATTTTCTATTTTAAATTAATAAAAATCACTTCTGAATTTATGCTCTCTCTCTCCTCTCTCTCTCTCTCTATATATATATACATACACGCATAATTAAAATTTAATAGCTTTCCAAATCTCAGCCTTATAAACATTCTCAAAATTATATTATAACCTTCCAAAATTTCTAAATAAATTTCAAGATTTAATATACATAAACTAAAATACAATATTTAAATAATAAATATAATAACTTGTTAAAAAATCACTTTACTTGGTTCCTTCCCCACTATTTTCTACCTCAATTAATCGCTCTTTTATTCACTTGTTCAAGCTCGCAAGTCCGCTCACCTGTTCCATGTAAGAACACTTAGCCCAAACTTGCAATTCACAAGTTTTCTCTCTCCCCGTCTCTTTCTCTGTCTCTCCCCATCTCCCTTTCTCGTGTGCTTAGAAGGAGATGAAAACCTTCAATTTGACTCCTCGTGAGAGAATGAACCGACTACAATTCTATCATATTCCCAAATTCAATGAGGCGAACCCGACAAGCTCTTCATCTCCTTCGTCTTCTTCGTCTTCAAGCAACATAACTGACACTTGGTTCAACTCCTCATTTTCAAGTCTTGGTCTCCTTCATGACTCCAGGTGTCAAAAATGTTAGAACTGGATATCACCGGTACAGGTTATTACAATCCATCTCCACAAAGTGGGATGAAATCAAATACTGAAAATTTGACATTTGGACTAGTCTAATAGCTCTTCCTTTTTGGGTTTTCAACCTAAAAAATGACTTAGCTGCTTGTGTCCTTGGGGGTAAGCTAAGATAATTATATCCCCTCACAATTTATAACTACTTTTTTGGCATGCAAGGAGATCCAATACATAAGTTCGTAATAGAAAATTGTATCTTGGCGAAGTAATGGGTAATGCTTCATACATTCCATCCCACCCCAAAACCCCAAAAAATAGTGGGTCTTTTGCACCCGGTGCACCTTTATAATTCTTGTCAACATTGCCTAGTGTCGCCCTCCTACATCATCCTTGTGTTTCAAAGCTTTTGCAAACATAAAACCTCATTTTGCAAGAATAGAACTTATTAAGATACAAAAAATTTACTGGAACAAGAATACAAAATATAAAACAGGAATGAAGAATAGAGAAACATAAGCAAGGAATAGAAAATTAATTATGTATTTTCAGTTCCAGACAATCTTTTTTTAAATGCTTAAATTCCATTCATCAATAGGGTGCATTCAAGAAATTCAACCAGATGGACGTATCTTAGTGTTTAGTGTGCAGTCACCACAAGAATGTGAAGCAATAAAAAAAAAGACTGCCTAGCAACATCATAATTAAAAGCTCTTCACATTAGAAGAAGAACGCTTTAAAACAGTCACTAAAGCTTCGTTTGGTACGGCTTTTTTGCTGCTTCTTTAAGTAGCTTTCTAGTACTAAAAAAATAATTTTTATACTAGAAAGTAAAAAAGTCGTCCCAAACGAAGACTAAATGGTTGGGGTAATGCAAATTATGATGTTGACAACTACGCACGAAAGAAACATCAAGAAAGGCCAAGGCAATATCAATACCTGCAAGTCATATGAAAGCATCCTTCAGACAGTTCAATCATATGTTTACACTTCACACATTGGCGCCACAACTTTTGTTTTGCAAGTGAATGTAGTCTGAGATCCTCAGGACGTTGGTGCGGATTTGATCTCTTATAATCAGAACATGACATTCTCTCATGCCACGGGACTTTACAATTAATACAAAATAATCCACTGCATTTAATACATTTTCTAAGTCCAGCGTTGTCAGCTACAGAGGCATAGAGCAGTGGGGAGATTGCTTCACTCGTTGACATTAGAGCTGAGCACCTTGGATAAGGACAATAAATTTTTTCATTTGGAGGAATTGATTCTTCCTTAATTCGTTGGCACATGATCGCAAGTAGCCGAGGAGTTAAGAATTTGCCGGAACTTTCAACTTCCAGCTTAATATTGCAGCCCAAATGGGGGCAATTAGGGAGCATTCCATGCAGTAACTTAACTTCCACGTGCTGCCGCATACAGGAAAAGCAGAATCTATGTCCACAACCAACAATACTAAAAATTTGAGAACAGTCCGTGATTTCTAGGCAGATATTGCATGTTTCCATCAGATTATTATTTGTTTTTGCCTTAATCAAATCGCCACCTTTTGTGATTTGAGAATCTATCACATCCCTGACCAGCTTAAAAACAAATTTGACATGCCCCCTTGGCAGCAGGAACATTTGACATCTATCAAGCTTTCTTCGCAGTAGTTGCACCTGATTAACTAAATTAACAATTTTCTGTTGCTTTGCTCTCCATTTCCCTATAACCTGTGAAGGACAATGAAATACATAGCCATCAGACAAAAAATGTACGATGCTAACACTTCCCAGAAGGAAATTTTGAGTTAAGAGCCTAATATACATTTGTATTCAAGAAAATTCACACAATCAACTTGCAACGTTTGCCACTTCTTTAACAACAAATGGAGGGTTGTGTACCTTTGTGGCCACAGGATTTTTAAATGACAGACATAATATTACCAAAATCAAAAAGTAAATGCATCTGAAAAAAAAAAAATCTAGATAGATGTTTTTCATGTCGTTCACAAAGTAATGAATAAAAGTAAATAGAACTTCCTATAGCTAAAGCAAGAAAAATTATTATGGGATCAATAATTAATTTGATTCTATGCCAACATTTCGTCATGAAGGTGATTTTTGTACATAAGCAATTATATAAGGCTAAGAAGCACTACCAAACATCTTCGTATGACTGAAAAGAATGATTGAATACCAAGAGCATTTCTAGGCGAGTAGGGCTGCAAACGAACCGAGCCGAGCCGAGTATGTGAATGTTCATGTTTGTGTTCATTAAATATCAGCTTGTTCAAGTTTGGTTCATGTTTGTTCGAGCTTTATTGTTTGTGTTCACGTTTGGTTCATTTAAATTAATGAGTGTTCATGTTCGGTTCATGTTCAATTCATGTTCGTTCGTTTAGTGCTTATCAAGCTTGTTCGCGAACATATTTAACGAGTTTTTTTTTAACTATCAAACAAACACGTTCATGAACATATCTATGAACAAACACATTTATAATAAAAGCAATTGTCTATGTACCAAAGGTAATGATTATTTATATTTATTAATTATATAGTCAAATATTAATTATTTTTATTGAGTTTATTCACAAGTTCAAAATCGAACACGAATCGAGCTTAATGTCGAGCTTGTTCACGAACTTCAAATGATGTTGTTCGCGAACATAAATGAGCCGAACGCATTAGTGTTCAAGTTTGTTTATTTAAGAATCGAGCATTTAAAATATTGTTCAAGTTTGTTTGTTTAGTTAATTAAACGATCACAAACGAGCTTTAATCGAACCGAACAACGAGTAGCTCGTCGAACGTTTGGTTCGCTTGCAGCCCTATAGGCGAGCATGAAGAAAAAAGATTGGATGAAAGAAATATTGATGCTATTACAAACATATATGAGAGACAAAGACAAATATTGAAACTATATTTTATTATCATAATAGCATTACATCATAGATCAAGATCAAGCTTGCATTTGATTTATTAGCTATCATTAAATGAAATCTTCTTGAATATTTGAAAGTCAAAGTTAGGGAATTAATTTTAGGAAAATATGTTTAAGAATAAAAGGAGAGATCAATTGTAATATTCTCTTATGATTATGTTATAATTTTAAGAATAAAAGGAGAGATAAATTGTGATCTTCTCCTATGATTCTGCTTCCTAATTTTAGGAAAGAATTATTCTCTTATAATTATATAAAATTTAGGAGAAAATTAAGCTAGCTAGTTATTTCCTTTATTAGACACTTAGTTAGTATGCATGTGTATGTAGATGTAGTACCTTTTTTTAAAATAAGAAGAATAATCAATTAAAAAATTCTTTATGGTATCATAGCTAGTTCTCTGAACCCTAATCCCTTCAGCTGCCTCTCTCTAGCAGATTCGTCCTGGCCCTCTTCTTATATATTTCCAACAGCCTTATTCACTCTTCTCCCTCGTCTCTTCTTCCCAATACAAAATAGCCTTATCATAAACATCCAACATCACGACACCAGAATTAGGAAGCAAATCAGAAATTCCAGACCTTGCTGGCAGTGATTCTTCTCCTATTTTCATCATTGACACAACTTAAATGGCATTGAGGAAGGGTTATTTTATATCATTGAAGCAACATCCAACTAACGATCTAAAATTGAATATATCAATTTCTTAAGGATTTGCACCCGCGCCAAAAAATTAGGGAAAAATTAGTGTAATTAAATCACTATAATATCTATGTTTTGACAAAGATGGTTTGTGATTTAGACTTATATTAACTCTTGAAAAAATTTATTTGACTCAGTCAAAATATGAGTTATTACAACTACTAGGCTTGTAAATTTGGAGAATGGTAGCATCTCCTATCATATGGAGATAAACACCAGAGTCGACTATCCACGACCTCCTGTCTCCTTTTTTAGTAGTGAAGGTAGCATATGAATCTGTTTGATTAACAAAACTTGTCCCATTAATGTTAACTCCGCCAATTTGATTAAACAATTTCTGTAGCAAATCCATTTGTTTTTGCTGCTAAATGGGCTAGGCTCGAAAACAGGAGCACTCTTAGAGTTGAAAGTCACATATGCTTTGTTGTCTCTATCAAACCGCTACTTTAGTTTCCTATCAGCTGATTTTCCATGGAGCTTCCAACAAGTCTCCTTATAATGACCTAATTTTTTGCAGTATTCATACCAAGGCCTTTGTTGTTTTTGACTATCTCCACAATTATTGTCAGATGATCGGACCACAAGGGTAGACCATAAGGGAAGATGCATTCAAATATTCAATGTTGATCTACTCTTATTAAAGACTTGATCATCCAAAGTCACAATCCCCCCACTAAATCTATTATTACAAAAATTACACTCCATATATTCAATTTTAGATCTACTCAAACAAAAGCCTTTAGACTCTAAGGTTGACCTCCATAATTCAAGTTTACATTCAACTCCCTCTCTAGTCTTATCAACAAGAAGAATATTATCAGCAAAAGGCATACACCAGGGTACAACCTCTTGCAAATGTCTAGTGAGATTGTGAGAACATCCAAGACTAAAGCAAAAAGATATGGGCTTAAGGTTGATCCTTCATGTAATCCAACTGAAATAAGAAAATACTTGATCAAACCACCTTGTGTTTGAACACAAGTAACAGCTCCTGCATACATATTCTTAATGACTTGAATATAAGCATTATTAACACATTTCTTTTCTAGAACTCTCCATAGCACTTCTCTTGAAACTTTATCATATACTTTCAATGGGTTATAAAATTTTATCTAAACTTGTGTGTTTTGATAGGACTTCAAATCGAGGAAGATGATTGGCAGTGCTGAATTGTGCTCCGGGTTTTATCTCCTCCCATGTGACCGATTCTCAAACCAAGTTTCTCAAGCAAGTTGTGTTCAGTCTCAGAGTCTATTAGAGTATCTCAATTTTGTATCCAATCCAATATCAATAAAGATAGTGAAATTATATTGTTACACTATCGTCTTGGTTTTCCTAGCTTTGTGTATCTTGAAAAATCATTTCCCAAATTATTTATCAATAAAAGTTCTGCATCTTTTCATTGTGAAACTTGTCAGATTACAAAGTATAGTCGAACTATATATCCTCAAATTTCATCCAAACCTTCAACTTCTTTTTCTTTGATCCATAGTGATGTGTGGATCTATCAATGATGAAAAATATTTCGGGCACTCAATGGTTTGTAACATTTGTTAATGATCATACCAGGGTTACTTGAGTTTTCCTTATGAAAGAGAAAAGTATGAGGTTGGGCAAATTTTTTAAACATTCAATCTTATTGTTCAAAATCAATTCAACTCTAAAATTAAGGTACTCAAGTCAAACAATAATACTTCACTAGTAGTTTCAATACCTACCTTCTGAACCATGGGATTATCCACATAAGTTCATGTGTTGATCCCTCAACAAAATAGACTGGTTGGGTGCAAGAATAAGCATCTCTTGGAGGTTGCCTAGTATCTTATGTTTTCCTCTAATGTTCCTAATTATTTCTGGGGGAAAGTCATTCTCATATCTACCTATTTGATCAATCATATGCCATCCACAGTCCTTAATTTTCAATCTCCATGTCAACTTCTTCTGAAAAATTTTGCTCACGCCTCACGCCCGTGCAGCTTTGTCTGATTTACCACTCAAGGTATTTGGTTGCACAACATTTATTCATATGTATCATTAACACCGTAATAAATTTGATCCTAGAGCCAATAAGTTTTTTTCTACGGTACTCTCCAACTTAAAAAAGGGTACAAATGTTATTCTCCAACTAACAAAATATTTTACACCATGATGGATGTCTCTTTATTTAGCATGTGTTTTTCTATCTCAAATCTCATGTTCAGGGGGAGAGCATGAATGAACATCAAGTTTGGAAGTTAAAAAAAAAATTTTTTTGGAAGTTCTCTCTCGAGTTTTTTTTTTCTTAGAGTCACCAAGTTATTCTCAACCCGTGCTTGTGCCCAAAGAAAGTACATAAGACTTATCCACACTCATGCATGTTCAGTCATCAGTCCAGCCCATAAATATTTTTTTTTCTTACCAATGAGAATTTCCAAGTCTACATTAGGAGGAAAAGACAAAATCTAGAGCACGGATCACATCAATTATGTAAATAAGATCTTGATTCAATTTCAAGTTCACCTAAAGAAAACATAGATACGAATAAGGATGGCGATGTGCCAATTCCCAATGTTGATAACTCTACAATGTTGATTGCATTGAGGAAGGGGTGATAGAAGATGTAAAAGTCATCCAATTGGGAATTATGTTACTTATGAAGGGTTATCACCATCTTACAGAACATTTGCTACTTCTCTTGATGATATCCAAGTTCCTAGCACAATACAATAGGCATTACAAAATTCATAGTGGAAGAAGAAGACAGTATAATATGAGATTGATGCACTTGGAACATGGACTATTACTTATTTGAAAGCTGAAAAAAAGGCACGTGAGGTGCAAGTGGATTAAATCACTCTTTTGTAATCTTCAAGATCATGTAATGCCCAAAACATAACATATACTACAAAGTTCAAAGAATCATATGATTGTGCAGTGAACACCATAAAATCAAAAATCATGACAAAAGTAACATTCTAAAAATTGCACAAGTAGATGAATGAAGAATGCATAATCAGATACAAGTTATAAAAAAATGACATATCCAGATGAACAATAAAGGGGAATGATTCCTCTAAAGCCCAAGATTAAAAACATAACGTTAAAGGCAGGGGAAATGAGTAGCAGAATAATTGATTCCATTTTTCCCATGCAAAATGCTAACAAGAACTCAAACATAGGTTGTATATCAAATAAATTTTGAGAAATTCTTTGGAAGCAAAAGCCTTAAATTTTATTTATATATGTATGTTTTAGAGCACTCATATAGAACAATGGCTTGATTGTCTCGCTACCTATAACACAACAGGTACAAATTATACCTTGTGTAACTGTAATGATATGCACATGAATCCACACCTATACTTGGTAATGGTGAGAGCATCATGCACTGGGTATGTCCCTTTATATTTACTTGTACATTAGAAAATTCCCAAAGATGGGAAGTTATCATGCACTTCATCAAAAAAGAAAAGGGACATACCCTAGGTTTGGCAAAAGAACAAAAAGAATGAAGTAATAAATAAATTTTCTAAAACCCCATACCTAATAATTAAGAATTCCCATTAAAGTTCCATACCTATCAAAGTTTACGTGTGTTTCAACCTTCAAAACTCATTAACTTAATATGTATCCTTTGCCATCTAGAATTCACCAAATAAATTTATTATTACAAAGTTCCTTCATTTCTCAAAATCTTTTGACAATCGTGTAGGTGTAAAACCCGGCACATCTTCAAAAATCTTCCTTGCTTATAACCTCCCAAATACGACTCTATAATCCCAGGACGAACTTCTATTTCTCTTTATATGTTAAGACGAAATTCTCAGTTTACCAGCTCAAGTTATTATTGGGACCTTATTCTGTTGTATATAATCAAGGCATTCTCACTTAAACCTTATTTGCATCTTTTATACAACAGAAGTATTAACATAGCTAAATATGAAGAACTATATATTATCAACTAATGCATTGACAATTTGACATAACATCACCAAATTTAAAGCAAATTTCAGCAGTATAAAACGGAAATAATAATGCATAGGACGTAAATCTCGACTAGCTTGAGGTACATTGCAGTCATGGAAAATCAAACTGAAGTAAACAAAAGACTACTAAAAGATAGCTAGGTGATAATCTACTTGACAATGAATCCTCTACTTTGTATTATAAACTATTAAATTTCTAGCTTCTAAACACATCCCATCCACCCCCACCACTCCGACTGGAATCAAAACTTTTTAACCTTACAAAAATCAACTAAAAAACAGAATTATTTATGCCCTAAATTGATGGCAGATAGAAAATTCTCTACATGACACAGCAGAACTCACGTGATTAAGAAGAGGCCGGAATTCAAAATAGATGTTCACATTCTTAATCCCCAACACAACAATTGCATTGAGCCCTTCTAGCAGGGCCTTCGCATCAAGCGCCTCACGATTTGCACCCTCCGCAGGCACCGGCTTCTGGATCTTCAGTAATAAATCACCCCTCGGATCGCAGATTGCCACGCCAATCCCGGCGAGTTGCACCGACGCGCCGTGCACGAGCTCTGCCCTGGCCATACCCTTGAAGTAGAGCCGAAAGGGCATCTCCTCTAGGTCGCTAAGAAGCTCAATCGGGCGCTCAAAGTTGTCCCCATATTCATCCCAATCCTCATCTGGCATATCTTGGATCTCGCGAGCGAATCGCTCGTCGTGTGCGCGGCAGCGAAGGTCCTCGGCCACGCGACGCAGTTCGGCGCCGCAAAGCTCGGAGTCACGGCGTTCTAGCTGGTAATGGTCGAGCTCGAGGGATTGGAGTTCGAGGGCATGGGAAACGTCGGCTTTGATGGAAGCAGCGGCGGAAGAAGAGGGGCCAGCGGCGGCGTCGGGAAAAGAGGAGGAAGAGGGAGGAGAGAGGGAGGCGGAGGCAGAGGCGGCGAGGGCTTCCTCCATTTGCAGACGGAAGGCAAGGTCAAGATCGGATTCGACGGCGCTAGCGGCCATGAGTTCGCGGTGCTGGTTCGCGACGAGGAGATCGAATTCGGAAATCTCGTCCATCACTGAGAGAGAGAGCAGAGAACCGCAAACCAGATACCACGAGCCCACGGCCCGAAACGCTCTTGAGTCGTTTTTTAATACTAAAAAAAATTAAAGGGAAATTCGACTTGCAGAGTTGCAGCTAGGGCTGCAAACGAACCGAGCCGAGTCGAGTATGTGAGTGTTCATGTTTCAGTTTGTTTATCATTAGCTTGTTCATGTTTGGTTCGTGCTTGATTCGAGCTTTATTATTTGTGTTCATGTTTGGTTCGTTTAATTTAAGGGTGTTCATGTTTGGTTCATGTTTATTCGTTTAGTGCTTATCGAGCTTTAAACAAACAAGCCTTAACGAGCTATGTTTGTAAACATATTTAGCAAACAATCTATTAAACAAGCAAATCTTAAATTTGTTCATGAGCATCCTAAACAAACAATCTAACAAACATGGACAAATATGAAATGTCTCTTGTTCATGAAATGAAATTTATAATAAAAGCAGTTGTATATTTAAAATGAAAATATGATTAATTTGAATGAATATATTAATCATATTTTCGAAAGAAGCTTACCCGTTTCATTTCTCTCCATTTGCTATGATAGCTGAAATATTATCTTCTGCATTCGTAGCAAGACTACATTGGTTCTATCAGAACTATAAAAAAATAATACACCATATAAAACACACTATCAAAATAAATACATCATATAAAATAAAGCATGTTGATATTTAGCATATAACGAAATTCAAACCAATGAGCTAATATAAGTTGAGAGTATAATAAACCAAAACTTAAATAAAGCATGTATATATGTCAAAAGTACAAAAAATATAGTAGCTCGTTAAACAAAATTACAATAGTTTTCTTCACAAGAAACCAAAAAAAAAAAAAAGAAGAATATTATGCTCCTTATCAAACCAATGAGATCTCCTTTGTTTCCTCCTAAGATGTAATATAATAAATTAGTAGTTGTAAGGAAAATTTTCACCAACTAGTATTAAAAATTGTCTTATCATACCTTCATTTTTCTCTTTATATCATATAAATTACGGTACCAATCACTTCCACAAATAAGATGTTGCACTGTATCTGTACCTAAAGATGATCTATATTGATCAATAACTCTTCCACCGGCACTGAAGGTGGCTTCTGAAGCAACCGTTGTAATTGGAATAGAAAGAATGTCACAAGCCATCCTTGACAAAATACGATATTTTAAATTGTTAGCCTTCCACCATTCTAAGCAATCAAAATGAACTATTGGATTTTCTTCCTCGATGAAAACTCCATCCAAATACACATCAAGCTCAGATTTTACTACATGAGTAGTGTAATCTGTTCTAATATAAGTTTCATATTTTCTCTTTCCATAAAGTGGTCTGCCTCTAATAAAAGATGAGCACACATCTTCCAACTTTCTCCATTCCTCCTCAGTAGGACAAATAGAATAGAAAGAATCTCGATCTTGAAATCTAGGGAAGACTTTTTTAAACTCTAATGCAGTTGACAGCATTGCATATGTAGCATTCCATCTTGTAACACAATCTAGGATCAATTTCTTCTTGGGAAGGTGCAACTGTTGGGCAATTTCACTGAACAATAAATATATGTTGTTGAGAAGCTGTAACAAATTTTACACTAGTCCTAACGTTCTCAATAATATCTTTTATATCATGAATTCCATCTTGTACCAACAAATTAAGAATATGCGCACAACAATGCACATGAAACATTCGACCACCTAGAAAAAGCTTCTTGTGAAATTCTAGGCTGGTCTTCAACATATTAACTGCTAATGTGTTATAAGCTGCATTGTCAACTGTTATGGTTGCAACTTTATTCTCAATAGTAATCCGTTTTCAGGAGGACGCCCAATTAGACTTGTGCATGTAAGGCTAGATTGTATGATAACAGATCAACTCCCAATCAACCCCTCACTTGAATCAAATCCCATCACATCATGATTATTCACGCAGTAAATACAACAACAACAACAACAACAATATCAAGCCTTTGTCCCAATACATGGGGTCGGCTACATGAATCCTTTTTCGCCAGTGTCCAGTTAAAAGTCATATTCTCATTTAAATCTAATAAAGAAATATCATTTTTAATATTTTATAACCAATTCTTTTTAGGTCTACCTTAACCTTTCTTAACATAAGTCAAATCTAATACCTCAACTTTCCTAACAGGGTATTATTCACGCAGTGAATGAATGAAAAAAAAAAAGATGATTCCATGACCCATTTTCTCCATTTGTAGAATTAAAATAAAGAAGAAAAAAAAATTCATAAGAACACCATACGCAGGAAAATTACCTGGCAGAAGACAAATGTATTAAAGATGAGGGTATTCAGAGTGGCATCAGAACCAGGGCCTTCAAGCCCAAAGAACCTTTTCCCTTATGTTTGGAGATACCAAATCACAACAAACTGGTAGAAAGCCTGTCCTAAGATATTTCTCCACATTACATTGCTAATAAAATTCCCTTTCCTCCCAACAGGTGTTCTTTTCATCAACTCATCATTAGGAGGTTCAGTGGCAAGTGCAAGTGCTCCCAGTGTATCCATAATCATGTTGACCCATAGCAATTGAACATCAGTGAGTGGAGCTTCTCCTGGAATAGTATTTAAGCATAACGGTCATAAGAATGATCTTCAAGGTAAAAAAAAAAAAAAATTGATTACAGGATGGTAATTTTGGTTACCAATAAAACAAGCTGATGAGAAGTTAACAATTAGAGCAACAACATTAACAGTCAGCTGAAACTGTACAAACTTTTGAATGTTTATGTAAACAGAACGCCCCCATTTGCCCACAGTCACAATTGTGGAGAAATTGTCATCAAGATTTATGACATCAGCACTTTCCTTTGCGACCTGCATAGAGCAATGAACGAAATTTTCCACTTATTTTTTAGTTAAGTGATAGAATTGACCAAGCAATTCATGCTTCGTTTGGGAGGGCTTTTTTACTACTTCTTAAAGCAGTTTTTTAGTACAAAATTTTTAATTTGTACTAAAAAGCTGCTTTAAGAAGCAGTAAGAAAGCCATCTCAAACAAAGTCTCAATATATTTCACATTAGAAAGCGTATAAGGCATGCATTTTTATAGTATATTATCGGTAAATAGAATAACCATCATCATATTTAACTAAAGGGTGTAACATCAAGATAGTGGCTGTTTAGTATGCATATTCATGTTCTATATTTTGAATAAGAGTGTTCATTCTGACCTTGTTGGATATATATATATATATATATATATATATATATATATATATATATATATATATATATATATATATATATATATATATATATATATATATATATATAAAGTGTAGCAAGTGCATAAGGCTCATGCTAATATGAGGTTCTAGGAATGGTGATCATCATATATTCTAGTTCAAAATAAGGCTCCAATAGCACATCAAACATGAGTTTCTGGCAACATTTAGATCAAAATCCACCTAGTTTCTTGGTAAGATTGCACGAGTAATACATTCAAGCTGCTGAACATCAATTATGATAATCATCATTTGCTTTATAAAAAAAAAATTTTTGGGTGTCACCCTTGTGAAATTAAATATAATGGATGGCAATAGTTGATCTTCACAAACTAAAAGAACTAATAGAGTGCATGAATTTGAAAAGTCAAATAAAAAAATTTCAGAATCAATTTATTCACAATTTTTTCCCTAACAAAAATAGCATCCATGAAAAATTATAGGACTCTAATCACTTTACTCAACATCTATACCCCGCAATCATCCACTCTTAATGATTTCAGGATAAGAAAGATTATATATTAGAGCTATAATTTTAGTTTTGTCGTTGATGTTGCTGTTGTCTTGCTCTTGTAGCTGGAGTGAAGAAAGAAGAATTAAATATCACTCTTAATATATTAAATTTGTGTTTTTTTTGTTATTCGCTTAGGGGTGTCAATATTTGATATGACCTAAAATCCCAACCCGAACATGACCAAAATATTATGGATTCGGGCCACCCATTTATAAAATGTGTCATATTTAGATCAACATGAGAACCAAAATTCAACCCTCCAACCTTCGCATGGCCTCTGCTGTGCACATCGCACTCATGCTAGCTCACCTCCTGGTCTCGCTGCTCGTCGTACTCGTGGTCACCATCACAAGTTAGTTTTCACGCCACATGCCCTCTCACCCCACGCTCGCTTGCTAGTGTCCACTTACCTGAATGCACACGCTCACGGCTATCTTGCTTGCCATGCTCGCGTGCCCCTTCAATGCATTCGCAGTCACCCTTGTCTAGGTCAGTGGTTCGTGTCTGGTAGACCCATATTCAAATCGGGTCAAGTTCAGGTCTAGTTTTGTGACCCATTTCCATAATCTGGTAAGGCCGAATCGAGACAGTTAGTGGGGGTCATTATAAGTTAGATACATCACATTTTACATTTTTTTTATGTGTTTTGGTCTGTGGTAAAATAAAACTTGAAATATTTTTTTTTTAATATTTTGTTGAATGTGAATTAAAAACAAGTCTAGGGCACAAATATATGGTAGTAGATCTTAGGCATGAGAAGTAGATGCTAGGTTGAAGGTTGAGCATAAAATGTGATCGATGATGTCATTGTAGTTTTAGTGAGCGCAACAAGGGAGTGAGTGCATCGCCATTAATATTCGCGTGATATCAATGTGGGGTTGACTGACAATGAAGACTGAGATGATGAAATATAGCAGCGGGATCGAGGTTACGGGAGTTCATAATTCATTTGAATCAGACAAAAAATCATAATATATTGAAATTAAAATGAAAATAATTAAATGTAGGAATTCTCAATTCATTAAAATATTATTTTATAGTTTAAAATATTTAATGTTTTCTAGCTATGCAAATTGAATATGAAAAAACAATTTAAAAAAATCTAGTGAAATGATATAAGGACTATTGAAATAGAATATATTATTTTTCTAATATTTTTGAGTCAATTTAGGCAAATTTATACGTACAACACATGCATAATTTTGGAACCTAGATCTTTTAGTTGGTAGCCAAATAGAATATTATTTCTCAAAGGCTCTTCATTAAAATATAATAATTGGCCAATCATTTTCTTCATGATTTAAGGAATGAAGGGAATAATAAATATCAGTTTGGAATATTTTTTATTTATTATTTTTTGGGCAAGGTTGAGCCGCTTGAATGTGAGATCACGTGGGAGGCATGAATGCCCTTAACTGTCGAGCTTTAAATATTTTATTTTTTCAATCTACGCCATGCTATGCTATATTGTTTTTAGCATAATCAAAATAACTACTAAATAATCTATACTACCATATAAGTGTGGCTTGGGATTCCACCCACATACAATCCTAGCCTTTCATTTAATTTATCAAAAAAGAATCTCAACCTTTCATTTTATTTATACATTTAATTAACATATTTATTAACTTCATTTATATTCATTTAAATACATAACATTTTCATTTTATTTATATTTATTGCATTTAAGTAAGAGCCAATTAATGCATTTAATTATATTTAATAAAATATAATAATTAATAAATTAAAAAAACACTTATGCAATTTAATACCTATTACATAGTCTCATATTAAATTAATTTTAATTCATCCGTCATTGAGTTTAACATATTTATGTTCATAAATCTTACCTCCGTCGAAATTAATTTATCTTATTAAAGTTTCACCTCTTCGAATCCTACCACAGCCATAAACTAAACTCTTCATCTTCGCCTTCTTCTTATAAGTTTATCCTTTTTGCTGTTACCTTTGCGTTTTAAGCCATTATTCACTTCTAAAATGAAGTTTTGTTCTGATATCACACTTATTGTATAAACAAATAAGAGCAAATTAAAGGGAATGGAAGGTGAAAGGCTACGAAGATGAATGCAATAGGTATGTCAATAACAATACTTGGTACAATTCTACCTGTAGGATAATTTTGAAAGAGTTGCTAAAGGAGCTTCTTTGCCTTGTTAGTTTTTCTTCAGCTTAGCATGAAGGAGAGTTTTGAAATAGATGCTAAAGAAGCTTCTTCTCCTTTTATGACTGTACATATGCATGTGAAGAAAGGATCTATGCCTACTGTGTTTGTTAAAATTTTTAGGTAAAAGGAACACAATATGTGTTTTTTTCATTTCTCTTGAGAATTAGCTCCGGCGGTGGTCCGTCGAGCCTCCTTCGGTGGTCCGGCGAGGTTCCGTCTGTGGTCGAGGAGGAGCTTCTTCCTTCTATTCCTTCTCTTCTCCTCTTCACTTCTTGATTGGGTCCCTTTTCAAGAGAAATGGGGGGGTTCTATTTATAGATTTCTGGAGTGGCATGACCCATAAATATGTGACAGATCAAGGGTAAATGAGGAGTGGTTGGATGAACGGTCGATATTGAATCCTTTGATCATGGACCGTTCGTGGAGCATTTGGAGGCCTTAGTGATTTCGAAATTTAGTGATCTTGCGCTCATTGGATTCGTCTCGTCGAGCCGCTCGATTCGACTATAAGCTCATCATATTTGGAAACCGTTTGGTAACTCAAACAGTGGTACGAAGCTTCCAGCAGCGCTTCGGGTCCTTGATTTGGGCTCAGATTGAGTCAAATTTGGTGTCGTTGGATTTGCATTTTCGAGACGCTTAGTTTGACTATATTTATGTTGAAATCGGAGTTGATATGGCCTCCAAATTAATTTTTGAAGTTTTCGACGTGCTTTTGCCTCGAGAGTAGTGCCCGATCACGATGATTTTCGGATGATGTATCAAGTATAATGATCTAAAATAAATATTGTACCATCAAAACTAAGACAAAAAATAAAGTTGCTAATATGGTAGTTAGCAAAATATAAAACATTATGATGTTCTATTGGAGTATAATAGCCATCACTTCAAAAATTCTTAAGATTAGAAAATGCTGATGAACTTTATTCTTCCTGTTGGCATAATATGCAAGAGTTTCCAAAATTCAATCACACGCTTCATTGAAAAGATAAAAATAATATTTCATAAAGTTGAATATAAATGTAAGAAATGGATGTGGATTGTGGGATGCTTGAATTTTGCCAATCATTTATGGATACAATGTTTAGCTAATATGATTTCACTCGACCAACCTGCACATAAAATCTTTAGTTAGATGTATTTATTTTGTAATACTAATGTGAATTTAAATGAAAGAGAAAGTATATGCAAAATGAGAAGCAAGAAATAATTATTTAACTCCATGTTTAATAAAACTATGAGGAATAACAAAATCAAAATGTTAAATTTAACTATGTACAAGTATAAGATGTCCCCAACAAAGTCAAATTTTATTGGGGATACATAAAACCTATATTTAAATTTAATTTATTTGATAATACAAAATTAGAAATAAAATATTAAATTTGGCTCAATTTTATTCCAATTAGCTCGAAACTTAATTCGAAATTGATTAGTATAATTAATTGACTCAAGTTGAAGTCAAGATCGAAGAAAACTCAGTCAACCTCAATTGTGTTTGACCCCTACAACTAAGATGTTTCCACATCCAATTATTTTGACAACAAGCTAATAGATGAATCATAAAAACCTTTTATCCTATTTTTAGTTATGGAATGTTGTTTATTAAATCACAATATAATAAACGTATTGCAGAAGGGTAAAAATTTAACTAAATTAGCCATGCTCAATAAATATTTAAATAAGAGTCTATATAGTCCTGACATTAATTTTTGAAAATTTTAGCCATGTTTTTTAAATACAGATTTAGGGGTGTCAATTTCGGGTCACGGGTCGGGTTCGGGTCGAACCTGAAACTGACTCGGCGCTATTCGGGTCAACCCGAACCCGACCCGTTTTTAAAAACGGGTCGGTTTCCTGGACCCGAACCCGACCCGCTTCGGGTCCGGGTCAACCCGACCCGACCCGAATGACCTGTTTTCAACCAAAAAATTGCTAATTTTCGGGTAAAAAACGGGTCAATCTCCTCTTTTCGTGTCAAAACCGGTCAAAATCGGGTCAATCTCGGGTTGACGGGTCAAAATCGGGTTTTCGGGTCAAAATCGGATCAATTTCAGGTCAAAGGGTTAACCCGACCCGATTTTTGAAACGAGTCGAAATGTTGAACCCGAACCTGACCCGTTTCGGGTACGGGTTGACCCTAACCCGAAATTTTCGGGTCGGGTTCGGGTCAGGTTTTCGGGTCGTGTCAAATATTGACACCCTTATACAGATTTGAGATTACATTTTTATAAATACTTCATGATGTTTTTAAAATTGTAAAACAAATATTACTTCAATTTAATATTTTATCTTCTGAACAATTATAAATGATTTATTTTAAAAAGCATATATCATGATTTTAAATAGTTCTTAATTAAAAATATGAGAGGCTATCCACACAATTCTTCATAAGTGATCATAACTGTGTATGAACTCAAATAAAATAACTGCGTAAAAGTCTAATATGGGATTCAAACCTCAGAAGCCCCAAAAACATTAGTGAAGCTTCTCGGAGTGAGATTCCCAACTTAAAGCTCCAAGACATCGATGACTCCACCGCCGATTGTACTTCCTCTCTTCAAAACCCTTATTGCTTCACTCTACCTGTGCAACGACCAACAATTTCCAAGCAGAAAACAAGAGAGTCTCAAGGTTATCGACGCTCAAATTAGGGCCCAAGCAAATCTTTCTTATCGACGCTCACATACATAATTATTTCAACTAGGTTATGCCTTATCATTTTTCCTCTTTTTTAAGATTTTCATGCGAAAATTCTAATATTTTGGTGCTCTTTTCATTTATCTATTTATGTGTGGAATGTTCATGCAAAACTAAGGTGCAAACCTATCTTACTATATTATTGTAAATTATAGCATGTAAGAAGTATAATATACACACGCTAATCACATTTTTCTTGATTATTAGCTCCTTAGTTACATTTCTTTAGTAATATAGTATATTCGAATTCATTATAAATTAGATATACCACATTTTTCTTTTTTTGTGTGTTTTGGTCTTTTGTAAAATAAAACATGAAATAGTTTTTTTAAATATTTTGTTGAATGTAAATTAAAAACAAGTCTAGGGCATAAATATATGGTAGTAGATCTTAGGCATGAGAAGTAGATGCTAGGTTGAGTGTTAAGCATAACATGTTGATCAATGATGTCGTTGTAGTCGTTCGTAGTGAGCACAACAAGGGAGTGTGTCGCCAATAATTTTCACGTGATATCAAAGTGGGGTTGACTGACATTGAATATTTAGATGATAAAAATATAGCAGTGGGAACTAATTTGAATATGAAAAAAACATTTTAAAAAATCCACTGAAATGACATAAGGACTATTGAAATAGAATATCGCTTTTTAAAGGCTATCATTAAAAAATAATAATTTGCCTATCATTTTCTTCATGATTATCTTGTGGAATGAAGGGAACAATAAACATCAGTTTTGAATGTTTTATTTTTCAAATCTATGCTATGCTATGCTATATTGTTTTTAGCATTATCCATAAAATTTTTAAATAATTGTAACATTAGTTTACATTAATCATCGTTTTCACGGGAGAATGAAAAATTAGTATATAATTTATTAAACTGATGAAAGCAGATCAAATTTGCCTTAAAACATTAACATTTTAAAAACGGGTTGATTTTGTAATTTTCCTCTGACAAAAGTCATTAATGGGGAGAAGTCTTACCTTTAAGATTGTTTTTAAAAATTAATAAAAAAATAACGCGAGTTGTTAGCAATTTTAATTGTACATTTAAAAAATAACAAATTTCAGTATTAAAATATTAGTATTACTGAAATACTAATAATAATATTTCAGTATTAGAGGAGAGGATTTATCATGCAATAATTTGTTGAATTTTTTTTTAGATCATAAATTTATGATTTATTATTTGTCATTTTAAAAAATTATAAATTTAATATTTGTTATATATTTATAACTATTTTTTTTTAAATGTTCATAAAATTTTATTATGGGAGCGAGTTATAGAACGTAGGTTGTGGTGTGATACTAATGTTTCTCAAAATCAATTTCGATTCATGCGGGGCAGGCCTACTATGGAAGACATACATTTATTGAGAGGTTTGATGGAGAAACATAGAGAGAATAAGGAGGATCTACATATGATGTTTATCGATTTAAAGAAAACATATGATAAATTTCCAAGAGAAGTGCTATGGAGAGTTCTTGAAAAGAAAGGAGTTAATAACGCGTACATTCAAATCATTAAAGATATGTATGTTGGAGCTATTACTTGTGTTCTAACACAAGGTGGTTTGACCGAGTATTTTTCTATTTCAGCTGGATTACATCAAGGATCAGCCTTAAGCCTGTATCTTTTTTACTTTAGTCATGGATGTCTCACTATACTTTTACATGAGGATGTACCTTGGTGTATGCTTTTGGCTAAAGACATTCTTGTTGATAAGACTATAGAGGGAGTTGAAGGCAAACTTGAATTATGGAGGTCAACCTTAAGTCTAAAGGTTTTCGCTTCAGTAGATCTAAAATTGAATATATAAAGTATAATTTTAGTAGTAATAGACTTAGTGAGGGGATTGTAACTTTGGGCGATCAAATCATTAATAAATATACACATTTTAGATATATTGGATCTATTGTTCAGAGTGATGGTGAAATAGCTAGGGATATTATCAACATAATTCAAGTTGAATGGTTGAGGTGGAGGAATGCATCGGGCTTGTTGTGTGATAGAAAGTCCCCCTCAAACTTAAGGAAAAATTATATAAGATGGTGGTGAGACCTGCAATGTTTCATGGTGTCGAATGTTGGCCATTAAAAGAGAAGCATAATAGTAATACTACCAAGTTAAAAAGGCTTGCTTAGAGAATATTAGAAATGATCTTTTCTTATTAGATTTAAAGGAGAATTTGACTTTTAGCAGGACACAATGGAGAAAAAAGATTCATGTAGCCGACCCCACGTAGTGGGACACGCTTTATGTTGTTGTTGTTGTTGTATGTTTTTTCCATGTTATAAAAAAAATTATAAAAATGAAAATATTAAAAACCTGTTAATTAGTGGTACTTTTAATAGTATTAATATATATTTTTAATAATTGGATGATTTATTATATCTAATTTTAAATTAGTCACTCATACCCACCGAGGCTTAAGATGGTTGGTGGGCGAGCACGATTGGGAACCACCTATCCTGGATTCAAATCCTCTCTACTACGGTCTCGCCTCTTCAATGGGGCAAAACTAATGTGGGCCCAATGCCGGTGGATGACCTTGCTAAATTCCGCCAAGAGATTAAGGCTTCGTTTGATTTGAAGTTTTTTGGTGCTTATTCCGTTTTAAAAAGACAAATTCATTTCTTTTTTATTGTTTTGTTCGTCAAATCAAGTTCTCAATAACTCCTTTTGTTTCAAGAAAGCTTTTTATAGATGCTTCTCTATTAGATAACTATATTTTCTGAAACAATGTTTCTTAAAATTATCTTACAAAAGTACCAAAAAAAACTAAACAAAGCCTAATTATGTCACTAATAGCTTTCTTTAAAATGACAAAGGATAGGTTCTCCCGTTTCAAAAAAAAAAAAAAAAAAACCCTCTAATGCCCATTTGTTAGAGAGAAAATAGGAGTGGAACAACGTATATATCGGGGAGGATGGGCGGGGCCGCTGAGAATACTGCGCTTTTTTAATAAATTAAGGGAGACAGAGAGAGAACAGCCAAAAGTGCCAATAGTGTGCCTAACGGACGGTGCAGATACCTGAGTCTCTACATCGATCTCTCAATCCCAGTCGTCTCCTCCTTCCTCTCTTCTCCAGCGTCCGATCGCCCTTCTGCTCTCCCCAGCGCGAAGCAACCGAAAAAGGGAAGATCACGAGTTTTAGAACTCCCCCTCAGCCTCGTTCGCGCGCTCTATTGTTTTGCGAGGTACGCTTTTTGAACTAAGCGATCGATTGTCTAGGGTTCCGCTACGCAGACGAGCGTTCACGTTTATGATTCGTTCTCGTGCCGTCGCGGATCTAGGGTACCGCCTATGGCGGCAGAGGTGCCAGCAAGCCCTTGCAGCGGAAGCCACGAGAGTGGCGACCAGAGCCCGAGATCCAATGTCCGTGAGCTGGATAGGTTCCTTCCAATCGCCAACATCAGCCGCATCATGAAGAAGGCGCTCCCTCCCAATAGAAAGATTGCCAAGGACGCGAAGGAGACCATGCAGGAGTGCCTTTACGAGTTCATCAGTTTCATCACCAGCGAGTCAGACATCCTATTTCTATGTTTTTGACGATTTGTTTCTTGTCTTGATTTATATTTTCTAATCGTATTTGCTAGCGGGCAGGCTCAGAGATAAGTGCCTGAGGGAAAAGAGGAAGAAAATTACTGAAGACGATGTACTGTGGGCAATGACAACACTAGAACGGTTTGAAGACTACATTAAACCGCATAGGTTGTATTCGCAGAAGTATAAAGAGGTGATTACTCTGTGACCATTTATGTGAGCTTTTACTTCTTTTCAGAATGATAGATCGGAATTGGTGGTTGGCGGGGTGATAGGTCATTCTTCTTCTTTTGCCCTTTTGTAATTGTTAATCTGATTGCGATTTTTGTTGCCTTTTTTTTTAATCCGGTGGTTCTGTGGAATGGATGCGACGCCATGGCAGATAGAGGTAATCAAACTAACCTCTCCCCTCTGTAATCGGTTTTTTTATTTTCTTCAAGAGCGGTCCTATTATTTATACTGTGATGCCTTATGGCACTATACTGTCTCCCATTTGCGTGTTAAGGAGTTAATATTTATGGGTTCCCACCGAAAGGAAAATTATGGTATATAATCCGGGCCCTGGCGGTGTTCTATTACAGTAGAATTAATGCTATAGTTTACCGATTTTATCAGTCCTTGTGCATTTCTAGATGTGGTTGCTTACCTGTCTAATGTAAAAGTAAAGTACTACTTACATGCCGATAATGCACATCAATTTTTATGTGATATTTTACATGGCCAATTTAAAATTTAAGCACTACATACATGCTGCCTTGATTGTTAAAGATAGCCCGGTGACAAACGTTTAACGTTTGCGATGCTCATTCTTTCTGTTCTCCAGTACTAATTTTGCTCTAATTTTGGCAGGGAGATGGCAAGGGCTCTGCTAAGGGAGCAGACAGCTTTGGTAAGAGAGATGCAGGTGGTCTTCAAGGTGGAAACCTATCTGGTTCGAGCATGCAAGGGGATATGAAGGTATCTTCATCTCTTGATTAGATTTGTAGCCAACTCTAGGATGCCATTCTTTTTCATTTGTTTGATTGACAATTTTTTAATTAAAATCTTGCAGATGCTTCAGCAAGACTCTTTTACTGAAGGCATGAATTATATGAATACTCAGGTAGCTTATTTCCACTTTTCTGTCGTTACGCTTCTGTTGAAATGAACATACCAACCCATTGAACAATTAATGGTTCATTTGGTTAGGCTTCTTGTCATAAAGTTGGTTTTGAAATTAATCATAGAAAGCTATATTATGAATCTTTTTTAAACATATGTGCTAGTTGAAATAAACGGCCTCTAATCGGGTAATAGTTAGGGCCTTGTACTGATTGAGCATCTTCTTTCTGCTTTTTTCTCTACTTAATGTTTCTTGAAAAGAATCATCATGCCAGTTAATGCAACTTAAGTACGAAGCATGGTATCTGAATGTCTTTGAATCCCCCAATTTCAAATCTACTCTCATGAAGTTGATGTGAAATAATGGATTTATATTCCATTTGAGTATGTTATAAATGTTTTGGAAGTGAATAGCCTATCCATTTTTTTAGTGCAGGTCAGCTAAAGAAACATTTTATCCATGCATGACTGTTTATTTCCTTATGGAAGGAAAACTTCTTGACACATACAGAGGCACAGAGCTGTGCACAATTAACCTATACTTTTTATAAAATTCAAGGCTCCTGATTTTTTTTTTAGCTTCATTTTGTAATCTCCCTTCATTGCAAAAAGGACTTCAGTATAAAACTGATGTGAAACATATGCATGAAAACAAGAACTGCTTGGGGATTTTTAATATAAGATTATTAAAACTTTGCTAGTTATAGAATTAATGCTTACTAAAAGTTAGGTTTTCATAATTCTCAAGTCGAAATTATGTAAGGCATGCGGTTACAACTAGATTAACGAGACAATATCAAATTGACAACATATAAATAGAGAGTAATGTTATGGTGAGAAACAATAATCCACGGTTAACAAATAGAACTCTTCACCTTGGGTCCCTCACTCACGCTCTTGACGGTGGAGCTTTAACGGAGGAAGATTGAGAGCAAACCGAGTGATGCCACTAGGAGACAAATGGCGCCCAAAGTGTAGTCCGTTGGAGAAGTAGCCGGAGGCGGGTAATCCACGGGTTGACTAGTGAGCATCCACGTTCGTGAAGAATAAAATTCGTGGTCGATCTCAGGATCGGCCATGCACCGATGAAGATGAGGAGGAGGTCGTCTTCTTCTCTTGGCTTTAAGTTTCATGAGCAACTAAGTTTTCCCAAGAGTGAGGATGCAAGGGAGGGGGAGCGGCCAAGGTAGGGAGAAGGGTAAGGTGCGGCTTGAATGAGGAGCTTGGATTAGGCTAGGAGAGGAAATCTGAAATTAATTTTAGATTTCCTTAATTTGAGTTGGGCTCTCATAATTTCAAATTTGAATTTTGAAATTAAAACGTTAGGAGGGAAAGTGGGAATTAATGGGGCTTAATTTGGAGCCTTGAATTAAGCTCCTAATTAAGGGAGGAAATGGGTGGCCCGCCATAGAGAGAGAGAAGAGGAAGTTTTAGAAATTCTGAAATAAATTCAGGTGTAAGTGGTTTTGGAGGAATTTAATTTGAATTTTGAATTCAAATTAAGGAGGGATTGGGAGCTTTAATGGGACTTAATGGCAAAGTCATCAATGAGTGGCCGGCGGCATTGAGAGAGGAGGAATTGGGGAGGAGTTATGGGGAGTTTCTAAACAAAGTTTAAGAATTAGGAAAGCTAGTAATAAATCAAATATTTTGAAATTAAATTGAATTCATGACAAAATACTTTCCTAATTGAGAATTCTAAATATGGAAAGAATTTAATTCCTTTCCTTTTCTTGTGGGAGTTAATGTAGGAAGTCATTAATGTGATGGGGATCACCATAATGATGGAAATTCATGTGGTGGCCGGCGGCAAGGGTGATGGGGAGGAGTTGGCATCAGGTTGGGTGGGAGAAGGGACTTAGGCCGGCGGGTGGTGCTTGGGAATGTGTAGTTCGAATGGACTTAGAGGTGGTATTTCGGAGTTGGGGTGGTGGTGGAGTTGTGGAAGAACGCCGGAAGTTGAAGATGGAGGAATGAAGAAACCTATGTTGCACCGATACACCTATTTATGAAGGCGTGCTGTATCTGATACACCGATACACGGATACGCCTCTGATACTCCACCGATACGTGTCGGATACGCCAAAGACGTATCCAATTAAAATATTATTTAATTTCAAAAGGACATGCGTATCCGATACACGTGTCCATTGAAAAGCAAAAAAAAATCCAAAAAAAAGATGCATCGTATTTACTTCCGTGGTTGCGAGCAAAGTTCTCTCATTTCCGAGATGGATTTGAGTTTCTTGATGATATGAGAATATTAGAAATTACTAATCTTTCATTTGATGAGCCTGAATTAAAAGCTATGATGTTTATTGAAGATGATATAGAAGTTCAAAGACAAACCACTGAAGAAGCTAATCATATCATTCCTTCTATTGAATAGTTGAAACATTATGTGCTAGACAATTTATGTTTATGCTTTTGCTGTTGTACTAGACATTTAATGCTTACTTATATTTTGATATTATAAACTACAAGGCTACAAATGATGTTGTTGTCATTTTTTTTGTAATTTCAAATATTATATTTTGATTGCTTTCTTAATTTTTATATATGATTTATAAATTATGATGTTGTGTCTGCGCCGTACCCGTATCCTATATGTTTAAGAATTGTCGTATCCGTGTCGTTGTATCCGTATCGGTGCAACATAGGAAGAAACAAATACGATAAAAGTAAAAATAACAAACTCACAAAGAGATCGTAAGAACCGCGAATATTGGACTCTTCGAAAGATTGACGGGTATTGCAAATGACCCTCCTCGGACTTCCCTCATGAACTCACTAAGATATCAAACAAGCACAAGCTTTTTTTATTCAATAATTCATCATCCAGTACAATGCATGAGGCCTCCTATAAATAGGCCAAAATGAAACAAAAAAACTAAAAGACATAAATGCCCTCGGGGCTATAATATCAAATGACCATCCATAAGGGTAAAACAGTAAAAACTGAAAAATAAAATAAACTACTACATAAAATGATTCAAAATATAAGCTCATGATCGTGGTCATCGACCTACGGTGTCTTCGATGGTACACGTGTCAAAATCTCTGACAATATCCTCATCAAAAACTATTGATATGACAGTTGCACAATTTCAGCGGTATAGACTAAGCACATGAGATGTGGAGGGATAATGGCGATCCTTTAGGCTAGGTTAAGGCATAACATTTGAACATCTAATTTAGTATTTATTGAGTCTATAAGAATTGGGAATAAATTCACATAGGTTTAAATCTAATATTGGTGATAGTCAAGAAAGAAGATTTAGGCTAGAATCTAGGTTATTTTAAATGATTTCATTGGTTTTTAGCATTTCTGCATTCTAATGCACTGTTATTGTCGTATATCTCCACACTTGGAACATTTTAGATGATTATGATTGTGCCGTAAGGAGCTTGTGTTTTACCATATGTTTTTGGAAGGTTTACACAATTTGTTCGATTTTGTGAACTTTGCATGTATTCTTAAAGTGATGGATCAGTGGCATATATAAGATGTGGAGGGATAATTACATCTTGATATTTTTGGTAGAGACGTAGAGTAAGACATGGCATTCGAATTTTAATCTAATATATTATTTATTGAACTGATATGAAGGGATTGGTTATGAACTGAAATTGGCTTACGTCTAATATTGGTAATAGTTGTGTAAGATGATATAACTTGGTGCAAATCTAGATTATTTTGTATTTTCTCAATCATTTGTCTATCAATTATATATTCTTTATATTATTAGTGTTGTTTATCTCCATTTTAGATGATTATGATTATGCCTCGAGGAGTTTTTGTTTTACCATTGTTACTCTTATCATTCGGTCCATTTAGGCTTTAACATAATTATTCTTGTCAAATGGGTAAATGGTATGATGAAGTTTTGTTTGTAATCGTCGGGCTGCCTGTTTGTCCAAATAATGAATTTCCCAAAGCTGTTGATTAGACTCCAGTAAGTTTTATGACTCTCCTTGTGCTAAAAAGGGCATTGTTGTTAGTAAGAGTTGTAAAAAATAATAGAATAGAAAATAATTCCGAGGAAGAGTTTTCAAAAACATTCTCCATGTATTGCCACCCCTCTGGTGGCGCCATTCAAGTCCTACTGTAAGAGGAAGATTTGTTGATGCTCCCTTCCCCTTTTTAACAGGAGACTTCAGCTAAGGTAGCCATGTTAAACAAATTATCCTGAAGGTTTTATTGTTTTTATTCTCCATATTTTACTTTATTCTCAACTCTCATAATTCTGTTCCAAATCGATTACTTAGTTGAATCATCTCTAATTGTTTGGAGGACCATCTTCTTCATGCTTTTGATGGTAGTTTCTGTTTCATACTGTCCAAAAATTAGATCTTTGGTAGACTGTAGTCGTTTGGCATGCTTTTTATCATTCGTAATTTTCAGTAGCATTTTATTTTGGAAGTTATGATCCTTCAATCTAGGTGCAATGTTTAATTCTTTTACTTGTATTCCCACTTGATCAATTTTATAGTTTTTTATCAATTTGCCTCTGGCATTCGTTTTTTCCTTCTTGTTAATTTTTCTTACGGTTGTATTACTGTGTTTTTTACTATTTCCTAATGCTTACCTGTTCAATGCATGTCAATTTTGTGAATCTGATCTGAACAAGGTATGCTATATACCTCATGATAAAGGCAACACACTTTTGCGATCACTATTTCGGTTTGGGTTTTGTTTCCCTGGCCACCTCCATTGCATCCTAATTTCAATGAAGATGCTTTTTTAAACATCTTTTATGTTAGTTTCTAGTCTATTGTTCTGATGTAGGCCTTTCAAATTCTGCTAATGGCATAAATCTATGCAAGGGTTGCCTATATTGCTTTGTGGACTTCTTTTATTTATGTTTGGCATGTTGTATAAGCAAAGGTCAAAAACTTAGAACTACATCACAGAAGTTTATTGTTTTATAGAATGAGAATGCTGAAATGACCTTTTTTCCGTTCTTTAAGATATATTTAAGCATTTTGGGGTATGCTCATTGTATTTGTTGAATTTTAGCGGTGGCCGCATTGATGGATTCATAATAGCTAAGGATTCACTTTTGTCTATTTTTGTATTTATTTAGTCTGGCCTCTATTAACTCAGCTGATAAAATTCATATTTTTCTTACACTATGATTAGGAGCTAACCAAGTAAAAGAAAAGGTACAGTTAGATAAAGAAAGGCATGTTTATCCTTTTATTTTTGGTTTTGTTGTTCTGAAAGAGAAAAGAAATATTGTTCATCTCATTTTTTATTGTATTGTATTAACTTTCTTTCATGTTTTGCTCATAGGGTAGTAAAGATCCAATTAAACTTCTAACATAGTAAGTGGATAAATTTGTACTTATAAAATATAAAATAAAGTTCTCCTTGGCATCACACATTTTTTTATAAGCTTAGATATATCTTACCTACAAGCTCTTGTTTAGTGTATACTATTTCATTCTCTTATAAATTGTTGACAATCTTGTTTAACCTCATGGATGTTTTAGATGATTTCTTTTAGTTTCATCTTAAAAATGTCATATACTCATATATGCATGTCCCGATCTGGCCCGGAGGCTTGAATTATTGAGGCGAGAGTAGACGGTTGGACGACTGATTAAATTTATTATTATTAAAACTATCACCAATAAACTGAAAAAGCAACTAAAAACCTCTAAATAAAAAATAACATTAATTATCTTTTCCTCGGAGCATTGCGCCTATGATACATATTATCTTTTCTACTCATTTTAAGCTTTGAATAATACCTGTAATTATTTTTCAATAAAAAGAGTGAGTCAGCCGAGCTCGCACAAGGGAGGGGGAGAGAGAGTTCAACAGGTAGTAAGCAAATGAGGTGTTTGTGAGTGGTAGGAATTGTGGTGGTTCGGTGGATGCTATGAGCGGATAGGAATGTGATTGTGTGTGAACAATCATCTTCGATTGAGATTTGCAATTGCATGCGTCTGAAATGCCAATTTGGATTTTTATGGCGCATTTAAATTTTAAGATATTGTTGCTTTGAATCTTCTTTAACAGTTTATATTTATGTTAAGATTTACTTTATGTTTCTTATTGTGTGGTTATGTGGTTTTTAATAATAAGCTAAGTTAACCTGTGGACAGTTTATGACATGTTTATAAACTTTTTTTTAATTTAGGAGTTTTATGTTGGTTCGCGGCTCATGCCTCAAACTGTCTTGAGGTTTACACCTTATCTTGTTGGGGCGAAGCACCTTAATTTTTTATTTCACCTTTTTAAATCTGGCTAGAAACATAAAAATTTCAATTCTTGTGTGACTCAAATTCGACTAAAAAGTATAGTCATGTTAAGTTGAGTTGATCCGGTTTAAACTTATTTAATGTAAATCTGAATTTGAGTCCGAGATCATATCTGAATGCAAGTTTGAATGAGAATTTAGGTCTATTTCTGGCTTTAAAACTAAACAAATCATACATGTTTAAGTGTTTAAATTAAAAAGTAACCTAATACTTTTAACAACTGAGGAGTTAGAAGCTAAATTATCCTTCTTTATGCTAATTAAGTTGGAAAGACAAATTGCATCAACATTTTAGGATTTATTTGCCCTAACTTCATTCAAGGACTTCTAAAATTTTAAACTTTACCTTCTGATTGAACTTAAAATGTATTCATTATATATCAATTTTGAATAGTTTAGTGTACCTTTTTTAAGTGAGCTTTTGTCCATATGATATTCAACTTGCATTTGCATGGATTGATATTTTTTAAAAGAAAGCTTTATGGAATCTAATAAATATAATTTTAAGTTATCTTCATGCCTTTACTTACGAGTTATCTATAATCTATTAATTTACAAGCACTTAAGACTTTTTTCATTAATTGATAAGCATTATACATTATATAGTATTGGATTACTAATTATTCATTTGCGTGATTTACATAAAAATATTGCTGGAAGCGCTTTGTTAACAATATATGTTAACAAATGGCATATGGACGTCAAGAACAGTAATAAAGTCATAGCTAAGGTTATCTCTAGGAACTTATATGACATTATTGCTTAGAAAAATAAAAAACATGTAAAACTATATAACTAATTGGGCAAATGCACAAACAAGTTTGCAATCCCAGGAAATTATAGTATAACTCTAATTATGATGTATCTAATTTGATTTTTTATCATAAATCATTAACTAATATTTTGGATTTTTTTTCCAATTTCCTACTAATTTCACACACAATGCATATTTTATACTTGTTAACGGTCAATAACGATCTTCTCCCAGAAACTATGCTTGTTGAAGAAATTGTGTCCAGCTGATGGAAAATATCAAACGCACCACATAGGGGGAGAGATTCCTATTTATGATGATTCAAGGATTTATCTATGCCTAGATTTGTTTTATTGATTCCAACTAAACAATTCGTGAAAGTGAACGCATTTTAAGAAATTAGGCTTAGAGAAAATAATTTTAAATGGCTCTTCCTACGATTTTTTAGCAAATTTATTTTCAAGTATTCATTTCCTTAACACTGGTCAATAGTGCAATGTGGATGCCCCTATTTCGTTTGTACTTTGTACTCTTGAATTTTAAATTTATGGCATTTCAAATAATAGAGTTTGCAGCTGTACAGTTGAAAGTAAATCTTTACTGGAAATGTTGGATTTAGTGCACAAGGAATCAACTTCTTGCTCTTTTCGCCCTTTGCTCATTAATTTTTGATAAACCACTATTATTATTCCTATTTCATGATTACTTTCGGCTTTGCAGCACATGTGGACTTGAAAGATTGGTCCATTCCTTTTAGGTTGCCTCCTCTAAACCATTTTCTTATAAAACTTGAGGATACAGTCTAAATTGCACTATTTTCCTATCTTTTTAATAAACTTGTTAAGGTTTTCTGCAAAATAGTTAGGGAATTTCCTTAATAAATATATCTTCTGTAGGTATTTTGATATGCCCCAGTCTTACATGAAATGACCAAAATAATTACTTCCTTTTAGTGTAGTAATTTTAACTCTTTTGGCTGATAAATTATGCTTATACTTTTTATATCATCCTTTCTTTTCAGTATCATCCTGGAGACCTCTCCAGCTAAATGGGCCTTCTACATCTTTTAGTAGATGCTTCTGGTTCAGGTAAAAGCTCTTCCTTATAGAATTTTTGTTAGAGTGATATTTTTCCTGCCTGTGCTAACTCGTGTCGGTGCTCCCATTAGAGCTTATCTATCAATTGGGGCTCACTCAGTCCTCACTGGATGTTAAATGGGTACTCCATGCCCATGCGGGCTAATCCTTATTTGCCTTATCTCGAAATACCTGTACAAAAGTATAGATTTTATTTGGTTGGACTTGTATTGAAGCAGCTTCTAGCTTTGCAGAATCCATCAGAATAATATCAAGATTTCTAGAAGATTATTCAGGTGTCAAGAAGAATTTAACCCAGTTTAGTTTGTTATGATCAGAAGATTTAACTAATAAAAACTACCATCTGACTCCAGAGAAGGAAAGTCATTGAATTAACGATTGTGATGTCAAAATGAGTACATTGATTTTTTGATAATGTTCTTTCGATTCAGCTGGAAAACTGCTTGTTATTTAGCATAATGCTCCTATTATTGTCTGTCAGCTGCGCATAAGTACATTTCATTAACCATGGTTAAATATCATGATATTCCCATTGGCATGATCAAAATGGTTAAATAGAATGCGTTAAAACCACAAATTACATAAACTGTTGTCTGAGGGGAAAGTAGAGTTAGTTTAATTTAGAAGAACCTCTCATTGTCATCACTAAGTGATTAATACATAAAAAAGATTGAATACAGGATTCGGTTATTCATCTTTCTTTCCCAGAGCATGTAAGCCCTTTTGTCCTGTTTTGGGCCTGGATCTAGACCTTGCTTTCAAATTTGCTTCAAAGGAGGTTGCTAGCTTCCATTCCCTCTCCTCTCTTTTTTTTGTCTAGAAAAAAAAAATAGTCTTCAAAGGTGTTGGGGTCTCACCGTTCGAATCACTTTCCTTTTTATCCAACTACATAGGCAAGATCTCATCCTTTGGCGAATCTTGGGGCTCAGAAGAGTGCTCCCTACGACTGAAAATCGGGGCTCAAAGATCATCTCTTTGACGACGTGGACATGGCCCATCATGTACGATCCGACAAGAGAAATGTAGAAGAATATGCCCTCGGGTCAATCCCCCACTTATAACTATAGGATCCCGACCATCGACACTCATTGCACCAACTTATAGGGCAAGATGAAGATCCGAAAAAAAGGCTAAAAAGATCATAAACTTCACCTTGGAATGCTTCCATCAGCGTTGAAAATAAAACATTGAACGATAATAGAACTAAGGCACGGCTGATGATGTGCCATTGTCTGAAGAGCTAAGAGAGAGTTGAAGTGCTTTCCTTCACTCTGAGCATGAACTATTTCACTGCTAGTAGAGGATGATTGCTTATGACATCAATTAGCTAGGTTCGTTTGTCAAATAGTTTGTCAACACATGCAATGTTTTAAGTCGGAGTAAAGTGAAGGGTCTGTCTTTCAAGTTGTATCGACCGCCAATATGCCTTAGAAGTGGCTCGCAAGTCGCATCAAGCATTTTTATTACCTCGTGCATTTCCAATTCCAAAGAATCTTTTTCTTTTCAAAAGTAGATTTTTGATACATAATCAAAATAGATCTCGTCCACTGAAAGTGCAACAAACCTCTTTTATTATCTGATTTATTACATGTCTCTTAAGAAAGGAAAAGCAAAAATTACAATCCCTTCTTCTATAGTTTGTCAAAAATTATTTAGTACGAACACACATCTTGACCGCTATGATGCACCGACACTTCTCCTCAAAGAGGCGTGCAGTGTCCGACACCGTGTCCGACACGACAGTCGTCCGACACTCCTCCGACACGTGTCGGACACGTCGAAAACGTGTCCGATTAAAAAAATATTAAAAACAAATTGGACACGCGTGTCCGACACGCGTATCTTAAATATTTTATAATTTTTTAAAAATATAATTTCTTATATTTGGCGAGATTTAAACTAAATTTCTTATTTCATATCCACAACACCAAATCTACGTCTGCATTTAATACCCATTCATCGAATATTCTCATTTTCATTTCTCTTTGGCAGTGAAGGTATTTTCATCTCCTCTCTTTTTGCACAATTACAAATATTTCTCTTGTTGAACCAGAGTTAAAAGTAGTGATATTCAATGATGATGATATTGAAGGCCAAAAATAAACATCTAATGCTAATCCTAATAGTTGAAGCTTAAATGCTTGATATTGTAGTATGTAATTATTTGCTTATAGTTTTGTGGTTGTACTAGATATTTTGTACTAAATATTTTATATTATAAGCTAAACAAGTTATCATGTCATTCATTTATTATTGTTTGTCAATTTTAATATGATATTACATTAATATATATACACTATATAAAAAAATATATTGTCGTGTCCGCGCCGTACCCGTGTCCTATATTTTCAAAAAAAAAGTCGTGTCCCGTGTCCGTGTCGTGTCATGTCCGTGTCGCCGTGTCCGTGTCCATGCATCATAGCTTGACCGTCATTTAGCTACTCACCATTTCATAGTTTATTTATGTCATTCCAGAAATGGAATTGCTATTCTAGATTCAGACAAGACAGTTCTTTTTCTATGAAACATTTTTCATTTTAAAGGATCTCCTGTTCATCAAAAAGGTCGTTCCTTCTTTTTTAAGAGCAAGAATTTCTTTCTATCTAAGATCATGGAAGACATGGCGAGTTGTGTCAAGGATTCTCAATGGAGAATCGAGGCTTTTTTTGACTAATTCTTGTTCAAGTCTGAAACAAATCCGTTCGAGAAAGAAAAAGATAAATGATTGGTTGAAGCAACAACCTCATTGGCTGATTGTGTAATTCTTTTAGATGCAAATAGAAAGTCTTCGGCCATATTGAAAGCTAATCAATTACAAATACCTATTGCATCCTTAGTGGATTTTACAATTCCATTGAGATCCTATTAAAGAATAACTTATCACATTCCAACGTATGCTCCTATATAGATCACATATATATTTCATCATTCGACCATGAAAATAGTGATTCTTGAATGGGGAAGAATGGTTGCGTTGAGGGAGATTGCAGGAGAAGAAAAAACTCATCGATCGACCTTTTTCAAGTCTTAGAAAAATTGGTTTTAGTCGATCGATCGATTGGTAAAAGACCCAACTAGTGGGACCGTTTTATGGATTGAACAAGAAGAGTCTTCGGGTGGATAAAACAAGTGCAAGCTTTGTACACAACAACAAACGTCCCAGGGAGGGACTCTCTTACGATGCAGAGAGCAAAACAAAGGCGAGTTTTCAATGTTGCATTTGTAATCTTGGTGCATGGTAGAAGAAATGAAATCATCGCCTTGATTGTAAAATAAGGTGATGCAGCAACCATTGTTTTTTTTTTTAGCCATGGAACAAAGGCAAGGGGAGTGTGTTTCAGAAGAAGGTTCTCCTTTCCGTGCACTCAGCAAGTCAGTTTGGTACTAGCGCATAATAGAAAGATAGGCCAGGATGTTATGGTAGGATACAAGGGTTTTGGCATATAGTCTCCGTATATTTGACAAATGTTGCAGTGTTTCACGGTCCACTATGGATGTTACAATCTTGGATAGGGGTGTAAGCGAGTCGAGTCGAGTAGTGGCGTTATCAAGCTTGGCTTGTCAGTTAGAAAGTCGGCTCGAACTCGAGCTCGAGCTCGAGGTCAAATCGAGCTCAAAAAAATAAACTCGAACCCAACTCATCCTTTTACTCGTTGGCTCGAGAGCTCTACTTGAGCTCGTGGGAGCACTCAAGAAGCACAACAGGCATCACCACGGGAGTGTCGAAGAATAAATGAAGCTCGTCCATCTGCTCGTTGGAGAAGAAGAAGAATAGTTTCTTTTTTCCACACGGAACATCAGCTTTACTGTAGCATTAATAATGAAGTGGACAAGCTCTTTTTTTATATTTTGAGAGATGTGCATCTGCTGCAGTTAATTAATGGTGCATTTTTTAGAGCGGCTACTAACTTGACTAATGTGTCTGCCTTGTCATTCTTTTTTCTTTGCATTTGGTTGAATTCGAGTAGCTTGAATTGTTTCATGAGCTCCATAACCATGGTGAATTCTAGCTTGCGTACTTTTTATGTACACTAGAGCTGGCATATGATTCACTGTGAATCCTTGTAGATCATGAGGGCCTTTATACACATTTGTTAGGCTATTTTTCTCTTGTTCTCATAAATCTATGGAGTAAGACACAAACTTCTCAAAAAGCTCAATTATAGTCATTATTGTATAATGGGCTCCCTTAAATAGCATTGACGCACGTGTAAATGAGGTGTTCTATTTAACTGAGCTATACCCCTTATCAAACCATTTGAACATAGAGACATTTTCTTGTCAAGAAGGGTATTTTCAATAATTCTACATGATAACTCTTTGATCCGTTTATATTTACTAGTAAAAGATTGATATTGCTTAAGAAATATATTTTACCTATGCTACGTCAAAGTTATGGTGATATTTTTTTGCGGTGATAAATGACCTACTTAACTCAGTGGTTAGAGTATTGCTTTCTTATGGCGGGACTCATTGGATGAAATCCAATAGTAGGTAGAACTTAATAGATACTAGATTCCATGGTATCTAATAAGTTTTTCTATTCATCCTTTTTTTTTTTTTGGGTTCTATCATCAGATTAATCAAATTAGAGTTCATTGTGTTCAATTTGTGGAATCAAGATGTAGTGTGTAGTGTATTAAAAATAACCATTTTGATTTTGATTGAATGTATTGACTACTAATAGGAAATCATTTTGACAACAGCTACTTGTGTCCTAGCTCATCTAAGAGAGAGATTTGCCTCAATTGCGATTCTGCTACTGATAAACATTGAATGTTTTCAATCCTTCTTTTTATACTAGTTTAATCTAATTTTCCATGTGGAGAAATTATATTCTAATATTTTTTTTTTATGAAACCAGGTCAGCCAGATGACGAAAGCTTCGAACTGTGCTTGAGAAACTCATTCAGTTGGAACTATTAGTTTTTCATATCGTTTGCTTATTATTTATTATGTAATTTCTGGACGGCTTTATATAAACATCTGCAATACTTCCTATCTGTGAATAGAGCAGAAATCTAATCTGGGTCCTAATTATCTGTCATTGGAGATTGACTTTGTTGAGGCCATTGTCTCAGAACAAATGGTCAATATTTTTATTTCATAAATTTATTTAACTACCTAACCTGTGCTTACTGTTTTAAGCTTTGAGTATCTGCGCTATTGAAGGAGACCTGTTATGTTTGTTTTGATTCCCATATGCAGTAGCCTTAGCTTTTTTATTTGAGCCTTGGTACAAATTTTGAAGTTGTTGCCTGCCATTTGATCGGAAAATTATTAGGTGCGGATATCCGATGTAGAGATATGTCCGGACATCCACTTAAAATTTGACACGAAGGTGCACTTTAGTTGCGCTTTTTTGTGCGCTTTAGCTGTACTTTACCTGCACTTTAGTTGTGCTTTGACTGTTTTTTCTTGCGTTTTTTTTTTCTGTGCTTGAATTATGCTTTATCTGTACTTTAGTTGTATTTTAGTTGCACTTTGACTACTCTTTTGTTGCACTTTTTATTGCACTTTATCTACGCTTTGCTTAAAATTTTGCGGACACATTAAATATATAAAGTAAAAAATAAATCCAATATATTCACTCCATGTGTCAACATTTTATTAGAGCTCGGATGTAACTACATCTCGGATGTAACTACATCTCATCTCCGCACCTAATAATTTTTCCATTTGATCATCTAAGACTTATTATTTTTTGGAATGCTCGAGTAATTAAGCACAAATTTATTGTAAATGCGATTTTTTAAAAAATTGTTAGCAACATCTGTTAAACTTTTAGTTGACGTTGAAGATCTATTTTATGACTGAACTTAGCTATCTTGTGATAGGGAGCTTGACTATTGAAGTATTTTGATTGAGTTTGAAATTTGATCATGTGAATGTACGTTTAGGTGGTTTAAAAACTAGAGAGAATTTAATATTTTTTAATTGGAAAATGTGGTTGGATTATGTTACAATTTATTTTATTATTATTATTATTAATTTGTGGGGAAATTATAAAGAGAGTAGCGTATGTTTTTTAAAAAAAATATAAGTGTAAATGAGTTGAGTTGAGTAATTTGAGTTTGAGCATGATTAATTTAAGTTTTGTTTGGGATAATTTTATAACAATAATTTTTTATTGCTTTCAAGAATTTTTTAATTAAAAATTTGTTTTAGAAAATAATAAATAAAGTTATCTAAAATGAAGCCTTAATATGAGTTTGAAGTCGAGTTTAAATTTGTATTTTAATTCCTATACGATATTAGATTTTTTTAGTATTTTTTAATATTTCAATTTTTGAATTTTCATATATTTTATATTAATGTTTTTTTTAATGAGCTGGTTTGTGAGTTAAGACTATCTTAAGTTTGAATTGGTAGCTCTTGAAAATGTTCTAATGAGTTATTTATTGAGTTGATTTGATTTACTTTTGTCCCTATCTTTAAATTTGAATAGTCTTGCCTCTTATTCGCAATCGTATTCTCAACAACTCATTTGATGAGGTTTCTTTCCCTAACATTTTGTTGCTGCCTGGGCAAAATCCTTCCTTTAGGACTTTTTCTTTTGATTAATTCGTGGACTTGCATCAGGTATCTTGGTATAATTTCTTATGGCACAAAAGGCACAACTTTCTTTTCTCTACTTTTATATGGATGACATTGTTGGAAGGGCTTAAACACCTAATATTTTGCTTAAGTGTAATATTGTCATAGACCCATTTTGCTCTTTATGCTCCTCCAATGTGGAGAGTCGCACTCATTTTGCTTAAGCTATGTTGCTTTTTTAATTGAGATGTTTCAATTTGTGGAGGATTCTCATACTATTATGAGCTCTAGCAAAAATTTCTACTATCTTATTATTTCATGCTCTCTTTGTTTCATTTGGAAGGAGAGGGATGATAGAAAATTATGCTCTACGAGTTGCAGCTCATCTACTTGTTGCAGCCTAGAATATACGCGGCGATAGAGTTATAATTCTACGTCTTAGCGTTGCACGAATATCCATCTCACACACAGATAACACAATATTTTTTACGTGGAAAACTCGGGAAAGGGGAAAAACCACGGGGCCTAGCCCAGTTCAAAATGATTCCACTAGAATTTCATAAAAGTACAATGGTATGACTTGTCCTTGAAGACGACCAAATTACAAGTATCAACTAAGAGTTTTGCAAGAGTCCAATGTCACTCCAATGTCAGTTGACGATCTGACAAAACTTCTGTGTCATGCGGAAGACCGGTAGTGGCACTTCAATGTCAGGGGGTACTTCAGCTTCGGATGGCACCTCGGCATCCCTTGGTGGTCTGTCGGTGGTGCAGCAGCACTCCGGCGTCCCTTGGTGGTCCGGCGGTGGCGTGGCAGTACTCTGGCGGTGGTGCGACAGAACTACGACGGTGGTGCGGAAGCACTCTGGCATCCTTTGGTGGCCCGGCAGTGGTGCGATAGAACTATGACGGTGGTGAGGTAGTACTTCGGCGGTGGTGCGGCAGCACTCCGGCGTCCCTTGGTGGTCTGGCGGTGGTGCGGCAGTACTACGGCAGTGGTGCGGAAGCACTCTGGCGTCCCTTGGTGGCCCAGCGGTGGTGCGATAGAACTATGGCGGTGGTGCGGCAGTACTCCGGCGGTGGTGCGGCAGCACTCCGGTGTCCCTTGGTGGTCCGGTGGTGGTGCGGCAGTACTACGGCGGTGGTCGAGTAGGAGCTAGGCGTTTGTAGCTTTCTTCCTTCTTCTCTCTTGGCTTCCTCCTTTTCAAGTGGAAATGGGGTTCTATTTATAGAATTCTTGAGTGGCATGTCTTGTAAATAAGTTGAAGATCAAGGGTGAATTTGGAGTGGTTCGGATGGACGGTCGATCTTGATTCTTATGATCATGCACCGTTCAATAGATATTTGGCTGTCTTAATGATATCAGAATTTGATGATCTTAAGCTCATTGGATTCGTCTCGTCGTGACTATAAGAATATCATGATTTGAGATCGTTTGGTAACCCAAATTACGGTTTGATCCTTCCAAAAGTGCTTCAAGTCTTTGATTTAGACTCATTCGGGCTCGGATTGGGTTGATTTTGGTGTCGTTGGGTTCGTGTTTCTGAGATGCTCAGTTTGACTATAAGTTTACTGAAATCAGAATTCAGATGGTCTCCGATTTAACTTTTGAAGTTCCCAACTTGATTTTGCTTTGAGATTCTTGCTTGATCGAGACTATTTTTTGATGACGTATCAGTTGCCCCCCTATTTTCGGATGTTGAAGCTTACAAAGTCCGAAAAGTGTCAGTGTCAATCCATCGCCTGATATCGGAGTGCTGTCGGACCATCACCTGACAGTGGAGTGATGTTGGGCTTTTGCAAAACTCTCAGTTGATATTTTTAATCTGGTCGTCTTCAAGGACGAGTCAGACCATTGTACTTTCCTCAAATTTTAGTGGAATCATTTTCAGCTGGGCTAGGCCCCGTGGTTTTTTCTATTTCCGGGTTTTCCACGTAAAAATATCGTGTTCTTTGTGTGTGAGCTGGATATCCGTGCAACGCTAAGACGTAGAATTATAACTCTATCGTCGCGTATATTCTAGCCCACAACACTACTATTGCTTTCAAGATTAAAAAGGCGGCTATGCTATCTTTGTTGGTTTCTTGCCTCCTCCCTTCTTGATGATTCTTGGCTGGTTTGGATTGTTGGTTATTTGGGTTCTATTTTCTGGGACTTTGGGTGCTGGGCTCTTTATTGGAGTTTTGATGGATGGTAAATTCTGTTGTTTTGGCTACTGTGTTCATTTTATGTTTGGTTGCTTCACGGTTTGGTCTGTAGATGTTCTCTCTAGTTTTTGTTGCCCACTCGATTCCTTCTCCCGTTTGCAACAAGAATTCGACGCTGGTGAACTATGAGGAATGCCAGGCATCTCATCATCTACTCCGTCCCCTGTGTGGCCTTCATGGCAACTAGTCTAATTTCTATTCGTGAAAGGTCTTTGAATTGTTAGGGGAATTGTTGTCATTTTCAATTTTACGGATCCTTTTTTTATATATGTACGGATGCCCATTTTCATAGCATTTTAAGTTTCTTTAGGCTTTGGCCACCTTGTGCTATTTTTTTTTCTTTTTGACGTAGGTTCGTTTGAGTTTTGGTCTACACATGAATATATATTTTTTTCTTCTAGTATATAGTTAGATATAATTAGTTATTTTTTAAAATCTGTAATTATTTTATAAAGTGAAATGAATTTGAGTTCTGCCTTTTAAAAAAAAATATTAAAAATCTGCACAGTCATGAGAAGCCATGGGAAAAACAATTGTGGCACTTTTATTCTGTATTGATACCGGACGGGAGAATCGTCCGGTTAAGCATTGGGTATCCAGCGGTATCATGGGGTACCGAGTGCCGTTACCGAACTGGGTACCCAGCAATAGGGTGATCGACGTGATGTATTTTTATTTATCTCCTAACGCCCTCCGCGCTTTGCACTCTGCACTCCGCACAGATTTAGCACACAGAATAATAAATCCTCATATGGGGCCTTTCACATCAGCAAGCGGACATCATGATGTTTGCCATGTAATATCAACTCAACAATGACAAGCTTTTTCCGAGTGAGAGTGCTTGCAAAAACATTGTCCAGGCTTCGTTTGGGGCCGCTTATTATTTTTTAAAGTTATATTTTAATATCAAAATTTTTAGTTTAAAAATTTTTGTAATAAAAATTTACTTTAAAAGATAATAAAAAATTTATTCTAAATAAAGTCTAAGATTTCATTTGAAATAATTTTTTTATAATTATTTTCTATTATTTTTATACTAAAAAGTAGCAATAAAAATAAAAAACAAATATATTTGTCCCAAATAAAACCTAACCTATAAGAATTGAATTGCAACTAGCTTTAATTTTTGTACTAAAATATTGCTTTAAGAAGTAATAAAAAACTCGTCCTAAACAAAATCTAAGTAAACCTCAGACGCTCAATTATATATAGATATTGATTTTTTAATTTAACATTAAAAATAAAAAAAAATATTGATTTGTTCATTTAACATAAAACATTATAACTACTAAAATCTTATTTCACACTAGGTTAACTACTAAAATCTCATTTGGGATCATTTTTTTTATTATTTTGAAATCGAATACAATAGTTTTCTTCACGAAAATCAAAGCTGACACACCTCACCAAACGCGTTTGGGACGACCTTCTAAGTGCTTCTTAAAACAATTTTATATTATAAAAATTAAATTTTTTGAACTACAGATTTGGATTTGGATATCAAAACTCAAAAACCTACGGATTGTTGTTTGAAGTATTAAGAATCAAAACATCAATATAAGAAGCAGCGAAAAAGTCGTCCCAAACAAAGTCTTAGACTCCATTTGGGATAGCTTTCTTTCTACATTTTAAAGTTATTTTTTGGTATAATTTTTTTAACTGTAAATTTTGTATTACGAAGTTGTTTTAGAAAGTAGTCCTAACTTTTTTATTGTTTTTCTTTTCAAATAGCAATCATAATTTTTATTTAGTTATTGTATTTTCACTGCTTCTAATAAATTGTTCTCATATAAAATTGTTTTCTATACAAAAATTTAAAAAAACTGTAGCCGTCGATGACTTATATATTTGTTCACATATTATCTTCTATTCGATTTCATCATGAGTGTTTGAGCCTCATTTGACTTACCGCACTATACGTTAAGGATAGGGAGAAATAGAATAAGAGCCATTGAAGGTTTCTTCTCTGTGTCTGTTTTTTTTTTCTTAAATAAATATATCAAAAAATTTATTTCAGGCAATTTTTTATCATGAATTGCACAATCGATTTTAAGTAATCCAAAATTGATTTAAACTAGTTCAAATTTTGAACTTAGTTTCAACCTCGATTTAAGTTTTAATTTTGGTTCGAACTTTGATTTGAATCTCAATTCAAACATGGTTCGAGTTAAGTTGAAAATTGGTTTGAACCATGTTAGAATGCTCATTATTATTTCGTCTTTCATAACTCGCTGGATAAATACATCCATGAAGTTGATTACATAGAGATCACGAATTAGGGGAACCATCAAAAGGATCGACGACATATGAAGAAGAGGTGAAATTTACATTTTCTAATTGCATAAAGGCTTTGATGGGATTGGAGTGATGAAATTTGAAGAAAAATAGGGGTTTGAAATTAGACGTTTCTTGGGGCAAACTTCGATGACACTAGTGGTATTTGAGGAGAAGATAATTTTACGAATAGAGCATCCTTGAAAGCCACCCAAGAGATCGACTACATCTATATGTGATCGGGAGAATAAGAGTTTGTGGACGTACGAAGATTACCAGGAATGCATTGTTGGTCATGCGACATGTGAATTAGAAGAGAAGTTTATTATGAGAAATTGGTCATGCGACATGTGAATTAGAAGAGAAGTTTATTACGAGAGATCGCTAGTTGTTGACTTCAACAAAATTGACGGTGAGGATATAATAGGAGTTTGTTACGAACCTCATTGGCAAAGACACCCTCAGCTTAGTGGCATGCAACAAAACTCTCTATAAAGACATTGTGGGATCCACAAACGTGAAAAAATTTGCATTGTATTTGGATAATAATTCGAATTTGAACCAATTTAGCTCGTTATCGAATTCAATAATTATTTCATAAATATAAAAATAATAAAAGTTTTTATCTAAAATAAATAGTCAAATTCCTTTTTTTTTTAAAATAAACATTATAGAAATTTTATTTTTTTTAAGATCATATTGAAAAATTCGCTTATTAGGCCTACTTTTAATATTTTTAATATAGGTTTTTAATAATTAAATTATTTATTATATAAATATTTTAATTTAGTTCCTTATAAATCTTGCGTTTAAAATCTTATCAACCTCCTATTCAATTGCCAGCTGACGATCTGGTGCAAGGTTTTATTTCTTTTGGATCACCAGTTTGTATGTCGGGTTGATCTTGAGGGAGTGCATGATTACTTCAGGATTGATTCCAAGCATATCAGCCGGACTCCATGCAAATACATCTTGATTTGTATATAGAAAGTCTACATACTCCTCTTCATCTGAGACGAGTGATCTAATCTGTACGGTTTTTGAAAGGTGCTCATCTGATAGAGAGTCACAAGTAATACTTTCTACATGGGAGACCCTTTGAGGGATATCTTCATTTCAAAGATCGAAGTCCTCAATGCTCAGAGTAACTGATGAGCGTGGTTGATCCTGTCTAAGATAACATGATTGTGCTACTTGTTGATCTCCACGTACTATCCCAATCTCTGATGCGGTAGAAAACTTCATATTTAAGTGGGGAATTGAAGCAATAGCCCCAAAGATTGTTTGAAGTGACATTCCAAAGATCGCATTATAGGCCGATTCTGATTTCACTATAATGAATTAAATAGGATGCTCAACTTGTCGGGGGAATTCTCCAAGAATGACCGGGACACTGATAGTTCCTTCTACCCTTACAGGTCGATTGTTAAACTCGTATAGTGGACCGTCAGCAGGTTGGAGTTTCTCTCTAGGTAGGCCCATATTAAGAAAAGTGGAGTAGAATAGAACATCTATTGAGCTCCCATTATCAATCAAGATCATTTTAACACTGTAGCATGGGTTGTCGATTCCCGTGCTAATCACCAGTGGATCTTGATGAGGGGTCTTTATGCCTTCTAGATCGAATTCCTTGAAGGTGATGGAGTAATCGGCATGAAGCTTCTTTATTGGTGACTCCTTACTCTCTGTAATTAGAACTTGACAAGGCGTTGATGGGCCCCCGACAATGGTTTCGATCTCGCCCACTATTTTAAGATTATTTGTCAACTGCCTTTGTTGTTTATTCTGCCCCTCAGTCGGACCAACTTCATCTCGGGCTGGTGGATTCTTGATGAATTGTCGGAGATATCCTTGTCTAACCAGTCTCTCAATTTCTTCCTTGAGCTTCCTACATGCTTCAGAGGGTGTGACCATTTCACGCTCTCCTGATCTCGGATGGCCATCAATACATTTGCTCAGGATGAATTGAGTGGCGTGTACTCCTTTTCTTGGCAAGGCTCTCTTCGCGGTTGTGAGGGTCGAGGAGGAAGATTATAATTTCCTTGCTTCTTCCTTTGTGAGGATGGATTCTCCATTTCTGGGGGATTTTTACGTTTCTCAGTTGTTTGCTCAAATTATTTACTGTGAGCATTAATGGCTTCGTCGGCAGAGATTTGGGCCTCTACTTGATGGATTAGATCTGCATATGAATGGACCGTTTCTCGCATGAGTGCCGAGTAAAAGGGGCCAGGACGAAGCCCTCTGAGAAATATACCTCTAAGCAACTCGGGATCTACCCCTGTAATTTGTCGGGCTTCCGTGAAAAATCTTTGAAAGTATTCTTTGAGAGATTCACCCTTATTCTGACGTATCCCTGAAAGATGGGAGGAGTCTTTAACAATTCTTCAATTGACGACAAATTGTTCGACGAATAATTTGGCCAATTTAATGAATAGTGGAATGGACCGGGCATGTAGTGAATAGAACCACGTCCGAGCTTGCCCTTTAAGGGTGGCAGGAAAAACTTGGCATAGTTGAGCATCAGGGTCCGTTGGATATGTATAATGGTGCGGTAGTGATCGATATGCTCGTAGGGTTCTAAAGTTCCATCGTAAGAATCAATATTCGAGAGTTTGAATCTTATCAGAATTGTATGTCGGAGGATAGCTTCCGTGAAAGGTGATGACTCCTGAAGGTCTCGTTTATGAAGAGGTTGTCTTATATCCTGTGTGGAACTCCTCTCGGACTAGCCTCCGCAATTCATGTCGTAGGGTATTATGATGGAGTTCAGTGATGTGTTGTTGGTCTAAGTCCTCTAGAACATCCGGAGGAATATGATGCGGGCGGCCTATGCGCGAAGGATGTCTAGAGCTTTCCGTGTCAGCAAGGTCATTCTCTGGACATGTTGGAGGGCACATCCTTAACGGAGGAAGGGGAACCTCGACATGAAGAACATCTTCGAATCCTAGCGGGTCTCGAAGGAGTAGAATATCTTCTTGGGGTGCTAGTGCCGATCCTCGAGTCTCTCGTAAGAGTTGAAGGATCTCATTTTGAGACTCCTCCATCTTTCTGATACGCTCTTTCAGGGATGGTACTGAAGTCCCTTCTCCGGTAGGGTTTCGGCCATCGAGGTGAAAAGAGGCATACGCCTGTCATCCCTGATTTTGGGACTGATTCCTGGATTGATGTGAATTGGAGCGGGAGGCTCCCATGATGCGATGACTATGCCTGTTGGCCATTGGAGGAGTACTTAAGATAGTGGGATTGATTGTTCCCACAGACGGCACCAAACTGTTGTGGGCTTGAATATACGTGGCGATAAAGTTTTAACTATATGTCTTAGCTTTGCACGGATATCCAACACACACAGAGAACACAAGATGTTTTACGTGAAAAATCCTTGAAAGGGGAAAAACCATGATGCCTAGTCCAGTTGAAAATGATTCCATTAGAATTTGAGTCGGTTACAAATGGCTGACACGCCTCCGAGGGCAATCAGATTACAAATAACAACTGTTCGATAGAAGTCTGGGTGTCAGGTGATGGTCTGGCAGAACTTCAGGCCTTTGATGATGATCTGGAGAAGGCGAGGGTCTCAGGTGGAGATCTAGTGAAGGTGAGGGCCTTAGGTGAAGGTTAGGGCCTTTCGCGAAGGTGAGGGCCTCTAGCGAAGGTGAGAGCCTTTGGCTAATGTGAGGGCCTCTAGTGAAGTTGAGGGCCTCAGGCGAAGGTGAGGGCCTCATGTGGTGGTCCGGCGAAGCTCCGGCGGTGGTCCGGCGAGGCTCCGGTGGTTGTCCAGCGAGGCTCCGCGGTGGTCCGGCGAAGTTCCGACGGTGATACGGCGAGGGTGAGGGCCTCAGGTGGTGATCCGGCGAAGCTCCTTAGGTGGACCGGCTGTGGTCCGTCGAGGCTCCTTCGGTGGTCGAGGAGGAGCTTCTTCCTTCTATTCATTCTCTTCTTGCTTGGGTCCCATTTAAAGAGAAATGGGGGGGGGGGGGGGGGGTCTATTTATAGATTTCTGGAGTGGCATGACCCATAAATAGGTGAGAGATCAAGGGTAAATGAGGAGTGGTTGGATGGACGGTCGATATTGAATCCTTTGATCATTGACCGTTCGTGGAGCATTTGGAGGCCTTAGTGATTTCGAAATTTAGTGATATTGCGCTCGTTGGATTCGTCTCGTCGAGCCGCTCAATTCGACTATAAGCTCATCATATTTGGAAACCGTTTGGTAACTCAAACAGTGGTACGAAGCTTCCAGCAGCGCTTCGGGTCCTTGATTTGGGCTCATTTGGGCTCGGATTGAGTCAAATTTGGTGTCGTTGGATTTGCATTTTCGAGACGCTTAGTTTGACAATATTTATGTTGAAATCGGAGTTGAGATGGTCTCCAAATTAATTTTTGAAGTTTTCGACGTGCTTTTGCCTCGAGAGTAGTGTCTGATCAAGATGATTTTCGGATGATGTATCAAGTATAATGGTCTAAAATAAATATTGTACCATCAAAACTAAGACAAAAAATAAAGATGCTAATATGATAGTTAGCAAAATATAAAACATTATGATGTTCTATTGGAGTATAATAGTCATCACTTCAAAAATTCTTAAGATTAGAAAATGCTGATGAACTTTATTCTTTCTGTTGGCATAATATGCAAGAGTTTCCAAAATTCAATCACACACTTCATTGAAATGATAAAAATAATATTTCATAAAGTTTCGGCGGGGGGGGGGGGGGGGGGGGGGGGGGTCGTCTATTTATAGATTTCTGGAGTGGCATGACCCATAAATAGGTGAGAGATCAAGGGTAAATGAGGAGTGGTTGGATGGACGGTCGATATTGAATCCTTTGATCATGGACCGTTCGTGGAGCATTTGGAGGCCTTAGTGATTTCGAAATTTAGTGATCTTGCGCTCGTTGGATTCGTCTCGTCGAGCCCCTCAATTTGACTATAAGCTCATCATATTTGGAAACCGTTTGGTAACTCAAACAGTGGTACGAAGCTTCCAGCAGCGCTTCGGGTCCTTGATTTGGGCTCATTTGGGCTCAGATTGAGTCAAATTTGGTGTCGTTGGATTTGCATTTTCGAGACACTTAGTTTGACAATATTTATGTTGAAATCGGAGTTGATATGGCCTCCAAATTAATTTTTGAAGTTTTCGACGTGCTTTTGCCTCGAGAGTAGTGCCCGATCACGATGATTTTCGGATGATGTATCAAGTATAATGATCTAAAATAAATATTGTACCATCAAAACTAAGACAAAAAATAAAGTTGCTAATATGGTAGTTAGCAAAATATAAAACATTATGATGTTCTATTGGAGTATAATAGCCATCACTTCAAAAATTCTTAAGATTAGAAAATGCTGATGAACTTTATTCTTTCTGTTGGCATAATATGCAAGAGTTTCCAAAATTCAATCACACGCTTCATTGAAAAGATAAAAATAATATTTCATAAAGTTGAATATAAATGTAAGAAATGGATGTGGGATTGTGGGATGCTTGAATTTTGCCAATCATTTATGGATACAATGTTTAGCTAATATGATTTCACTCGACCAACCTGCACATAAAAGCTTTAGTTAGATGTATTTATTTTGTAATACTAATGTGAATTTAAATGAAAGAGAAAGTATATGCAAAATGAGAAGCAAGAAATAATTATTTAACTCCATGTTTAATAAAACTATGAGGAATAACAAAATCAAAATGTTAAATTTAACTATGTACAAGTATAAGATGTCCCCAACAAAGTCAAATTTTATTGGGGATACATAAAACCTATATTTAAATTTAATTTATTTGATAATACAAAATTAGAAATAAAATATTAAATTTGGCTCAATTTTATTCCAATTAGCTCGAAACTTAATTCGAAATTGATTAGTATAATTAATTGACTCAAGTTGAAGTCAAGATCGAAGAAAACTCAGTCAACCTCAATTGTGTTTGACCCCTACAACTAAGATGTTTCCACATCCAATTATTTTGACAACAAGCTAATAGATGAATCATAAAAACCTTTTATCCTATTTTTAGTTATGGAATGTTGTTTATTAAATCACAATATAATAAACGTATTGCAGAAAGGTAAAAATTTAACTAAATTAGCCATGCTCAATGAATATTAAAATAAGAGTCTATATAGTCCTGACATTAATTTTTGAAAATTTTAGCCATGTTTTTTAAATACAGATTTGAGATTACATTTTTATAAATACTTCATGATGTTTTTAAAATTGTAAAACAAATATTACTTCAATTTAATATTTTATCTTCTGAACAATTATAAATGATTTATTTTAAAAAGCATATATCATGATTTTAAATAGTTCTTAATTAAAAATATGAGAGGCTATCCACACAATTCTTCATAAGTGATCATAACTGTGTATGAACTCAAATAAAAAATAACTTAAAGTAGCGTAAAAGTCTAATATGGGATTCAAACCTCAGAAGCCCCAAAAACATTAGTGAAGCTTCTCGGAGTGAGATTCCCAACTTAAAGCTCCAAGACATCGATGACTCCACCGCCGATTGTACTTCCTCTCTTCAAAACCCTCATTGCTTCACTCTACCTGTGCAACGACCAACAATTTCCAAGCAGAAAACAAGAGAGTCTCAAGGTTATCGACGCTCAAATTAGGGCCCAAGCAAATCTTTCTTATCGACGCTCACATACATAATTATTTCAACTAGGTTATGCCTTATCATTTTTCCTCTTTTTTAAGATTTTCATGCGAAAATTCTAATATTTTGGTGCTCTTTTCATTTATCTATTTATGTGTGGAATGTTCATGCAAAACTAAGGTGCAAACCTATCTTACTCTATTATTGTAAATTATAGCATGTAAGAAGTATAATATACACACGCTAATCACATTTTTCTTGATTATTAGCTCCTTAGTTACATTTCTTTAGTAATATAGTTGATACGTACTCCAAAAATTAGCTTGATCGGGCACGAATCTCAAAGCAAAAGCTAGTTGAAAACTTCAAAAATTAATTCAAAGAGCACCCGAACTCCGATTTCGGCGAGCTTACAGTCAAACTGAGCGTCTCGGAAATACCAACCCAACGACACCAAGATCAACCCAATCCGAGCTTAAATGAGTCCGAATCAAGGGCTCAAAGCGCTGTTGGAAGGTTCAAACTGCAATTTGAGTTACCAAGCGGACTCCGATTTTAACGAGCTTATACTCGAATCGAAGGGCTCGACGAGACGAATCCAACGAGCCCAAGATTACAGAATTCCGACATCACTAAGGCCTTCAAATGTCCAATGAACGGTGCATGATCGTAGGATTCAATATCGGCCGTCCATTGGACCACTCCCTATTCGCCCCTAATCTCATGCCTTTTTACGGGCCATGCCACTCCAGAAAATCTATAAATAGAACCCTCATTTCTCATAAGAGGGGGATCCAAGCAAGAGAGAGAAGAAGAGAAGAGAAGGAAGGAGTTCCTCCTCGACAACCGCCGGACCACCGCAGAACCTCGCCGGACCACCGCCGGACCACTGCAGGAATCTCGTCGGACCACAGCCGGACCACCGCAGGAACCTCGCCGGACCACCACAAAACCTCGCCGGACCACCACCTTAAGGCCCGACGTTCATCCCCGACGTCCTGCCAAAGACCCGACGTCTTGTTCAAGGCCCGACACTCAGTCCCTACATCCTGCCAAAGACCCGACGTCTTGTTCAAGGCCTGACACTCAGTCCCTACTTCCTGCCAAAGACCCGACGTCTTGTTCAAGGCCCGACGTTAAGTCCCGACGTCCTGCTGAAGACTCGACGTCCTGCTTAAGACCTGACGTCCTGCTTAAGACCTGACGTCCTACTCAAGGCCAGACCATCAACATCCGATCTTCCAAGTGACACTGGGACTAACACCTGACTCCTTATCTCCTACCGCCTACGGTCCTTCTGACCACTGTCGCCTAATACGGTCCGTCCGACCTCCATCACCAGACAACAGTCTCCGGCCGACTACGGTCTCCGGCCGACTATGGTCTCCTTCCGGCTACGGTCTCCGGCCGACTACGGTCTCCGGCCAACTACGATCTCCGGCCGACTACGGTCTCCGGCCGACTACGGTCTCCGGCCGACTACGGTCTCCTGCCGACTACGGTCTCCGGCCGACTACGGTCTCCTGCCGACTACGGTCTCCGGGCGACTACGGTCTCCTGCCGACTACGGTCCTTCAGGCCAAACAAACCTGTATATGTAACTCCTACCATGTAATGCAATCTATATGATGTACATTTGCTACATCAATCCAAGGCCTTCTCCTAAGGAAGGGCCTCATTTGTAATCGACTACAAATACTAGTGGATTCATTCAAATCGGGCCAGGCCTCGTGGTTTTTCCCCCTTTTCAGGGGTTTTCCACGTAAAAAACTCTGGTGTCTCTTATGAATGCTACACCCTCTCACTTATCTGCTTGTGTGCTGGATCTTCGTACAATGCTAAGACGTTAAACTAAATATTTCTCTACCGCCGCGAATACTCCAGGACGCAACAATAGTATATTCGAATTCATTATAAATTAGATATACCACATTTTTCTTTTTTTGTGTGTTTTGGTCTTTTGTAAAATAAAACATGAAATAGTTTTTTTAAATATTTTGTTGAATGTAAATTAAAAACAAGTCTAGGGCATAAATATATGGTAGTAGATCTTAGGCATGAGAAGTAGATGCTAGGTTGAGTGTTAAGCATAACATGTTGATCAATGATGTCGTTGTAGTCGTTCGTAGTGAGCACAACAAGGGAGTGTGTCGCCAATAATTTTCACGTGATATCAAAGTGGGGTTGACTGACATTGAATATTTAGATGATAAAAATATAGCAGTGGGAACTAATTTGAATATGAAAAAATATTTTAAAAAATCCACTGAAATGACATAAGGACTATTGAAATAGAATATTGCTTTTTAAAGGTTCATCATTAAAAATAATAATTTGCCTATCATTTTCTTCATGATTATCTTGTGGAATGAAGGGAACAATAAACATCAGTTTGGAATGTTTTATTTTTCAAATCTATGCTATGCTATGCTATATTGTTTTTAGCATTATCCATAAAATTTTTAAATAATTGTAACATTAGTTTACATTAATCATCGCTTTCACGGGAGAATGAAAAATTAGTATATAATTTATTAAACTGATGAAATCAGATCAAATTTGCCTTAAAACATTAACATTTTAAAAACGGGTTGATTTTATAATTTTCCTCTGCCAAAAGTCATTAATGGGGAGAAGTCTTACCTTTAAGATTGTTTTTAAAAATTAATAAAAAAAAATAACGCGAATTGTTAGCAATTTTAATTGTACATTTAAAAAATAACAAATTTCAGTATTAAAATATTAGTATTACTGAAATACTAATAATAATATTTCAGTATTAGAGGAGAGGATTTATCATGCAATAATTTGTTGAATTTTTTTTTAGATCATAAATTTATGATTTATTATTTGTCATTTTAAAAAACTATAAATTTAATATTTGTTATATATTTATAACTATTTTTTTTAAATGTTCATAAAATTTTATTATGGGAGCGAGTTATAGAACGTAGGTTGTGGTGTGATACTAATGTTTCTCAAAATCAATTTCGATTCATGCCGGGCAGGCCTACTATGGAAGACATACATTTATTGAGAGGTTTGATGGAGAAATATAGAGAGAATAAGGAGGATCTACATATGATATTTATCGATTTAAAGAAAGCATATGATAAATTTCCAAGAGAAGTGCTATGGAGAGTTCTTGAAAAGAAAGGAGTTAATAACGCGTACATTCAAATCATTAAAGATATGTATGTTGGAGCTATTACTTGTGTTCTAACACAAGGTGGTTTGACCGACTATTTTTCTATTTCAGCTGGATTACATCAAGGATCAGCCTTAAGCCTGTATCTTTTTTGCTTTAGTCATGGATGTCTCACTATACTTTTACATGAGGATGTACCTTGGTGTATGCTTTTGGCTAAGGACATTCTTGTTGATAAGACTATAGAGGGAGTTGAAGGCAAACTTGAATTATGAAGGTGAACCTTAAGTCTAAAGGTTTTCGCTTCAGTAGATCTAAAATTGAACATATAAAGTGTAATTTTAGTAGTAATAGACTTAGTGAGGGGATTGTAACTTTGGGCTATCAAATCATTAATAAAAGTACACATTTTAGATATATTGTATCTATTGTTCAGAGTGATAGTGAAATAGCTGGGGATATTATCAACATAATTCAAGTTGAATGGTTGAGACGGAGGAATGCATCGGGTTTGTTGTGTGATAGAAAGTCCCCCTCAAACTTAAGGAAAAATTATATAAGATGGTGGTGAGACCTGCAATGTTTCAAGGTGCCGAATGTTGGCCATTAAAAGAGAAGCATAATAGTAATAATACCAAGTTAAGTGTTGCAAAGATGAGGATGCTCAGGGTGGATGAGTGGCTTTACTCTTAGAGACAGGATATGAAATGAGCGTATTCATGATGGAGTAGCTCTAGTGGATGATAAGATTAGATAGAGTGGCCTTAGATAGTTTGGTCACATAAAACGACGGCCTTCCACATGACCCTATTAGGAAAGTTGAGGTATTAGATATGACTTATGTTAAGAAATATAGAGGTAGACCTAAAAAGGCTTGCTTAGAGAATATTAGAAATGATCTTTTCTTATTAGATTTAAACGAGAATTTGACTTTTAGCAGGACACAATGGAGAAAAAAGATTCATGTAGCCGACCCCACGTAGTGGGACACGCTTTATGTTGTTGTTGTTGTATGTTTTTTCCATGTTATAAAAAAAATTATAAAAATGAAAATATTAAAAACCTGTTAATTAGAGGTACTTTTAATAGTATTAATATATATTTTTAATAATTTGATGATTTATTATATATAATTTTAAATTAGTCACTCATACCCACCGAGGCTTAAGATGGTTGGTGGGCGAGCACGATTGGGAACCACATATCATGGATTCAAATCCTCTCTACTACGGTCTCGCCTCTTCATTGGGGCAAAACAAATGTGGGCCCAATGCCGGTGGATGACCTTGCTAAATTCCGCCAAGAGATTAAGGCTTCGTTTGATTTGAAGTTTTTTAGTGCTTATTCCGTTTTAAAAAGACAAATTCATTTCTTCTTTATTGTTTTGTTCGTTAAATCAAGTTCTCAATAACTCCTTTTGTTTCAAGAAAGCTTTTTATAGATGCTTCTCTATTAGATTACTATATTTTTTGAAACAATGTTTCTTAAAATTATCTTACAAAAGTACCAAAAAAACTAAACAAAGCCTAATTATGTCACTAATAGCTTTCTTTAAAATGACAAAGGATAGGTTCTCCCGTTTCAAAAAAAAAAAAAAAACCCTCTAATGCCCATTTGTTAGAGAGAAAATAGGAGTGGAACAGCGTACATATCGCGGAGGATACTGCGCTTTTTTAATAAATTAAGGGAGACAGAGAGAGAACAGCCAAAAGTGCCAATAGTGTGCCTAACGGACGGTGCAGATACCTGAGTCTCTACATCGATCTCTCAATCCCAGTCGTCTCCTCCTTCCTCTCTTCTCCAGCGTCCGATCGCCCTCCTGCTCTCCCCAGCGCGAAGCAACCGAAAAAGGGAAGATCACGAGTTATAGAACTCCACCTCGGCCTAGTTCGCGCGCTCTATTGTTTTGCGAGGTACGATTTTTGAACTAAGCGATCGATTGTCTAGGGTTCCGCTCCGCAGACGAGCGTTCACGTTTATGATTCGTTCTCGTGCCGTCGCGGATCTAGGGTACCGCCTATGGCAGCAGAGGTGCCAGCAAGCCCTTGCGGCGGAAGCCACGAGAGTGGCGACCAGAGCCCGAGATCCAATGTCCGTGAGCTGGATAGGTTCCTTCCCATCGCCTTCATCAGCCGCATCATGAAGAAGGCGCTCCGTCCCAATGGAAAGATTGCCAAGGGCGCGAAGAAGACCGTGCAGGAGTGCGTTTCCGAGTTCATCAGTTTCATCACCAGCGAGTCAGACATCCTATTTCTATGTTTTTGACGATTTGTTTCTTGTCTTGATTTATATTTTCTAATCGTATTTGCTAGCGGGCAGGGCTAGAGATAAGTGCCAGAGGGAAAAGAGGAAGAAAATTACTGAGGACGATGTACTGTGTGCAATGACAACACTAGACCGGTTTGAAGACTACATTAAACCGCATAGGTTGTATTCGCAGAAGTATAAAGAGGTGATTACTCTGTGACCATTTATGTGAGCTTTTACTTCTTTTCAGAATGATAGATCGGAATTGGTGGTTGGCGGGGTGATAGGTCATTCTTCTTCTTTTGCCCTTTTGTAATCGTTAATCTGATTGCGATTTTTGTTGCTTTTTTTGTTTATCTGGTGGTTCTGTGGAATGGATGCGACGCCATGGCAGATAGAGGTAATCAAACAAACCTCTCCCCTCTGTAATCGGTTTTTTTTTTCCTTCTTCAAGAGCGGTTCTATTATTTATACTGTGATGCCTTATGGCACTATACTGTCTACCATTTGCGTGTTAAGGAGTTAATATTTATGGGTTTCCACCGAAAGAAAAATTATGGTATATAATCCGGGCCCTGGCGGTGTTCTATTAAAGTAAAATTAATGCTATAGTTTTGCGATTTTATTGATCATTGTGCATTTCTAGATGTGGTTGCTTGCATGTCTAATGTAAAAGTAAAGTACTACTTACATGCCGAAAAGGCACATCAATTTTTATGTGATATTTTACATGGCCAGTTTAAAATTTAAGCACTAAATACATGCTGCCTTAATTGTTAAAGATAGCCCGATGACAAACGTTTAAGATGCTCATTCTTTCAGTTCTCCAGTACTAATTTTGCTCTAATTTTGGCAGGGAGATGGCAAGAGTTCTGCTAAGGGAGCAGAGAGCTCTGGTAAGAGAGATGCAGGTGGTCTTCAAGGTGGAAACCTATCTAGTTCAAGCATGCAAGGGGATATGAAGGTATCTTCATCTCGTGATTAGATTTGTAACCAACTCTAGCATGCCAATCTTTTTCATTTGTTTTGATTGATAATTTTGTAATTAAAAACTTGGAGATGCTTCAGCAAGGCTCTTTTACTGAAGGCATGAATTATATGAATACTCAGGTAGCTTATTTCCACTTTTCTGTCGTTATGCTTCTATTGAAATGAACATACCAACCCATTGAACAATTAAGGGTTCATTTGGTTGGGCTTCTTGTCATAAAGTTGGTTTTGAAATTAATCATAGAAAGCTATATTATGAATCTTTTTTAAACATATGTGCTAGTTGAAATAAACGGCCTCTAATCAGGTAATAGTCAGGGCCTTGTACTGATTAAGCATCTTCTTTCTGCTTTTTTTTCTACTTAGTGTTTCTTGAAAAGAATCATCATGCCAGTTAATGCAACTTAAGTACGAAGCATGGTATCTGAATGTCTTTGAATCCCCCAATTTCAAATCTACTCTCATGAAGTTGATGTGAAATAATGGATTTATATTCCATTTGAGTATGTTATAAATGTTTTGGAAGTGAATAGCCTATCCATTTTTTTAGTGCAGGTCAGCTAAAGAAACATTTTATCCATGCATGACTGTTTATTTCCTTATGGAAGGAAAACTTCTTGACACATATAGAGGCACAGAGCTGTGCACAATTAACCTATACTTTTTATAAAATTCACGGCTCCTGATTTTTTTTTTTAAGCTTCATTTTGTAATCTCCCTTCATTGCAAAAAGGACTTCAGTATAAAACTGATGTGAAACATATGCATGAAAACAAGAACTGCTTGGGGATTTTTAATATAAGATTATTAAAACTTTGCTAGTTATAGAATTAATGCTTACTCAAAGTTAGGTTTTCATAATTCTCAAGTCGAAATTATGTAAGGCATGCGGTTACAACTAGATTAACGAGACAATATCAAATTGACAACATATAAATAGAGAGTAATGTTATGGTGAGAAACAATAATTCACGGTTAACAAATAGAACTCTTCACCTTGGGTCCCTCACTCACGCTCTTGACGGTGGAGCTTTAACGGAGGAAGATTGAGAGCAAACCGAGTGATGCCACTAGGAGACAAATGGCGCCCAAAGTGTAGTCCGTTGGAGAAGTTGCCGGAGGCGGGTAAGACACAAACTTCTCAAAAAGCTCAATTATAGTCATTATTGTATAATGGGCTCCCTTAAATAGCATTGACGCACGTGTAAATGAGGTGTTCTATTTAACTGAGCTATACCCCTTATCAAACCATTTTAACATGGAGACATTTTCTTGTCAAGAAGGGTAGAGCGGCTACTAACTTGACTAATGTGTCTGCCTTGTCATTCTTTTTTCTTTGCATTTGGTTGAATTCAAGTAGCTTGAATTGTTTCATGAGCTCCATAACCATGGTGAATTCTAGCTTGCGTACTTTTTATGTACACTAGAGCTGGCATATGATTCACTGTGAATCCTTGTAGATCATGAGGGCCTTTATACACATTTGTTAGGCTATTTTTCTCTTGTTCTCATAAATCTACGGAGTAAGACACAAACTTCTCAAAAAGCTCAATTATAGTCATTATTGTATAATGGGCTCCCTTAAATAGCATTGACGCACGTGTAAATGAGGTGTTCTATTTAACTGAGCTATACCCCTTATCAAACCATTTTAACATGGAGACATTTTCTTGTCAAGAAGGGTATTTTCAATAATTCTACATGATAACTCTTTGATCCGTTTATATTTACTAGTAAAAGATTGATATTGCTTAAGAAATATATTTTACCTATGTTACATCAAAGTTATGGTGATCTTTTTTTGCGGTGATAAATGATCTATTTAACTTAGTGGTTAGAGTATTGCTTTCTTATGGCGGGACTCATTGGATCAAATCCAATAGTAGGTAGAACTTAATAGATACTAGATTCCATGGTATCTAATAAGTTTTTCTATTCATCCTTTTTTTTTTTGGGTTCTATCATCAGATTAATCAAATTAGAGTTCATTGTGTTCAATTTGTGGAATCAAGATGTAGTGTGTAGTGTATTAGAAATAACCATTTTGATTTTGATTGAATGTATTGACTATTAATAGGAAATCATTTTGACAACAGCTACTTGTGTCCTAGCTCATCTGAGAGAGAGATTTGCCTCAATTGCGATTCTGCTACTGATAAACATTGAATGTTTTCAATCCTTCTTTTTATACTAGTTTAATCTAATGTGTTCAATTTGTGGAATCAAGTATCAACTAAGAGTTTTGCAAGAGTCCAACGTCACTCCAATGTCAGTTGCAAAACTCTTAGTTGATACTTGATTCCACAAATTAGATTAAACTAGTATAAAAAGAAGGATTGAAAACATTCAATGTTTATCAGTAGCAGAATCGCAATTGAGGCAAATCTCTCTCTTAGATGAGCTAGGACACAAGTAGCTGTTGTCAAAATGATTTCCTATTAGTAGTCAATACATTCAATCAAAATCAAAATGGTTATTTCTAATACACTACACACTACATCTTGATTCCACAAATTGAACACAATGAACTCTAATTTGATTAATCTGATGATAGAACCCAAAAAAAAAAAGGATGAATAAAAAAACTTATTAGATACCATGGAATCTAGTATCTATTAAGTTCTACCTACTATTGGATTTGATCCAATGAGTCCCGCCATAAGAAGGCAATACTCTAACCACTAAGTTAAATAGATCATTTATCACCGCAAAAAAAGATCACCATAACTTTAATGTAACATAGGTAAAATATATTTCTTAAGCAATATCAATCTTTTACTAGTAAATATAAACGGATCAAAGAGTTATCATGTAGAATTATTGAAAATACCCTTCTTGACAAGAAAATGTCTTCATGTTAAAATGGTTTGATAAGGGGTATAGCTCAGTTAAATAGAACACCTCATTTACACGTGCGTCAATGCTATTTAAGGGAGCCCATTATACAATAATGACTATAATTGAGCTTTTTGAGAAGTTTGTGTCTTACTCCGTAAATTTATGAGAACAAGAGAAAAATAGCCTAACAAATGTGTATAAAGGCCCTCATGATCTACAAGGATTCACAGTGAATCATATGCCAGCTCTAGTGTACATAAAAAGTACGCAAACTAGAATTCACCATGGTTATGGAGCTCATGAAACAATTCAAGCTACTCGAATTCAACCAAATGCAAAGAAAAAAGAATGACAAGGCAGACACATTAGTCAAGTTAGTAGCCGCTCTACCAGCCCCAATATTTTTTACGTGGAAAACTCGGGAAAGGGAAAAAAACCACGGGGCCTAGCCCAGTTCAAAATGATTCCACTAGAATTTCATAAAAGTACAATGATATGACTTGTCCTTGAAGACGACCAGATTACAAGTATCAACTAAGAGTTTTGCAAGAGTCCAACGTCACTCCAATGTCAGTTGGCGATCCGACAGAACTTCTGTGTCATGCGGAAGACCGGTAGTGGCACTTCAGTGTCAGGGGGTACTTCAGCTTCGGATGGCACTTCGGCATCCCTTGGTGGTCTGTCGGTGGTGCGGCAGCACTCCGGCGTCCCTTGGTGGTCCGGCGGTGGTGCGATAGAACTATGGCGGTGGTGAGGCAGTACTCCGGCGGTGGTGCGGCAGCACTCCGGCGTCCCTTGGTGGTCTGGCGGTGGTGCTGCAGTACTACGGCAGTGGTGCGGAAGCACTCTGGCGTCCCTTGGTGGCCCGGCGGTGGTGCGATAGAACTATGGCGGTGGTGCGGCAGTACTCCGGCGGTGGTGTGGCAGCACTCCGGCGTCCCTTGGTGGTCCGGCGGTGGTGCGGCGGTACTACGGCGGTGGTCGAGGAGGAGCTAAACGTCTGTAGCTTTCTTCCTTCTTCTCTCTTGGCTTCCTCCTTTTTAAGTGGAAATGGGGTTCTATTTATAGAATTCTTGAGTGGCATGTCTTGTAAATAAGTTGAAGATCAAGGGTGAATTTGGAGTGGTTCGGATGGACGGTCGATCTTGATTCTTATGATCATGCACTGTTCAATAGATATTTGGCTGTCTTAATGATATCAGAATTTGATGATCTTGGGCTCGTTGGATTCGTCTCGTCGAGCCGCTCGATTTGACTATAAGAATATCATGATTAGAGATCGTTTGGTAACCCAAATTACGGGTTGATCCTTCCAAAAGTGCTTCAAGTCTTTGATTTAGACTCATTCGGGCTCGGATTGGGTTGATTTTGGTGTCGTTGGGTTCGTGTTTTTGAGATGCTCAGTTTCACTATAAGTTTACTGAAATCAGAATTCAGATGGTCTCCGATTTAACTTTTGAAGTTCCCAACTTGATTTTGCTTTGAGATTCGTGCTTGATCGAGACTATTTTTTGATGACGTATCAGTTGCCCCCCTATTTTCGGATGTTGAAGCTTACAAAGTCCGAAAAGTGTCACTGCCAATCCATCGCCTGATACCGGAGTGCTGTCGGACCATCACCTGACAGTGGAGTGACGTTGGGCTTTTGCAAAACTCTTAGTTGATATTTGTAATCTGGTCGTCTTCAAGGACGAGTCAGACTATTGTACTTTCCTCGAATTTTAGTGGAATCATTTTCAGTTGGGCTAGGCCCTGTGGTTTTTTCCCTTTCCGGGTTTTCCACGTAAAAATATCGTGTTTTTTGTGTGTGAGCTGGATATCCGTTCAACGCTAAGACGTAGAATTATAACTCTATCGTCGCGTATATTCTAGCCCGCAACACTACTATTGCTTTCAAGATTAAAAAGGCAGCTATGCTATCTTTGTTGGTTTCTTGCCTCCTCCCTTCTTGATGATTCTTGGCTGGTTTGGATTGTTGGTTATTTGGGTTCTATTTTCTGGGACTTTGGGTGCTGGGCTCTTTATTGGAGTTTTGATGGATGGTAAATTATGTTGTTTTTGCTACTGTGTTCATTTTATGTTTGGTTGCTTCACGGTTTGGTCTGTAGATGCTCTCTCTAGTTTTTGTTGCCCACTCGATTCCTTCTCCCGTTTGCAACACGAATTCGACGCTGGTGAACTATGAGGAATGCCAGGCATCTCATCTTCTGCTCCGTCCCTTGTGTGGCCTTCATGGCAACTAGTCTAATTTCTATTCGTGAAAGGTCTTTGAATTGTTAGGGGAATTGTTGTCATTTTCAATTTTACGGATCCTTTTTTTTATATATATACGGATGCCCATTTTCATAGCATTTTAAGTTTCTTTAGGCTTTGGCCACCTTGTGCTATTTTTTTTCTTTTTGACGTAGGTTCGTTTGAGTTTTGGTCTACACATGAATATATATTTTTTTCTTCTAGTATATAGTTAGATATAATTAGTTATTTTTTAAAATCTGTAATTATTTTATAAAGGGAAATGAATTTGAGTTCTGCCTTTTAAAAAAAAAATATTAAAAATCTGCACAGTCATGAGAAGCCATGGGAAAACAAACAATTGTGGCACTTTTATTATGTACTGATACCGGACGGGAGAATCGTCCGGTTAAGCATTGGGTATCCAGCGGTATCATGGGGTACCGAGTGCTGGTACCGAGCTGGGTACCCAGCAATAGGGTGATCAACGTGACGTATTTTTATTGATCTCCAAACGCCCTCCGCGCTTTGCACTCTGCACTCCGCACAGATTTAGCGCACAGAATAATAAATCCTCATATGGGGCCTTTCACATCAGCAAGCGGACATCATGATGTTTGCCACGTAATATCAACTCAACAATGACAGGAGGGTGGATACCCCCATGAAATACAGCGATACTTAGAAGATACCTCTTTATATATACAGCGATACTGTTCACATAATCGCTTATAAGTTATAAATAAAATAAAATGATAATTTTAAAACAATTTGAATAGTCCATTTAAAACGGGTTTTCTATTTGTCCCCTTTTAAACGAATTTTTATTTGGTTTCGATCATAGGCAAAAAAAAAACGCGGTACCAAGGTGTACCGAGTTTTTTGAAAAACTCGGTACACCTCGGTACCGAGTTTTTTTTGCCTACGACCGGATGTTTCTCTGCATCCGGTCGGAGGACGTAATAACGACTCCTTTTAAACACGATAGAATATCACTATCAGCGGCTGATTAAATATTGGAATTGTATTATGATTTTGGTAGTTAAATAACATGACAAGCTTTTTCCGAGTGAGAGTGCTTGCAAAAACATTGTCCAGGCTTCTCGTTTGGGGCCGCTTATTATTTTTTAAAGTTATATTTTAATATCAAAATTTTTAGTTTAAAAATTTTTGTAATAAAAATTTACTTTAAAAGATAATAAAAATTTATTCTAAATAAAGTCTAAGATTTCATTTGAAATAATTTTTTTATAATTATTTTCTATTATTTTTATACTAAAAAGTAGCAATAAAAATAAAAAACAAATATATTTGTCCCAAATAAAACCTAACCTATAAGAATTGAATTGCAACTAGCTTTAATTTTTGTACTAAAATATTGCTTTAAGAAGCAATAAAAAACTCGTCCTAAACAAAATCTAAGTAAACCTCAGACGCTCAATTATATATAGATATTGATTTTTTAATTTAACATTAAAAATAAAAAAAAATATTGATTTGTTCATTTAACATAAAACATTATTACTACTAAAATCTTATTTCACACTAGGTTAACTACTAAAGTCTCATTTGGGATCATTTTTTTTTTATTTTGAAATCGAATACAATAGTTTTCTTCACGAAAATCAAAGCTGACACACCTCACCAAACGCGTTTGGGACGACCTTCTAAGTGCTTCTTAAAACAATTTTATATTATAAAAATTAAATTTTTTGAACTACAGATTTGGATTTGGATATCAAAACTCAAAAACCTACGGATTGTTGTTTGAAGTATTAAGAATCAAAACATCAATATAAGAAGCAGCGAAAAAGTCGTCCAAAACAAAGTCTTAGGCTTCGTTTGGGACGGCTTTTTTACTGCTTTCTAAAACGGAGTTTTAGTACAATTTTTTTTTATTTTTGTACTAAAACTCCGTTTTAGAAAACAATAAAAAAACCGTCCCAAACGAAGCCTTAGACTCCATTTGGGATAGCTTTCTTTCTACATTTTAAAGTTATTTTTTGGTATAATTTTTTTAACTGTAAATTTTGTATTAAGAAGTTGTTTTAGAAAGTAGTCCTAACTTTTTTATTGTTTTTCTTTTCAAATAGCAATCATAATTTTTATTTAGTTATTGTATTTTCACTGCTTAATTCTAATAAATTGTTCTCATATAAAATTGTTTTTCTATACAAAAATTTAAAAAAACTGTAGCCGTCGATGACTTATATATTTGTTCACATATTATCTTCTATTCGATTTCATCATGAGTGTTTGAGCCTCATTTTGACTTACCGCACTATACGTTAAGGATAGGGAGAAATAGAATAAGAGCCATTGAAGGGGAAAAGGTTTCTTCTCTGTGTCTGTTTTTTTTTTTTCCTCTTATCAGTATTGAACTTTTATTTGGTCCGGTGAAAGGACCTAGAGGAGGGTTCGGTTTTGCCTAAAAAAGTGCAAATACCGAGTTTTTCAAAAAACTCGGTATTTGCACTTTTTGACCTATTTTTGCCTAAAACCGAACTTTCCTCTACATCCAGTGAAAGGACCTAATAATTACGCTATCAGTATTAGTATGAATGAAATACTTCAATGCACTCCTTATTATGTTTTTTGGGGAATTATTTGTATGCCATAAAAATTTATTTTATTTTATATAATATTTAAGATTTTAAATCATATAAAAAATATTGCTAATATTAAATTAATTAGACAAATGAAAAAATCTAAATTAGAAGAAATATACCGTCTTGATTTTAAAACAATTGTTCTTCTGCCCATCTTAATTTATTGGTTGAGAATATTTAGCTCTATGAATATAAGGCTTTATACAAGGAAGACTTTACATGACTCATAGTGATAAATATTCTCCTTATTTATTTTCTTAAATAAATATAAAAAAAAATTTATTTCAGGCAATTTTTTATCATGAATTGCACAATCGATTTTAAGTAATCCAAAATTGATTTAAACTAGTTCAAATTTTGAACTTAGTTTCAACCTCGATTTAAGTTTTAATTTTGGTTCCAACTTTGATTTGAATCTCAATTCAAACATGGTTTGAGTTAAGTTGAAAATTGGTTTGAACCATGTTAGAATGCTCATTATTGTTTCGTCTTTCATAACTCGCTGGATAAAGACATCCATGAAGTTGATTACATAGAGATCACGAATTAGGGGAACCATCAAAAGGATCGACGACATATGAAGAAGAAGTGAAATTTACATTTTCTAATTGCGTAAAGGCTTTGATGGGATTGGAGTGACGAAATTTGAAGAAAAATAGGGGTTTGAAATTAGACGTTTCTTGGGGCAAACTTCGATGACACTAGTGGTATTTGAGGAGAAGATAATTTTACGAATAGAGCATCCTTGAAAGCCACACAAGAGATCGACTACATCTATATGTGATCTGGAGAATAAGAGTTTGTGGACGTACTAAGATTACTAGGAATGCATTGTTGGTCATGCGACATGTGAATTAGAAGAGAAGTTTATTATGAGAAATTGGTCATGTGACATATGAATCAGAAGAGAAGTTTATTACGAAAGATCGCTAGTTGTTGACTTCAACAAAATTGACGGTGAGGATATAATAGGAGTTTGTTACGAACCTCATTGGCAAAGACACCCTCAGCATAATGGCATGCAACAGAACTCTCTATAAAGACATTGTGGGATCCACAAACGTGGAAAAGTTTGCATTGTATTTGGATAATAATTCGAATTTGAACCAATTTAGCTCGTTATCGAATTCAATAATTATTTCATAAATATAAAAATAATAAAAGTTTTTATCTAAAATAAATAGTCAAATTCCCTTTTTTTAAAAAAATAAACATTATAGAAATTTTTTTTTTTAAGATCATAAATTTATGTTACATAATTTATGATTTAGTATTTGTCATAATAAAAAAAATTATAAAACTAATATTTGCTATATATTAATAACTATATTTTTTAAATTTTTAGAAAATTTTATTTAAGTTTTTTTCCATGAAAAAAACCCGATAAAAATGAAAAAATTGAAAAATCCGCTAATTAGGCCTACTTTTAATATTTTTAATATAGGTTTTTAATAATTAAATTATTTATTATATAAATATTTTAATTTAGTTCCTCTCATGTGCTCCACGTGTCCCTTCTCATGCCCAGTCGTCTCCTCCTTCCTTGAGAGCGAAAATAGCAGCAGAAATATCCGAAAGAGGATGAGCGGGACCGCGAGAATCCTGCGCTTTTTTAATATAAATAAACGTAGGTAGAAAGAGAACAGCCAAAACTCAAAAGTGCCAATAGTGTGCCTAACGGACGGTGCAGATACCTGAGTCTCTCCATCGATCTCGCAATCCCAGTCGTCTCCTCCTTCCTCGATTCTCCAGCGTCCGATCGCCCACCTGCTCTCCCCAGCGCGAAGCAACCGAAAAGGGGAAGATCCCGAGTTATAGAACTCCCACTCAGCCTCGTTCGCGCGCTCTATTGTTTTGCGAGGTACGCTTTTTGAACTAAGCGATCGATTGTCTAGTGTTTCGCTACGCAGACGAGCGTTCACGTTTATGATTCGTTCTCGTGCCGTCGCCGATCTAGGGTACCGCCTATGGCGGAGGAGATGCCAGCAAGCCATTGCGGCGGAACCCACGAGAGTGACGACGAGAGTCCGAGATCCTTTGCCCGTGAGCAGGATAGGCTCCTTCCCATGGCCAACATCAGCCGCATCATGAGGAAGGCTGTCCCTCCCAATGGAAAGATTGCCAAGTACGCGAAGGATAGCGTGCAGGAGTGCGTTTCCGAGTTCATCGCTTTCATCACCAGCGAGTCAGGCATCCTATTTCTATGTTTTTTACGACTTGTTTCTTGTCTTGATTTATGGCTTCTAATCGTATTTGCTAGCGGGCAGGGCTAGCGAAAAGTGCCTGAGGGAGAAGAGGAAGACAATTAATGGGGACGATATACTGTTGGCAATGGTGACACTAGGGTTTGACGACTACATTGAACCGCTTAAGTTGTATTTGAAGAAGTATAGGGAGGTGATTACTCTGTGACCATTTCTGTGAGCTTTTAGTTCTTTTCAGAATGATAGATCGGAATTGGTGGTTGGCGGGGTGATAGGCCGTTCTTCTTCTTTTGCCCTTTTGTAATCGTTTATCTGATGGCGATTTTTGTTGGTTTTTTTTTTTTTTTTTTTATCTGGTGGTTCTGTGGAATGGATGCGACGCCATGGCAGTCAGAGGTAATCAAACTAACCTCTCCCCCTGTAATCGGTTTGTTTATTTTCTTCGAGAACGGTTCAATTATTTATACTGTGATGCCTTATGGGACTATACTGTCTCCCATTTGCGTGTTAAGGAGTTAATATTTATGGGTTTCCACCGAAAGGAAAATTATGGTTTATAATCCGGGCCCTGGCGGTGTTCTATTAAAGTAGAATTAATGCTATAGTTTTGCGATTTTAGTGATTGCTTACATGTCTAAAGTAAAAGTAAAGTACTACTTACACGATATGCACATCAATGATATACATGCATTAATTTTTATGCTGTCTTAAATGTTAAAGATAGCCCGATGACAAAGGTTTAACGTTTTTTATGCTCATTCTTGCAGTTCTCCAGTACTAAATTTTGCCCCAATTTTTGCAGGGAGAGAGCTCTGGTAAGAGAGATGCAGGGGGTTTTCAAGGTGGAAACCTTTCTGGTCCAAGCATGCAAGCGGATATGCAGGTATCTTCTTCTCTTGATTAGATTTGTAGCCAACTCTAGTATCCCAATCTTTTTCATTTGTTTTGCTTGATGATTTTGTAATTAAAATCTTGCAGATGCTTCAACAAGACCCTTGTACAGAATGCACGTTGAATACTCAGGTAGCTTATCTCCGCTTTCTGTCCTTACACTTCTATAGAAATGAACCATACCAACCTATTGAACAATTAAGGGTTCATTTGGTTGGGCTTCTTGTCATAAAATTGGTTGTGAAATTGCTCATAAAAATCTATATTATGAAACATTTTGAAACATTTTGAAACATTTTGAAACATATGTTCTAGTTCAAATATACGTGCCCTAATAGGGTAATAGTCAGACCTTGTACTGCTTGAGCATCTTCTTTCTGTTTCTTTCTCTACTTGTTGTTTCTTGAAAATGTTTATGACTCTCGTAGTGCTAACATAGGCATTGTTGTTTATAAGAGTAGAAACAAATAATAGAATAGAAGATAATTTTGAATAAGAGTTTTCACAAACATTATCCATGTGCTGCGATACCTCTGGTGGCGCCATTTAAGTCTACTGTAAGAGGAAGATTTGTTGATGCTCCCTTCTTCTTACAAATTTAAAAGGAGACTTCGGCTAAGATAGCCATGTTAAACAAATTATCCTGAAGGTTTTATTGTTTATAAGAGTAAAACAACAAGAAATATAGGAATCATGTAAAATTAAGTTAAACTTCATATTTCTTCTTTCTTAATTATCTATTCATCCACATTTAATTCATAAAAAAACTAACATAATTGGAAATAATTCAAAGATCATATACACTGCAATCACTGAGGGGGTATTCGTTTGAGTTATCTTCATAACAAATTGATCTCTCCTCTTATCTCATCCTATGGAGTTCAAGCCTCTCAATCTTTTTTTTTTTTTTTCATTTATTTCAATCTCCTTTTTCTTTCATAAATATTTTTCATCAAAATAAAAATGTGAATAATATTCGAAATTTTTTAGAGAAGGCATTATTTGCTTGAGGCTTTAGCTTAGGATTTAGCTAAGTTTTAATTAAAAAAAATATAAATCATGTGAGGCATATGCTTCACGTCAGTAAGGCGAGGTGCGCCTCAAGGAAGATCTCAGTCAAGTTGAGGTGCAACCGTGCAAGCCTCATAAAAAAAGCTTAGGCGTTTTTCATCGGAATTGCACTAAGATGGGCCTTAAAGCAAGCCTCATATTGCTCAATTTTAAACAACACTAAAACTACCACCAATAAATTGAAAAAGCCACTAAAAGCCTCTAAAATTAAAAAAAAAACATTAATTATCTATTCCTCGTAGCATCACACCTACGATACAAATTACCTCATCATCTACTCATTTTAAGTTTTTGAATAATACATGTAATTATTTTTCAATAAAAAAAAGTGAGTCATGAAATAACTCAGCGAGTAAATCATGCTTCTAAATTATAGTAACGTAAAGCCTTTAAAATAATATGCATGCTCACTTTCAAATATAAAGTAATTTCATTTAATTTTATTTAAAACATGACCATTAATGTTATGAATATATTATATTTTTATTCTTTCTCGTTATATATTCAATAGTTAGCGGTTCCGCATTTTAAAATAGTACCATTCCACTTCCATTTTTATGTTCTTTTTCATAACCTATTCCATTTATATGCACGGGTATATTGCCTCTTTAGCCAGTATCATAATGGATGTGCTTCATCATTCAACATCCACATACAAGCATATATATCTTAATTATACCATTCATAGTCATTCATTAATCTTATGTAAAATATAACTTATTCATTATTATATAATTTGAAATGATCAATTGATTGAGATGTGAAAGGTAAATCATTTACAATGCAATTAGAAATAGCAATTGTAGTATAAGAATATGAATACACATCTTGAATCTACTATTTGGATACTTTACTCTTTTTCATTGGTCTCACGCTGATAAATTTAACACCTATATGAAAATCCTATTCGTTAAAGTTTAAGTTATAAATTGCTCTTAATTTAATTGTCTTATTTAAAATTAGTTTATTATTTATTAAAAAATTTCATATATTTTTAATAATATGCTCTCACTCTCTTTCTCTTTATAAATATACTATGAAATTATATCAAATTCATAACCTAATTGATGATATTTTAAATATATATTATAATTTACATATCATAAATAATTTAATTTCTGCTAAATATGTTAATTTGTCTATACTCATTTATTCTATTATTTGCATGAGTAAAATCTCTATTTATAAAGTTTGTTTTTTCATATAAAAATAATCTTTCTAACTTCTAAGATTAAATGTATTAATTTATTTTATTTTTCTAAAATTTCTAGTAAATATTAAATTATTACTAAAATTATTTTATTACTTAAAAATAGTTTAATTACATAAAATTTCTCATAATATTTATACACCCTCTCCCTCTCTAAGTTATATATTTACAAAAATTATCAAAAGTTTGCTCTACTCAATTAAAATTTGTACATAATCTCATTATTATTTTCAATTTTATTTCAAAACTTATGCTCATAAATTTAAAAATTAAGTTTCTAAATAAAATTATCATATTATCATAGATGATTTATACAATTAAATGACTTCTTATTTATTAACATTAATAACTTTAATATAGTAATTCTCAATTATAAATATTCATCATCTCATTTATATGTATAGATGTTAGTATATTAATCTTCTTCTTTTGGCAATTTAAGTTTTATTTTAAATATTAAATATAATTATTATATTTTTCTCTATATTAAAAATCAATGGATAAATAACAAAACTTATCTTTTTTTCTTCTTTTCCAAGCCCTAACATACACGAACACGACTTCCCCTTGGCGGCTTGGTCAGAGGTATTTCTTTTACTCTAGCTCCCTTTCCTTCCCTTCCTCTCGATCTCTCCCATTATGAGTAATGGATTCCAAGAACTCTCTCTCTATTTCTTTCCTTTGCCTTCCTTCTCTTTCTTCTTCTTCATCTTAGGGGGTGTTTGGTATCGGATTTATTTCGAGTTTTTAGTAGGATTTACGGTAAATCCAGCCAAACGCAAAAAAAGTCGCGGTAAATCCGGCAAATCCGTAAATCCCGGATTTGCGGATTTACGGCGTAAATCCGCTAAATCCCGGTAAATCCTAATCTCGCTAGAAGTCGAATTTGCGGGATTTGGCCGAAGAAGCGTGCGAAAGGGAGAAAGTTACCTTCACAGTGAGCGAGCTAGCTACCGTCATTGCTTCAGATCAAAATGTTGTAACATCCGAAGAAACGACTCGTGCAATCTCTGCACACAGTCGAACAGCAACGAAGGAGCCGAAGAAACAACTCGTGCAATCTCTACACACAGTCGAACAGAAATGAAGGAGCCGAAGAAACGACTCGTGCAATCTCTACACACAGTCGAACAGCAATGAAGGAGCCGAAGAAACACGTGCAATCTCCAACCTAACATACACGAACACACGCAAACTAGCGACCAAAGTAAGATTAAGAACAACTAGACAGACGAACGAGTAGAACGGTAAATAGCAAACAAAGCTAAAGCACGCCATTTATTCGAATTAATTAAATCTAATTAAAATAATTTAAAACTAATAAATTATTAATAAATATATAATTAATAAATAATAAAATTAATTAATATATAAATATCGTAATTACAGTTAGCAAAAGGAGCGAAGAAACATAATCTTATAATAAAAAGCAAGAACGAACGAAGAAGGTAGATTAAAAGCAAACTAATATTATCGTTAATTAATAATAATTTAAAATATAAAATAATTAAAAATATAATTAATAGTATAAATATAAATTAATAATTAATAGTTAAATAAGTAATATAATTAGTAATTAAATCATAATTATCTTAATTAATATAGTTAAAATATATATTAATATAATAATATAAATAATAATTAAATAATTAATGATAGAATTCTTAATAATAGATAATAATAAAATAGAATTAATTAAAAATTAATTAAAATATTAGAAGGCTTGTTAGTTAAATAATTAGTTATTTCCTTAACGGCAAACAACTTTATAACTTGTTGCGGAAGCGAATTAAGTGGCTTTTATTACTCGTTCAATTTTAAATCTCCAACTGTTTTAAATCCTGTAATATGTTGCCAAACATCTTTTTGGATTTAACAGGATTTAAAAATTGTCATACCAAACACAATTCAGAATTTAAGAGCTCAGGATTTACTAAATCCGGATTTACAGGATTTAGTAAATCCTACTAAAATTGAATCCAATCCTATACCAAACACCCCCTTAGTCAGCTTCCTCTCATTCACAATCTCTTCTAATCATGTGGTTCAATTGAAGTAAGCGAATGAATGTTATCTCACTAGATGACTAGTCGCTTTTCCATTTCGAAAATGCTGCTTCGCACATTTGCCTGATCGAACTTGCTTATTGCCCCCGCACTCGCCCATCTGCTATATATATATATATATATATATATATATATATATATATATATATATATATATATATTCATTCAAAAAATTTCTTGCCCTCGCCAACCAGCCTTATATTAACTCAATTGGCCTCGTTTATCATCCCCATATTCATCCGATCAAACATAGAACCACAATCCCTATTTAAGGCCCTCACAAAAGACAAAAAGAACATTGCATGAGAATAGTTCAAGACAAACAAAGATATCACAAGCGAACTGCAAACATCAAATGGATAGAAAACAAAGCAAGATGTATTCATGGTTTAACTGCCCAACATCGAAGACTCGCGACCATCATATCTTTGATTTGGCCGAGAAGAATAAAAATTAGATCACCTTTTGCAACATTGGTATCTTTGATTCAGCCACAACTCTCCCTTCCTCTGTCAATCTTTCATTCCTGTTGAGGGATGTCTCTCATTTTTCTTTGAGGATCACATTTGCTTAATAGGTTACAATTTTAAAGTTGACATCAGGCAATGATTGATTGTTTGGGAGGTGATAACATTCTCGGTGTGTTTGTAACCATTAGGGCTTTGCCTGTCGACATTGCTTGAATTATCGACGAAAAACACGCCACTATCACATATTTTTTGAGTTGGTATAATAAGTTGTAGAAAATAAAGTGTGGGCATTAAAAAGTATAATGGCCAATTAGTAGATATGCAAAGTTGCCAAATTTTATTTTACTTCTTTTGTATAAATGATTCAACATTATCTTTAGTAGTACTCTTTTAAGTCAAATAAAATACGTAATAGGTAACATTGAAACAACTTAAAGAGGAAAATTTTGTGCAATTGAAGCATTTATTAAATTAACTTTAATTTGATATGATGTATCTGCAAAGATTCTTATAAATTGAACATCCAAAATGATAATAATTGCATTTAATAAGATCTTTCAAAGTAAACCCCACATATATATCTTATCTCTGCCAGGCTCCTCCGGCACGCACGCGATTGCGCCCGTTTCGTGTTCGCCGGTCAGGTCCGCTCAACCTAATAATCCACGTGGGTTGGGTCCTGGTTGGATTTCCTGACCTGTTTGTGAAAATGGGTCAGGCTAGGATCATCCTGTTTAAACCTGAATCAATCCGGTTTTGACCCAAGCCTGACCCGCGCGCAAACTCGTTTTGACATCCTTAGGCGAGAACCCAAGCAGCATGGAGGGGGTTTCAACCCCCCTGTGAGGGCCATGAAAGCTCATTATATATAGTTTAAATGATTTCAGGTCAATGTAAGGGAGGAGTGAGAGGTTGATTAGGATTCCTCAAGTTATTTTTTTTTTCTTTTAAGCAATGAATATAGATGTACAATGATATTTTGAATTATGGAATTTTTGTTGTTGTTTATTACTAATAGATGATGTTAGATAGATATGGTTATTGTATGATAAAAAATAAAAGAAATAATTCTTTCAAATTAGATTATGAGGTGTGACAAACTTGGCATCATAACAGTTGTTGAAAGAATTGATTAAATTATTACTAGCATAATATGAATTGATTATGAGTTGGATATAATTAATATATTAAGGTTCATTATTTTGTATACATAACTGATTACATGAGTCAATTATTCTGATTAAATAGAAGTGTGTGAACAAATAGTTGCAAACGACTTACTAGAACAAGATGTGCCAAAATGAGCAATACAATGTAGTTCCATTACCGTCATTACTATTATGCAGCTGGCCAGTTTTCTAGCATAAGTTATATGTAGTACTTGAAGTAAGCTATCAGGGAACATGGAAGAAGAGGGAGACAAGCACTTACAGATATTCCATAAGTTGAAGCCTATATTGTTTAAATGAGTTGTAGGACCACAGGCTATAGAAGATTACTGTTAATGATATATAAGATTTTGACAACATGTTATATCCAAAAAATAGAAAAGTATGAGAGGCTAAGATATGGTGGGTTGGACAATAGATAGAGAAATTCTAAGGGAAGACAAATGCTCAGATCACTTAGGATGAGTTCAATATGATATTCAGAATGTGGTTTGTACCTTCATTAGCCCGACAACAGATGCAAAAAGCTTTCATTAAGTTGGAGTAATGATGGAATGCTGCAATGCAATATAAAGCCAATTTTACTACACTTATTAGGTATACTCTTTATTTGATCCCTACTGCAAAAGAAAAGTGCTACATGATTCTATAAGGATTGAACATGGAGTTCAAACATACATTAGTGGAGCGAGTCATATTGATAGAGATTAATCTGATAGTACCAGCATCCATGTATGATGTGATCTCTAGGTATGATAGTAGCAGACGGAGGATCAAAGATAAAGTTACCAGGAAAAAAAGCAAATATATTAATGTGAGGGGATCTTGATCGATAACATCTACTTGAAGTTATAGCGAATATATTCATTATGGAAGAAGATATTCGGGAGAGTTTTACCTTTTTTGCAATACAATCCTTTCGATGTGGACAACAAGGATATAAGGCAATGGATTTTCCATAGAGAGGAAGAGAAAATTTTGGAGCAGGATATAGTAGACAGACAAACAGACAAATGAATATCATATCAAGAGCTTATAGTGAAAGATCAACAAATAGACCTGATGACAGAGTTGCCCATGGCGGTCAGAGGGAGGTCGTCACACAGGGATCGATAATACCATAACGCTTATAGCACTTAGTCCAATCATTATTTAAAATTACGCAAGGCTCACCTTAAGGCCCACCTCAATGTAATTCCAAAAAAAAATTCTTTAAGGCTTACACCTCGAGCTTTTTTTTTTATGAGGCTTACACCTCATCATGGAGGCAGCCTGCCTTGAGGCACGTGTCGCCTTGCTGGCATAAGGCGTACTCATCTATTTATATTTTTTTATTTAAAACTTACCTAAATCTTATACAAAAGCCCAAAAAAATCATGTCTTGCACCCCAAAGCCGCAAAAACATCCTCTCAATTACCTCGACCTCTAGCCTATCACCTTCACCTTAGTCACCACCATCATAGACGCCATAGGAGATCACTATAAAGTTGCACACCACCACCTTCTCCTCTTAAAATTTTGGAGTATTATCTTAATGCTGATGAGAAATATTTATGAAAGATGAAGATGACTAATACAAATGAAAAAGAAGCAAATTTAGAGGTATTGAACCCTACATGATGAGTTTGGGAAGAAACCAATTTGTTATGAAGGTGACTCAAATAAAAATTCCCTTAGTAATGATAATAAATATGATTTTTAAATTGTTGCCAATTATTTCAGCTTTCTTTAAAAATTAAGCGTAAATGAATAGGCAACTAAGAAAGAAAAAAATTAGAGTTGAACTTGATGTTATATAATTCTTTATGCAATTCATATATTTAATATTGTTTTGTTACTATAATATTTGTTTTTCAATTATGTTTCACATAATTGATCACGTAACACTTTCCAACTTACATAATTTTTTATTTCATATGTACGTAAATTTGTTATTTCATAGTTCAATAAAAAGTTAATATGTCATCATTTAACATATTATTTGGATATTATATAAAAATTTACTTTTAACTTTTATTTTGACTCATCAAGTTTTATTGGATATTGTGATGTGGAGCTACCAAATGTTTTAACCCTTGTTGGTTTTATTGTTTAGTCGTAGAAGGGCTTCAAAATGTGTTTAGAGTTTTTAAGGAAGCCATAGGAATGGTTGGAATAAAGTGATGTTCAAGTTTCATGCAATAGAAGGGGAAATGGATGTATACAATAATTTTTATTGAATTGTGAAAAGTAGAGCTTTGGCTTTTAGAGATTTAATAAATGAGCATTTATTGACACTTGGATATAGAAATAGAATGGATATGCAAAATATCACATATTTTGCATGGCCAATTTATAATTTAAGCACTACATATATGCTGCTTTAAATGTTAAAGATAGCCCGATGACAAAGGTTTAACATTTGTGATGCTCATTTTTGCAGTTTTCCAGTACTAATTTTGCTCCAATTTTGTCAGGGAGATGGCAATGGTTCTAGCTCTGGTAAGAGAGATGCAGGGGGCTTTCAAGGTGGAAACCTATTTGGTCCAAGCATGCAAGCGGATATGCAGGTATCTTCTTCTCTGATTGGATTTGTAGCCAACTCTAGTATCCCAATCTTTTTCATTTGTTTTGCTTGATGATTGTGTAATTAAAATATTGCAGATGCTTCAGCAAGACTTTTGTACATAAGGCATGTTGAATACTCAGGTAGCTCATCTCCGCTTTTCTGTCATTACACTTCTATAGAAATGAACCATACCAACTTATAGAACAATTAAGGGTTCATTTGGGTTGGGCTTCTTGTCATAAAGGTGGTTGTGAAATCGCTCATAGAAAGCTATATTTCCCTCTCCCCCCCTCTTCCTCATATTGGGTTTGTCGTTGTGTGATTGTTGTTTTTGTCTTTTATTGGAGTGTGTGCTATTGTGGGTGTGATTGGGCTGTGGTTTGTCTGTGGTGTTGGTCAGGTGTATTTGTGTTGTGTGTGTTTGAGTGCCGGGTTGGGTTTGTGGGGGTGTTGTGTGTGTTGCTGTGTGTTGTGTATGTGGTTGAGTGTTGTTGGTGTTTGTTTTGGTTTGGGATTTCCTTGTTTTGGTGGTGCGGTGTGGCGTTGGCGTGGTCTGTGTTACTCGTTGGTGTGTGCTGGGTGTTGCCTGTTGTTGATGGTGTGGTGGTGTGGGCTGTGCTTGGATTGTGTATAGTGCCTTCTTATGTGGTGGGTGTGGTTGTGGGTTGGGGGGTGATGGGTGACCTTGGTTTTGTCGTATTGGCGGTCATGGGGTTGGAGTGTTGTTGGGGGTTATGTTTCTGGGTGGAGGTCCGGTGTTGTTAGGTGGTATTGTGGTGGGGGGTGGGTGTTGTGCGGTGTTGCTGGTGTGATGAATGCTTGCTCTGTCGGCGTTTGCTGTTTCACTTCCTCTTTTTGGGTTTGCGGTAAATGCTTCAGGGGTTAATGTGTTCTTTGATTTTGTGATGGGGATTGTGGTGGTGTGGTTGTCCGGTCTTATGATATTGTTGGTTTTGTGTTTGGTTGTGGTTCGGCCTGTTGTTGTGGGCGAGAATGTGTGATGTTGTGGGTTGCTGGTGATGGGGGTGTGCCGGGTGACTGGGTTTGGGGGGCTCGGACGGGGTGGTGGGGGGGGGGTGGGCGGGGGGGTGTGGGGGTCTGGGCAGGGCTTTGCCACGGGGGGTGGTGCGGTCTGGTAGGTGTGGGGTGGGGGGGTGTGGGGGGGGTGGAGGTGGGGGGGGGGGGCGGGTGGTCGGGGTGGGGGGGGGGGGGGGGGGGGGGGGGGGCGGGGTTGGTGGGGTGGGTTGGTGTGGGGTTGTGGGTGATGTGTGGGGGGGGGGGGTTGGTTGTGTTTTTTTTGTTTTTAATATTAATTTAATCAGCGCCCCCCCCCCCCCCCCTCCGCCCCCCCCCCCCCCCCTGCCTCCCTACCCCCCCCCCCACATAATTAAATAATACATTAATATTATAAAATCATTAAATAATAATTTAAAATATATATATTAGTAAAACATCTCCCCCAACTTTTACTATTAAATTTATTATTATATTGAGACTTACTGTCTTGTTATTAAACCGCACATCTCACACGATTTCCCCCCTTCTGATCCATAATTAGAGAATAAATTGAATCCGTTATTTATTTTATATATTTGATTATATAGATAAAAGGGCAGATCTCCCTCGCCACCCCCCCCTTTCCCCCCCCCCCCCCCCCCCCTCCCCCCCCCTCCCCCCCTGTGTTCGATGTATTTGATATCCGTGGTATTTCCCCCCCCCCCCCACGCCCCCGCCCAGATGTGTATCTGTGTTTGTGTTTGGTATTGAAGATCAAGTTTGAATGCTGAGAGGCCTATATTTCATACTATTGTATAGAGATCATAAACTGCCTAGCCATGAGGTGATCAAGATTTTGAATTTACCCCCCACCGCCCCCCCCCTCGCCCCCCCCGGTCCCCCCCGGAACATCCCCCCTAGCTCACAGCAGTGTTCCTCCCTCCCTGTTTGATTTTTATAGAGAGACGCACCCAGCACACTAATAGGGTGACAGGTCCTCCGGCCCCCCCCCCCCCCCCCCCCCCCCCCCCTGTGGGCAGCACTTTTGGGTGTGTGTGATTATACCACCCGCCTTGCCCTGCGTTTTTTAGAGAGATCCCCCCCCCCCCCCCCCCCCCCCCCCCCCCCCCCCCCCCCCCCTCGCGTAAATGTGGGAGGTTTGTACTCCGCCGCGCCTTTGTGGGTGCAGCCGTGTTGGTTGATGGTGGATTGTGTGTGGTGTGGGGGTGTGTGTGTGGTTGGGGTGGGTTGTGTGTTGTGTGGTTTTGTGTGTTGAGGGGTGGTTGGTGGGGTGGGGGTGGTGGGGGGTGCGTGGGGTGGTTGTGGTTGGGGGTGTGGAGTTGTCTGTGGTTGACGTGTGCTTTAGGGGGGGTGCCTGGTTGTTGTGTGGTGGGGTGGTCTTTTGGTGTGGGTGGTGTGTGTGGGGTGGGTCGGATGAGTGTGTTGGTGGGGTTTGGGTTGTTGTTTGTGTTGTGTTTGGGTGGGGGTGTGTGGATGTGGCTGTGGGGTGGGGTCATTGGTGTTGGATGGATGTGGGGGTGTGTGGTGGTGGTGTTGGTGGGTGAGGTGGGTGTGGTTGGTTGTGTGGTGTTTTTGTGTGTTTTTTTTTTTGCTGGGGTTGGTGGTGTTGTTGGTTTGACTGGTGGGTGTTGTGTGGGTGGGGTGTGGTGTTTTGTGGTGATTTTGGGTGTTTGGTGGGTTTGTTTTGGGTTGGTGTGTTTTTTTGGCTTGTGGTGTTGTGTGGGGTTGTTTGTGGTTTTGGGGGTGTGTGGGATTGGTTTTGTGGGTGGTGATGTGGGATTTGTTGTTGTGTGTGTCGGGTGTTTGTTGGTGGTGTGTTTGCTGGGGGTGGGTGGTGTTGTGTTGTGGGTGGTGGGATTGGGGTTGTTGGTGGGGGTGTGTGGTGTGCTGTTGGAGGGTTTGTGTGGGTTTGGGGTGTTGTCGTTTTTGGGTGTGGTTGTGTCTTGTGTGTGTGGATGGTTTGTGCTTTGTGTGGGTGGGTTGTTGAATTTGGGGGGATGTTTGTGTCTCCTTTTTGTGGTGGTGGGGTTGTTGGGGGTGTTTGGGGTTTGGTTTGTTGTGGTGTGTGGGGGGTGGTGGTGTTGTTGTTTTGATTGGGGTGTTGTGTTTTTTTTGTGTTTGTTGGGGTGTTGTTGGGGTGTGGGTTGGTTTGGTGTTTGTTTTTGTTGGTGGGGTGGGATGGGTGGTTGGGGATTTTTTGGTGTTGTGTGGTGGTTGTGTTTTTGTTGGGTGGTTGTGAGTGTGTTGTTTTGTGGTGTTTCGGGTGGGGTTTGTGTGTGTGGGTGGTTGTGGTGGGGTGGTTTTGTGTTTGTTGGGTTCTTGGTTTGTGTGTTTTGGTGTGGTGGGTAGTGGGGTGGTTTGGTTTGGGGGTTGGTATTGGGGGTGGTTTGGGGGGAGTGGTGGTTGTGGTTTGGGGTGGTTTGGTGGGGGTTTGGATGTGTGTGGGTGTTGGGTTTTTTGTGTTTTGGGTTGGGGGGTGTTTGGTTGGTTGGGTTGATTTGATGTTGTTTGTGTGTGTTGTGTGTGATTGTTGGTGGGGGGGGGTTGGGGTGTTGTGGTTGATTTTGGTTTGGTGTGGTTGTGTGTGTATTGGTGTTGGGGTTTTTGGTGGTTGTGTGGATTTGTGGTGTTGGGTTGGGGTGGTGTGTTGGGTGTTTGTTTTGTTGGTGTGTGTTTGTGGTTTTTGGGTTGTGTTGGATGCGATGTGTTGGGTGGATGGGTGGAGGTGTTTTTTTGGGGGATGTGTTGGGTGGGTTGGTAGTGTTGTGGTTTTTTTGGGTTTTGTGGATGTGTGTTGTTGTTGGGGGGTTCGGGTGGGTGTTTGGGTTGGTGTGTGGGTATTGGGGGTTGTGTGTTTGTGGGGGGGTGTGGTTTGTGTCTGTGGGGTGGTTTGGGTGTGGGTGGGGTTTTTTTTTGTGGGGGGTTTAAAGTGATAGCATGTTGGTGGAGGCCCGAGAATACCGCGTGCGCTGTTGGGTTTTTTTTGTTGGAGTGTGGTTTGGTGTGTGGGTTTGTTCTGGTTGGTGTGGTGGGGTTGTGTTTGGCCCCCCACACACTGCCACAGTGATACCATCCGCCCACCACCGCCCCCGCCCCCACAGTAGTAAGTCCTCTATGTCTGGGTGGTTGGTTGGTGGTGGTGGTTGGTGGGGGTGGGGGTGTGGTGGGGGGTGGGTGGGTGGGGGGTGGGTGGGGGTGGGGTAGGGGTGGGGTGGGGTGTTTGGGGTTGGATTGGGGGGTGGGGGGGGGGGGGGGGGTGGGGGGTTGGGTGTGAGTGGGGGGCGGTGTTGGGGGTGTGGAGGAGGGGGGGGGGGGGGGGGGGTGGTGGGTGGGGGTGTATCTCTCTGGTGGTGGGGTGGTGGTGGGTGGGGGGTTGTGGGGGGGGGTGTGGGGGGGGGTTGGCTGTGGGGGGGGGGGGGGGGTGTTGGGGGTGTGGGGGGGATTGGTGGTGTGGGTTGTTGGTGGGGGTTTGGGGGGTTGTTGGTTGGGGGTGGGGGTGGGTGTGGTGGGGGTGGTGGTGGGGGGGGGGGTGTGTTTGTGGGGGGTTTCTGTGTTGGGGGGGGGGGTCGGGTGGGGGTGGTGGGGGGGGGTGGTTTTGTGGGGGGGGGGGGGTGGGGTGGGGGGGGGGGTGGGGGGGTGTGTGGTGGGGGGTGGGGTGGGTGGAGGTTTGGGGGGGGAGTGGGTGGATTTGGTGGGGGGGGGGTGGGGGGGGGGTGGGCGGTGGTGGGGGGGGGGGGGGGGGGGGGGGGGGGGGGAGGGGATGTTGGGTGGGCGGGGGGTGGGGGGTGGGGTGGGGGGTGTGGGGGGTGGGGAGGGGGGGGTGGTGGGGGGTTGGAGGGGGGGGGGGGGGGGGGGTGGGGTGGGGGGGGGGAGGGGGGGGTGGGTGGGGCTGGGGGGGGTGGGGGGGGGGGCGGGGGGGGGTGGGGGGGGGTGGGGGGGGGGAGGGGGTGGTTGGGGGGTGGGGGGGGTGGGGGGGGTTGGGGGGGGGGGGGGGGGGGGGGTGGGGGGGCGATGGATTGGTGGGGGTTGAGGGGGGTGGGGCTGGGGGGGGGGCCGGTTGGGGGGGGGGGGGGGGGGTGGGGGGATTTTGGGGTGGGGTTTTGTGGGGGATGTTGGGGTTGGTTTTTTTTGGTGGGGTGGGTTGTGTGGGTGGTGTGGGGGGGGGGGTGTGGGGGGGGTTGGTGGTGTTTTTATGGGTTTTGTGTGGTGGGGGTTGGTGGTGTGGGGGGGGTGGGGTGGGGTGGTGTGGGGTGTTAGTTGTGGGTGGGGGTGTGGGGTGGTGGGTGGGCGGTGTGGTGATGGGTTGGGTGATGTTGGGGTGGTGTTGTTTGGATTTGTGTGTTGGGGGGGGGGGGGGGGGGTGTGGGTGTGTGTTGTGTGTTGGGCTGTTTTCCACTTGGGTGGGGGGGTGGGTTGTGGGTGGGGGTGGATTGTTGTGGTGCGGGGGGTTGTGTTTGGGGTTGGTGTGGTTGGTGGGGGTGCGGGGTGTTGTGGGTAGGTTTGGGTTTGGGGGGGGTTGGGTGTGGTGGTTGGTTGAGGTGGGGGTTGGTTGGGGGGTGAGTGGGGGGGGTGGTGGGGGGAGTAGGGTGGGTGTTTGTGGCGGGGGGGGGCGGGGGGGGGGGGTGGTGGGGGGGGGAGGGGGGGTGGGTGTGGGGTGGGGTGGGGGGGGGGGGGGGAGGGGGGTGTCGGGTGGTGGGGGGGGGGGGGGGGGGGGGGGGGGTGAGGGATGGTGGGGGGGGGTCTGGGTGGGGGGGAGGGGGGGGAGGGGGGGGGGTTTGGCTGGGTGGCGGGGGGGGGGGGGTGGGTGGGGTGTGGGGGGGGGGGAGGGGGGGCTGGTGGGTGGGGTCGGGGGGTGGGGGGTGGGGGTGTGGGGGGGGGGGGGGGGGGTGGGGGGGGTGGTGGGTGGGGTGGGTGTTGGGGGGGTGGTGTGTGAGGGGGGGGGGGCTGGGGTTGGGGGGGTGGGGGTTGTGGGGGGGGGCGGGGGGGGGGTGGGTGGGGGTGGGTAGGGTGGGGGTGGGTGGGGGGGGGTGGTTGTGGTGGGTGGGGGGGCTGGGTGTGGGTGGGGGGGGGGGGGGGGGATGTGGGGGGGGGTGGGTGGGGGGGGGGGCGGGGGGGGGGGGGGGGGGGGGGTGGGGGGGGTGGGGGGGGGGGGTTTGGTGGGGTGTGGGGGGGTGGGGTTGGGGGGTGGGGGGGGTGGGGGGGGGGGTGGGGGTGGTTGGGTGGGGAGGGGGGGTGGGTGTTGGTGGGTGGGGGGGGGGGGGGGGTGGTGGGTGGGGGGGTGGGTGGGAGGGGTGATTGTGGGGGTGGGGGGGGGGTGGGGTGGGTGGGGGGTAGTGGTGGTGGTGGGGGGGTGGGGGGGGTGGTTGGGGGGGGGTGGGTGGGGTTTGTGGTCGGGGTTGTGTTGATTTGGTGGGGTGTGGGGGTGGTGTGGTGGGGGTGGTTTGGGGTGTTTGTGTGGTGTGGTTGTGGGGGGGTGGGTGCCCTGGGGTGGGGGTGGGGTTTGTGTGGGTGGGGGGGGTTGTTTTGGTGGGGATGTGTGTTGTTTGTTTTTGTTGTTTGCGGTTTTTGTGTTGTGTGTGTGTTTGTGTGGGGTGTTTTGTGGTGGGGTGTTGTTTTGTTTGTGTGTTTTTGGGGGTTTATTTTTGTTTGGTTTGTGGGGGTGTTTTTGTGGATTTGGGTGTGTGGGTTTTTGTTGTGGTGTGTTGTTGGTCGTGGGTTTGGTTTTTTTTTGTGTTGGGGTTGGATATGTTTGGATTGTTTGTGGTTGTGGGTTGGTTTTTGGTGGGGTGTGGGTGTGGTGTGGACTGGTTGACGGGGGGTGAATGGTTTGGTTTTGTTGGTGGTGTTGTGTGCCTGTGGTGGTTGGGTGGTTGGTTGGTGTCTGGTGTTGGTTTGGGGTTGTTTGTATTGGGGGTGTTGGTGGTGGTGAGTTGGTTGCTGTTGGGTTGTGTGTGATTTGTTTGTGATTGTGCCTGGGGGGTGTTTCTGTTAGTGTTTGGGGGTGTTGGTGGGCAGATGGGGTTGGGGTGTGTTGTGAGTGGTTGGTGTGTTGGTTTTGTGGGGGTTGGGGGTGTGTGGTTGTGCGGGTTGCTTGTTTTTGTTGGATTATTGATTATTGACATTGATATAGATACTGCATTGATAGCATGGACATGGACATCGTATAGATTCATTGATTGCCGCCTAGATTTTGTAGACTCGTGTTGCTATTGGTTCTATACCGTATTGACTGTTTTATAGATTCCTTGTCTCGTATCGCTTTTCTCATTTTGACTTCATTGATTAGATCGTACCGATTTGACCGTATTGATTTGATTGACGGATATTGATTGATTGCGTTGATTTATCGAATTGCCTGCCGCTGCATTGACTGGTTTTATTGACTATGGATTTCCACTGCATAGAATTGATGATCATTGACTATTGATTTCCGATGCATAGACTCATTGACCATTGAATGATCAGATTGATAGATTGACATGCATATTGACAGCATCGCCTTGCTTTGATTTCAGTTGTAGGCTTTGGTGACTGCTGGGCTATTGTAGCTCATTTATATGTGGTTAATAATTTCAGGTCCGAGCAAGGCAACTGGAATGGAGTTCGATCAGAATGTCAGACGAATCCTTTCGCTACAGGATCTTGGGGCGTCACAGGTGGTATCAGAGCAAGTGTAGTGAAAGGATTTGATTGATAGTTTGATAGAATGAATCCATTCTATTCATTTTTCATACTAGTGATTGACATTTGATTGATTGCATTGTGTGTTTGTTTTGATTTCGACGAGTTTTGTTTTGGATTGGATTTCGATCGATTTGGTTTGCTTCGTGTTTTGCTCTCTGTACCTTTAGGGAAAATGTCGGGACGACATTTTTCTAAGGTGGGGAGATTGTAATATCTCGTTCCCTTACTGTTCCTCTCTGAATTGGATTTTCCCTCCCAGAATCGGCCAGGACGAAGTTGAGAACGTCCAGGCGACATGTGCATGGGAAAACAGCTGATTTCTGGAGTGTTTTCTGGATGATTTCTGGACAGGATCGTCCGGGCCGATCGTGAGATCGTCCAGGCCGATCTGTACTGTAGAAATTACGGCCAGACAATAGCCCTGGGTGAGGTCCAGGACGATCAGGATTTGGTCTGATCGTCCCGGGACGATGTGAATATCGGCCTGGCCGATCAGTTCACAGATATAAGAAAATCAGCTCGTTTTGAAGAGAGAGAAAACTTTTTATAAAAACGAAAATATCTGAGGAGAGAGAAGGAAAGGGAAAAAAAGAGAAAAGTTGGTTTTCGGGACCGCGGAGCGCTTTTCGTCCGACGCTGCTGTTGGAAAAGTGAAGATCTCGTGGTAAGGACTCCGAATCCTATTTCTGTTTTCAAAGATGTTGTGTTTTTGACCGAGTTGAGATCTGTTTTGTGTTTTGTAGTCGACTTTTCGACATGATTTTGATTTGACACAACTTTCACGCACAACTTTTAGCGTGTTATAGATATGATTTCTACACGATTTGACTGTTTTTACGAATTTTCTCGGTTGGAATTGGTTCTACGCGATTTTAATCGAATAGAAAATATAGCGTGATTCTTCGACTGGTTTTGTAGATAAAGTCTTGCATGAGTTATAGATATTCTATTGTAATTTGGTAGAATTTGGAAATCGTTGTCTTTTTGCATTTTTTTAGGATTATTTGTGTAATTTGACCGACTGCCGTTACGCTGCCCGATTTTCGTATGATTTCTGATTTGTCTGAAATTGATAGATTGAATTGATATGTGTATGACTATTGATATGATTGTTCTAGATTTCTTTAAAATTGCTTATTGCATTGATTGGATTGATTGATTGATCTGAAAGACAAGTGGAACCTATGTTGAACGTTGGTTATAGAAAACAACGTGTATTAAACGGACATACAACAGCAACGGATTCTACAAACAGCACTATCGATATAGCCAGTTAAACTGGTTGATCATGACTAGTGTTTGTGCTTGTCGAGTAAGACCCTTGTATGACATTGTATGATCTTGCATCGTATGGATTTCCTGATATGCATTGATTTATTGACTTCCGATTGATTATTGATTTGATGGATTTATCGAATTGATTTCTTATCGTACGGATTCATTGATTCATTGATTGATCATTGAGCATTGATACTATTGTTTATGATTATTGACATTGATATGATACTGCATTGATAGCATGGACATGGACATCGTATAGATTCATTGTATGACAGCTGTGTGTGTGTGTGTGTTGCTCGG